>CM057450.1:1596443466-1597643466 GCA_016271365.2 Neoceratodus forsteri
TCTACTCGAGTTTGCAGGACCCCACCACTACCAGTAACTACTGTAGGATAAGATGTCCCCACTAGCTCCTCTCCCTCCTTCATCCTCTCCCCACCTTCCCCTGCTCCATGTAATGTTCCCGTTTACCCTGTCCCAGCCTCTCCTAAAGCTGTGTACAGTCTTCAGGGAGATAACTTCCTCAGACAACTCATTCCATTTTACAACCCCTGTCTCAGTGAAAGTGTCTCCTCATTTACCTCTTGAAATGACCCCCACCAGTTTGTGGCAGTGCCCCCCAGTGGTCTTGTTCCCACTATGCTTGAACAGATCCTGAGAGTTCACTTTGTTGAAACCCTTAAGGTATTTAAAGGTTTCAATCATGTCACCTCTATACTATATAATGCAATATGGGACTGCAAATTACTAGTACATCCTACAGAACCTCTAGTACTATCAAACAACTGATGATTTATTGTCAGGAAATTGATGCTTAATATAGATAAACATAGGAGCAAGAGCATGGTCTGAAAGAGCCCATATTTTATGGCACAAGTTCGATCAAGTGTGCTCCTCTGTTTTGGAGGAGTACAACATGCTAATTCCTTAACACTACTCCTGCTAAGAGGTGGCATAGACATGTCAGTGGGAGAACAGAATCAGGGAGGAGCAGTCCCTCTCACCTGGGGCCCAGATGCCTTCCTTCCACAACAAGTATTTCCAAGCCACAGCCTAGGCCCACTATAACTAGATAAATAGAGTGTAAAGGTCCAAGGAGGACTTTGATTCTGGGCACACTGGGATTGGGGATGGGTGTCCTGGCTTCTGCTGGGGACTCTTCTCCCCTCCACAACAGTGTCTGGCTCACATAATGAATTGACTTCCCTGCTCTGATATGATGGCGGGTGTCTCAGCTCAGATTACTTGCAATGCGGAGACTCTTGAGGCCGCTCACGGCGGAGCTCCCGAGGAGGCGGGGACCGTGGCGGGCTGAGCTCTGTGGGAGGCTCCGGGCCAGCTCCCGCTCCTTCTGGTGTGCTAGAGCATGTAGCGGTTATGTCCCTCTGAGGCCTCGAGCTCCGGTTCCTTCCAAGTAAGCACAACAGCTCCTGCAGTTTTACAGATGACCTCATGGACACGAAGGAGAAAGATTTCACCAATGTTTATCAAGAGGGACTATAACTTATGTTAGACTTAAATGCATGAATCAAACATTGCAGCCACTTGAGGCAGAAAAGTCATTGTTCATTATACTGGCTGCCTCAGTGCACATCCAAACATTTTTCTGAGTCCTCATGGAACTAAGAGGCAGGCGAGGAGTCCATTACAGTCTAATACGATTTGGACTCGAACTGCACCATTTCATTTTTATTTGGACAATGGCCAGTCTTTTGTTACTTTTATACATCCCCATACCCTTTTGGTTTTTATCAGTATCTTTTGGTAGTTTGGGGTGCTTTATACCCCGGGCAGTATCTCGTCCTGCAAGATGCAGCTCCACACCCTTTGGGTGGATGCAATCCGGGTGCGAGCCTTGGATTTTGGAAGTCGTATTCAGATTCCTGTACACAGTTGTTCTGACTCTAGTGTTTAATCCCTTTATAGGTTCGGTAGAGAAGTTTGTATATAGTTCATTTTTTCCTAAAAATGAGGTCCAAGAGATAAGGTATTTGGATGGGAAAGATAGGGATTTGCGGGAAGGGGGACACCATGTTAATGGCAACACAGAGGAATTGGCTTGGACTTACAGGGAGCAGACAGATAACCTTAGTAATATCCATTCCTATGACCAGTTGTCATAATATCAGGGTAGTATCCCAGAATGTGAATGGCTTGAGTGGTCCAATTAAAAGGGTGAAGATATTGTCTTATCTAAAGAAGACCCACCCTCAAATTATATTATTACAGGAGACATATGAACTCTACGGAACAAACTAAAAATTTATAAAATTCGGAATGACCTCAGTGATTGCTAGCTCCCATCACTCGGGAAGAAGGAGAGACACTGCTATACTACTTCCTAAATATTCAGCGTTTCAACTACAGGACTCATCCCATAATAGGGAAGGGACCTTGGCTATGGTGAGGGGAACGTGGTGGGGAGTCCCCTACATGGTGGCTAGTGTGTATATTCCTCCAGGGGTGGATCCTTCACAGATTCAGGGACTGTTTGACAAAATGATGCAATTTAAACAAGGGATTCTATTAGCAGGAGGAGATTTAAATTTCCTGATGGACTCCGGAAAGGATAGCTCCAATACTAGCCCCCAAGGGCAACAGCGGGTCAGAAGCATGGTAAGAGACTGATAAAGGATCTAGGCCTCTTAGACATGTGGAGGCACCTACATGGGAGGGACAGACATTACACTCACTATTCTGCAGCTCACAATTCGTACTCCAGAACTGATTACATTTTGGTATCAGCAGAACATAGAGACCAGGTGTGTCAGGTACAGATACTACCAATTCTATTGTCGGACCATGCTCCCATGCTGACTGAATCTGACACAAAAGTGGAAAGGGGCCCTGGTTAATAACTCCCTCCTTAGAGATAAAGACTATGTTAAATTTCTAAAGCAACGCATCCCAGAAATAATCGGTCAGAATGGTACATCTGAAGTGTCCTTGGGTATACTCTGGGACACTTTAAAGGCAGTCTTGCGGGGGGAGACCATCAAATATGCTTCCCAAGCCAAAAAAAGATAGGAACAACAGCAGAGGGATTTGGAGTCAGAGCTCCAGTTCTGGCAAGCATCACATATGCAGGGAGACAAAGCAGCCCAGAAGCAGGTAGCTACTATCAAATCTAAATTACAGGAGCTCCTAAATTATAAAACAGAACAAGCCTTACTATACCTTAGACAAAGGTACTAAACTATGAAGGCGGGGCTAAAGTTTCTAAATTATTAGCCTATCGGCTATGGGCTCAAAGGAACACTGGAACACTAAAACAGATTAGACACCCACAGCATAGACAGATCCTCACTAGAACCAAAGATATTCTGGAGAGATTTAGGTGAGTCTACGAGTCTCCGTATTCTCGAAACTCTGAGCCCGAGGAGGAGAAGTACTCTTCGTTTTTCCAAAATATAACTCTCCCCCAGTTGACTAATGAACCGAGGGAACTGTTATTGCACCCCATAACCTCTCAGGAGATAAAGGAGGTCATTAAGACAGCTAAAAATGCTAAGAGTCCAGGTCCTGATGGCTTACCATCAGAATTCTATAAAGCCTTTACTAAGGAGCTTCTTTCATCTTTGGGCTCGGTGTTCTGGGATTTGCAGGTAGGAGACTCGCCCCCCAACCCCCAACCTCACGGCAATACACAAATATATCCACAATTTTAAAGCTCGATAAAGACCCACTTAATTGTGAATCCTATAGACCCATCTCAGTACTTAATCAAGATTATAAATTCTATGCCAGTATACTAGCCCACCGTTTTTAATTGATACTGCCAGCCCTAATTAGCAAAGACCAGACAGGTTTTGCTCCCCAACATAGAACAGATAACATTAAGAGAACTCTATATTTATTGGAAAGGGTAGTCAGTTCACTCTCCCCTTTTGCACTCCTGAGCATGGACGCCCAAAAAGCTTTCAATAGGGTTTCATGGCAATTCTTAAATTATACCCTGAGATAGTTTAATTTCCCTCCTGAATTCAACCACCTGATTCAGGTCCTGTATACCTCCACCCAGGCAGTACTGAAGGTGAATGAATCTTTTTCGGACTGCTTCCCACTGGCTAGGGACACTCGGCAGGGGTGTCCTCTCTTTCCCCTGCTGTTCGCACTTTATGTGGAACCAATAGCTCAGCTAATATGGGAAGATGTGGGAATAACGGGTCTGGAATTTGAGGGGGATAACCCACAAAACTGTGTTTTACACAGATGACCTGCTTATACATTTAACACATCCTGACTCTTCTCTCCCAAAACTTTTCAGCAGGCTCGCAGAGGTGGAGAGTCTCTCGGCTACAAGGTTAACACATCCAAAACCAAAGTCCTTAGATAGCAATATGAGCTGGCTCTGGAAGTGCAGAGGCAATTGCCTTTGAAATGGCACACCAAAAATTTTAAATATCTGGGAATCCAGATACCCCAGGATCTGGAGAAACTCTATGAATCAAATTACCCCCAATGATAAAGAAATTGAAAGCGGAGCTTCAGAGATGGCAGAGCCTTCCCATTCCCCTAATCCAGAGAGTGGACTCTATAACAATGACAATTCTCCCCCAATTTCTGTATCTGTTCCTGAATCTCCCTATTCTGAATTTAAAAAAATGGGATAAAATGATCTCCTCCTATTTATGGCAAGGAAAGAGACAGGGGAAGGCCTATGGTTTGCTACAACTACCTAAATCTAAGGGCAGACTGGCCCTTCCACATCTAAGATCATACTACCAAGCAGCTCAATTGGCACAGGCTCTGCAATGGTGGGACTTGAACACAGACACCCACTGGAAAACCCTGGAGCTACAGGGAGAGGCCCGTGGAATTGAGCTGATCTTGGGATCTCCCCCACCCACGAGGAACATGATAAAGGCGCAAATCCACTCTAGATTTACCAGCCAGATTTTGCAGGTATGCTGCCTGAGGCTGGGGGAACCACATACAAAGTATTCGGTTTTAGCTTTAATAATTCCAGCTCTGGACAGTTCTTTCCTACCAGCACGACTAGACCATACGTTTGAACGGTGGGGGGCATCCGGTCTGAGCCACGTATTTCAGTGGTATGTGGGGGGGGGGGGGTTGTGTCCTTCTCCCAGATCCAGCAATCATACCACCTTGGGAAAGGGGACTTCTTTACGTTCCTTCAGATCAGACACTATATACAGCAAATATGTGGCCCCTTAGTTAAAATAATGATAGCAACTAAGACTAATTTATTTATTTATTTTATTCATTGAAGATATAGGATAACATACCTTTGAGTCAAAGATTCCTTTACAAAGATTCCACGTCACTCAGCACAGAGACATCAGGGACAATAGCAACAATTAGACACAATAGTTACAGAAATGGTTACAAAATGGTTACAGATAACACAGTAAAGCAGCTGGTGATACAAAGATACAGAGTGTTGCCAAGCATAGGTACATAGTACAGATGGTAGCAGGTAACAGAAACATACACTGCAGGGCTGTGGCGCCAGCCATGCCCTGGTGGTTATTTGCAAGCCTAGGCTGGACAGAGGTGTCAATTGTCAAATATAGGCATGCCCTGGGGTGGCTGGACCAGAGTTAAGTCCATAATCGGTGTGGGGGGGAGTGGGTAGGGCTAGAAATCAAGGACAGTCACAGACTGAGTCATGAGAGATTAGGTCTCTTAGCTAGGACTTGAACTATCCAAGTTTGAGTTCTGTGAGGAGGGAGTTTGGGAGGGAGTTAAGCCAGATAGGGGCCAGGTACCTAAATGTTCTTTGACCTGAGGTGGTCTTGCAGCGAGATACCCTGAAGTAGGTCATCACAGATTGCCGAGTGAGGCGGGTGGACAATGGTGCCTGGAGTAGGGGGGTGAAAGCAGGTGGGAGTAGCCCTGCTGTTTTTAGCCAGCTGGTTGAAGCGTAAAGGGTGCAGGTATGTGTGAGTCTGGTGCAGCCAGTATCTAGTTTGCAGGTCTTAAGAGCCAGCCTAATTTTGTTTAGGTGTGTGTTGTCAACTGCCCCATAGATAATGATTCCACAAGTCTATGAGTGATAGTACTGATGCTGAGACAGCTACGTGGAGAGCTTCTGGTGGGAGGCAGTACTTGTACCGGTGAAGTAGGCCAATACGCACATTGACAGCAGCGCTCAGCTTTCGGATGTGGTCATGGTAGGTGAGCCCAGAGTCTAGGGTGATACCTAGGTATTTAAACAAGGTAAACTGCTCAAGGTGGTCATTCAGAGAGTTCAATATGAGCAAAGGTTTTCCTATGTTCTAGTTTGGGAGTGATAAAACACCATGGATTTTGTTTTTTTTGTAATTTAAGACTAGCCTATGTCGAACGAACCAGGATTCAGTTTCCGTGAAAGATTTTTGAAGTGCACAACGGAGGGCTGTGGGATCAGTGTGAGAGCTTTAGAGGACGGCATTGTCCACATACAGGAGT
Organism: Neoceratodus forsteri; assembly: GCA_016271365.2. Lineage (NCBI taxonomy): Eukaryota > Metazoa > Chordata > Ceratodontiformes > Ceratodontidae > Neoceratodus > Neoceratodus forsteri. The sequence continues at coordinate 1,596,449,536 of CM057450.1, forward strand.
AGTTTCCCAGAGCAATCCTTGGGCAGGGAGTTGAGGAACAGGGAGAAAAGTAGGGGGGCCGAGAATAGAGCCCTGCAGGACCCCTGACCTGACTTGGAGGGGGGAGGACAGGGTTTGGGCTAGCCTGACTGTCTGGGTTCTCTCAGACAGATAGCTGGCAAACCAGCCAGTGGTCTCTGGGGACAGGCCTATTTGTGTGAGGGAATCCAGGAGTAGTGTGTGGTGCACCATATCAAACGCCTTGGAAAGGTCTATAAAAACAGCACCAGCAATGTGGCCAGTGTCAAGAGATGTGTGGAGGGCATTTGTAAACTCCAAAAGGGCTGTGGTGGTACTGCGGTTGTGGCGGAAGCCATGCTGCTGAGGACACAGGAGGCTATATTTGGAGAGGTAGTCCATAGGCTGAGTGGCCACAATCTTCTCCAAGGTTTTGGAGAGGGGGAGGCAGGATTGAGATGGGGCAGTAGTTCCCAGGCAGAGTGCGGACACCGCTTTTAAGGATGGGTGTGATGAGAGCAGATTTCCATTTAGAAGGAAACTGGCCCAACAATAGAGAGTGGTTCAGAAGCATGGTGAGAGCGGAGAGAACTTCGTTAAAGGTGAGTCTAAGCAGTTTAAGATCTAGTGTGTCACATGCCAGAGCATATTATTTCTGCCTCATATAAAACCATACAGCCTACAGAGCATAAAACGCTAGAAAAGATTCAAAGATCATGGGAGATAGACCTTGGAGAGGTATTTTCAGAAGTGGACTGGACCCAGATCTTCACTACCCTACATGGCTCGACCAGCTCACATACATGGAGGGAATGAGGGTGGAAGTGTTCAGTGAAATTCTTTAAGACCCCACACATAATGGGCAAATATGATAGGCTAGGTAGGTCAGAGTGCTGGAGGAGGTGTGGAGCTTCTCCAGCTACACACAGTCATATATTCTGGGAGTGTCCATGGTTAAGGGGGGTTCTGAAGTCTGGTGGAGAAGTCTTTGGCTAAGCTACTCCCAGAGATTCCACACTTACCCCCGGAACTAGCCCTTTTACATAGGCTCCCCCCAGAGATCAAAAATATACACACACAAGGAGATTATTAGTGATTCTACTCCTAGCCACCAAAAAGGCTATTTCTAGGAGATGGCTCAAGCCTGACCCCCCTGGGGGGAGGGAATGGGAGGACTCTGTACCAGATATACGAGATGGAAAAGATTACAGCTATTGTTAACTCCAGGCAGCATAAAATTCTGGAATAAATGGCTATTTTGGGTTATGGCTCACAGACAAGATATCGTACCCTGAAGGAAGTGACACACCCAGTAAGGCTGACCATATTTTACAGGTTGGATCACTGCTTATGCTTGCTCCCTGGGTCTTCAATCCAACACAGTATTATGATATACCAAGCCAGTTTTGCTTTTCTTCTTACTGTATAATGGCAAGTTGACCTGATAATGGACTTGTACCCTCTGTAGCACTGATTTTATGTGCATCCTGGACCTCTTAAACATGATTATAAAACAAAAAAAAAGTTTCAGAATTATTACAAGAAAAGAAAGTAATCATTTGCTGAAATTAGTTTACAGGGAGCTAGCTGGGAATTCATCAAACAATACAGAAAAACCAGTTGAGATAATTAATAATAATGAGAAAATCTAATGGGATAGAGTCCCAGAAAGCAAAAAAAAAAAATCACAAATGATCAATAAATGCAGAGAAGAAATAAATCAAATTTGGAAAGATGGAATCGAACCAGAACTATATCTGTACATATTAAGGCGATTATGTAAAATATTGGACCACCACTTTTAGCTTAGTATAAAGCTACACAGAATACAGCGTAGTTTCATCACATGCATGCTGTGCTAGGCTACTTTTCTTGCATGCTTGCTGTTGATTTAATTTTCTGTCAGTTCATCTGAGTGGCAGGGCTCTGCCCCCACACCCTCTTTATTTTTTCAACACATTCGCGCCCCAACTCAAATAAACTAATAAAAAATAACCAACAGTCCGACTGACGTTTGCCAGTTTTTGTTTTTTGAAGGCTCTACCCCTCACTGTTTTTGTTTTTGTAAACATGGGGGTGTGGGGCAAAGTCCCCAACTCAAACTAATAAAAATAACCAACAGGCCGAGTTGACGTGGAGCATGCCAGTTGGCAAGTAGCGTAACTGGAGTGCTACGCTAATAGCATGGATCCAATGGTGGTCCGATATTCTACACAATCGCCCATCTTAAGTCGTTATTAACCTTTTAAGGAGTCATATAAAAAGGTGAAAGGAATAAACAAGGTCCAGTATGAGAGTTCATTTATTGGACATGCAAACAGGCAAAAAGAAGCTGACAAAATGTTACGATACACCAAAAAAAATCCAACCAGAACAAATCTTCTTGCCGTATCATAGGATACTCGATCTCCTTCTCGGAAATCCTGCTGGTGCCGATGGCTAATGGGGAGAACAAGCAAAAAAATCAGAGTGGTAAATCAGTGGCTCAGGGAGTGGTGTGATGCCAGAAGGTATGGGCTTGTGGGGGACAGGGGTGCAACCTGGGAGGATAAGGGGCTGTATGCTAGGGACAGGCTCCACCTCAATTTGGAAGGGAGGGAAGGAAATTCTAAAACTGGAAATAGCTGGATTCATCCGTGAAAGGTGGGGTTTAAACTTGTGAAGGGGAAGGGAAGAATGGAAGGAGGGGCTGATCCAGGAAGTCCAATAAAAAAGGGACTCTGACTCCGCTCCCCTAAGGGGAAGGAGGGATACAGAAAAAGGCCAATAGGTAGGGTGCAGGGGGGGAGGGCATGCGACCACACAGGGGTACGAGGGTGGAAGATGGGGAAAGGGGTGAGAATGATCCTGATCAATGCCAGGAGCTTAGGAGACAAGATGCCTGAGCTCCAGGTGATGCTACTTGAGGGAGCAGTGGATGTGGCAGCTGTCACCGTGACCTGGGCCACCCAAGGGTATGACTGGACCTAAACCTAGAGGGCTACACTATGTTCAAGAAGGATGGGGGGAGGGAAGGGGGTAGCACTGATAGTCAAAACCGGCATTAATATAGGTGGGGTGGAGGGGATTGTGGAGGAAAGATTTGGGTCACCCTGCAAGTGCAGGGGGTAAAAGAGTAAAATAGGGTGGTATACAGACCCCCAAGGAGAAGTGCTGAGGGGTACTGAGCAAACTGGGTACCTGGACGATAGACAGCATGGCTTTGTCCCGGGAAGATCGTGGCAGACGAACCTGGTGGAGTTCTATGATTGGGTGACAAGTGCCCTGGACCAGGGTAGGCCGGTGGACATCCTCTTTCTAGACTTCAGCAAAGCATTTGATTTGGTACCTCACAGTGGCCTGCTGGCTAAGCTTGGGGAAATGGGGGTTGGGAAGCAGATGATCAGATGGATAGGAAATTGGCTTTGGAGCATACTCAGAGGGTGGTGGTTGGGGGAACAGACTCATCTCCAAGAGGGTCATTAGTGGGGTTCCCCAGGGAATGGTCCTGGTGCCACTCCTGCTTAACGCCTATGTCTCAGACATAAGAAAGGGTATCAGGAGTGAAATGAGTCTCTTTGCGGATGACTGGAAGCTGGGAGCAGTGGTGGATGGGGAGGAGGGGAGAGTGGCCCTGCAGGACCTGGAGGCTCTGAAGAGGTGGTCAAGAGAGTGGAAACTGAAGTTCAATGTAGGGTTCTGCACCTGGGGGCCAGAAACCCAGGCAATGTGTACACCCTGGGGGGGGGGGGGGAGTCACACTGCAAGGCTCGGAGGCCAAGAAGGACCTGGGGGTGGTGGTGGATGTCAAACTGAACAACTCTGACACTTGCAGGAGAGCAGCAGCCAAGGTCAGTAGGATGCCGGGGTGCATTGCTAGGGGGACTACCTCCAGAAAGAGGGAAGTGATCCTCCCTCTGTATAACTGCCTGGTTAGGCCGCACCTAGAGTATTGTGTGCAGTTTTGAAGACCGCACTTAAAAAGGGACATTGCACTCCTAGAGAGGGTTCAGAGAAGGGCAACCAAAATGATCTGGGGCTTGGGGGAAAAGGACCTATGGGGACAGGCTTGAGCAGCTCAACATGTACACTCTGGAGGAGAGGAGGGACGGGGGGGACATGATAGAGGTCTTCAAGCACATAAGGGAGATTAATAAGGGATGCTCAGTCGAGGCGCTCCCAAGGAAAGAGGAGGAGCGACCAGAGACAGGGTGGAAGCTGGGGGGAGACTCAAGGGGGGAAGGAGGAGGCCACTTCACTGAGGGTGGTGGAACCTTGGAAAGCACTGCCCAAGGAACTGATAGAGGCAGATACTGTAGAGGGGTTCAAGAGGGGCTGGGACAGGTATAGGGGGAGGGTAAAGCTGAGGAAGTCCAATACAAGGGAAATATCTTGGACAGGAGATAGAGAAACCGAAGGGGGAGACTGGGACAGCAGAATTGGCGCCCAGTATGGGTGCTATTAAGCAGACACGAAAGACCATAATGCCTACTCTGCTGGCATGTTAGTATGTAACTAAGTAGGCTTAGAAAGCAATACAAGGCCTATGTAAACATTCTCAAAATGGCCCATCAGGAAGAACTGAGGGAAATATGATTGCAGTAATAATAAAAAAAAAAAACAAACAGATAGGCAGTTCTGCAAAGTGGTTGCCATGGGAACCAATCAATCAATCGATACAAATGGATATATGGTTATATTACTACAGGAGCATGTTTTTTAATTTGTTGTATTCTTTTGATCAAGAAAATGAAATCACTGGCCTGGTGGTGTAGAGGGCTAATGTACTTTGCGCCCTACCTCTTACCACATTGGTGATCCAGGGTCGGAAGCGAGCTCGGGTTGACGGGGTTTGGCCGGGGAGGGAAAGGATTGAGCGTCCAATGACAGCTCTTCTCTCCAGGGGTGGGGTGGGTTGTGGCTCCTGGCAACCATCGACTCCCAGTGGAGTCTGGGAGCACAACAGCTGGGGTCACGCTGGGCAAGGGGGGAGGCTGCGGCAAACATCCGTGGTCAGGGGTGGGTGCGCGTCCATCGCACACTGGACGTTACTGCACATCCTTACCGCTTTGAAGGGGGGGGGTCTCATGCTCACACTCACGAAAGAAGGAAAAACGCCCCAGATCCAAGTGGAGACAACAATGCGCCAGTCCCACGCCCACTGTCAGACCCCACCCTCACTGCTCCCAATATCCTCCTGTCTACACGCTGCCCACATGGAAGTAGACTGCAAGGAGCACCCAAGGTAAGTGGTGGGTGACCCCGCTCTGGGGAGTACAAGCCAGAGAGTGCCCAGTGGAGCTGATGTGTCAGGTCAGAGTTGAGGGGGGACTCGGGATTAAGGGGGTCTCAGGTCAGACAAGCTGTTGCCATCTGAGGTAAGCCCTTGGTCCGGTGACTGAAGGGAAAAAGAAGATAAAAAAAAAAAAAGAAAAAATGATGAACTAGAAGAACCATTTGTACGGATTACTCAACAAGAAGTCAAAGACGCAATATCCAACTTTTAAGAATAAGTCCCCAGGCCCAGAAGAAATAACTACTGAACTCTACAAATTATATGTAGAATGGTAGTCAAATCTGCTGAGGGTTTTTTTTATAATACAAGGAATAAAGTATGGATGAATATACACAACGAGCCTATGTTTCAATCGAGGGGTTGAGATACCAAAATATGGACCTCGAGAGCGAAGTTCAAGAGGTCCATGCTGGTATCTTTAACCCAGAGTTGGAAACAAGGCGAGTTGCATACATGCCCCATGCACAGACTACTCATCTTGTTAACCAGCCTCCTGTGTGGGACGGTATCAAAGGTTTTGCTGAAATCTAGGTAGGTGATGTCTGCAGCCCCGCTCAGATTCACTTCCCTAGTCACCCAATCAAAAAAAAATCTATCAGATTTGTTTGACAAGACCTTTCTGCTGTGAATCCATGTTGCCTCAGATCCTGAGCACCATTGGATTCCTGGTGTGCCACTATCCTTTCTTTCAGCAGTGTCTCCATGATCTTCCCCACCACTGAGATGAGGCCGACTGGCCTGTAGTTCCCTGCTTCCTCCCTACTGCCACTTTTGTGCAATGGGACTACATGCTCCCTCCTCCAGTCTTCTGGAACCACGTCTGTGTTGAGTGACTCTGAGAACAGGTTGGCCAGAAGTGCTGCTAGTTCCCTTCTCAGCTCCCTTAATATCCTCAGGTGTATGTCATCTGGCCCCATGGCTTTATCGACCTTCAGCTTTGCGAGTTCCTCCAGAACTCTCTCCACTGTGAATGGACTGGTGTCCACTTCTTCCCCCCCAATGCCTCTGCTCCCCGACTATGGTCCTTGACCCTCTCCCTCCTTCGTGAATACTGAACAGAAGTATTTGTTCAGTATTTCTGCTTTGTCTAGATCCCTCTCCTCCCCTCTGAGCCTCACAACCCTACCCCCCTGTTTTTTCTTCTATCCCTGAATCTCCCCAGATAAAGTACAGTTACGCAAGAACTTACCGTAACAGTAGATCTTCGAGAGAGGCTCTTGCAGTAGGTAATTACATATAGGACTGACGTCGGCAGGCGGCAGGACCCCAAGAAAAATTTCTAGCTAGCAGTCCCGTGGCCACCCCTGTCAGGGTGACCGGCGGCCAGACACGCCGTATAAAGGGCAGTCCCGGATGCCCGCCTTTCCAGTTCTTTTCCGCCACAGGCCTGGAAGGCCCGGACAAGAGAGAAGCAGATATTTCTAATGGAAAAGGAGCTGAAAAGCCTAGGGAATGGAGGGTAGATTGAAGAGTTTACCGCAAGAGCCTCTCTCGAATGTCTACTGTTATGGTAAGTTCTTACATAACTGTACTATCTTACTTCAAGAGGGCTCTTGCAGCAGGTAATTACATATAGGACAGAATCCCAAGCAGTCTGGAACAAATGAAAGGCACCGGGAGGAGGAACTACTCCAAGAAGTAGCGAACAACCTTGCAAACCTCAAGATAGGGGGCCTTGCAAGACTGCTAACCCGAACCCTGCTCTACGGCGAGAGGCAATGTCCAAACTGTAATGTTTTGTAAAGGTATGGACGGAAGTCCAAGTGGCGGCAGCACAGATGTCTGCCACAGACACATTCTTGAAACAAGCCGCAGAGGCTGCTACTCCACGAGTGGAGTGACCTCTGACTTGACCCGGTAGGGTCTTGTTGTACTTGTCATAACAGAAAGTGATGCAATGAGCCAACCACTTTGATAGGCATTGCTTGGAGACAGCATTGCCTTCCCTTTTGTGAGCAAAAGAGACGAACAACTGATCAGTCTTTCTGAGATCCTTCGTTCTATCGGTGTAGTATCTCAGAATCCTGTGGACATCCATGGTATGGAGCAAGTATTCTCCTTGGTTGGAGTACTGTGAAAAGGCAGGTAACTCAATAGACTGATTTAAGGTAGACTCACTACCACTTTCGGAGAAACTTAGGATTCGCAAGGAAGAGCTACTCATTCTTTGTGAAAATCAGATAAGAGATTTTACACATAAGGGCCTGAGCTCGAAATTCTAAGTGAGCAGAAGTAATGGCCACCAAGAAGAGCGGCCTTCCACGATAAGAACTTCAAGTCTGCAGAAGCCCAGAGGCTCAAAAGGAGGAAGGGTAAGTTTCTCGAGGACAAAGTTCAAGTCCCAAGGGGGAGCCGGAATCCGAACAGGGGGCCTGAGATGAAGGACCCCTCTGAGAAAGGTCTTGGATACCTCCAATTGGGCAAATGCTTTATCAGCGAAGGGAACATGGTAGGCTGAAATTGCAGCATGTGAACCTTCAAAGAGGAGTGACTGAGACCCAGGTCGAAAAGATGACGCAAATAATCAAGCAGAACGGCCACAGGACAGGAGAAAGGCTCCACGTTGCTGGAGGCAGCCCAAATGGAAAATCTCTTCCATTTCATAGCATAGGCGGACCTAGTGGAGGGTTTTCTAGCCTCCACCAGAATCTTGGTCACCTTAGGAGAGACGCCAAAATGGGATTGGGCTAGGTCTGCAGGAGCCATGCATGAAGTTGAAGAGACTTGAGTCCCGGATGGACCAGGGTCCCCTGATCCTGGGTCAGCAATCCTCGAGATAAAGGAAGAGGAAGAGGAAGAACCTCTGAGTATTGTTGTAAAAGAGAGAACCAGAGTTGCCTGGGCCAGAAAGGAGCGATCAGAATCATTCTCACTCCTTCCAATGCAAGTTTCTGCAGCACACGAGAGACCAGAGGAATTGGGGGAAAAGCATAGACGAATCTGTCCTTCCAGCTTAGACATAGAGCGTCGCTCCAGAAAGGCATGCTTGCTCTGGGCGAGCGAGCAAAGGTTGGAAGCTTTGCTTTGGGAGGAGGCAAACAGGTCTATCTGGGGAGTCCCCCAGATCTGGAAGATGCTTTTTAGAACTTTTTGGTCCAGTTCCCACTCGTGTGGCAGAGCCGAAGAACGACTTAGCTCATCTGCCAGGACATTGTCGACTCCCGGAACATGGATCGCCGTGAGGTGAAGGTTGTGAAGCGTTGCCCATTCCCAAACCCTCATCGCTTCCCTGCACAGCGGGTAGGACCCAGTCCCTCCCTTCTTGTTGATGTACCACACCACGCACTTGTTGTCTGTTTGGACAGCTAGGTGACCGGTAAGGATGTATTGGTGAAGGGCCTGGAGAGCATACAGCACTGCTCGTAGCTCAAGCACACTGATGTGGAGAGCTAACTCCAATCTGGACCATAACCCCTGGATTCGGTGAGGACCCAGATGGGCTCCCCAACCTTCGCCTGATGCGTCCGTGGTCAGAGTCTGGGCGGGGGCAGGATGAAAGAAGGGGACCCCTCGGAACAGGTTCTCTCGAACCATCCACCATTGCAAGTCTCTTGTCATCGGCGAGGAGATCAGCACCAGATGATCTAGGTCGTCTACAAGTTGATCCCACTGAGAGCGGAGAGTCCACTGAGAGATCCTCATATGGAGGTGCGCATGCGGAACTGTCGGGATGGCAGCCGCCATAAGCCCCAGAAGACGGAGCACCGACCTCGCCAGAACCTTCCTGTGTTCCGAAAGAAGGGAAATCTGGGACTGGAGGGAGGCCCCCCTGTCCGAAGGCAGGAAGGCCCTGCAGACTGTCATATCGAGGATTGCCCCGATGAACTGAAGTCTCTGGGAAGGGTCCAGATGAGACTTAGAATGGATGATGGTGATACCCAGACCAGTGAAAACCAGCTGGGTGAGGGAGAGAAAATGCAGGAGTTCCTCCCTGGATGAGGCCGCCAGGAGCCAGTCGTCCAGGTAGGGAAAAACCTGAACTCCCAAAGTACACAGGTGGGCCGCTACCACCGCCAGGCATTTGGTAAAAACTCAGGGAGCCGAGGAAAGACCAAAAGGGAGCGCCCGGAATTGGTAATGGTCCCCCTGGAACGCAAACCTGAGGTACTTTTGGTGCGAGGGGCGAATGGGAATGTGCATGTATGCATCCTGCATATCCAGTGCACAAAGCCATTGGCCCGGCCAAAGAAGGGGCAAGAGGGTTTGAAGGGAGAGCATCCTGAACTTTTTGTATTCCACATAGAAGTTCAGGGAGCTGAGATCGAGAATAGGTCTGAGATCTCCCGTCTTCTTTGGTACAAGAAAGAAATGGGAATAGTAACCCGTCCCGTAAAGGTGAGGGGGGACGGGAACTATGGCCTGCTTCGCGAGGAGAGCAGAGATTTCTTCCCTGACCAAAGGAAGATGGTCCCTTGAGTAAGAGGAGTTCAGAGGGAGGTGGCGTGGAGGTTTCTGCAGAAACTCTATAGAGTGCACCTCTGCTATGATCTGAAACACTCATGAATCCGATGTTATCCTCTCCCAACCCGGAAGGTGGAGGGAGAATCTCCCTCCTACCGGTTCCTCCGGGGAGTCCGGAGGCAGTGGGAGAGGGAAGGAGTCAGGTGGTGTGAGGCAGTGCTGCAGCTGGGGCACCCGCTGCTTTTTTGGGCGGCGGGGGCCTGGCAGCTGTGGGGGCCCAACGTTTAGTGGCCCGCCTTCCCTGGGGTTTCGCTTGAGGCCGGCTGCGTCTCTGTGAAAGGGCGGTGCTGCGGGGATGGGGGAGTACATGAATCCACAGATTTGAGGGCGCCCCTTCTCCTGCAAGTCGGTGATGATGTCCTTGACATCACCACCGAAAAGCACCGAACCTCTGAAAGGTGCTTCTTGAATTGCTGACTGCACCTCCGGGACCAGACCTGACACACGGAGCCATGCGTGACGCCGAAGACTTACGGCGAACGCGGAGCTCCGTCCTGCGGTGTCCACTGCATCGTAGGTCATCCTCAGACGACTGGCCGAACGAGCAGAACGGACAAGGTCAGCTAACTCCTGCTTGATTTGGGAGTCAGACAAGGAGTCAATCTTAGATTCCGCCTGGGTAAGGACAGCCTTCTGGTAATCCCCCATATGTGCTACATAATTTAGGGCCCTGATCCCCAGTGTGGAAGAAGCATAGATCTTCCTTCCATACTGATCCAGAAGGCGAGATTCCTTATCCGGGGGAGACTAGCTCAGATGTTTGGTGTGCTGACCGGCCGTGAGCAGTGCTAATCACAACCGAGTCTGCACGGGAGTGAGAGTCTAGAAAGTCTACACCCTCCGGAGCCTGGTATAGCCTGTTGGACTTCCGAGGAAGTGGGACTAAAGCCGACGGTTGTTTCCAAATAATGGAAACAAGGTGGGCATGAGGCTCAATCCATGGTGGCACTAGAGTAGGAGCCGTAAGGGGCAAGTCCAGATGTTCGGCGAGTTTAACCCGCTGAGGATCTGTCTCTAAGGAGTGCCACTGATGGACTTCCTGAGCAACTCCGTGAAGGAAGGATCCTCCGGAGGAGTCCTAGGCCGGGGCTTGGACGGAGAGCGAGGCTCGTTGTCTTTGTCGGAGCATCCGTCGGAGGAATCCAAGGAGGAGGAGGAGGAGGAGGATTTGAAGCAGAGTAAGACTCCCTAGCTCATCTAGGGGGAGGAGCGGGTTCCTTAGGGAGGATCCCTGGATGAGTGTCCTGCCCCTCTCTGGATACCGAGGGGAGAGCTCCGGAATCCGGAGGCGGAGAGGGAGTGTGCCGCCTGGGCGACGGGAGCCGGAGGTGGCACCGCCGCCGTGGAGGCGGTTTCTGACTTTGGTGAGCTGGAGTCTGCCTCAGCCCACCAGGAGGCCAGAGTCTCCTGAAGATCCACCGCGGCCTGGGGGCGTGGAGGAGGGGAGAAGTTGTGGATTATATCCGTAGGTGAGTATCCGTAAGCCGGCTGCGGGAATACCGGAGCTGGGTATTGCGGCGTCGGGTACTGCGGCGTCGGTGGAGTCGGCGCCGGGTACTGCAGCGCAGGATACTGTGGACCCGGGTAAACCGGCGTCAGATAGGACGGCAGATACCCAGGTGCCGGAGGAGCTGCCAGAGCAGACGGCCCAGTAGGGAACTCCACAGGTGGATCAACCGTGATAGGCCCGTGGGGTGGAGGGCCCGATAGGAGAGGAATATCCCCCGCTGGCGTCGGCGGGGCTGGTGTCGGGGCCGGTGTCGGCGGAGCCGGTTCTGTAGGAGGAGGATCTGACGGCGCAAAAGCATCCCGAGCATCGCCTAGGGATGGAGGAGAGAAGTCCCCGGGGTCAGGCAGGCCGGACTCGGGCTCCCCGGACAGCAGCGAAGGCTGCGGGGAACCTGGAACGACAGATGATGGAGGGTCTGTCGTAGGCTCAGATGCCCAGCGCACTTCAGAGGAGCCGACGTGCGACTTAGGGGCCGAATCCCAGCGGACACCAGAGGAGCCGGCGTCCGACTTAGGGGGTCCCTCGTTGGAGGCGGGCCGAGGGTGGGAAGCGGCCCGGTCCGAGGGGGACACTGCCGTGCGCCGCCCCGGAGGGTCGGGCGTCTTAGCGGCCTTCTCCTGACGGACGTCGGAGGAGCAGACGTCCAGCTTATGGGAGGCGCCCACACCAGTAGGCCGCAAGCCTGCGGCAGTACTGGGGGCAGAAGCCTCCTTTTGCCCGGAGGCACCCGGCAGGCTCGAACGCGAACCCAACGGGCGGGCCGACGCCTCCTCCAAAACCTTGAGGCTGCCATCGGGCGATCCTCGGAGGGACGTTATTCAGCCGCTGCTCCAGCCGGAGTCGCGAAGAGGAGGCCTTCTCCCAGTGCCTTCTTTGTCCCGCTCTTGTGTCCTTCTGGGGAGGTCGACACCTGCCTAAGTTTCTTCAACTCCTTCTCCATTGCGGACATCTTCTTTTTAAGGAGATGGGCTTCCAAAGACTGCTGGCGTCATCTTCTGGTGGCCGCATTGAAATGCGGGCAATGCGGGCACTTGTCGACCGCGCGGGTCGGGGCCTAAACAAAAAGGCAGAGGGAGTGATCGCTTTTGTGAGGCACCAATGCCACCCAGGTCGCACTTATTTTTGAAGGGGACGACATAAACCGACGTTCACCTGACGATTAAATTGCAAAATACTGATACTTTCGGTATAAAAACGACGAAGCAACAGGGCTGAGCAGGAACTTCACCGCGAGGCGCTGCACGAGCCGACAGCAGGAAAGAACTGGAAGGCGGGCGTCCGGGACCACCCCTTTATACCGACATCGTCTGACGCCGGTCACCTGACTTGGGGGCGGTCCCCGCCAGGGACTGCTAGCTAGAAATTTTTCCGCGGGGTCCTGCCGCCTGCTGACGTCAGTCCTATATGTAATTACCTACTGCAAGAGCCCTCTCGAAGTAAGATCTACTGTTTACCACTTTTTCATATGAGCTACTGTTCAAATGTTTATTTCTCAGAGACTAATAAAGCTACTGCACAACCCATATTATTTACATACCCCAAATGCAGTGCTCGCTACTCATGGAAGTAATGTATACTCATACATGGTAAAAAGCAAGTAAAACAGATGTTCCAACATGTTTTATTAATTACTTTAGGAAAGGAGCTGTGTTACTTTGCTCTCCTGTGTTTTGAACACTAAAAAGTATTAAAGTATTTATGGCACTACAATACAAATAAACAACACTCTACTCATATACTCCAGGAAGCAAGTGAATATATTAGGAAATATTTTTCCAGATGGAAGGATACAGGAAAAAAATATATTTTCCAGCCTCAAAATCACCCTTTCCGAGCATTATCTGTGTCCTTCATGCAACCTATATTATAAGCGTAATAACCCACTCCAGGGTGGGGGATTATGTTAGCAATAACCCACGACAGGTTATGGGGTTACAGGCATTTAATCGACGCCTGGAGTGTGTTGTGAGGCACAAGGCCTCATGCAGAGTGTCCTCACAGTGCCCCAGGCATGGATTACATGTCTATAACCCCACACCCTAGAGTGGGTTATTGCACTTATAATATGGGTAGCATGAAGGACACAAATAATGTTCAGAAAGGGTGATTTTAAGGCTGGAAAAAATTTTTTATTGTGTATCCCTCCATCTGAAAAATTGTTCCACATGTAGACTGAGGAGAAACATTTTATGGTTAACTTAGACATGTCTGTAAAGTGCAAAAGCACTGTACACACATTAGTGCTAATGCTCACACGTAAACTAAGTGAAACACAACACGTGGAAAATACAACTGTGCACTTGCAAGCTTGCTGTGGACTGCACAATTCTGTGGGAAATTTGTTCTATTTTTGACCAATAGCAGAATAACTGCGTAAAACTTTTTCTAATGTTCATTTGCTTCCTGGAGTATATGAGTAGAGTGTTGTTTGTTTATATTGTAGTGACATAAATACTTTAATACTTCCTTTAAGTGTTCAAAAATACCGACGAGCAAAGTAACACAGCTCATTTCCTAAAGTAAATCAGTAAAACATCCTAGAACATATGTTTTACTTGCTTTTTACCATGTATGAGAAAACATTATTTCCATGACTTGCAACCACTGCATCATGGGTATGTAAATAACATGAGTTATGCAATAGCTCTGTCATTCCCTGAGAAATTTCTAAACAGTAGTTCACATACCCATGATTCAGTGCTTGCAACTCATAGAAATAATGTATTCTTATACACAGTAAAAAGCAAGTAAAATAGACGTTCCAACATGTTCCTACACTCATTGATTACTTTAGGAAAGGGGATGTGTTACTTTGCTTTCCTGTCTTTTGAGCACTAAAAATTAAAAGTATTAAAGTATTTTGGTCATTACAACACAAATAAACAAGACTCTTCTCATATAGTCCAGGAAGTTGTGGGGGGTAGGGATATGCCTTAATTGGGATAATTACAATACTTGGTTTGCTAGAAGTAGTCTAAATCACCTAAATGCGGATTGAAAAAGGACATTTAATTCACGGTCACCTGATGGTGTTTGACCAATCAGCAGCTCACCTTCATGGAACCCATGTTATGAATTAAATTTATTATATAAGCAAATGTTAAAGTTACCTAAAGAAACAACAAATTCCTTGATTATGACTCAGGACAGATAAACTTTAAATAAATAGTACAGAACAGACTGATAAACTTCTGGAAAACAATGCTCTTACAGCCTCCATAATCAATATTATCAGACTGTATTGAAGAAAAAAGTATTTATTGAAAGAAATATAACAGAAATATGATTAACTAACGTCTACAAACTTCTGTGTATATATATATATATATATATATATACACACACACACACACACACACACACACACACACACACACACACATATACATATACACACACACACACACACACACACACACATATACATACACACACATATACATATATCTCAGAACCTTGGTAGATCAGGGTATAAAGATCAATCCTACACAAAATTTATTATTAAACTAATACAACAAAAAGCTGAAGAAGAAGATCTGTACCAAATTACAAAACTAAAAGTTTCTAAATGGCTAGGAAGTAACACCATGGAACACTCACTAAAATGTTATCTAAATTCAATGCACAATCCAAAATATGGAGCTATTCTGACAGTTCAGATTTGAGGTTTTTCTCAGTAATATTACTCATCTCACATACAAGACTGAAGTTGCTACATCAACAATTATGAACTGGGGATCATAAATGCAGCAATCTGATTGGCAGACAGCTCTTTAACGCCATGATGATATCAGGCTACATCATCATGGCTTTAAAAAAAGGTCCGGCCACCAGCCTCCTCACTCTCCGCGCACTGTTCTCTTCAGCTGTGCCCACAACAGAAGGCAGCAGAACGAAAGCTGCTGACAGAAATAACAAGCGAGCGCGTCTTAAAAAAAAAATCCACTCTCTTCTTTTCCCCGCCAGCATCCATGTAACCTGACCGAAAATCAGTTAGAATCTAAACAAAAATCAGTTAGGATAAGTCCCAACCCATCACGGCCGTCTCGCTCGGCTGCTCGTATTTTTTTACCTCAGTTTGGTCCAAACATTTCCCCGTGCTCAGCCATTCCTGTTTGTCTCTGACAGTGAAATCACTTTTTAATTTTTTACTGGCCATAACCCGAACATAAAAATCAGTTTCTATGTTCACGTTGATGTTGAAAATGTAGTTTATTACTTGAAACAAGGCTTATTTTAACCTGGAAACTGCTATTCAAAAACTAAAGCCGCAACGCCGAGCACCCACATCTGTGTCAGATGCTAATGCGCATGCTCACAATCTCAGCTGTAGTTTTCAAAAGCAGTTTCCAGCTAAAATAAGCCTTGTTTTACACAATAAACTAGTTTTTCAACATCAACGTGAACTTAGAAACAGATTTTTATGCTTGGATACCAGCCATTAAAATAAGTCATTTCGCAGCATTCACGACCGCGCTGGGTTGCCGCTGCCACTTCTTACTCGCGACACAAAACCTTTTCACTCTCAAAAGAAAGCAACTACAACTTTACACAAAATAAATGAAAGAAGAACTCATTTAACTACCAAAGCATTACAAGGAGGACACCTGCTGCCCACAGCAAAAATTAAATGAACTATATTTTATCAATGTATCCCTACACATTAAAAAATGTAATACTAAAACAATTTAAAACATGTTTTTATATATATTTTATTCACACATATGTGGGATCCAGTTCATAATAGCAATAAAGCACTCCAGGGTGTGGTATATCATGGGATATCGTTATTTCTCAGACGGTTGGACGCACTCGGCCTGCGGCCTCGTGCCCAACCACCCAAGGCGTGACGATATCCCATGATATACCACACCCTGTCGTGCCTTATTGTTTAATTATACCATGGACATAAGTGAACAGCCAATGAAATCGTCAGACTGGCAGTCTATCACCAGTGTAAATTCTCTGATAACCAATGGCTGTTGATGAGTAGTATATCCTAATCCAATATATCCTCTGCAGCGTAGGAATAAATACAATAAAAATAAAAAAACTAAGCAACCTCTTTAGCATTAGTTTTTTATTTTAGTAAAAAAAAAAAATGAACCTTACTATAATAAATCGCAATAAGCCACTCGGAGGATGTGGGTTATGAGGGGATTTACCACAGCTGGTGAGGATTTACCCACTCCAGCCGTAGTAAATCCCCTGATAACCCACACCCCTCGTGGATTATTGCTTAAAGTGTGACTGTGATTTACGGAAAAAATGAGGAATTACTTCATGTTGTAGTGCTCTGCCGTTGGTATAAACAAATTTGAAACAAATTTCTGGGTAAAATAATAGAAACATTATATGCACTGGTTAGGTTTATACTGGATTTGCTTATTAATGAAGGAAATAAGGATATCTTGGAGACATTTGAAATTTTCCTTTTGGAAGCAAAACTAGAAGACAAACTGACCAGATTATTAATATCTTATGATACTTTAAATATAACAGGAATGGGAAAGGTGACTATAATTGTGAATGAGCTCTTGTTCTACTTCCTAACATATTTTATCTTATGTCCTTATCCACCCATACTGCTATACTCTGTTTTCTATTGCATCTTAGATAGTTATATTAATATACAGAAGTGGAATATATACATACACATACAGCATGTGGAAGAACTGTTAAATGAATATATTTGCACTACAAAAAAAACATTTATAATATGATTTTAAATATCATTATATGTATGGAAAGTTTCACACTGCTAATATGTTTTTAAATGTACATGTTTTTTGTAATGTATGATGGTTTGTTGTATCTGTATTGGTATTATGCACAATGGCCAAATGGCTGACCAAACAAACTGAATCGAATTAAATGCCATGAGAAAAATTGAAGCCTAGCAACAATCACAACAAAAAGATTGATTTTAAAAAATGGAATTCAAGTAATATAACAGACTTTGGAAAAGAAAGATGGTGGAACACTTTAAGAGAAACTTTAAGTTATGAAA
Source organism: Neoceratodus forsteri (assembly GCA_016271365.2). Classification (NCBI taxonomy): domain Eukaryota; kingdom Metazoa; phylum Chordata; order Ceratodontiformes; family Ceratodontidae; genus Neoceratodus; species Neoceratodus forsteri. The sequence goes on from CM057450.1 coordinate 1,596,466,789, forward strand.
AACTGTGTTATAACTTGGCTAATGATGCTAATAAATTGTATTGTATGAACTGGAAAGAGATCAAAGTAATCTCCCCCCATTATTTGAAGTCTAATAAGCTTTTCCTCTTCCCACCACTGTACCAAATTTTTATATTTCCATCATCAAAAGAAAGTAATTCACCTTCTATTAAGTCCTTATGATCTTTTTGTGATAGTCCAGCAAAGTGTAACTCCCTTACTTGAAAAGTATTAAAAAACAAAGAATTATTAGGGGTATTTAAATGTATTCTGTTTCTTCTTTACATAAATTTTAATAATAATTCAGAAGGGGACTATTAAGGTTGTGAGGTAGCTATACATCTTACAGATTATGTTGACTATAGGTAGAATAGAGTCTCTAATTCATAGCGTTGTCAGTCTAACTGAAAATTAATTACTATCAGAACTGTATTATGTTTTTTTTTTTTGAGCTTCTAAATTCTTAAAAGCTGTATTTTAATCCATATATTTAAAATCAACAAAATTGTTATTTAAAAAAAAAAAATCCCACTAAGTGCTTTGCCACTGCAATGCAGTGGTCAGTTATGGTACTGGGTGCATTAATTTTAGTCTGTTGGGGAACTGTGAAGATAGAAAGATAACAGACTTTTCGTTACAACTTCACATTAGATTTTAAACAGTTTTGTACAGTAGGAAACCCCATACAATACCCTCATTATTTATGTGGTGCCAGTGGTTTTCATCACCTTTACATTGCATTTTTTTTTTTTAATTACCAAAAAAAAAAGTACCTTAGAATGTTCATTCACTCACAGTCCAAATAAGCATGACAAGTTTGTCTATGATGGGAGCTAGCTGACTGAATTTAGAAGTTAGACGATATTTTGCTACCCAAGCAGAAACTGAGTGGTCATTTGACCGTCACATAAAACATTGTAATTAGAAGCTACAAAATTATTTTAAAACAGAAAAGCTGTAGTAAGTCAATAAGGATTTTTGTTTTCCAACTTTGGCCAGACAGTACATACTAACATATTAAAAGCCAGCAGAATAGGCCTGATGGTCAGTCATGTCTGCTTGGTAGCCTGCCCCTAATGGGTGCTCGCTTTCCCACCCACCCCAGCCCCAGAGAGGTCATCTTCAGTGACAGTTTACCTTTGTACCTGTCCCACCCCTCTTGAAGCCCTCCATTGTACCCTCCTCCACCAGACTCCCGGGCAGTGCATTCCCATGCCCCACCACCCTCTCAATGAAGTAATGTCTCTCGTTCCCCCCTGTAATTTCCCCCCCTCCAGCTTCTACTTATGCCCCTAGTTGTGCCCCTTCTTTAGTCTGAACATCTCTTTGGCTCTGTCCCTGTTTATCCCTTTTACATATTTGAAGACCCCCTATCATGTTCCCCCTGTCTCTCCTCCAGCGAGTGCAGCCCAAGCTCTTCCAGCCTTTCCTCACAGGTCCTCCCTCCCATGCCCCAAATCATCCTGGCTGCCCTCCTCTGGACCCTCTCCAGCAGTGCTACATTCTTCTTGAGGTGAGGTCCCCAGAACTGCACACAGTACTCGAGATGCGGCCTGACCAAGGGACGATACAGAAGGAGGATCACCTCCCTCCTCCTGGACATAATCTCCCTGGCTATGTAGCCCAGAATCCTGTTTCCTTTTGATGCAGTTCTTCTGCAATTTTCAGCGTTATTCATTTTGGCATCTACCACCACCCCCAGATCCCTTTCACTCATAGTGGCTTGCACTGTGACCCCCTCAGAGTGTATACATAGCCTGGGTTTCTGACCCCCAGATGCAGCACCCTACACTTCGCTGGATTAAACCTCAGTCCCCACCTCCTTGACCACCCCTCCAGGGTATCCAGGTCCCTCTGGACTGTCTCTCTCGCTTCGTCCCCATCTGCCAGTGCTCCCAGTTTTGAGTCATCCGCAAAGAGGCTCATCCTACTCCTAACCCCCCCTTTCCCATATCCGAGACATCGGCACTGAACAAGAGTGGCCCCAATACCGAACCTTGGGGGACCCCACTGTTGACCTTCCTAAGGGAGGAGACTATCCCACCAAGCACTACCCTCTGTATTCGTCCCATTAGCCAATTTTCTACCCATCTGAGCAACTGTCCTCCCACCCCCATCCCCAGCTTTGTTGGCAACCAAATGTGGGGTACCGAATCAAACACCTTACTGAAATCCAGGTATAGGATGTCCACCGGTCTATGTCGGTATCAGTCTACCATAACTGAAGAGTTCAACTTTCAGGACTCGAGCAGGCACCACTGTTCATTTTGGCCACACCTGTTAAATCTTAAGACCTGGAGATGCCTATGCTTCACCCAAATATATATACAGTATGCTGCACTAAGCTCCATGCATACCTGGAGCATCAAGTAAAAAAAATCAGCACTGCAGTTTGTGATCCAAATGTAGCTTTTTATGTGAGAATATGACTCTCACAAGAAAGTCAAGTTTTAAACTTAATTCCGGAGTTAATTCAGAACAGAAAATAAGGACACTTGCCGTCTGGTCTCAACGCCACATGCACACTTTCAGTTGTGTTGTAAATGTGGTAAAACTGAGGGTGATTATTATTCAACAACCTCAGAAGGTTGTCTTGGAAGTCAGCTTACAGAACAAAATGCTTGGCAGGACTTGTGAATAAGCATTTTCTCTTCCTCCATTATGTCTTGACTTTTACTTATGATGCTTCAAAACTTGTGATTACCAGATGGGCACAACAGCCCCTTAACAGCAGTGGGAATCATCTTTCAGAATGTCATCCCTGCTTCATCTTCTTCTTCCTCTTCCAAACAGATTTCTACATCTGATAGACAGTTTATCAGAATTATTTTCAGACAATGTTACAAGGGATTCCTCTTCTACTTCTGAATCTGAGACAGTAGCCTCCCCTTCCTTGTTAGCCTCAATGTTTTTTTGCTTTTTTGTTCCTTGGATCATATGGCTGTAAAGAAGGCCCCCCTTTTTTTTTTTTTTGCTTGTCTATTACTCTTTAAACAAAACTCAGCTATAGCTGGATCAAAATCTTCTTCACACCTAACATCCCACACATCTGAAGCAAGTTCAAGAGGCCTATTTAATTACTCAGAGAGTCAGTATGATCAGTGAGGGCCAGAGGCCACTGCTAAGCCTTTAGAAAGCAGCACTGCAGACCACTGAATACAAAGCATTGTCTGCAGTCATTAGTGTGTACTGGGAGTTTACAAATTTGATGCCAATGGAGGGACAAAAAGTTGGCGCTATTCCTCTTGAGATTAACAAGATCAATGATGTGGCCCGGTACTGTATAGTGCAAGCACTGCAGCATTAGCTGTACCTTGTGAAGTTGCCTGTGATCCTTTGGGGGCCCACTCCAGCCTACTATAAAGCTGGCAGTAGTGAGTGTCCCTGGGGATGACTAAATTGAATCTGTTGAGTCCATGATGTACTATATCGACAGAGGTGGGTGGAAGTGGCTGATCCAAAGAGAATGTTGCCATAGTCTAACAGAAGCAGAATGGTAGCAATTACACACAATGTTCTTTTGCTTTTCTAGGGAGAGGTAGTTTCTATATTGGTAAATAAAGGTAGCCCAGCTGGAGCCCGATTTTTCTGATCACATAATTTATGTGCATGACCCAACTCTTTGGTATTAAGCTATATACCAAGATATAGCTGGATACTCTATATTGGGTATGCACCTCTGTGGTGATGATTAACAGGGTATTTGTGCAACCTAGACATTTTAGTTTGGAGCCAAACAGCCTGACCTGGGTCTTCTACAGCTAGCCAGGAACTTCTGAAGAGCATTAAAACTTGCCTGGAGGCCAGGTCCCTCTCATTACAGTACAGGACTGTGTCATCAGCGTAGAGGTAAGATCTCAGGGGGCGATAGGATTGTCAAGATCATTTATGTACACTGAAAACAAGACAGCCTAGGATTCAGCCCTGCAAGACTCATCTGATGACAGAAGGGGACTGAACCTCACTCTTTAAATGGTCATGAATAGGGAGTAGTTAGCAGGCAGTTTCAGAGTCCCTTCACTAAGTTTGTGTCCAGGCCAAACAGAGTTACACTGTTGATAAGTATCTTGTCATGTGGTGTGTCAAAGGCACTTGATCAGTATATAAATATCATGCCTCAAAGCATATCACCATCCATAACCAAGGGCAATACAAAATTAATTTTCTTGTTTTTTCCCCCAGAATGTTATGTAACAAATACAGTAATCAACAACCAGAATTCAACATGAGGGTGCAAAACTATCTCAGGGTTCTGGTGACTAATATTAAACGAATTAGCATTAAATGTCACCAGATCCCCAACAGTCTGACATCATTATTGCTGAGTGTAGATTATCCGCTGTTTGTCAAAAACTCTTACTGCACATCCTTTATATCAGCTTCTATAGCAAGACAAGATAAATCTTCCTCTGTGGTTAAAATGAGCACCAAAAAAATAAAATTTGGTTCTGTTTAGCACATTTTATACACTGTATCCCAAAGTGTTTTCCAATGCACTGAGTCAGAATGATACTAGTTCCTCAGGGACTGCATGGTACAGAAACAAATTCTGTCGCAGAAAAGGACTTTTAGGCCCATCCAGTCTTCCCCTTGTCCCTGTCTATTCTGTCACCACTGTCCCTGTTTGGTCATAGGTGTCACTCCCTCCCCTGTTCCTCCATCTAATATACCAATGTGCCTATCCCACGCATGCTTGAAGCTCTCCACAGTCTCTGCCCCACTACCTCAACTGACAGACTGTTCCAGTCATCCACCACCCCTTCCGTGAAGAAGTATTTCCACACATCTCTCCTAAACTTCCCCCTCCTAGCTTCCTTGCATGCCCCAAGTTCTAGTGCCTTCCTTTCTCTGAAATAGGTCCTCCACTTGCACCTTCTTCACTCCTGTGAGGTACCTGTAGGTTTCGATCATGTCCCCTTTCGCTCTCCTCTCTTTCAGGGAGTACATGTTGCGTTCCTGCAGCCTTTCCTCATATGGCTTCTCGTGCAATCCCCTCACTATTTTGGCTGTTCTGCTCTGTACCACCTCCACTCTTTCAATGTCCTTGCAGAAGTGCGGCCTCCAGAACTGAACACAGTGTTCCAGGTGGGGCCTCACCATTGAGTGATACAAAGGCGGCACCACCTCCCTATTCCTGCTAAAAATCCCTCTCCCAATACACCTCAACATCCTGCTAGCCTTTCCTGCTGCTTTGTCACACTGCCCAGCTACCTTAAGGTCATCAGATATGATGACCCCTAGATCTCTTTCTTGCTTGGTGCCTGTAAGTTCCACATCCTCTATCTTATACACAGCCCCTGGGTTCCGCAGCCCCAAGCATACATACAGGAGGCGGCAGTGTGGTCTAGTGGTTGGTACACCAGTTTGAGAACTAGAAGAATAGGTCAAATCCCACTACAGCTACATATTGACTGTGCGACCTTAGGCAAGTCACAACTTCCCAGTGTTTCAGTCACCCAGCTATGGAAATGGGCAGATGCAAGATCCCAGTGAAAATGAGACGTTGCATCTCAGCTGGGCTAGGCTGGTCAAATAACTGTACAACTGTATATATGCAGTAGCCCAACATCACACACACAAGCCTTACTGCATTTTGTTACTGACAGAAGGAATGCTGGGTTGGACATGGGGGATAATGCCTCTACTTTTTCAAAAGGTATTGTGGGATCCTTAACTTCCCCCTTGACAGCCATCAGAAGTGGGCAAATATGTTGTGATTAGGAATCAAATAAAGATTTGCAGCCACCAGTCAGCAGGGCTTGTGGTAGGGAAACCCCACTTTAGTTGCCACAGAGACATTACACTGGCCCAAATGGCACACTCTTTTAAATGTTACTGTACCTTCTACAATATAATACAGCAGGGCTAGTTAAAGGGACATTTACTAGACTGACACAAAATCTACTGTACTAGTAGCATTTAGCTGGTTGTCCAGTGTCAACTTCAGATCCTGTTCACTCAGTTAGCCAGGCAAAAATCACTACACAAAAGACCCTCACTGTAGGATAATTAATCATACAAGTTTACTGATGAGGCTGAGGAGGCAGTATAGTGCAGTGGCTTAAGGCTCTGAGCTGCAAATCTGGAGATCTGAGTTTGAATCCCACAGCCTCCACTTGCATACTGTGCGACTCTGAGCAAGTCACTTAACTTCCCTGTGCTCCCAGGTTGCACCTGTAAACAAGTTTTCAGCTAGGCGTGTCTCACCTGGTTAAACAATTGAGAAAAAAAAAAAGTGATACTATTTTTCCAAAGACTGGTATCAGGTTTTAAGCAAAAGGAGAAATGCCAGCAGAGGGATTGTAAAGCTAAAGAGGGAAGGGGTGAACGTGTGAAGGGGATCAGGGAAAAAGCAGACACCCTGAACACATATTTTTGTTCAGTATTCACAGAGGAAAGGGAAGGGAAGGGACCACAGATAAGTGTCAGAAGCAACGAAGGAAGGGAGGTGGACAACACTTCATTTACAGAGGAGAGAGTCCTGAAGGAACTCGCAAATCTAAAAGAGGACAAGGCAATGGGGCCAGATGGGATACATTCAAGGATACTGAAGGAGCTCAGAGAGGTGCTGGCTGTACCATTGACTGTCCTGTTCAACCACTCACTGGAGACAGGGGTGGTTCCGAAGGACTGGAGTTGGGCAGATGTAGTTCCCCTTCACAAAAGTGGTAGAAGGGAGGAGGCTGGCAACTACAGGCCAGCCAACCGGACTACAGTTGTTGGGAAATTAATGGAATCACTACTGAAGGTAAGGATTGTGGAATATCTTCAATCCAGTGGCTTACAGGATCCGAGGCAGCATGGATTTCCTGGGCGGACATCATGTTAAACAAATCTGACAAATTTCTTTGACTGGGTGACCAGGGAATTAAATCAGTGTGATGCGGTGGATGTGGCTTACCTTGATTTCAGTAGGGCCTTCGACAGCATTCCACAAAGGAGATTCGTAAACAAGCTGGACAGCGTGGGCGTGGGTCCCAAGGTGGTAAACTGGGTAATAAACTAGTTGGGGGATAGGCGACAGAGGGTGGTGGTAAATGGAGTTCACGCCGAGGAAGGGAGGGTGACCAGCGGGATGCTGCAAGGATCAGTACTGGAACCGGTCCTCTTTAATAGCGACACATCAGAAGGGCTGGAAGGAAAGTTATGCCTTTTTGCAGATGACACAAAGATCTGCAACATGGTACACACTTCAGGGGGTGGGGAAAAATGAAGAAGAGGGATCTAAGAAAGCTTGAGGAGTGGTCAAGAGTGTGGCAACTAAATTTCAATGCGAAGAAGTGCAAAATCATGCACCTGAGGCACAGAAACCCAGGGGCAGGGCACAAGATGGGGTGAGTGGTACTGATGACCACTAAAAAGGAAAGAAACCTGGTGGTATTCATATCTGATGACCTAAAGGTTGCCAAACAGTGGGATGCTAGGGAAAAGCATCGCCAGCAGAAAGAGGGATGTGACGATACTGCAGTATAAAATCATTGGTGAGACCTCATCTAGAGTGCAGTGCCCAGTTCTGGAGACCACATCTCCGGAAGGACACAGACAAAGTAGAGGCGGTCCAGAGGAGAACAACTAAAATGGTGCAGGGTCTGCACCAAAAGCCCTATGAGGAGAGAATAATGGACCTCAATATGTACTCTCTGGAGGAAAGGAGGGAGAGGGAGGATATGGTAGACACTTCCAAATAGCTCAAGGGCATAAATAAGGTACAAGAGGGAAACATTTTTCAGAAAAAAAGATGTTCAAAAACAAGGGGTCATGTTATGAAGCTGGAGGGGGTAGACTCAGGTGAAACATAAGAATGTACTTCTTCACAGAAAGGTGATGGATGCATGGAACAGCCTCCTAGCGGAGGTGGTGGGGGCAAAAACTGTAATGCAATTCAAGAATGCATGGGACAGGCATAAGGGAACCTTAGTGGTTGGGAAAGGGAGGGTAAAGCCAGAGAACAAGGAGGGTCAACAGTATTACAGTAGGTAGGGAAAATGGGCAGACTAGGGGAGGCCAAGCGGGCGTTATCTGCTGTCAAATTAAATGTTTCTATGGTGTCCTTTTTTAACTTACATTCCTACAATGTCACTTTAACATACTAACATACTACAATGCCAGCAGAATAGGCCAAACGGTCTCTCGAGTCTGCTCGATTTTCAGCACCCGCACTGAGGGCCGATTTGGGTGTGTCCCCCCCCCCCTTGGGTTATACTGTCCCCAGTCCCAGTTGTTCCACCTGTATTGTGCCTGGTCAGATTTACCCTCTCCCTGTACCCGTCCCATTCCCTCTTAAACCAGTCCACAGTCTCCATCTCTACCACCTCCCTGGGCAGTGCATTCCATGGCTCCACCACCCTTTCAGTGAAATAACATCTCCTCCTCTCCCCTCTGAGCCTGCCCCCTTCCAGCTTACACCCGTGACCTCTTGTTGCCCTACCCTTCTTCCTTTGGAGCACCCTGACTGGGCCCCCTTTATTGAGAAAGAAAAAAAACTGGGGTAATTTATCTTCCAAGTCACCAAAGTCTGGATGTGCTTAGTTATGGAACTTTGCCAAAAGCCACTTTTTCAACCTCCAGCATTTCGGTGCACATGTGAACGACTCTTTCATAATAAATGCAGAAATCTAGCTCAATTGGTGTTATCTTTTTGAAAGAGCAAATGTTAGTAGCTGTGTGAATCCTTGAAAAACTATTAACTGACAGTTGTGATGCATTTTACTGGAACAACGTAGATAATGTATATAACTGTTACAGTACATAAGATTTCAGGCCACACAGATTCCTCTGTGTGCTGTAACACCTAGGTACACTATGTTGATCCAACAGGCAACTATCTTTGTTGGTTCAACAGGCAAGGAAAGTTTATTTGCATGGCATCCTTTCCTACAGGTTCAGGGTGCCACACAGGAATCACAAATAAAATTACGTAATAAACAAACAATAAATAAATAAATAAATAGACAGTAAATACGCATCTAGCGTCCATTAAATACGGAACGATTAAATATACAGCATAATTAGCCCAGGCGGGTATGCTTGCCAATATACAGTAAATATCATTCTAAGGCCCTCTTTTTTTTTTTTGTATTCTATTTCTCCTCCTCCCACAGCGGCTTTCCTTTCCGGTCGCCCCCAGCCCGTCACCCAGCTCCTCCGGTGGTCTTACCTTCCACTGTCCCTGGCTTGTGAATCAGCTCCCGGCCACCGGTGTGTAGCCTGCGAGGGGTCGACCATTCATCCTACCACCATCAGGCATTTTCCATTTTTTTCCCCTTCCTTCCCATTGCCAGGGCACGTGTCACCGCACAAGCGTGGAGGCGCTCCCACGCAAGTAGTCCCGCGGCACCCTCCCTTATGCTGGAGTCCTCACTGCACAACCCCTTGGCCTCCACCTGTGGGCGGTCATTCAGCAGGACTTCCAAGCCGCCCTCCCCGAGAGAGGAGAGCTGTCCTCTGAACGATCAATCCTCTCCCACCGCGGCCGGCCCCCGATGACCCACTCACACCGCAAACCACAGCATGGCAGGAGATAAGGCATTAGGAGTCCACTGAACTGACAGAAGGAACATAGGGTGGCAAGGAATTAAAAAAAAAAAAAAAAAAAAAACACACACACACACACACACACACACAACAGGTGCAGACACCAAAAACACCCCATCACTGGCCAGTTTTACTCTAAACCAAGGAAATGACAACAAGCCAACTTCAGTGAAGCAGAGAGAGTAGACAGGGGTATGTGGGGTCACGAGATCTTTCAGGTAACCATTACCAGAACTGTGCACTGCCCTCTATATTAGCAAGTCAATCTTGTTTCTTAAACACATACCTTGTCATATACCTGTGGCAGACAGAACTCCTATTCAACTAGCGGCAGGGTTGGGAACTGGTGCATCTTGGAGAATCAAGCTATAGCATTAGTTCAGTGTTCTCAATCCCTAATGCAATACCAGTTGTACTACTGTATATCGCTTACTTTCACCCTTTTCTTTTTCCCTCCTCTACTTACAAATATGTGTTATAATCTGATTCTATAAAGTATGATCACCCGGCATACTGTCAAACCCTCCACATGCACTGTTTATTGGCAGATTATATAATGTTCTTTGGAGGCTGTACTATCCTTGTGGATAACAGAAGCTATCTCATGCATGACTGTATGTCCTTATCTTGTCTATAAATATACTAAACTTGACGTTAACCTCCTGGAGAGGGTCCAGAGGAGGGCAACCAAAATGATTTGGGGCTTGGGGGACAGGACCTATGAGGAGAGGCTCGAAGAGCTAAATATGTACACTTTGGAGGAGAGAAGGGACCGGGGAGACATGATGGAGGTCTTCAGGTACATGAAGAGGGTAAATAGGGGAGGAACAGTCAGGGTGCTTCGAAGGAAGGAGGAGGGGGCCACTAGAGGGCATGGGTGGAAGCTGGAGGGGGGAAGATTCAGGGGAGAAAGGAGGAGGTGCTACTTCACTGAGAGGGTGGTGGAGGCATGGAATGCGCTGCCTAGGGGCTGGTGGAGGCAGAGACAGTGGAGGGGTTCAAGAGGGGGTGGGACAGGTACAGGGGAAGGGTTCTGGAAGCAAAATCCAATGCAGCAAGAATATCCAGAACTGGGAAGGGAGAAGCCAGAGAAGGCAAGGGGGGCAGCAAGGTCAGCACCCAGGGTGGGGGCTGACTAAACGAGCAGACACGAAAGACCGTTAGGCCTATTCTGCTGGCATTTTAGTATGTATGTATGTTAGTACACAGGCTGACCTGGTTACAGTGGGCATTACAAAGTCACGGTGCATTGAAAACCATCACAGGGACATGACCACACCAGGCTACACTCTGTTCAGGAAGGACAAGGTGGGAAGGAAAGGAGGGGGTGTGGTGCTTTACGTGAAGGAAAACCAACAGAAATACACAGAATTTAGGGTGGGGCAGAGGCGCTGTGGGTCACCCTGGAGTCATGGAACGGAGACAGTATTTGCAACAATGTGATCTACAGACCTCTAAGGTACTGTTGGGAGCCACTGGCACAATAGCAGAAAAGAGGGAGGTGCTGCTGGCAGGGGACTTCAGTCTGCTGGATGCAGACTGGAACCTCCCAGCTGCAGCTTTTGCTAGAAGCAAGGACATCCTAGACTCCCTGCAGGGGGCATTCCTCAGGCAACTAGTCAGTGAGCCCACTCATGATGGAGCAATACTGGATCTGGTACTCACTGACAGGGACAGTATTGAAGACTTCAGGGTGGAAGGCCACCTGGGAACCAGTAATCACCATACGGTGTGGTTCAATATAAAGACAGCTGTAAAATCAAGCCACACACAGGCAAGGGTGCTGGACTTCAGAAGACAGGTTTATAAAATGGGTGAATGCCTCAGGAGAGATGGGCCGGGGATGACCTGGTTGGGGTGAGAAACTGTGGGCCAAGTTAAAAGGGTGCATAATGAAGGCAACAAACTTTTGCGCCAAGCAGATGAGCAAAAGCAAGAGGAAAAAGGAGACAGCTATGGTTCTTGAAAGAGGTGGCAGAAAGTGTAAAGGCTACAAGGGTTGCACTCAAGAGATACAAGGAGACGCAGAGGGAGGAGGACAGGGGGGGGTCTCAGGAGAACCAGAGGGAAGCAATGAAAGCATTAAGGAGAGCAAATGCGCAAACTGAAGAGAGAACAGCCCAGGCAGTAGCAAAAGGGGACAAGACATTTTTTCAGGTATGCAAGTGAGAAAAGGAAGACCAAGGGAGGGACTGTAAAGCTAAAAAAGAAAGGGGAGACTGTACAGAGAGGGACCAGGAAAAGGCAGCCATCTTAAATAAATATTTCTGCTCAGTGTTCACAGAGGAAGGGGAGGGACTGCAAAAATGTAACAGGAGCCTTGAAGGTGGGGGTGAATACTAGTCCTTTTTCAGAGAAGAGAGTCCTGAAGGCACTCACTAATCTGAAAGTGAACAAAGCAATGGGAGCTTAGGGAAGTAATGGCTGCACTTCTGATAGTCCTATTTAACAAATCACTGAAAACCAGAGTGGTTCCGGAGAACTGGATGAGGGCAGATGTAGTCCCATTTCACGAAAGTAGTAGCACGGAAGAGGCTAGAAATTATAGGCCAGTCAGCCTGACACTGGTGGTGGAAATGTTGATGGAAACACCGCTGAACAAAAGGATTGCGGAATACTTTGAATCCAATTGGTTACAGGATCCAAGACAGCATGGATTCACAGTAGAGAGGACTGTCAGACAAATTTGATAGATTTCTTTGACTGGGTGACCAAGGAATTGGATCAGGGAGGAGCAGTAGACATGGCCTACCTGGATTTTAGTTATGCTTTGGACACCGTTCCACATAAGAAACTACTGAGCAAGCTGGGTAGCATAGGTGTGGGTAAAAAGGTGGTAAAGTGGCTAAGAAATTAGGGGACAGGCAACAGAGGGTGGCGGTAAACTGAGTTCGCTCTGAGGAAAGGAGGGTGCAGAACCAGTGGAGTACCTCAGGGATCAGTGCTGGGACTGGTCCTCTTTAATGTCTTTATAAGTGACTTTGCGAAGGAGCCAGAAGGGAAAGTCTGCCTCTCTGGGGATGACACCAAGAACTGCAACAGGGTGGACATTCTGGGGGGGTGGAAAGGATGAACAAAGACCTGAGAAAACCTGAGGAGGGCTAGAGGGATGCTAGGGTGCATAGGAAGGGGTATTACCAGCAGAAAGTGAGGTGGCGTTGCCCCTGTATAGATAGCTGGTTAAGAGCCCACCTTAAGTACTGTGTTCAGTTCTGAAGTCATCTCCGGAAAAAGACAGAGTGGAGGCGGTCCAGAGCATGGCAACCAAAATGGTGCAGGGTCTGCATCAACCTCCACTTGCATATTGAGCGACTCTAAGCAAGTCACTTAACCTCCCCAGTGCTCCCAGGTCACCCCTGAAACGGGCACTTGTGCCTAGTGGGCCTTAACTGGTTACCAAAGATTACAATAAAAATAAAATAAAAAAGCACTACAAGGAGAGATTAAAGGAACTCAACATGTACACCCTGGAAGAGAGGAGGGAGAAGGGAGTATGATAGAGACCTTTACAGACCTCACAGGGGTAAACACTGTACAGAAGTGAAGTACTTTTCTGAAAAAAAGGTGCTCAAGAACAAGGGGACATGATATGACGCTGGAGGGGGTAGAGTCAGGAGAGATGTGAGGAAGTACTTTTTCACAGAAAGAGTGGTGGATTCCTGGAACAGTCTTCCAGCAGAAGTGATGGAGGTGAAAACAGTGGTTGTGTTCAAGAATGCATGGGACAGGCACAATGGAATCATAGTGGAAAGGAAGAAAGGGAGGGAGAAAGAGTGTGGATCAAGTAGAGCTTGTGGTGAGAACGCAGGTAGGAAAAACTGGGCGGACTGGGTGTGCCAAGCAGCCCTTATCTGCCATCTGATTCTTGTACACTGTTATTAATCTGGCACCTTGTAACCAGCCAGTCAGCTTGTTTGTTAATCCTTTCCTTTTGTATAAAACAAATACAAAATTAAAAAAAAAAAAAAAAAAAAAAAGCTAATCTTGAAGCCAGCCATCGAACAGGCAGCCAGTGCAGATCATGCAGCACTGGGGTGATATGCTCATCTGGAGATGTACCAGAAATTTACTGGGCTGCCACACTCTATACCAGCTGCAGGCAGCACATTAGATGCCCAACTAAGTAAGTAAACAGCATTGCAGTAACCCAACCTGAATATGACGAAGGCTTGTATTATCATAATCAAGTTACAGAGCGCGAGATACAGGTTGATCCAATAGTATGAAGATGAAAAAAGCCACTAGGGATGTCTGCTGACACATATTGTTCATGTCTCAGGCTGCAGTATATAGTGACCTTCAGCTTTCTAACCGTATAAACAAATCCAAGTGCGATGCCATTTAAAGACAGTAGTAGGATATCACTCATCCCTGCGAACCCATGGGAACCTGGCTCAACAGTCATCATTTCAGTCTTGCTTGGGTTGAGATTAAACCAGTAGAAGGTCATGCAGTTGTTGATCTCCTATAAATAAATGACTCAACTGCCCACAATATCCCCATCAAGTGAACAAGACAAGTACAGCGGAGTATCATTTGCATAGCAGTGATCCTACCTAGCTGCAGCATGTACACAGCAGTAAAAGGTATCAATCTTCAACAAGATTTACCTCTTGTAATTCCTAGTGTTTTACAATCTGTTTGGGAGAGAGGCTTCAACCGCAAATGTAGAAGGACCAGATGAGAAAATAACCATATCGTCAGCATACATGTGTATTTGTGAGGAGACACAGGCAGAGGGGAGATCATTAAAAATATGGAGAACAGTATGGGGCCCATTATGGACCCCGTGGGACACCTGCGTATGGGGAGAGGGGAGATAACATGCCACCCACCTGAACTGACTGTTGACATATGAGCTGAACCTCTCTACTGCAGGAGCAGAGAGGCCAGTTTGTTCAGGAGGAAGGGGTGGGACATGGAGTCAAATGCCTTTGCAAGATCAATGAAAATAGCTGCAGCAGTGATATGTCCATGATCCACACAGAAAGGGGTCCAAGGAATGGAGGCAGATCTAAGAAAGCTGAAAGAATGGTCCAAGAATTGGAATTGAGATTCAACGCCAAAAAGTGTAAGGTAATGCACTTGGGTAAGAGGAACCCAGGAAATAACTATGTCCTGGAAGGGAAACAATTGGAAAAGACTAAGATGGAACGGGATCTAGGAGTTATGATATCAGACGATTTAAAGGTAGGAAAGCAATGCGAAAAAGCAGCACTAAGGGCATCCTTGGAAGCATAGGTAGGAGTATTACTAGCAGAAAGCATGAGGTAATCATCCCACTCTACAGGGCCTTGGTGAGGCCTCACTTGGGAGTACTGTGTGCAGTTCTGGAGGCCACAACTAAAAAAGGACATAGACCGTCTGGAATCCGTGCAGAAGAGAGCCACCAAGATGATGCAGGGACTATGCTATGAACCATACGAAAATAGGCTCAGCCAAATAAATCTATTCTCCCTAGGGCAGAGAAGGAACAGAAGAGACATGATAAAAGCATTTAAATGTGATAAAGGCAGTGCATACTGGTAACCTCTTTCAGGAAAATAGGACTGAACGTACAAGAGGGCACAACTTACGCCCGATTGTCAGTAAATTCAGAACCAATGTCAGAAAGTACTTTTTCACAGAGAGGGTCATGGACCCTTGGAACAGCCTGCCACCTGAGGTGGTAGCGGCTAAGACTGTCAGAGAATTCAAATGGGCATGGGACAGTCAATGTAGTCACCTCAATAACAGCAGTAGATGGGGGGGTAGACATCTCGGGCAGACTAGATGGACTGCACAGTCTCCTGACGGCAAATTTATGTTCTTATGCATCCCAGTAAGGATGGAGTCAGTTACATGCAGTAGGAAAGAGATGGTGGAGTGTTTTTTTCTAAAGACAGACTGGAAAGGAGAGAGGTAAGAAAAGGAGTCTAGAAAGTTGACAAATCTGGAGTAAACTAGGAACTCTTGGAGTTTAGTAAGGGAGGGAAGGGGTGAGATCAGCCTACAGTTTCCTGGGGAGATGGGGGAGTTCTTTGGCAACTTTCCAGGCATGCAGGACCGCACAGAGGGAGAAGGATAGGTTCAGAAGGTGAGTGAGCGGGTGGATGATAGCAGGAGTGGACATATGAAGAAGTTTAGGGTCTAGGCCATCACAGCTGTATTCTGAAGGGTTTAACGGACATTAGGGCAAGGAAAACTTCCTGTTGGGAGACAGGAGGGAAGCAAAAGCCTTCAGACGAGATAGAGGAAGGAGAGAGGGAGGGATCATTTGAGGACTGACAGGGTAGCACACAGGTGGTGAAGAAGCTGTTAAAAAGGGAAGCTACAGCTACAAGTGGTGAGAGACCAGTGAGCAGTCTGCTGGGGGGCCGGGTAGACAACTGGCTCGGTGGATCACTTTTCATAATTTAGAGGGGAACTTAGGTCGGACTGAAGGTTGGACTTGAAGTAGTGGGCCTTAGCTATCCGAATTTCCTTAGTCAGGAGTTCCTAAAGGACCTGTAATGTTGGTGGTCAGACATGGAATGGTAGGTCTTGAAACCAACTCATGCACGGTCCAAAACTTGCACATCTCATTAAGGTCAGGTGTGATCCAAGGATAGTGGAAGTGTTTCACTCTGGTCTTTCAAAGGAGGGCATGTGTGCTCCAGGAGTTGCTTAAGATGGCAGTGAAAAATGAGAGGACAGTGTCAATGTCTTGAGCAGAGTATACAGTGGACCAATCTGTGAAGGCTAGGTTCCGTAAGAGGGCATCGGTGTCAAGTGACCCGAGACGTGTGTGTAACAGGGCCCCCCTGTTATGCATAATAAAATAGGGTAACATTCCCCTTTAAAATAATAACACATTCTGTTTCACTCTTTTCTATATTCTTTTACTTATTCCAAACTATTCTGTTTCTTTTCTTGTCAGGGTGGCCAACCTGACAAACATCTCTTTGTGCTTTACTATCCCTTTAAATGCCCCTTTTTCATAAAACAAAATCAAACTGTCTTGTTGATTTAAAAAGCAGTTTCCTAATAGAAGCTGTTGTCTTTATCCTGTTTTAAAATGCATTTGTCCCCAAAAGTAGACTACAATGCTGCAGAGTTGTTAAAGAGTAGTGGTACCTACAGAACAGAGTCCCTGCTGATCCAAGAAAAGCTGTTTTCTCTGGTTATTGAACCCTGTAAACAGTGGAAGGCAGAGGAAGGTAAAAAGCTGCAATTTCAGCTGTCTGAAATAAACCAAACAGGTAGAAAGAGTTAAAAAAGCTCTATATGATAGCTAATGAATTGTAATTTGAATTAAAATGACTCTCTGAGGTACAAAGAGCTGTTTTTCTTTCTGTTGTCTTAGACTATTTTAAAAGAACAAAACAGAGTATTTCTGACAGAATTGTTCTGCTATTATTTAAAGACAAACGTTCTTCTACTTCTTAAAGCTGTACAACACAATATATTATGGATTGTGAAGTCATGAAAAAGAAATGAAAGTGATTGTTTTTACCAGAAGCTTCAGTAGGCCCTGCTTAGGAGCTGGCCAGCCCCAGAATGAGTTTATATAGGAAGAAGGTATGATGTCACCAAAAAGGGGAGGAGTAAACTGTACCAGGAGGAGACTATATAAACCCCTATTTGATTGGCTAGGGAGAGGAGATGTGGAGGAGTGTTCAGTAGGGTTCTGGACACTGAGCAAGAAGGAGTTTGTTCAAGGAAAGCTATAGCTGTTGAAGAAGGAAGACAGACCAAGAAGAAGTGATTCCTGTTTGAAGTGTGCTGGATTTAACACTTTATATTTCTATTTCTTTCTGTGAAGTAACAGTGCTTTATTTATTTATTTATTTTTGAACAATTTATTTCTGATTTAAGAAATAAAATGATAAATGCAGTAATTTGCATTTTTTATGCACCAAAGTTCTGTCTGTGTGTCTGTCATTGATCACACGCTTCCACAATGTGCCAGATGTATTTGGGGATGGGCTGAGTGGGACATGCTTTCCTAACACAGTCAGTTAAGCAGTGATCGCTGAACGTGTTTCAGAGAACGCCTGCAGCCATGATGTGATGGGGGTGGGAAGACAGCACCCAGTCCACGAGGGAGTGGTTGGAGGAGTGAGGGTTTATTCTGGTGGGTTCAATGATTGACTGAGTGAGATTCAGGGACTTGATAGTGTGGAGGGTGGGTTTAGAGGCAGGGGAAAGTCAGTTGACATTGAAGTCTCCAAGGAGGTTGAGTAAGCCAGAGGTGGAAAGGGACACAAGCGAGGCGAGGGAGTTTAGGAGCAAGGAGTGAAGAGATCTTAGTGGAGGTATACGACACCAACAAAGACAGGGAGGGTGGAAAGGAGGGAGAGCTTAGCTAGCAGGAGCTCATGGGAGGCAGGGATGACCTTCTTTAAAGAGAGATGGAGCAGAAGAGGGTTTGATGGACATCTATGGTGACTCCTCTCCACCATGCTTGCCTCTATCCTGATGAAAGATGTGGACATCTGGGAGAGTGAAAGGGGCTTTAATGTGAAGTGTAGTGTGTCAAACATAATACAACCATTTAACTCTTCTAAACCCTTTCCTTCCTTCCCGCCAGATGTATAAGCTCCAACAGGAACTGCCCACAATAACTTTCCTTAGCAACAGCAGAAAAAACATTTGAACTTGTGCTGTCGGCTGCTGCTGGCCCCCTCCAGGACAGTTTTGGAACAGACAACCCATCGAGCACACGCCACCACCACCCCCCGCCCCTGATAGTTCCCACAATACAGGCATAGTAGTTGTCCTGTGTGGGAAGAAGCATACGCCCCCCAAGTCATTTACTCTGTGAACTGAAGCCACATCAGATCCTGCAGGAATCAGCCCCTGTCAGAAGCCATGGAACAGGACAAGCATCCAAACATCCACTGATTCCCCCCTCCACGGGTTCGACCCATATATCCCAACACTGCAGCCTCCTTCAGGGGCCCCACTCTGTGGTAAGGAGCAGCTTGGCACCACCAGTTCAGTTCCATATAACCCTTCTAAACTCTTTCTTTCATTCCCGCAAGAAGTAAAAGCTGTAACAGGAACTGCCCACAAAAACTTTTCTTAGCAATAGCAAAAACAAACAAAAAAAACATGTAAAGAACCATTTGAACTAGTGCTGTCGGCTAGCTACTGACCCCCTCCAGGACAGTTTTGGAACAGACAACCCACCGGGCACATGCCTCCTTTCCAGGTTGCCACTACCCTCCCCCCCACAGTCCCCAAGTGAAGCAGTCCCCGCAATACAGGCATAGCAACAGTGCCCCCATCTTCATGTACTCTGAGCCCAAGCTGCATCAGATCCGTCTCAATCAGCCCCTGTCAGAAGCCATGGAGCAGGACAAGTATCCAAACATCCACTGCCCCGGTAAGAAGCAACCAGGCCACTAGTTCGGTTCCTGCCTGGCCATGTGTCCAGTTGCCATTTTGTCCTCAGTTACTGTTCTGTCTGGCATACCTGCCCCCGCTTTCAAATGAAAGTCTGGCATACAGTTCTGGGGCCCTCTTGCATCCATTCAACCTCCAGCCACAACACTGAAATGAGCGACACTGGGCGTGAGGTCAGCAGGTTTTGAACACTTAGAAACTGTCAAATAAACAAGAAGGAGACTGAGCTCTGCAGAAGTCTCTAGCTGCTAATTTGTGCCATTACATCAGTGGTTTCAGGAGTAGAGGGAAATAACTGAAAATTAAAATGTTAGGAAGCAGTACTGCAATTTTGCCACACCTGCCTACAGAAGTTAGAGTCTGCCTAGTCCTAGATATGGAGCATGAGTAGGGACGTATTCCAACTAAGCTTGGATGTGTGTTCATAGTCAAATTAGGCAGTCACTGTCATGGGGCAGGAGACACAGACATGATGGATTTTAAGACCCTTCTGTAACCACAATACAATTCCTGTAGCTGGTTTCCAAGGACATGTTTGACTACTTTGAATAGGTGCAGCCAGTAACCACATGCAAAATGCACAGTTTCTTCATTCAAGTAAATTTGTTTAGGTAATAATTAATTGTGCCCAATACTGTATATAGCAGGATTTCTGTTTTTAACATTTTCTGTTTAAAACAGCAGTGCAACAAAATATGTTTTTCCAAAAAGCTAGTTTCATACAATTACTGTTATTGTTAGCATGTCGGCAAAATCTACTTTTTTGGGTATCTCTTAAGTGGCACACCATGAGGTCCCCCCCCAATCGATCCTAACCCTTGACATGTCTATAATGCTGTTTCTAAGCCAAATGTGTGGCCACCTTTTTTCTTGAGAAAAAAATACAATATTTACAAAATACTCAAATTGTGGTGGAACTAGAAAATGTTTACCACCAAATACAACTGGAAGATACCCGAATCCTTTTACAGTGAAAAAAGGTCGAGTCAAAAGTGTTACCCAATTTCAGTGCATTGCTGCTTTAAGTCGCTCATATTCCACCTTTTATCAGATTATTGACCAACTGAATCCTGGGAAAGACGGCATGACCTGCAGCATCTCTGCACTGTTCATTGTATAACCACATAGTCAGATGAGGTCCAGTTTATTCCAGCACCGTCCACCCTTTAAACCTATTTATATATATATATGTTAGACTCTTGCCAAAAGAATGTCCTCAATTCTGCAGCTGTAACAAATGAACAATCTTTTTGAAAAAGAGCGACAACTAGGAAAAGCAGACAACCTTGTCCTCTACCATAGTGGTAAATATCAGGATTCCATCTCTTCCACCCTCACCCTAAACTATGGTGCCGCACAGAACTGGTTCCTCTCCAACAAATTCCTCGTAAATACAAAAAAGACCAAAGCCATGCTCTTTGGTTCAAAGCCCTTCCTTGCCAAGGTCACCAAGTCAAACTCCGCCCTCATGGTATTTACACAAGCAGCCCCCCCCCCCTTGAAACTGTCCCCCACTTTAAATATTTAGATGTGGCTCTTGATCCCTCCTTTACTTTCAAGGAACATATCAATATCACTGTGAAGAAAATTCACCAAAAGATTGGTGCTGCCTACTGCCATAAGCAGTTCCTGTCCTCTGAGGCTCACCTAGCCATTGCGCAAGGTAACCTTCTGCCCCTACTTGATTACTGCTCCCCTGTCTACTCTAAACACAATATACAATTCCATTTGTCCCTTTGTTCTCCAAGCCCCCTACTCTATCCAGCACTGCATACTCTATCAATCCCTAGGATGGATCCCACTCCAAGGTCGTTTCAATTACGCTATGGGATGTTTAGTAAATAACTCTCTTAGGAATTACCAATTAACCCCCTATGCTGCACTACTTACTGGCCGGGTGGTTTCCAGGAGCCTTAGAGACTCCTCCATTACTCCTCTAGAAGTCCCTCATACCTCGACGGCCATGGGCAGTAAAGCTTTCTCTGTCACTGCCCCCTCCCTATGGAACCATCTCCCATTGACAATCCGCCTATCCTCCTCCCACCTGGCTTTCAAAACCAACCTGACGTTGCCGGGGGTCAACAGGGGAGGGAGAGGATTGAGCATCCGGAGGACAGCTCTCCTCTCCCGGGAGGGGGGGGGTTCCTGCTCGGCGCTTGGATGGCCTCTGGCGGAAGCCGGAGGCACAGCAAGCGATGGAGCGTAGAGAATGGGCGGGGAATGGCAGAGGTTGGTGGCAACGCCTTGACGTCAGGGCCTAGAACAGGGGAAAATGCCCTTAAGCTCTGGCAGAGACAGAGCACCGGAGCTTGCCCTCGATTTGCGACCACCCTCCTGGCACCCTCCCAACCAATGCCACCAGAGAAGTTCAGGGTGTTGGGGCCCACCTCATCCACGCCCGGGGGTGGGGTAAACCGTGGCTACATGGGAAAAGGGTTGACCAGGTAGAAGTGGACCGTAGAGGGATGACTCCTAGGTGCTCCCGAGGAGACCAGAGCTGGAAGGGAGAGGAGGAATAAATAGAAAGTGGAAAAAAAACAACCCCAAGAGCCTGGCTCCTGACGTAGTCTACTTGTAATTGTCCCCTACACAGCACTAGGGTCCAAAAACCATCCTAGTCTCCGGGATGCGCTGTGTGCCACCTACCTTTTCTCACAACTTCTCTACTCCCATGCATTACCCTTCTTTACTCTCAAGAATGGACTGTGTGCTGTCTGCCCCTTCCTCCCAACCCTGTCATCTCCTCTGCCCTTCCATATCACTCCACCTCTAGCTTTCTCTATGCATTTTCTCTCTTATCCTGTTTGTAGTTCTACTGTCTCTGAAGCTTGCCTGCCTGAAATTTGGATTGTTTCTCTCTTCTCATAGCTTACCATATGTTAGTGTTAGTAGGCCACGGCATGCCTTGGCATGTAGCCACTGATATCTGTACCATTTTTTGCCTTTCTAGATTAACAATGTTTGCTCAGTAAAAATTTGCCTGATTGTTCGTGTCTCTCTGTGTAAAACCCCTGCTCTAACTCTCTTATGACTGTATCCTGTATCCCATATCCTATAATGTCCTATGACCGCTTACCCTATTTTTTGTTCTCATAGAATGTAATGACTGAATCCACTTTTACGTATTTTGACCCCATGTTGAGGTGTACATT
Organism: Neoceratodus forsteri; assembly: GCA_016271365.2. Lineage (NCBI taxonomy): Eukaryota > Metazoa > Chordata > Ceratodontiformes > Ceratodontidae > Neoceratodus > Neoceratodus forsteri. The sequence continues at coordinate 1,596,488,843 of CM057450.1, forward strand.
CCTCCTATACGAATGTATTGTATTTCTACTGTTGCCTGTTCCCATTTATTGAATTTCTGTTGTTGCTTATTGCTCGCCACTGTCGTGACTGAAAATGGTCCTTTGGATCAGCTCACTTACCCAGTTCCCAAAGACAAATAAATAACTAAAACAGTGGCAAATGCACATTATTTTAATAATGAACTTTAGATACTAATATCAGCTGTTCAAAGATGTACTGTATTCACTTACAGGGAATTCCCATCCACCCAGATGCACTCTACTGTGGTGCTAACAGAGATCAGTGCCATCAGAGAACATTATTTCTAAAGTTTTACCAGGAACGTCATACTGAGCTGGAATCAGTTCATTTCCAGATACATCCAGCGGGTATGGGTGGTGGATAGAAGAGAACAGAACAAAGTGCGATGTACAACAAGCATTTGTCAATGCTGAATGTTCTGTGCACTGGTGTCATATGGGGAGGGTTTGAAAATTGTTTAGTAAAGGAATCGTGTATTAACATCCAAAAATGCAAAGTAAAAGTGATGATGTTGGGCAGTGTAAGTGTCTAGTTTGGTAATATTTGTGCCTCAGATTTTCAACATACCCTTCTTATGACACCCACCTCATGAACAAGTGCAGAGAAAATGTTCAACTCCTGCCTGAAAGGTGATTTTGTGCAGTGACTGTGAAATCACCTTTCGGGATGCAAAAACACATTTTGGACAGGATCTGAAAAATGACTGCTGCCACATTCATGAGGTGCTGTGAAGAAATGGCACTGCAGAAAAAATGTGGGGTCAAAATATTAAAACTAGCAAAGTTACGAGCCTGCGTTCGTAAATTTCAACGCAGGCTCATACCTTTGTTGTTTATTAATGTTTTTACACCAAATTTTGAACATAGCCTTATTATGACCCCACCTCATGAACAAAGGCAGAGAAAAATTTCAACTCCTGCCTGAAAGGTGATTTCGCGCAGCGACTGCAAAACCACCTTTCAGGATGCAAAAAAAAAAACAACATTTTGGCCAGGATCTGAAATATGGCAGCTGTCACATTCATGAGGTGCTGTGAAGAAGTTACTATATTGAAAAGTTGGGGTCAAAATATTGAAAATTACCGAAGTTACGATATTGCGTTTGCAAATTTCGGCGTAGGTTCATAACTTTGTTTTTTAATATTTTTACACCAAATTTTCAACACAGAATTCTTATGACCTCACCTTATGAACAAAGGTGGAGAAAACTTTTAACTCTTGTCCAAAAGGTGATTTTGCACAGCGACTGCAAAATCATCTTTCAGGATGCAAAAAACACATTTTTGCCAGGATCTGAAAAATGACAGCTGTCATGTTCATGAGGTACTGTGAAGAAACGGCTATACTGAAAATTTGGGGTCAAAATATTGAAAATTGCCAAAGTTATGAGCCTGTGTTCACAAATTTCAATGCAGGTTCATAACGTCATTGTTTTTTTAATATTTGTACACCAGATTTTAAACATAGCTTTCTTATGGCCCCACTTCATGAACAATGGTGGAGAAAATTTTCAACTCTTGCCCGAAAGGTGATTTTGCACAGTGACCGCGAAATCACTTTTCAGGATAGATTTACCTAATATCACTTGCACTGCTCATGAGGTGGGGTCCCAAAAAACATATGTTGAAAATTTGGGGCAACAATATTTAAAATGGCCAAGTTATGCCGCTAAGTTGAAAACCCTATTGAAATACATCAAAGCACTTACCTCAGTTCGCGGTTGGGCTTTGAAGAGACGTGCCTGCAGTCTAAGGAAGATTATGGTGATGGACCTCCGGTGGGCAAGTATGGGGTGAGGTGGGGTGGTGGTCCCGAATGTGAGGGTGGGTGGGGGTTGGGTAACGGCCAATGGACAACGATGGACAGTTTTCTTTTTATGGGGGGGCACCACGGGGGCAGTTTTGTTTTTTTTTTCAGGGACAGTTTGCTGAACAGATGAGGCACTTGGGGATTGGGCACCCCAGTGTTTGTATACTGTTTGAGTGGGAGGGGTAGTTTACACAGCGGACAACGATGCACCGCTTTTCTTTTTCAGGATAAAAACAAAACAAAAAAAAAACGACGTAGAGACAGTTTTTTCTTTCAGAGAGAGTCTATAGAATATTTTGAGGACACTGAGGATTGAGTACCCCAGTGTCATCATGGTATTTGTGTGGGGGGTTGTACGGTGGTGGGTGCTTAGAGGGAGGGTTGGGTGGGGAATAACAGTGCTTGTCATCCTGACTTGCGCTTCAAAGGACCGAGACGCACTGCTACTGCATCGGCTCTGTCCTTTGAAGTGCATGACCAGACCAGCCCCCTCAGAATACCAGTGTCATAAGGACACTGCCCGTTGATTCGCCTGCCGCAGACCAGCCCCTACAGCACCACTCTCCATTGTACTGTCCCCCTCTCTAGCAACTCTCATACCAACATGTTCGCTTGCAAGACAAACATAAAAATAATATATTAATATGGAAATAAGTATAACAAAACATACAATTACAAGAATGCTTAGAAATAAAAACTGCCATACAATAAATTACAGAACAGACAAAAGAACATTAAACAGTGAGCAACAAAACAACAATATAAGGAGCAGGGAGTAATAACTGATGAAATGGGGAAGAGGGGTAGTGCTGGTGACAGTCCAGTGTGTGTGGTAGAAGGCAGGGTACAGAAGTCAAGTCTATCCCAATATCAGAAGCAACTGCAGGAGTGAACAGAGAAATCTCAGAGGACTGATTTCAGAATGAGAAATGAAGGAGCAAACCGAATGGAAGGAAAGTAGTGGAATATCTTGAATCCGGTGGCTTACAGGACACAAGACAGCATGGATTCACTGTGGGGGGGTTGGGGTCTTGTCAAACAAATCTAATAGGGCTCTTTGACTGGGTGATCAGGGAGGAGGGATGGATGTGGACTACCAGGATTTCAACAAGGCCTTCAACATTGTCCCACGTTGAAGATAAATAAGCAAGCTGGGTAACCTAGGAGTGGGACCAACGGTGGACTGGGTAAGAAATTGGCTAAGGGATAAAAGACAGAGAGTGGTGGCAAATGGAGTTCACCCGAAGGGAGGGTGACAAGTGGGATACCCTCAGGTATCTGTACTGGGACTGGTCCTCTTTAATGTTTTTATTAGTGACACTGCAGAGAGACTGGAGGGAAGGGTCTGCCTGTTTGCAGATGGCACTAAAATCTGCAACAGGGTAGACACTCCAGTGGGGGTGGAAAAATGATGGGGATCTGAAAAGATTAGAGAAGTGGTCAAGGGTATGGCAATTAGGCTTCAATGCAAAAAAAGGTGCAAAATCATGCACTTAGGGTGGTGCAGAAACCCAGGGGAGGAGTACAAAATGGGAGGAGAGGTACCGACGACCACCAAACAGGAAAGAGACCTGGGAGTTATATCAGATAACCTAAAGGTGGCTAGGCAGTGTGACAAGGTAGTCAGGAGAGCTAGAGAGGGATCACCAGCAGAAAGAGTGAGGTGGTGTTACCCCTGTATACATCACTGGTGAGACCTCACCTGGAGTACTGTGTCCAGTTCTGGAGACCTCATCTCCAAAAGGACATAGAAAGAGTGGAGGTGGTCCAGAGGAGAGTAACCAAAATGGTGCAGATCTGTATCAAAGGCCCTATGAGAAAAGACTGAAGGAATTTAATATGTGTACACTTGAAAAATGGAGGGAGAGGGGGAATGTGATAGAAACTTTTAAGTAACTCAAATGTATAAATAAGGTTCACCAAGGAAGCATCTTTCAGAAAAAAAAGATGCTCAAGGAAAAGGGGTCATGCTATGAAGCTGGAGGGGCCTAGACTCAGGGGAGATGTGAGAAAGTACTTCTTCACGGAGAGGGTGGTGGATGCCTGGAACTGCCTCCCAGCGGAGGTCGCGGGGGCGAAAACTGTAACGGGTTCAAGAAAGCATGGGATAGGCAAAAGGGAACCTTAGTGATAAGATGGGGGGGGGGGGGAGATAAACCAGAGATCAAGTAGAGTCTGCAGTGATACAGTACGGAAAAAAACAGGCAGACTAGGTGGGCCAAGCGGTCCTTATCTGCCATCAAATTCTATGTTTTATGTGTGAGAGAGTCCCATAGTTTAGGGAAGCGGAAAAAGAAAGCAGCTTGGCCAGCAGTAGATTTCACTGGTAGGAGAACAAGTGCGTGAAAGCAAGCATCGCTAAGAGAGTAAGAGGTAGAAGGAGGAAAAGAGAGGAAAGAAGCAAGACACAAGGGGAGGGAGCCAAGCCAACATCTGGCGATAAAGTAGGCATACTGGGTAAGGTGCCTGGCATCAAGAGAGACGAGGGAGGTATACAGAGAACAGTGGTGAGTATACAGGGGTCTGTCATGAGCAAATCTGCAGAAGGAGTAAAACATGAAAGGAATGAACATAATGAACTACCGTACTTGGGACCCCTAGCCAAACATCTCAGGCCAAGCACACACACACACACACACACACACACACACACACACACACACACACCCGTCCATGACTGCAGATGCAGCTACTCACCCAGCACTCCTCAAAAACACTTAAGGCTAAGGGACTCCAGGTGCCAATCCCAGCAGAAGACCCTTTTCAGACCTAAGACCTTGGGCTCACCCCAGGCCAGAGGGCCCTGCTAACACTCCCCCTACATGCCCACACGCCTACTGGTACTACAGACTCCTTCTCTTTTGTTCCCCCCAGACACTCCTTTTGTACCCCTCCCAGCATACTAAATTGGGACTAGCCCCACTACAAAGGAAACACTTAGACTTAACCAGTAATCCCAGTTGGGGAAGAGAGTTGCATGACTACATAATTCTAGTACTCTTATGTTCTTGCATACTTTTCTGAATGCAGTACTGGGCTCTTGGTAGCTTTGGCCTCTTGGTGGCCCATCCAGGACTTCCCAAATAAAAAAAATCTGGGGGTTATGGACCATCCCAGGGACCCTACCCACTGTTGGATGCCTGGTCTGATGGATGTCCAGTGCAACATGGATGTAGGGCCCTGCATCCCTTGGATCCTTGCAGTATTTGAAATCTTTAATTATGTAAACCTTGTAGCTAGGATTATACAGCACAGGATTTTTTTCAGGTACAAATGACTATTCACGTGTAAACATTAATAACACTTACAGGCACCTTTTCTTCCCCATCTTCCACCAGACTTTCATAAACTGAATGCATCTCTTGCTGTACTTTGAGAACATATTGACTGTATGTTTGTTTTTGTATATATGTATGTGTTTGTATGTATTGTATTTGTATTTTGTACAGATAAAAGTTAATGTTAATAAGACTGATCACACTGTAATATCCTTCTCCAACAAGAAGGAGTTTAAGGTTGTTAACCAGCATGTGCCCAGCTCAGAGCCAATATGTCTGATGTAGCTCTGAAGAGACAGCTCAGTGGGGACAGCACAAAGTAGAATAGGAGGGTACCCTCGTGGCACCAGTGGGACACAATCAGAGACAGGCAGACATAGAGAGAAGTGGAGATGCCCGCACCGAGAGGCTTTGTCTACCAAAGAAAGCATCAGAGAAGAGACGGTACAAGCAACAGAGAATCTAGACAGATCCTGAGGATCAGAGGCATTAATGGTAGATAACCGGTAAACACAGAAACATAAACTTTGACGGCAGATAAGGACCACTTGGCCCACCCAGTCTGCCCATTTCCCCTCCTATTGGATAAGCTGCAGATTCTAGTTAACCAACAGCTTACTTCCTGCAACCCCCCACTACAATTGCCTTATGTCTGTCCCATGCATGTTTGAATTCCCCCACTGTTTTAGACCCAACAACCTCCCCAGGAAGGCAGTTCCAAGCATCCACCACTCTCTCTGTGAAAAGAATTTCCTCACATTACCCCTGAGCCGTCCCCCCTCTATCTTTAAATTGTGCCCCCTTGTTCTTACACATCTCTTTTTCTGAAAGATGCTACCCTCCTGGACTTTGTTGATTCCCTTGAGGTACTTCAAAGTTTCTATCATGTCCCCGCGTCCCTCCTTTCATCAAGGGTATACATATTAAGTTCTCTCAGTCTCCCTTCATATGGTTTCTGATGCAGACCCCGCAACATTTTAGTTACCCTCTTCTGGGCTGCTTCCATCCTGTCTATGTCCTTGAGTAGATGAGGTCTCCAAAACTGCACACAGTACTCCAGATGGGGTCTCGCCAACTGTTTATACAGAGGGATAACCACTTCCCTTTTTCTACTTGTGATGCCCCTTCCTATGCATCCCAGTATCCCCCTGGCTCTCCTTACTGACTTCTCACATTGCTTACCCACCTTTAGGTCATCTGATATGACTACCCCCAGGTCCCTTTCCATTTTTGTTGTTGTTAGTACCTCCCCTGCTATTGTGTACTCCTCTCCTGGGTTTTTGTTTCCCAGGTGCATTACTTTGCACTTCTTTGCATTGAATCTAACTTGCCATATGTCTGACCATTCCTCCAATCTTGCCAAGTCCCTTCTCATCTTTTCTACCCCCCCCCCGTGTATCAACTCTGTTACAGATCTTTGTGTCATCTGCAAGGAGGCATACCTTTCCCTCCAGACTCTCTGCAATGTCACCTATAAAGATGATAAAAAGGACTGGACCCAGTACTGAGCCCTGAGGTACTCTACTAGTAAGCCCCCTTTCTTCGGAATGTGTTCCATTCACTATTACCTTCTGTGTCCTGTTGTGCAGCCAGTTTGCTACTCAGGCTACCACCTTGGAACCCACTCCCAGGCTGGCTAACTTAATTATTAGTCTTCTGAGCAGGACTGTGTCAAATGCCTTACTAAAGTCTAGGGAGGCCATATCCACAGCCCCTCCCTGGTCTATTACTTTGGTCACCCAGCCGAAGAAATCAATTAGATTCGTCTGACATGACCTTCCTGCTGTAAATCCATGCTGCTTTGGGTCCTGTGCCCCGCTGGCCTCTAGGTACTCAACAATTCTTTCTTTCAGAAGTGATTCCATCATTTTCCCTACCACTGAGGTCAAACTTACAGGTCTGTAGTTTCCTGCTTCTGCCTTGCTCCCACTTTTGTGAAGGGGAATCACATCTGCCTTCCTCCAGTCCTCAGGTACCACACCATCCTCCCATGATTTGTTAAGAAGTGTGGTCAGTGGTGTCACTAGGTCCTCCCTTAGTTCTTTTAGGATTCTGGGGGTGAATCCCGTCAGGCCCTATTGCTTTGTCCACCTTGAGATTTAGGAGTTCTTTCAGGACTTTTTCTTCTATGAATGGACTGGTGTCAACCCCCTACCCAGAGTGCTTTTATTGTCTGGTTTAGGTAATCATATTATAGATATCATAGGTTGTACAGCGCTAGTAGACCATGGTCCATTATGCTCGCAAATATTAGTTATATCCCACTATGCATTTTTGTTGCAAATAGGCGTCCAGATATTTTTTTAAATGTATCCATGTTTTCACGTTACTACTTCCAAAGGCAAACTATTCCAGATTTTACAAACTCTTATTGTGAACCAACTACTTCTTTTTTTTGTTTTACATTGTTCTACTTTTAATTGTAGTGGATGTGCCCTGGTTATGTAAATAGTATCCCTCAATTCAAGACCCCATAACTCCCAAAGGTGATCATCATGTAAAGCCTTAAATACCAGACATAAATCACCCCTCATTCTGCGATACTCTACTGTATATAGTCCTAGTTTTTGTAGTCTAGCATTATAATCCAAGTTATTGATTTCAATAATCTTTTTAGTTGCTCTCTGTTGAATTTTTTCCAGTGTTTTTATAGAGCCTGTATCCCCTGGTACCCAAAATTGGGCACAATACTCCAAATGAGGCCTTACCAAAGATGAATACAGCAGGAGCAGAACATCTTTAATTTTACTGCTAATATGTTTGTTTATGCAGTGTAACACACCAGCTGCCTTCTTGATAACAGCATGGCAATGAAGCTTAGAACTAAGATCACTGGATAGTCTAATACCGAGGTCACGCTCATCGTCAACTGATTTTAAGATTTTTCCACCAAAAATTTATTTGGCTTGGTTGTTTTTTCTCCCAAAATGCATTACAACACATTTATCAGTATTAAAGGACAGTTTCTTCTTAGTAGCCCAATTCTGTAACTCATCAAGGGCATACTGGAGGGTATCTGTTATCACCAGTATTAATGACTGGGTAGCCTAATCGTGTGTTGTCAGCAAATTTTGTTAACCAAACCTTAGTTGTGGTTTTTAATAATGCAATATATATGTTGAACAGACACAGACCCAAGACCGAACCCTGTGGGACTTCACTAGTCAACATCCCAATCTGAAAAAAAGCCCTTTATACACACTCTCTGAGTGAGGCCCTTAAGCCATGATTTCACCCAACATGATATATTCCCCCTATTCCAATGCCAATCATGTCCTCAATAAGCTGACCATGAGGGACCTTATCAAAGGCCTTGGAAAAATCCAGAAAAATGACATCCACTGCCTCACCCCTGTCCAATGCCCCACTCACTCCATTATAGAAGCTCAACAGGTTTGTCTGGCACGATCTTGCCTTAACAAAACCATGCTGAGTGGGATTAGGCTCTATTATCTTACATAGGTGTTCCTTAATAATTCCTTCAAGCATTTTACCCAATATAGATGTCAAACTGATGGGTCTATAATTAGACACCTCCTGCCTAGAACCTTTCTTGTAAATTGGAACCACAGTCACTCGTCTCCAGACATCAATAACCTGGCTTTCTTGTATGGATTTATTAAATAAAGCAGCAACAGGACCAGAAAGAGGGATAGCTAATTCTCATCTTCTTTTGTGAATACTGAGCAAAAGTATTCATTCAGTATCTCTGCCTTTTCACTGTCTCCCTCTGCCCACCTCCCCACTCCTTTATTAATATTCACTATTCCTCCCTTAACCTTTCTATACTCCCTAATGTACCTATAAAAGGTTTTATCCCCCTTCTTAACAGAGTTGGCTATTTTTTCCTCTGTATGGGCCTTTGCTATTCTGACAGCCTTACCCACTTCTTTCTGCTTTAATTGATACAGTTCCCTGTCATGCTACTTCTGTGCTTCCTTATACATTTTGAATGCAGCCTTTTTCTCTTTAACCTTCCCTGCCACCTCTTTTGAAAACCATAGTGGTTTTTTACTCCGCTTTGTTTTCTTTATCTGTTTCACACAAAGGCTTGCTGCCTCTATGATAGCAGTTTTGATTTTTCTCCATTGTTCTTCCACCCCTCCTTTTTGGCCATTTGCTAGTGCATTCCTCAGGTATTCACCCATTTTGCCAAAGTCAACGCTTCTAAAGTCCAGTATCCTTGTTCTTGTATTGCTTGTCTCCATGGTTGTGCTTATGGTGAAGCACACTGTGCAGTGGTCACTTGTTCCCAGATGTCTACTGACTTCTAAATTTGTGATCCTCTCTCCATTTGAGAGTACCAGGTCTAGTATTGCTCCCTCCCAAGTGGGTTCCAGCACTGGCTGTCTAAGGCCTGCCCCCTGTAGGGCATCGAGAATGACCCTGTTCTTGGATGTGGCTGCAGTACATGTCATCCAATTAACATCTGGCATATTCAGGTCCCCCATCAACAGCATCTTCCCGTTTTCAGCCATTTTGAGAATGTACTCTATCATTTTCTTGTCCATTTCCTCCCCTTGAAATGGGGGTCTGTATACAACCTCTGTGCAGACTGTGATGCCATTCCCTGTCTCCAAGGTGACCCAGAGTGCCTCTTGTCCTCCGCCTTTACTTTTTAGTTCTGTAGCTTTGATCCCTTCCCTTATGTATAGAGCTACTCCACCTCCTCTTTTACCCTCCCTGCCCCTTCTGTAGACTGTGTACCCAGGTATGTTAACATCCCAGTCATGGTTCTCCAAGTACCATGTTTCTGTGACTGCCACAATATCCAATTGTTCATCTTCCATCAGGGCTACTAGCTCAGGAAGCTTGTTTCCCAGACTACGGGCATTGGTACTCATTGCCCTCCATTTAATGTTGGCTTTATCCTTTTTCCCCCCTTCCCTGCTCTTACTGCCCTTGTCTATTTTTCCATTTACCCCTGTCCTGCCCTCTGTTAGCTCTGTACCTCAGTGTTTACCTTACTACCTGCCATGTTTTGTGGGGGGAGGCTTGAAATTTCCTGCCTCTTATCAGAACCTCCCCTTGGCTAGTTTAAAAGCTTGCCAAGGAAGCATTTAAACCCGTCACTTAGGAGCTTGGTTCCCTTTGAGGACAGATGCAGACCATCGTGCCAGTATAGACCTTCATCTCTTCAGGTGTACCCCCAGTCCCCAATGAAGCCAAAGCCCTGTGCTCTGCACCAGTTTTGCAACCATTCATTAAACTGCATAGTGTGCAGTACCCTAGCCTCACCCCTGCCATGGACTGGCAGCACCTCTGAGAAGGTAACCGTGCTTGCTACCTGTCTGAGACCCCTCCCCAACTCCACAAATTCATCTTGCACTGCACTGATTCCATGCCTAGCCAGGTCATTTGTCTTAAGGTGGACAATGATATCTAGTTCCCTCTCCTGTGATGCTGCTTCTGCAATCCTGAGGATTCGCTTCTTGTCCCTCCAAGCCATGGCACCAGGCAGGCACCTTACTTCCCTCTCCTCTCCCTTCCCCAGTTCTACACCCCAACAACTGAGTCCCCTATCAGAAGCTGTTTCCTTCCCCTGTGGTGTCCCTTGCCACCCTTTTATGGGTCTCCCTTGTGGATGTCCTCAGCATTCTTCTTGGTCTCCACTGAGGGTGCCATCATAGAGGAACCTTGCTCTGCCAGACTAGCACATGATTTGTGTAGATGTACAACTAGGGGGCTTCGCCTCTGTTCCACAACCCGCACCCTCCCAGAACCCACTGTGGTCCAACTGCTCTTCATACCTGGCAACCTCTGAGGCAGTGGTTGTGGCAGTGGTGCTCTTTGGGTGGGGGAGGCCTCCTTAGTCATTGCCAGTTCAGCCTGGAGGTGGGCAATCTCCTCCCTCAGAGCTGACAGTTGTCTGCAAATAGGACAGCAATGCAGTTTCCAGAATGTCTCCCGGAAAACTGCTGCCCCACAGCCAGTGCATTGCACCACTCCCCACATGTCCCTCTCCCTTATAATATACAATATGTAATATATATAGTTTTTTTTTTTTGGTGGTGTATATTTACTCTTTATGCACTGTGGTGAGTTATTAAGAATATGACAGTTCTGCCCCAAGACCTGTTGAGGAAGTGATGTCAGAACTTTGACTATAAAGGAAATGCCACGCCTGGGGGGGGTGAGGAAGAGGGGGTAGTCCACAACCACAGGTGACTGTTAGAAACAATCAAATACACCACTGCTCCACCACCCTGGTGAGTACTGCCCTTTATAGTAATTTAACTAACCTCCAGTAACTTATTTAAAAATAGTTTAACTATCACAAAATCCTACGCACCAGTAAATTATTTAAAAATAGTTTCTGTCCCAAAATCCTAGTAGTCAATCCAGCTACCCCCAAGGGACAACCAAAATGCAGTATTCAAACCCTTGTGAAGTTACTTCCAAGATAAGCAGAGTTTGCAAGCTCCTTTCTCAACTCCTCAGTCACCTGTAATTTATTTAAAAATAGTTTAACTGTCAGAAAATCCTAGTAGACAATCTAGCTACCTCCAGGGGTCTTCCCAAATGCAGTATCTGAAACCTTCTGATGTTACTCACAAGATAAAGAGTTTGCAAGCTCCTTCTTGATTAAACACTAAATAAAAAGCAATTACCAAAGGTAGTTAGTTTCACCTCCCACAGAACTGAGCAAAAGTGCACGTTGTTGCAGATATCAAGTGCAATATAGAATTTCCCACACAGCTCACAGCTGAATAAAGAAGTAGTGTCCTTCCAGGTCAAGAAGATGTGCTTTGTACAACAGGAAGTACACAGCTGGACCAGCAGGAGGGTGAGGCAAGGGAAACAATCTGACAGCCAGCAGGACTGTGGCAGGTTCCTTGGAAGAGATCAAGGGAAAACCTGGTTGGGGGAGGTGGATCTCAGAAAAGTGTACATGCAGAAGTTTCTGTACCCGAAGATGACAGGGGAAACTGTCAGGAAGAGAAGCTGCCAGACAAGGTGACCCTATGGAATGAGCTCCTCAGTACAGCTTCCACCATTCAGCTCTGCCGGGGAAATGGCTTGCGAGTGCATGGTAGTTGACATCACCAGGAATCTCACATGGCTATGTGTGGCTGCTAGCCGAGTGGCACAAGGCTCATGCAAGGGCAGGGAAGTATCGGTGGGTGGCTGCACAGCCAGGCACAGGGCTCTCAACCACTCTGCCTGGCAATGTGAAATCAGATCATGAGAAGCTGCCGCTCATACCTTCATGGCGAAGTAGCATGGTGGTACAAGGGAAATGAAAACAAAAACACAGTAGGTAAAACAACATTTTTGCAAACTGCAACCCCCACTTATGAAGGTGGGAGATAGGAGCTAGTCTCAAAGCTAAAAGCAATAATGGTAAAGACGAGAAAAGGGGTTGTCAGGCGTTTTTGCACACCTGTACATGGTAAAGGATCACGGGGTGTTGGGATACGAACATACGAACAAGTGTAATAGCTGCATTACTCTGATGGAATGGGAATCATTGAAATGAGACAGGGTTATCATGCGACTGAGCGGGAGGGTAGTGGAAATATTGCCGAGACCGAGACAGCTTTAGAAGGGGTCGAGACCTGGATATCGGACCCCAGAGAAATTGTACTCTAAAAGAGGAATAACGGGCATGCACAGTACCTTAAAAAGGGAATGATATGCATGATAACAACCAAATGAAATGTGATCTCCGATCTCTTAACTTCTACAGCTTAACTATCAGTAAAGGACTGTGTATGAGATTTCTTTAGTGCACAGCAAGTGGGTCTCAGTGTGTTCTTTTGAAGATTTGGCCCAGACAAGGCTTACAGCTAAACTTACTTGTTTAAAAGCAAGTTAGTGGGGTTGTAAGGGACCATCCAGCAAACACAGAAATACCCCTAACTATGGGAGGTTTACTAGGCCATGCCCACCCCTCTCCAAGGTCCTAAGTGGGGGGAGCAACGGCTACAGAGTATTGGAGTTTGGTCATGACAGTTGGTTGAACTGATCTGCAGTCATTTATGTTACATTACCATGGTAGTACTGTTGGGAGACAAACACTAAACACAAGAGACACTACCGATAGGCTGAAAATGAACAGGCATACAAGTATACACACACACACTCGTTCATGAGCGACTTTGGTTTTTTACTACACTTTGAAGTTTACTGGCAAATAGACTTACACAGTCTTCACTGTGCTTGCTAACATGAACATACTAAAAAACAAACGGTGTCTAAAATAAGTTGCCCTTTGAAAAGTTGAACCGTGACTCTGGGCATGTGCATTTCCCTTTAACATCTAAGTTCCCTTGTAGAAAATAGCTAAAACAACAATTTTTGTTACTAGCTAGTGGAGACAGTAATTAGAACCAATATAACACATCTGTTTTATGAGGGTTAAAACTCAACACAAACCGTTTGCCCCACCCTTTGTGACACAACTGTGGTGTGATAAATCAGACCTCAACTGACCCCCGATTACGAGGTGCATCCCTCATTTAACCCTTTAAACTGCCCTGCCCCCTCATTCCTCCCCCATGAAAAAGGTGCTGCCCTGCCCACACAGAGACTGTAAGGTAAGTTCAGACTTTAAGGCAGAACTTCATAATATTCTAAGATGTTAAATCAAAAATAAACATTGTACAAGTAAACACAATGGTCTCCACAGTGTTATGAGCTTGTATCTTCACGTTTCAGGATGTGTCCCTCATTTTGAGGGTCAGTGTCCCTCATTTTGAGTGACAGAAATATCCAGATCCCATATCATATGATCATATTACGAGAAATCGCTTATTATTACATGCTAAACCCAACACTCAAATTACTCTCATACTACTGTTCAAATAACAACTGTAAAAAAAGAAAAAAAGGGAAGCTAATAGTGGGGAGTCTTACCTTTACGCCCTTAGCAACTCCATTACTTACATGTGAGTTACTTTTCATTAAGTTATTATTGTTCTGATTTTGCTGGCAGGGAATAATTCCATTCTGGAGGGTTGCCATGCCTTTATCGGATCCTGTTCTCCAAGTGGGTTTAAAAAAAAACTGCTGCAATTCAGGGTATTAAAAACAAAAAGCGCTGGCTTGACTTGTAACGTATTCAGACAGGTCCGTCTGGTTCTTTCCTAGTGGGGTTACTTCTACGGACTATGCATCGTTTGCGCTGGATCTTAGAAACGGGTGACCAGGTCCTGTCACATTGCCACCCCGCAGTCCCAACTTGCCCTGCTACAGATCGGAGTGACAAAGTGTTGAGGGGAGCCGCCCTACGCCACAGCCCTCGGAAGAGTTGTTACTCGTTCTTGCTACTCGCAGTATCTCACGCCGTTTCTACGGGCGGCGGTAAGCCAGTAAGGCACAGGCGAGCAAGAGGACTCGAGGAATCCGGAAGAGCAGGGTCACGGTCACGCTCTCTCTCTCTCTCCCCCACGCCGAGGGAGACTTCAGTCAGTCTCTGAGATAGAGACAACCAAGTTCATTATTACACTGGGTCGCACAGAAAGAGAGAGTCAGCTGTAGCTGTCCCCTGGTTATACAAGCTCGTTAACACACCCACATTTTTGGCAATGCTTCAGCAATGTCCGGGGCCCTGAGAACCAGGCACATCATTCAGTGACACGCTGAATAACTTTGTTTCGGATTTTTGAACAAAACATGTTCCGATTCCAGTGCTTTAGTTGGAGAAAACTAACTTTGAAAACTGAGGGTTTCAATTTAGAATCCTAATGTCACTTTCTTTCTGCAGCAAGCAGAAAGTTGCACTTCCCCATTGTGAGGCAGTGAAAACGGGCCTCTGATTGGCTGGCGTCGTTTCCGCGTTGGGGAATGCGAAGTACTGATTTGTTGGGGTCAGAAGGCGACGCGTTTACTCCCAACAACGACCGCAACTTTACACTGGAGGCGCCAGACAACAGAACTCGGAACGAGCACTAGTAACGCCCAAACGTCCCTCGGCAGTGCACATAGAATTAATTCGATAGGGGTTCCTGGCGCGAGGACGTTAAACGCGGGACATGTTGTGGATGGCAGATGGAAGCGCTGCATTTCGAGTACTGAGCGATTGATTAATACACTCTCCTGTCTTATTTGTTCTCATGTAAACAGACACCTATTTTTGTGTAGTTAAAGAAGACTCCTGTATATTTATGATTTGGATATATCTGATGTATTTGTAATACATTACATCAAGTACTGTACAAATGTCAAGGGTGCCGGAAGATGGTAAAAGCTGAGGGGGCTGAGAATCAAAAGGGTACTTATAATGGAACAAAGGGCACTTTTTCTACTAGTTTTGCCATACAGAAATAAAAGTGGAGGGCTACCACCCCCACCCCGGTTCGGCACCTATGACAAATGTCAATAAGATATAAGCCATGTCTTCTGTTGCAAACACATATCTAGAGTTTGAGGCTCTGACACAAGGTAGTAAAATGTCAAGCAAGCCTCCATGAACATGCAAATGAGTCACATGTAATACAGCCCTTCCCATTCCTTGATGTCACTGCAGCAACAGTGCAAAACAAAACATAAAGGTATCAATGCTGTCTATCCTGATTTTTAGTTTAAGTTTGCAATGGCTTAAGACAGTTCTGTCATGCAACTTACACAGGGGAGTGGTACTTGTAGCCTTAATACTGCATGTGTAGAGCAAATAATACATCTAATAGTATGTCATTCACAGGAAATAAAAGCTGTTCCTGTGTACTGCTCATTTCTCTCTGTGAGACGGTTGTAACATGTTGTGGAAAACAGTAGACTGAATCAGTTAATCAACCAACCAACCAACCAATCAATCGAGCAGTCACTCTGTAGTGAACCAGGTGAACACCCTTGAGAGGATTCATTTACAAGGTAGGCTTGAGCAGTTTCCCAAAGGATCACACAAGATTGAATTCCTCCTTTGCACAAATTATACCCTCCCCTTTCAGCAGCCTGGAAGTGGAGAGCTAGATCACTTACTTTATAAAGTGTATTTTTTTACATTTCAAATGCTCCTTACATCTGGGTTCTGACTGGAAATAGCAAGATACAGAATGCATATGACATGGGAGGAATGAGCTAAGCAAATAGAGTACTACAAACGCTGAGACTGATTAGTTTCTTTACAACAGCTGAAGTGTAGCATCTGATTTGTGAGGGACATCCTACTTCAAATGCTGGCATTAAAAAGGGTGGGGGCTACCACAGCTTGTTTTCAGTACCTTCAAAGTGAAGTGCTGTAGCTCTCGCATCACTGTTAATGATTTATAATGGGAATGGAGGAACTGTTAAAGTCATGGACCTGAGGGGCCATCACAGTTCCCAAGGAGGTTAGGGGAACTTCTTAAGGGTTAGAGAGTAAGGGACTTTAGTAGGATTTGAACCAGAGCCTGTGCTTTAACCACTAGATTACTCTTCTTCCATATGCTGCAGCTGATGTTGTCCTGGTAACCTATTCCTTATTATAACTGAACTCTTTATTGCCTTACATCAGCCATCCAATCATGACTGCCTAGTTACAAAGGGAAAGGGGCATTTGTGCAAGATTGTGTCTTACTGCTGCTGTCAATCAAAACAGAGAATGCTAACACACACAGGACATAATACAACAACTATATAATACCACTTAAGACTCTTGTTGTACCCAGGGTCATTTATTGGCTAAACTGTTTTTGCTAATAGAAATATTAACACAATACATAAAGGCCCTTTTTTATAGGCACACTGGCCCGGATATTCAAAATGCATCAGGCTGTGGCGCAAGCTTGGGCGCAGCTCAACTTGTCTGCGCAGGGGTGTGGCCTGGGCGATATTGAAAGGAGCTGCGCCATGGCTCAGCAGCTTTGAATATCGCACCCTGGCCACCCCCAGTGTGCATGGCACAGTGGCCAGAGTGGAGCATGGAGATGCACTAGCGCAAGTGCCATTGCGCCATTCACAGCACCCACAATATTCAAAAGGTGACATGCAAATGAGGCCATAATTTATGCAAGGTGCACATGGGGCCCTTTGCATGTCATTATGGCCCCATTTGCATGCAGGGTGTGCTGATCCCCCTACAACTTGCATCTGGCGCCCTGCCAGGCAGCAGCCTTCGGGACCGACGGCCCCTGCAGCCCGATCGAGGGCATCTGTCCAAAAATAGAATAATCCTATATCCCTGGTGGTCCAGTGGACCGCACTCCTCCCAATCGCGGGCATCTGTTATAATAAACCCCCCCATCCAATATTCCTGGTGGATTGAGTGCTGCCTGATCGTGGGCATCTGTTATAATCAACCCGCCCAGTCCTATATCCCTGGTGGTCCAGTGGACCGAGTGCTGCCCGATCATGAGCATCTGTTATAATAAAAAAACATCCCCCATCCAATATCCTGGTGGTCCAGTGGACCGTGACTGCCGTTCGATCGCGACATCTGTAAAACAGAAACGCCCTATTACTTGGTGGTCTAGGTACCCTCCCCACCGCCCACTGAGCCCCACCGCCTCACTCCCCGGGTCAGCCGGGCGGGTGGCAGCACCTACCCGCCTGCTGCCCCGCCACCGCCGACTGACACCCGGTAGGGCTGCACGCTATATTGTATTACACATTCCAGATATGTGAATTATTTTATTCACATATCTGAATGTAGACGGTATGGGCTGCACACTCATTGGCTCATGCTGTGAACCAGTGGGCGCGGTAGCTCACCGAGGTGTCAGGCGGCGGGGCGGCAGGCAGGTGGTGCCGCCCGCCGCTGACTGGGGGTGGGGCTCGGGCGGTGGGGAGGGTACCAGACCAGGGTAATAGGATGTTTTCGGTTTACAGATGCCCGCGTCGGGTGGAGTGCGGTCCACTGGACCACCAAGGATATTGGCCGGGGGTTGTTTTTTTATTATAACAGATGCCCACGATCGGGCAGCACTTGGTCCACTGGACCACCAGGGATATTGGACAGGGGGGTTTATTTAAACAGATGCCCATGATGGGGCATGAGTGGGTGCCGACAGGTGTTGCCGGAACTCGGGTGGCCACCCACAGGTGGCAGCTGCCGTGTTGCACCCTGCATGCGGCAGCTCACCTGTGGGTGGCCATCAGTTGTTCCTTTTTTGGCTTAACTTAGGCTGGGCAGGTAGGGTTGCGATGATGGCTCTGCACATCCCGGCTGAATATCGGGCTGTGCAGGTTATGCATGGGCATGCCCCCACACCTGCTGCATGCATATACTGATGCACTCCGGTCCCGAGTTGTGCAGCGCACTTTTCCCTTTTGAATATCGCGCCAGGGTGCATCAGTGGGTTGTGCCATGCGCAACCCTTTTGAATATCTGGGCCACTGTATATACATGTCAAATCAGTGCTGAATCACACTCATATGGTCCTAGTCCCTATTAGACCTGCACTTCAGGATGTGCACAACACTTAAAGAGTTCCCCCATTACTCAAGTCGGGGACCAAACCTTCTGTTCTGTTTACTGGTGGAACAGCATTTAGTGCAGCACCATTATCTGTTGCTCTGATGACATCATCTTCCAGCTGCATTGATGGTAAAATGGAGTACAAACACATTGATAACTTCTGGGGGCTGTATATTTTTATTTATAATCTAGATTAGGACAGCAATAATACTGCTGGCAACTAGAGGAGGAACACAATAGTTACACATAAGGAGTTGGGAAAATATGGGTGTGAAACTATGGGAGAATTCCCCTTTAAGAGGTGTGCATTTCCTTTAGTGTGTTTTCACACTTCATGCTAGGCCTAGGCCCTGTAACTGTCCTAGGGGTCTCCATTTGCTGGTTGTTGAAATCCCACTGTCCCTGAGAGCAGCATTAGCATATGAGAACATGATGTGTAATTACCCTTTAGACTCGGGGTATGCCTGTCTGATTAATTAACCTTCAAAGAAGCAAGTTTCAGGAAGGTGTGAAATACCACATTTACATTCACTTAGCTTTCCAAACTATTTGAGTTGTAGTGCTGTTTTTTTCTCCCTTTAAATTGCATTCAGTTTATGTGTTTCCAGAGAGTTTTTGCAGGGTATTTGTTCTGTCACACCAAAGAAGTAAGCACTCTCCGCAGATAAAACTTTCCAGTAGTCAAAAAGTATCAAAATCTGTGTGTAAACCCCCAGTTAGGCTTATGTGTGTGGGCTACGCCCCCCCCCCCCGCCCCATTCCTCCTGCCGGTGTCCTGGCAGTGTCTGTAGTGGGGCTTTAGCCTGTGTGCCCCTGCGGCTCTCTGAAAGTGAAAAAATATGAGGACCTTGGCCCAGGTCCTGAACAGGGCCGAGGTCCGATCACTATTGCTGTGCCTCTGGCAGCATTTAGAGGCAAATAGTGGTCCTGATGTGGCTGGGGAAAAAATGGTACTGCATAAGTATAAATAAAGATGGTGGTCCATGCGTGGCCGCCAGGATAGAAATTGTAAAGGAGCCATGGCGCCCTTTCAGGTTCGGCTATGCGGCCAACTTTAAAAATGTACATCATCGGCTCCAGGAAATGCAGAGGAGCTGTGGAACCACTGCATACAAGACCGGACAACCTCCTGTTGTGGGGGGGGGGGATGTCTGTTTTCAGCCCAAGCTAAGGGTTTAACTTAAAAAAATAAAGGCCAGACTGTAGGGGCCATCAACAAGCCAAAGTTGAGCACCCCCAATAAAGACTGAAGAACGAGGACTGCTGGGTAAAAAATACATGCAGCACTAAGTTCGCCCGGGAACCTCATAGTCAATCCAAAGGAGGTGGCCTGGAGTTTATAAATAGAGCTGTATTGGTGCCAAAAGGGGAAGTCTTCTAGAGAGCTGCTGAGCAGTGCACGTGGGTGAGACTGAAAGAGCCCCAAGCTCCCATTCCCACACTTGTGCTATCACCAACTTTAAGCCAGCAACTTGTCACATAAACAATTAAGTGTGCTGCAGGAGGAGAGAAGCCATGCTGGGCTGCAGCAGACTTTTGCGCATGCTTCCTATTGAGCCTGAGGTGTGTAAAGTCTGAAACTTTAAAGGGAAGGATTCTCCCCAGTAAAGCAACAAGGTGTTGAGTGCCAGAACGGGGGGGGGGGGTTGTTGGGAGTGTGAATTCTGACAAAGGGGAATGCCTGTAAGTGCTGTGGCAAGCATCCGTGAGAGGGCCCAGCATTGTGGAGTACAGATTTATGCTTGGAGAGAGAAGCTGGGGAGTTAAGGGAGTGTGAAACACCCAGCCACCTTGTGTGTCCTGAGAGTGAACTGAGGGGCCTTGGGGACTCAGCTGTTATTGTCCCTGGCCAAAGACGAAGAATCAGCAACCGGTGGAGGAAGATGACAACAGGCCTGCCTGTGTGAAACCAGTTTACAAAGGCCTGTTGGTGAAATTGGGCAGGCAGGTGAAGCCCAGTGCACCTTCAATTTCTTCAGGCTTAAATTATTTGTGTCCTGTGGTGCACCACCATCTGAAAACATCCTCTGAACCATGCAACTCAGCCGGATGCAATGCCCCCACTCCTCCCCCATGTGAGCTGCAAAACTGTGAGTATCCCGGTTGTGTCTTTGGGGAGGTTTATTAGCTAGCTGGTTAGATTGCAGTGGGCAATCTGTAAAGGAACTGTGTTAAATTCAAAAGTTTTGCCGAAAACCAGAGTCAAGTGTTGCAAGTGTTTAATAGCTATTTGGACCCTGACAAAAGACCACAGGCCTGAATCACCACTTCGGTGAGGTACCCACCATACAGGGACTTTTCTCAGTGCACCTAGTGGTGGGAGGAGTGGTTGCTGCAAGGAAAGTCATTTTTCTGAAAAGTGTTGTATTTGCCATTCTCCCTTTTGTTCCCCCTCCCTCAATAAAAGTTCATTGTTTGCATGTTAATTGTTATTGCTGTGATGTATTGCAATAGAGTTACGGAGGGGGTGGATTTGTTATTGTGTGGGGAGAGTGTTTTGGGGGCAGCTTATGTATTTTCTTGGGGAGGATGGTAACTTATTTGTCCACAGGTATCCCCTGCCACTTGGTGGAGGCACCGCACCATATTTGTTGACCACTTTGGAACCTAGGCCGTCCCTTGGAGATGTATACACACTTACCCATAGGGCCCGGAGCAGCCTAGGTGAGTCAAAAAGTCTGTTACATGTGAAAGCTTTCTTATTGTGGGTCAAAATAGAACAGGCATAACCTCGGAAGAACTCAGATTGTGTTAGAAGCATCGGGGAATAGTGGACTTACATATACAGTACAAAACCGTTTATCCGAATGTTGGGTGGGGCATAAAAAACATTTGGATAAATGGGGTTTCAGGTTAAATGGGAGAGACAGAGTTTGAGTGCTAGGTAACAGTAGGTAATGCCAGTACTGCTCAAGAAAAGTTAATGCCAGCACAGTACAGTACTTAAAAGGTAATGCTTCTGAACACAGCTCTACAATCAATAAGTCTTTACTAATGACAATTTAAAATGAAAAGAAATGCTGGGAAATGTTAGAAAAATATAGCATCACAGCAACACAGTAAACACAGTAAGTAGTACAGTATGTACTGTCCCTTAGCTGTTTCCTTGTTCACAACAATGAAGAAATCTTTAATCCCCGTCTGGCTTTTTTTTTTGCTTGATCTGCTTTAATCACCTTTCCTCGTAGCTGGCGAAGTAAAAGCAGATGCGTGGGTCCGTTTCAGGCAGACTTTCCATCTAGTGCATACAGTGCTTGAATACCTGGACTGCCTCTGCATCTGTTGGGATGGATAGTAGGCTCTTTTCTTCTTCATCGCTGGCACTGCTCTCATCTTCAGCTTATTTATTTGTTTTTGTTGACCGGGTAGTGTGCGCTAGCCATAGCAATGACTATTTTCAGGCACAACCTGGGAGTTTACAGATACAATACAGTTGAATTAACATTTGCTCAACATTGGTAAACAAATACAGAACATTGAAATACAATGAGGTAAGACCATGGACAGTAGTAATACAAAGTAGTCCAAAAGCAAACATGGTACAAATTACATTGGCAATAACATGGAGTGAATAATAGAGCAAGTGCAATAAAAACAATTAAATCAGTTACCCAGGTAGAGAAAAAAATGGTATAATACACAAAACAAAATACCCCCCAAAATATAGTTATACATAGAGCATAGAGTAAAATTAGGATATGACTAGGGAGAGGTGCAGTAAGAGTGGAAAGATGGAGAAGTATAAACAGAAAGTCGAGAAACGGAGAAAGGAATTAGGTAAAACTAAGGGAGCAAGTAGAAGTAAAGAGGCAGATAAAGTGCATACCACAGGTGAGAGGGTGCATGGATCATGGGAGAGATAATGGGCTAGGGTGGTTTGAAACATGAGCATAAACAGGAGTCAGCAAGATGGACAAGCAGCAATTTCTTGAAGGAGGCGTGGGAAGGTGCTATCCTTATAGCAAGTGGGAGGGAATTCCAGTGATAAGGGGCATAACATGAGAAGGCACTAGCACCTTTCGTGGAGTAGTGCCGAAGAATTTGCACAGGGGCATTAGCAGTCGAGCGAGGACCGTATTTAGATGGCTGGACGAGGAATAGATCCACCAGGGGTTTAGGCGTGTGGTTACGAGTGATTTTATCTATGACCGAGCCCAGTGCAAAGTCTCTAGATGCAGCCGGAGAAAGCCATCCGAGCTCTGAGTATAGCAGGCAATAGTGTTTCAACCGATGTGATGAGGATGCATACCTACAGATATTATTGTAGGTGACATCCCACTTCCTGAGGACAGATTTACTCGCAGAGGCATACACAACAACTCCATAGGTGAGTGATGGAAGGAGTATGCCACGGGCTATGGCAAGCTTCCCTGAAGGTGTGAGCATAAAGCTAGAATGATAGGCCATGCCTAGTTTTATGTTAGTCAGCTTGCAGGTTTGTAGAATGTGGAGATCAAAAGAAAGAGTAGGGTCAAGTGTGAGACCAAGGTATTTAAATGAGGGTACCACGTCAACGGAAGAGTCATTCAGGGTATTTACTTTGAAGGTGGGTTGATAGAGTTTGAGCTTGGCAGTAGTACCAAATAGCATGGCTTGAGTCTTAGATACATTCAGCAGCAGTTTGTGGCTAAATAGCCATTGATGAATTCTTTGAAAGTCAAGTGAAAGTTTTTCATTTATTTCTGTAATGTTTTTGGCACTGGCATAAAGGACAATATCATCTGCGTATAGTATTGAGGCAGTCTGGGGAAGGTTAGAGGCAATATCGTTAATGAAAATGGAGAAAAGTAGAGGCCCAAGAATAGAGCATTGTGGCACGCCTATGTTTACAGTCACTGAATCAGACAAGGTGTAGTTGAATTTAACTTGCTGGGTGTGATCTGACAGGTAGCTGCCAAACCATGCTGTGACATTTGGTGAGAAACTTAGGGATCTGAGTGTGTCAAGGAGGATAGGATGGTCGACTAGGTTGAACACTTTGTCATATCTATAAAAAATAGCCCATGTTAGGAGACCGGAGTCCATGGCAGATAGGGTATCGGATGTGAATTTGAGTAATGCAGTGGTGGTGCTGTGACCCTTGTGGAAACCATGTTGTGCATTCGTAAGGAGGCCATGTTTCTGAAGAATGTCTATAATTTGGGTAGCCACGAGCTTCTCAAGGATTTTGCTGAGGACAGACAATATGGCAATAGGTCTATAGTTGGATGGGTTTTTGTGGTTTCCCTTTTTGAAGACGGGGTAATCCTGGCCCTCTGCCAGAAAGCAGGAACATAGCTACGGCACAGGGAGAGAGGGTAAAGATCCTTGCTAAAGGTGAGGCTATATAAGGGGCAGCAAGTTTTAACAGCTTGGGTTCAATACTGTCAGAGCCTGCTGCAGAATGGTCAGAAATGTTTATTGAGCAGTCTCAGCACATCCGGATGGGTCACCGACTTGAAATTAAATTTGGGCCCAGAGTCATTCAGTTGAGCATGGGGGTTAGTTGAAGCTGGGAAGGATGATGTATAGTTTGTAAGATCAGAGAACTGTGTGTTGAAAAAGTTAGCGATAGTGGAAGGATTATTGCAGTGGACACCATTAATAGTCATATTGTTTGGGGTGGGGGTCGGATTTGAACCTAGGAACCTCTTTATGTGGGACCAAAATATTTTGGGGGTCACCATACGATTTAGTTAAGAAATCTTTACAGTAGGTGCTCTTGGCACGTTTAATATCCTTCTTGCAGGAATTTCTGAGTACCCTATAGGAATTGAAGTCAGCAAGCAGTCCTGCCTTTTTATAATGATGCCAGCTTTTATCACGCAGGCATAGTTTGGAGAGCAGGTCGGACTTAAGCCAAGGCGTATGCTTATTTTTTACTCGATGGGTAATGAGGGGGCAGTATTTGTTCTGAGCTTCCAAAAAGCGATTTAGGAATAGGTTCAACGCAGTTTGAGGGTCATCCAAGTTAAACAGAGGAGACCAGTTGATGGAAGCAATATCCTGTAGGAAGGACTGGCGGTCGAGATGAGCATAGTTACGGAATGTGATGAATCGAGACTTTGGGGGGGGGGGAGCTTGGTCTTACCCCAAACGCAGAAAGTGGGGGAGTGATCTGTAATGGAATCTGCTAGTGTGCCAGATGAGATAATATTTTCAGGTTGGTTAGTCATAACCAGGGCCACTGGAAAATTGCAGGTGCAAATTTCCCGCAATTTCCACAATTTTCACCCTTCTCCACACAAAATCCGCAATTTCTTGCAATTTCTTACATTTATGGAATTTTTGACTGAAATTGTATAAAAATATTTAAATTTTCAAGGAGATCTACTCAGATATACTAACAATTTAGTACACAGACTTGGATTTGACAAAAACAGTACAGTGTGAGGTGAGAAGGGGTCAAATGTGACTCTGCTTTCATGTGATTCACTTCCCTGCTTTGGTTTCAGAATCCTCTGGTCATGCATATGTAGACTTGAATACTTAAAATCTGTGTTAAAGCAGACTATCAGAGAACTGTTTGCTGACACAGTGACTGAAACAATAGTTGTGAAAAGAGGTGCAAAGTGCCCCATTCACCTAATGAAGCCTTGACCACAATGCTTGTTTTTGAATGGCAGGGTAGATTTTCCTTGTATAAATACTTTCAATCTGAAAGGATTTTGATTCAAATGTGTCAAGAGTTTGGATGGCCTTGCTAATTATAAACTTGAATGTGCTTCTGAGGGGGTTGGTGAAAGTGTCTCCTTATATGTCAGTCTGCCGCAACTGCATACTCACATACTAAACCTACAAAAGGAAACATTTCTGAAAACATGCTGAACAGGTTAAGTATAGTTAAACAGTTACCTTCAAATAGACAAAGTAATTGCAACCCATGTAAAATCACTGCAAACCGAGTAGAACAAAAGTATAATGTATTGAAAACTATTGCATGATGTAATGAAAAGCTATTTGTATGATTTGATATTTTTATCATGTGATTTTAAAATTTACTTACAGTGTTGATTAAGAACAGTAATTATTTTAACAAAGTAAATATTTTTCTTACTAGACCTTTATTAGGCACCCTGCTTGTCTGTTTATTTTGTTCTTGCACCACAGCAAGTAGTTTAAACATAACATCTAGAAACTGGCAAAATATGTTGTTTCAAGATGTATTCAGTACAGATTAACTGTAAATTACTGAATAAAATCTAAAAAAATTTAGTTAGCACTGCATGACTTAGATGTCTTGATTTTTAGAAGATATGTTACATAATGATTAGTTTACAGTGCATTTCAAAAACACACATCTTTCTTCATATTGAAAGCATTTACAAGTGGCAATACATTTATCTAACAATTTATGTGATCAATACATGCTGCAGCAAACAATAAAATATTTATTAGGGGGCAGTTGGGGATGTATAGTGAACCCCCACAATTTTCCCACAATTTTTGCAAGAAAATCCCTGCATTCTTGGATAACATTTTCTGAATTTTCCAGTGGCCCTGGTCATAACTCAGTCGAGCAGAGTTGAGGAGTTTGAGTGATGGGCAGTTCTTGTGGGATCAGTGATAACCTGGTGAAAGTTAAAGCTTTGGATCTTAGAAAGTAGTGAAGGTTAGGAGTTACCCAGCCAGTTTATATTGAGATCCCCAAGCAAGAGAACCTCATTTCTACCTGAGAGAAGAGTGGTTTGTTCCAGCAGCTCATCAAGACCTTTTAGGCCACTGGAGGGAGGGTTGTAAGTACAGACTATATGACGTTTTTTGGAGCCCAGGGAGAGATGAGCATGTAGTGCTTCACTATTGACTAGGGGAGAAAAGCATATCTCAATGAGATCGAGGTGGTCTTTGAAATAGATAGCAGTGCCACCACCTCTTTTAGGGGCAGGCCTGTCTGCTCTCAAGAGGTTGTAGGAAGTTAGTGGGTACCGGGAGTCGTGAATGGAGGGCTTAAGCCACGTTTCAGTGAGACATATGATATCTGGTTTACATAGGGTAATCCAGGATTCAAATTCTGTAAAATTGTGCACCAGACTTCTGATGTTATGATGCACTACTGTAAGACCCCTTGTATGTGAGAGGTGACTACTTTCAACATGGGTTGGTCCTGGGTTCAGATGTATGCCACCACTGGAAAGGAGCAGGGAAATCCTAGCCCCCCCCAAAAAATCTCGGTAGTAAGTGCGGTAAACACCAACATAGAGATGTCGATAGGGAGAAGCGCAGGGGTAAATGGAGAAAGTGACAAACGCAATAAGAACAGGGATGGGTCAAAAAGGGGTAAGGCCATCAAGAAATGGAGGATAATGAGTATCAACGCCCGTAGTCTAGGCAACAAGCTCCCTGAGCTGGTGGCCTTGATGGCTGGATATCGTAGCAGTCACAGAAACATGGTACACAGAGAACCATGACTGGGATGTTAACATACCAGGGTACATAACCTACAGGAGAGACAGGCAGGGGAGAAGAGGGTGAGGAGTAGCTCTCTATGTGAAGGAAGGGATAAAAGCAACTGAACAAAAGAGTAAACAGGCAGGAGAGGAGGTACTGTGGGTCACCTTGGAGACTGGAAAGGGCACCACAATCCGTACAGGGGTTGTGTACAGACCCCCATGTCAAGGGGAGGGAATGGACAAGGATATGATAGAAGGCATTCTTAGGATGGCAGAGAAAGGGGAGATACTGTTGATTGGAGACCTGAATATGCCAGATGTTAACTGGAGCACATTTGCTGCAGCCACATCCAAGAGCAGGGTCATTTTTTTTTTTTCTTCTTTTTCCCCCCAGGACCACCGAGGCCGTCCACCCTGGTCACGGCCCCCGGAGACCTCCGCCGTCGCCGATTGCTGCTGAGGACCCTCGGTCACCCCCCGGCTTACCCGGAGGGCGGGAGGCTGGCCACCTTCGTCGGGCCCCGAACTGTGTCTAGTCGGGGTCCTGCAGCGGGGCGGCGCTATGTGAGGCTCTCCGGGAGGACTTCATCAATCGGGCGGCCCTGCCCTCCATCTTTTTCTCCGTTTTCTCCCTAGAGGAGGCGGGACGTGCAATGACGCCAGCGTCACTCCCGCCTCCATCCCCCATGCTCCGAGCCGGGTTAGTGCGGAACCCCCCGGGTTCCACCAGGGTCTCCCATGCGCCGAGGCTTACCCGCCGCCTCGGAGTAGGAGAGAGCCATCCATCGGACGCCGATCCTACTCCCCGCCGCCTCCGGCTGACCCAGATCCGTTTCAACCCGGTCGCCAAGGCCGCAAGCGGAAATCCCACCGCTGCGGCAATGGGTCGGTTGAGCAGGGTCATTCTTGATGCCCTACAGGTGGCATGCCTCAGACAGCTAGTTTCAGAACCCACTCGTGAGGGAGCAATCTTAGACCTCCTACTCAAATGGGGGCAGTGAGAGGATCTCAGATCTAGAAATGGGTTACCATCTGGGAACAAGTGACCATCAAACAGTGTGGTTCACGTTAAACTCAGCTACAGAGTCAAGCCATACAAAAGTGAGGGTACTGGACTTCAGGAGGGCTGACTTTGGCAAGATGGGAGAGTGCCTCAGAAAAGCACTAGCAAACAGGCTAGAAGGAGGTGTGGAGCAACAATGGGGAATCATCAGAACTTCCATCACAGAGGCAACAAACCTTTGTGTGAAGCAAATAAACAAATCAAAATGAAAGAAAAAGCCACTATGGTTCTCAAAAGAGGTGGCTGTGAAAGTCAGTAAGAAAAAGATAGCATTCTGGGAGTATAAGGAAACACACAAGGAGCAGGACAGAGAGCTGTACCAGTTAAGGCAGAAGGAAGCAGGGAGGGAAGTCAGAATAGCAAAAGGCCCAAACTGAGGAAAAGATAGCCAACTCGGTTAAGAAGGGGGATAAAACCTTTTATAGGTACATCAGTGAGCGTAGAAAAGACAAAGGAAGGGATAGTGAGGCTGAATAGAATGAACGGTGGGTGGGCAGAGGGGAACAGTGAAAAAGCAAGAATACTGAACGAATATTTCTGCTCAGTATTCATAAAAAAGGAGGGGGAAGTGCCTAATCCAATTAACAGAAGCACTCTTGATAGGGGTCGATCCCAGTCCTTTCACAGAAGAAAGGGTTCTGCAAGAACTCCTAAAACTGAAGGTGGACAAAGCAATGGGGCTTGATGGAATTCACCCCAGAATTCTAAAAGAATTAAGGGGGGAACTAGTGAAACCACTGGCTACTCTTTTTAATAAATCATGGGAGGATGGTGTGGTACCCGAGGACTGGAGGAAGGCAGATGTGATTCCCCTTCATAAAAGTGGGACCAAGACAGAGGCAGGAAACTACAGACCTGTCAGTTTGACCTCTGTGGTAGGGAAAGAAGTGATGGAGTCACTTCTGAAGGAAAGAATTGTTGAGTACCTAGAGGCCAGTGGGGCACAGGACCCAAGGCAGCATGGGTTCACAGCGGGAAGGTCATGTCAGACGAATCTAATGATTTCTTTGACTGGGTGACCAAAGCAGTAGACCAGGGAGGGCTGTGACATGGCCTACCTAGACTTTAGCAAGACATTTGACACAGTCCCACACAAAAGATTAATAGTCAAATTAACCAGCCTGGAGTGGGTCCCAGAGTGGTAGCCTGGGTAAAACACTGGCTGGACAACAGGACACAGAAGGTAATTGTAAATGGGTCCACTCTGAAGAAAGAGGATTACTGGTGGGGTACCGCAGGGTTCAGTACTGGGTCCAGTCCTTTTAATGTCTTCATAAGTGACATTGCAGAGGACTGGAAGGAAAGTATGCCTTTGCAGATGACACAAAGATCTGCAACAGGGTTGATACACAAGGAGGCATGGAAAGGATGAGAAGGGACTTGGCAAGGTTGGAGGAATGGTCAGAAGTATGGCAGCTTGGATTCAATGCAAAGAAGTGCAAATAATGCACCTGGGAAACAAGAACCAGGGAAGAATACACAATGGGGGGAGGTAATAACAACAAAAGGAAAGGGACCTGGGGTAGTCATATCAGATGACTCTAAGGTTAGCAAGCAATGTGAGAAGACAGTAGGGAGGGTTGGGGTATACTGGGATGCATAGGGAGAGGCATCACCAGCAGAAAACAGGAAGTTGTTATCCCTCTGTACAGACAATTGGTGAGACCCCATTTGGAGTACTGCGTCCAGTTCTGGAGACCCCACCTCCGCAAGGACATAGACAGGATAGAGGCAGTCCAGAGGAGGGCAACTAAAATGGTGCAGGGTCTGCAAGAGAAGCCGTACGAGGAGAAACTAAAGGAGCTTAATATGTATACCCTTGAGGACAGAAGGGAGAGGGGGGACATGATAGAAACTTTTAGGTACCTCAGTGGAATCAACAAAGTCCAAGAGGGTAGCATCTTTCAGAAAAAGAGATGTGCAAGAACAAGGGGACACAATTTAAAGATAGAGGGGGAGAGGTTCAGGAGCTATGTGAGGAAGTATTATTTCACAGAGAGGGTAGTGGATGCATGGAACAGCCTTCCTGAGGAGGTTGTGGGGTCTAAAACTGTGGGAGAATTCAAAAATGCATGGGGCAGACATAAGGCAATTCTTGTGAGGGGTAGGAAGAAATAGGCTGTTGGTTAACTAGGATCTGTGGCCTATCCTGTAGGTAGGGAAATGGGCAGACTTGATGGCCCAAGCAGTCCTTATCTGCCGTCAAAGTCTATGTTTCTATGTTTCAGAGAGCAGGAGGGCCATCAGGATGAGATACCAGAGTTTATGGCGCAAAAAGGGGCGAATGGCACGCAAGTTAAAGGGGGAGAATTTTAGCATGTAGGTAATAATATGGGCTCAGGGTCAGTACAACAAAAGATGAGTAGGGTCACAGTGGAGAGGGGATAAGAGGAGCAGGTTGGAGAATTGGTAGTCAAGGGGCAAATGATAAGGGAGTGCCGAGTGGGCAGTGGGAGCAGTTGGGAAGGATAGCTGGAGCAGAGCGATGGAGGACACAAGAAAGAACAGTGAGATTGAGAGATGCATGATTGAAAGACCTGGGTGAAAACATGTAAAGAGAGGGTGTGTGTCAGTGGCATCAGAAAGAGAGAGAGAGAGAGAGATCAAGGATATCAGAAAAATATATAAGAGAGCGAGGAGAAGAGTGAGGTATAATATGACTGGGGAGTGAGAAGAAGAGTGTAGAGTACAGGCGGCCAATGGAAGCAGGAGATGTACAGAAGGGGAGGGGCAGTTGAGTATTTAATGGAGGCCTGGGAGGGAGAAAGTTTAGCCTACTTTGGTGGCGCTCAGGGAATTGACTTAGTTCTAAACAGAGCCAAAAAAGCTATGCAGAGTCTATGCAGAAAGGCGCACCAATCAGGACAGGCTTTGGGGCACAGCAGACCAATCAGGATCTGCTCGCCAAGCATCGCACCAGTCAGAGGCCTGGTAGTCAAAATAAGCAGTGAGCGGCAGTACCTGCTTATGGAATCCAGGGCTGAGGACCGCGAGGGCGGTCTGAAGATGAGCAGGGAGTCGGGCGGCGGTGACCGGAGGCGGCAAGTGTATCCACCCAGATTCTGTGAGGTGCCGCTTCTGGAGCTGGCCCCTGGGGAGGAGAGGGGAGAAAACAGAGTAGTTATACTGGAGCAGTGAGAGAGGGGGTGGGTGGCGGCGCCTCTCCAACAGTGGGGGGTGGGGAGTAGGCACTTTACAAGACAAAAGGTAGAAAGGACTGTGTCAGCCAGAACAGATAAAATTATGTCAGTGTCGGACAAGTCATCATGCCCTGGATCCCCTGAATCAGGCTGCCAAGACTCCCAAGTCGATTTCCACCTGTTCTGCTAAGTTTGTTAGTTCCTCTTCTGCTTCTCTCACCTGGTCACCCCCCCCGGCCTCGCAACTAGCATAGAGGGAGTGTCTGCAAATTGCCCAGCTGGAAGAATGGTGGCTGTGTCCCAGCATTTGATGATTGTTTTAGCCCTAATCTCAGTCCAACTTTCTGCCAGCATGTACACGGCATCCTTTACAGTTAGCCTGTTGATGACTGAACACAAATCAGAATGCTGGTTTTCGTCATTTAGAATCTGGGTGAGCAACTTGCTCTTATAGAGCCTTTTCAATCTGGCCAGTATCCCTTGATCCATGGTCTGGATCTTCACTGTGGTATTTGCGAGCAGAAACCCACAACGGATGGAGCTATCAGGTGTTTGCAAGGTTTCTGTGCTGGGGTGAGCTCCAGCATTGTCAATGAGCAAGACAGCACAAGCTGGGAAACCACTGGGTTGCAGGTGAGAGCGAACGCTGGGGACAAAACATGTAAAAAAATAATCTTTAAAGATCTCTGAAATCATCCAGGCTCTTCTCTGTGGACAATAAATTACTGGTAGACTTTTATGTTAACATGTTTGAAGCACCTTCGCTTATCCAATTTACCAGTCACTAAAAGGGGCAGTTTGTAGATCCCAGTGGCATTGCCACCAGCCAACACAGTAAGATTTTCTTTATTTTTCTTGTAACCAGGAGCATGTGTTTCTGAACTATGATTAATGTCCAAAACTGATCACTTAATGCTGCGCCATGCTGCTAGACTGCTACAGTGGTATGTGGAGTATAAGGTGAAAATGGCTATGATATGTAGAAGTTCATACATGATTGATTAAGTGGAAGCACGCTGTATTGTTATTGATCAGACCAGTTACTAAACAATGATTGACGCTAATTAGTTAAGCAGCAGCACTTATTGCAAAACGCGGTCCAATGGGATTTTAACTGGCATCAGATTAAAGACAAGAAATAGCAGGGGACATGACCGAGTTTCAGTTCACTGAGGTTTTCAGTTATCCGGGGCTCGGATAACCAGGGTTTTACTGTATGCGCTTGTGCTGTTTTGACCCACAATAAAGGTTTTCACAGATTTTGGTACTTTTTTACTTCTGGAGAGTTTTGTTGATGGAGGGAGCTTACTTATTTGGTGAGTCAAACTTTCTTTTTCTTTTTTTTTTTTTTTTTTTTTGTAAGCAGCTCCTCATTGCTGGTTGGGCTGGATTTTTTTGTTTGTGGATAGCATGCGTGGGTGAATTGACATCATGTTCTCATATGCTAATGCAGCTTTCATGGACAATGAGATTTCAGTTACAACCATAAAATGGAGACCCACAGGGTAGTCACAGGGGGATACCATGAACAGTAAAAACAAACTAAAGCAAATATGTATAACCCTAACAGCTACATCAGTGTCCCCCTCCCAGCCTGACTCTTCAGCGGTACAGTACCCAGGAGAAGGCCAGTTTGGACTGCACGCTAACTATTACAACCATACTGTCAATGCATACATTTTGTAATTGCCGTTACACTGTGTTGGAGCTTACAGTTTGTCTGAAACCACCCAAGTTTCTTTGCTATTTTATTTACTTGTATTTCTTGTCATGTATTGTTACACTGTGTCATCATTTGTTACCCCTGTCTCTGGGTCACACCTCACATCCATCGACCAGATGCACTATCACACCCATCGACCACAAAATCCCTTGCATTGTGTCACATGTGACTCCATACCCCCGTCACACCAACTGACCTCATACCCCCATGCACAGTGTCACATCCACCAACCACATACACACATGCAGTCCATTCACACCCACCAACACTGTAGCTCATGCGCACTGTAAAACCTCAAGACCTCATGTAACCCCTGTACAAATGGGGGTTCCTAGAAGCTTCCTTGGAGCTTGCCTAAGTGCTCCCTGCCTGGCTGGTGTTCGGCATAAGGCCGATGGAATGCTGTTGTCAGGAGCTCTTCCAAAGCCTCCGTGCCTGTCTCTTTAAGGGCTGCCTAACTCGCAGTCATAATTAATCTGAAAAGGGGGGGGTTTGAGTGTTGCTATGCTCGAGTCCTGCCCGGGCTGCAGAGTAAGCGCTCCATTCTGCCATCGCTAGTTGTGCAGAGGGAGCCCTCAGGACAGCTGTAACTGGTCATTGATAATAACGTGGAGTACTAATGATAAGGTAGTTGTTATAACCTGCTTTCTTTGCAGTGAAGACTGTTTCGATTATCTCCTCCATTTTGGTCCAGAACTACTGAATTGGACCAATCAGTACCTCGGGACTCTTCAGAGTTGGCTGGCCAATAGAGAAACTGCTTGTAATTTGGGAAAGGCATTACGGGCTATGGCGCTTTTTCGCACCACTGAGAGCAGGAGCAATTGATTGCCAGGTGCCGCTAGTCAATGGGATCGGGTAGTGCCCGAACTGTAGGAAGTGCCCCATGCTACCAGGGGCAGATGCATTGTGGCTGAGGAGAAGAAAGGAGCTCTGTGCTTCTGTGCTGGTGGACTGTTCGCGCGGGAAGTGCGTGAAAGGCCTGAGGCAGCCGTTTGCCTGTTCGAGTCTTCAGACTAAATCCGCTGGCATGTGGTCAGAGGAGGCTGGTGCCAGCCCCAGCTACCTACCAGGCTTCACCTGAGAGGACTGGAGAATCTGCTGAATCGCGCTCAGTCCACCTGTGACGTTGAAGCTGCCGTTTACTGCCCGAGTCTGCGGGGAGTTTGTGTGGGGCCTGGAAGCAGCTGCCTGGTATGGTACCCCTCTGTAGTTTTGCCATATAAATGTGTGAGGAGGCTGATGAAATTCAGGCTCAGCCCTGCCAGTGGTGAAGAAATCGTCACTTGCTGGAGTTGTGAGTACTGAATCAGGGTAGCTCCCTGCTAAGTTTGCAATCCATGGCCTCAAGTTGCTTCATTATACTGCTGACTGTTTTAATTGAACTTTCTTCTCATCCTGATCTTCTCAGGACTGCAAAGGCTATTTGTGTCAGGGCCCCAACCAGCTGTCATGATGGACTAGCCGTTAGGGCTTGGGTACCCAGGGACAGCAAATATTAGGTTTAGGCCTGTGCACAGAGCCCTAGGTAGATAAGTATAGTGATAAGCCAATCACCTTGATTTCCCCCTGCCCTTGTTATTTGCCTCCCTTTAATAAATCAGATTGTTTTGTTGCAACTACACCCTGGCTAGTCTGTGCATCCCTGGTGAACTGCTGCATAGTGACTGTGATATAACTGTACCTTACTTTACAGGGGGTCCCCAGAGTGAGCTGAGAGATACTATCCGGGGGGTAAGTGTATGGGGGGGAAAAGTATTATTGGAACCCTGTGTGAGCCACTAGTGGGTCAAAAGGGGGGTTGCAGTAACCCAGAGGGCTGTGACTGAGGCAAACTCGCCAGTATTAACCCCGACCTCTGGGTGGAGGCACCCGTCAATGGATCTGGGCCCCTCACCCTGTCTCCGTGGAGACAGGCAGGGGTAGTAGCCCTAAGAGTAGCACCCCCTTGGGGTTACAAATTGGAGGCACCGCTGGTATCAGCATCCCCTAGTGGCCAAGTGAGGAAGTGCATAAGAAATGGAAAAACTGGAAGGGGATATGTTAGAAAAATTAGTTGGGGCCTATTAAGACAATGGTACACAGACTGATGGGGTGGGGTGAAGCCGAAGAGCTGGACTCCCAGAAAATTGTGTTACTGTTAGATGTGCCCCTGGGAACCCCAACAGCGGACATTGTTTCCACAGCCGAGAGTATTAAATGTTTGGGCAAAGTGGAGGTAAAAGGGCGCATGGCTGACCTGCTTGACCAGACACTGCAGGTACTACTTTTGTGCAGTGTGACCATTGACCCCGAGAGGGTACCTCCAGTGATTTACCCGCAGAGTGCTTCACAGGGATGGAGGCTAGTTCATATTCAAAGTGGGTCAGTCACTCCTGGAGGGTCTCCCCAGACTAATAGTTTTAAAGATAAGCTGCTTAAATTGCTGGCTGTGGAGGGGAGGACTACCCAGGAATTGCTGCAAGCATTGGATTTGTCTAGTGATGTTACTCCCCAGGTCTCCCCAGGTAACTCTCCAGGCCCCCCCCCAAGAGTTCTATTTTGGCTCCACTGCCCTTAGTGGTCCCTCCTATTCAGCTTGATTCCTACCGCAGGCTGAAGCTTTTTTCTGGCACAGTGCCAGTGCCTCCAGGGCAGGATGACCTGGAAGCTTGGATGGCCTGTGCCACCCCCTTAGTTCAGGAATGGCAATGCTCTGAGGGGGAGAAAAGGAAGAGACTGATGGAGAGCCTGCGGGGTCCCGCTTTAGAAGCCATTAGGTTTTTGCGGGCCACCAGTCCGGAAGCCACCGCCGCAGAGTACTTCTCTGCTTTAGAAGGGGTGTTTGGGAGTACAGAGACTGGGGAAGATTTGTTATGGAAGTTCAGGTCTGCCAAGCAGTGGAGAAATGAGAAGCTATCCATCTTTGCCACTAGGGTGGAGCGGGCTTTGCAGAAGGCCTATAGAAAGGGGAGAATCACGGCCTTGAATCAGGTCAGGTTGGAACATGTTTTAAAGTCTGCTAGATTCTGTAGTGTAATACTGCTAAAACATAAGTTACATGATCGGGCTACCCCGCCTGAATATTGTCAATTGATGAGGGAAATTAGAGAGGTGGAGACCGATGAAGAGGGGTGGGAGCCCTGTGTGAGGGCGGTGAACCCTAGTGAGACCCCTGAGCCTAGCACCCCCGAGGAGACCAGCCTTTCCGGAGGGTCTGAGGAATCCCCAGATTTTCCAGGTGCTATGGGAATGCGAGTTATTTCCTCCGACCCCCACGTAGAGAGAGAGTTGAGGGCCGAGGTCAGGAATTTACGGGAACTGGTGAGGGACTTGAAGCAATCTACTATGTACCCTGTTAGGTCCGGGGCCCCTGAGTCATGCAGAAACTAGAACCCCGGCCCAAGGGAGCCCCCTCACCCCTCTCAGGGCCCCCCACAGATAAGGTGTCCACCGCCAAATAGTGACCCCCGGGACCCCAAGTTCTGTTACCATTGTGGGGAAGATGGGCATTTTCAACCTGAGTGCCAGAGGCCGGAGAATTTAAGGAAAGTCAACAGCAGACTGATCACTTGGCATTGCCGGGCCCAGTCTCGACCCCCCCAGGAAAAGTTTTGTGACTCGGGCCCATGCTCAGCTGACTATCAATGCTGTGGCCCCCAACTGGTCTGATGTGGTCGGGCCTTCAATGGAGACCCCGGTGCGAGTAAATGGAATTCCCACCTGAGCTGTATTAGACAGTGGCTCTCAGGTAACCGTCATGTTTCAAGACTGGTATCAGACACACTTACCTGAGGTGCCCCTGTAACCTTTGAATGGTCTACATGTGTGGGGGCTGAGTGACAAGGCATATCCGTATTTGGGGTATATCCAAGTCTGGTTATCATTCTCTGCATCTGTGGCTGGAATGGATGAACAGGTGGAAACCTTAGCTTTAGTTTGCCCACCCACTGGACTGTATGATGGGGTGCCTTTGTTGATTGGGACGAATGCTCATATGTTTGGACGATTGGCCCAATTGTGCTCAGAAAAACAAGCATTTCAGACTGGGCAAGCTTTAAGCATACCCGCTGTGATTCAAAAGGCAGTTGCAACTCAGGAGAAGGATAGTCGGGAGGAACCCAAGGGTCCGGTGGGAGTAGTGTGGAAAAAGGACCCAGCTCCCGTGATACTTGGCCCGAATGCCCAATGTGTCCTGCATGGAGAAGTACGACTCAGAACAGATGTTAAGAATAGGTTGTTGATGTTGGATGCGCCTGTGGAGGGAGGATTACCGGAGGGAGTCAAGACCAGTATATTGCCAGCTAGGGCTCATGCTTATGTCAAGAGGATGATGGTTCAAGTGCATAATGTGTCCGACAAGGAGCTTCGGATAAGAAGAGGGTGCATGTTGGCAAGTGTGCATTGTGCGGATACTGCAGTGCTGCCAAATAGTAAGGGTTCCAGGGCCACTGACAGAGTTACTCCTGACTTGTTTGACTTCGGTGACTCCTCGCTGCCAGCTGAATGGAAACAGAGGATCAGTGAGAGGCTTGCCAAGAGGGACCAGGTTTTCTCCCTGAAAGAGTGGGATGTGGGATGTGTGCAGGGGGCTGAGCATCACATTCGGCTGCATGATGAAAGGCCCTTCCGAGAGAGATCCCGGTGCCTGGCACCGGCTGATATAGATGATGTAAGGCGGCATCTGCAAGAGATGTTGGCTGCTGGTGTAATACAAGAGTCCAGGAGCCCCTATGCCTCCCCATAGTAGTAGTAAGGAAAAAGAATGGGGCGGTTCGGATGTGTGTAGACTATTGCACTTTGAATCAGCGGACCATTCTGGACCAGTATACCATGCCACGCATACAGGATGCATTGGATTGTTTGAATGGTAGTAAGTGGTTCTCTGTGTTGGATCTTCGCAATGGGTACTACCAGATCCCGATGGCCCCAGACGACCGGGAGAAGACTGCATTCATTTGCCCCCTAGGTTTCTATGAGTTTATTCGGATGCCTCAGGGGATTTCAGGTGCCCCAGCCACCTTTCAGCGCCTGATGGAGCAGGCCGTGGGGAACATGAATTTGCTCGAGTGTCTGGTCTATCTAGATGACGTCATAGTGTTTGTCCGTTCATTGGAAGAACACGAGCAACGATTATTCAAGGTCTTGGATCGGTTGGAGGAGTTCGGCCTCAAGCTGTCTGTAGACAAGTGTCAGTTCTTTCAGACTTCTGTGAAATATGTGGGCCACGTAGTGTCCACTGAGGGCATAGAGACGGACCCTAGCAAAGTGGAGGCTTTGACTACTTGGCCTCAGCCCAGGAACTTGAAAGAGCTGCAACGGTTTCTGAGGTTTTGCGGATATTATAGGCGGTTTGTCAAAGACTATTCTCGAGTGATTTGCCCCCTCCTCAACCTCATTCAGGGGTACCCTCCCACACACAAAAAGTATAAGAGGGTTGTGCGCTCCAAGACGGAGAAGAGGTATTTCCGGCCGAATGAATTGTTTGGGGATCGTTGGACTTCTGAGTGTGAGGACGCTTTCTATGACATCATATATCAACTTACACATGCCCCCGTGTTGGCCTATGCTGACCCGGCCAAGCCCTACGTTCTCCATACTGATGCCAGTCTTCAAGGATTGGGGGCTGTGTTATATCAGGAGCACTCGAACGGTCTGAAACCTGTAGCTTTTGCCAGCAGAAGTCTGACTCCTTCAGAAAAAAACTATCCCGTGCATAAGCTAGAGTTCCTGGCTCTGAAGTGGGCCATTGTTGCTCAGTTTCATGACTATTTGTATGGTGCCAAGATATTGGTAAAGACTGATAACAATCCTCTGACCTATGTACAGACCTCAGCCAAGTTGGACGCCACTGGTCACAGGTGGCTCTCTGCCTTGGCCACCTATGACTATGCTGTTTAATACAGAGCAGGCCTAAACCATATAGATGCGGATGCCCTCTCTCAGAGGCCTATGTCACAAACTGATTGGATCAGGTTGTCAGGGCCTGACATAAGAGCCCTTTGCCAGAAATTCGACAAGGAGGAACAGGTGTCTCCGGATGCTGTGAACTGTATGGTGGATTGCTTAGCCATCTGAGAACTGTACCTGCTGCCTACTGCCATTTTTCCACCCTGGACACCAGTTCACTGCCCCAGTTTGACAATACTAGTCTTCAACGGGCTCAATCCCGAGATTCTATGATAAAACCGGTTGTGGAAGCTTTGCAGGCCAGGCGGGACGTGTCCAAATTGTGCTCCACCAACTTAAGAGCTACCTTGTTATACAAAGAAGGGCCCAAATTAAGGCTGATTAACCAACTAGTATACAGAGCGACTGTGAATAAGGAGAACCGGGTCATCAAACAACAGCTGGTGCTGCCCTCAGAATTAAAGGAACTGGTCTTAAGGTCCTTGCATAATCACATGGGACATCTTGGCATAGACCGAACACTTGATCTGGTACGGACTTGATTTTACTGGCCAAAAATGAGTACGGATGTAGAGCAATATGTCAAGACCTGTGGCCGTTGTTTGCAAAGGAAAGCCCTACCCCAGAGAGCTGCTTCCATGGTCAACATTACCATTAGTGCCCCTATGGAACTGGTCTGCATTGATTTCTTGAGTCTAGAGCCAGATCTGAAAAATATCAGTAACATATTGGTGGTCACCGATCATTTCACCCGGTATGCACAGACTTTCCTTACTAAGGATCAGAAAGCAACCACGGTGGCTAAGATAATTGTTGAAAACTTTTTTGTCCACTATGGGGCCCCCCAGCGGATCCATTCCGACCAGGGAAGGGACTTTGAGAGCCGCTTGATTGAAGAGATGCTGTCTTTGTGGGGGGTGCGAAAGTCAAGAACCACCCCCTACCATCCTCAGGGAGATCCCCAGCCTGAAAGGTTTAACCGCACATTGCTTGACATGTTGGGCACACTGCAACCCAAAGACAAACCGAGATGGAGCCAGCAGATTAGCACCCTGGTCCACGCTTATAACTGCACCAAAAGTGATGCCACTGGATTTTCCCCGTACAGACTGATGTTTGGGAGAGAGGCTAGATTGCCCATGGATGTGTGTTTTAGAGTTTCCCCTGATGGGGTGCAAACAGAAAATCATCTACAATACGTACAGAAGCTGAGGGCCCAGTTAAACCATGCTTATCAGTTGGCCCAGACCATGGCTGCTAACGAAACTTGGCCAATAAGGAGAGGTATGACAAAGTGAAGACATTGGAACTAAGAGAAGGGGATAGAGTGTTACTGAGAAATCTGGGACTGCATGGAAAACATAAAATTGCTGACTGATGGCATCAGCTCCCTCACATTGTTGAGGGACAACTGGCAGATTTGCCTGTATATAAAGTGTGACCTGAAAACAATTCCAAAGATGTGAAAACTATACACCGAAATCGTCTGCTGCCAATCAGGCAAATCCTGATTGAAGCTGAACCTCCAAATGCCTCCCTCTCCCGGCCTGTGACTAGATCTGCTGCCAGGGAAAGAACCAAACCCATTGATTCTTCCGCAAGCCAACCAAGAGGGCCTTGTCCAAATCTTGCAAAAGGAGATGATCAACAATCGGTGTCGGAAGACAATGAAGATGATATTGAATACTATCACTCTTACGAACTAAACCAGTTGTTTCGGGGCAATCCCCTTGTTAACTCTAGAGATGAGGTTGGGCCTTCTGGACTGTTTGAGCCCCATACTTTGTCTCCGGAACCAATGCCTCCAGAAGACGAGCTGGGTAGCAGCAAAGCCCAAGGGGTGGGGTCCTTGAGCCTGGCTGAACTGTCTGGCCTGGCTGAATTATCTGACTTTTCTGAAGAAGAGAGTGAGGTGTGGGAACAAGCCAGTGATATGCCAGAACCGGAAGAATATTTTGAATGCCCTGATGGTTCCTCACTAGTATCTAAACAGCCCTCAGCTGAGCCCAGTGGGGTGGGTCCTGGGGTAGAGGGTCAGGCCCCCAATAGTGCTATGAGCACTGGGCCCTTTTCCCCTGTGGAGATTCCTGTTACTAATGTCAATGAGGCTGAATTGGAATCGGGGCCTGTTTCAGGGTTTCCCGAGACCCCTAGACGCTCCAGCCGAGAAGTACGGCCTGTAATAAAGTGGAGTTATGAGTCTCTGGGTCAGTCGGTGGAC
Source organism: Neoceratodus forsteri (assembly GCA_016271365.2). NCBI lineage: Eukaryota > Metazoa > Chordata > Ceratodontiformes > Ceratodontidae > Neoceratodus > Neoceratodus forsteri. The sequence goes on from CM057450.1 coordinate 1,596,529,695, forward strand.
CTGCCCTTAAATGTGGTCCATAAAGAGGTGTATGTGTCCCCGAGCTCCTTGCCTAACCTAGCCTTGGGGAATAACTCTAGTTTGTTAGTATTACCCTTTGAGTGTGGTGCCCCCGCTTTAGGTCACCTGCCAGTAACTGGAAAGGAGGGGTCTCCCCAGTCCCGGTGTCATGAGCAGGAACTACTGACCTGATTGGGAAAAAGAAGAACAGAAGGTTATGTGTGTGTAATGTTGTATAACCCATAGTACACTGTGAATATAATATTCATGTATGTAATGTAAAGTATGATATAGTGTTAGTTAAGCTGATTGCCTTAAAATGATTTAAGGGTAACTACTTGATGCGGACGCCAAGTTCTTTCCAGGCAAGGAAGGGTGTAACCTCCCCCTACAAATGGGGGTTCCTAGAAGTTTCCTTGGAGCTTGCCTAAGTGCTCCCTGCCTGGCTGGTGTTCGGCGTAAGGCCAATGGAATGCTGTTGTCAGGAGCGCTTCCAAAGCCTCCGTGCCTGTCTCTTTAAGGGCTGCCTAACTCGCAGTCATAATTAATCTGAAAAGGGGGGGGTTTGAGTGTTGCTATGCTCGAGTCCCGCCCGGGCTGCAGAGTAAGCGCTCCATTCTGCCATCGGTAGTTGTGCAGAGGAAGCCCTCAGGACAGCTGTAACTGGTCATTGATAATAACGTGGAGTACTAATGATAAGGTAGTTGTTATAGCCTGTTTTCTTTGCAGTGAAGACTGTTTCGATTATCTCCTCCATTTTGGTCCAGAACTACTGAATTGGACCAATCAGTACCTCGGGACTCTACAGAGTCGGCTGGCCAATAGAGAAACTGCTTGTAATTTGGGAAAGGCATTATGGGCTATGGCACTTTTTCGCACCACTGAGAGCAGGAGCAATTGATTGCCAGGTGCTGCTAGCCAATGGGATCGAGTAGTGCCCGAACTGTAGGAAGTGCCCCATGCTGCCAGGGGCAGATGTGTTGTGGCTGAGGAGAAGAAAGGAGCTCTGTGCTTCTGCGCTGGTGGAGTGTTCGTGCGGGAAGTGCGTGAAAGGCCTCAGGCGGCCCTTTACCTGTTTGAGCCTTTGGACTAAATCCGTTGGCATGCAGTCAGAGGAGGCTGGTGCCAGCCCCAACTACCTACCAGGCTTCACCTGAGAGGACTGGAGAATCTGCTGAATCGTGCTCGGTCCACCTGTGACGTTGAAGCTGCCGTTTACTGCCCAAATCTGCGATGAGTTCGTGTGGGGCCTGGAAGCAGCTGCCTGGTATGGTACCCCTCTGTAGTTTTGCCATATAAATGTGTGAGGAGGCTGGTGAAATTCAGGCTCAGCCCTGCCAGTGGTGAAGAAATCGTTACTTGCTGGAGTCGTGAGTACTGAATCAGGGTAGCTCCCTGCTAAGTTTGCAATCCGTGGCCTCCAGTTGCTTCATTATACTACTGACTGTTTTAATTGAACTTTCTTCTCATCCTGATCTTCTCAGGACTGCAAAAGCTATTTGTGTCAGGGCCCCAACCAGCTGCCATGATGGACTAGCCGTTAGGGCTTGGGTACCCAGGGACAGCAAATATTAGGTTTAGACCTGTGCACAGAGCCCAAGGTAGATAAGTATAGTGATAAGCCAATCACCTTGATTTCCCCCTGCCCTTGTTATTTGCCTCCCTTTAATAAATCAGATTGTTGTGTTGCAACTACACCCTGGCTAGTCTGTGCATCCCTGGTGAACTGCTGCATAGTGACTGTGATATAACTGTACCTTACTTAACAGGGGGTCCCCAGAGTGAGCTGAGAGATACTATCCGGGGGGGTAAGTGTATGGGGGGGAAAAGTATTGTTGGAACCCTATGTGAGCCACTAGTGGGTAGAAAGGGGGGGTTGCAGTAACCCAGAGCGCTGTGACCGAGGAAAACTCGCCAGTATTAACCCCGACCTCTGGGTGGAGGCACCCATCAACGGATCTGGGCCCCTCACCCTGTCTCCGTGGAGGCAGGCAGGGGTAGTAGCCCTAAGGGTAGTGCCCCCTTGGGGTTATACTCATATTCCCCTGCATGTTGTCACACCCATTGACCCTTCCTATAGACCCTCCTCCCCCCTGAAAATGGACATACCCCCCTCGGATCACAGCACTTTCTCTGTGTAGCAGCATCCTTTTAATTATCTATCATCCTTCTGCATTGTGCCCATTAATCAGACTTTGGGGGAGCTGTCAGGGAATGAGACCTGGGCATGGGGGGGGGCTGTCCCTCAGTATGTTGCCCATTTCTTTGGATGGCACATAGTAGCCTGTGATTATAATAGTTGGAGGGTGCAGCCCTGAGAGCTGCGGGAGTGGGTTCAAGATGCCTGAATGCCAAGGCTAATGTCGATCAGTATGCAACTACAAGTGCTGTGGTGATTGAACGATTGAGCTGTTAACACATGTACACTCTCACAACTCCATACCCCCATGCATGCTGTGACACCCACCTACCCCTTACCCCATGCACACTATCGCACCTCATTATCCCATACCCCCATGCACGCTGGCACATCCATCAACTAATGCCATGATCCCATTCACACTGTTAAACCCACTGACCACAAACCCACTTAAATCTATCACACCCATCATCCCATATGCTCTGTCACACCCACCAACCACATACCTACATCAACCTCAAGCAAGCACCTTTCCTCTAATTTGATCACCCCCAAGCCCATGGACCCCCCCCGTGCCAGCCTACTTTCACTTTCATCACAACTGTGATGGTAGTGTTCATGGAGGTTACAGTGAGGTCAAGTACACGAAGGGGATAATGGTGATAGACGGTGTATAAGGGCAGCAGGGACAGGCAATGCAAAGTGAGCAACAGGAATAGGCAGTGCAAAGGGCAAACAGGGTCAGGCGGTGCAAAGGAGGCAGCATAGACAGGCAATGCAAACTAGGCAATAGGGACAGCCAGTGCTTTTGAGGCAAGCAGCATAGACAGGCAATTTAAATGAGGCAATAGGGACAGACAGTGCATACGAGGCAACAGAGACAGGCAATGCAAAGGGGGCATAGGGATATACAAGGTCACATGGGAATAGGTAATGCAGTGGGTTTAGGGGACAGACTAGGAAGTTGCGGCTGCACCATTACACAGTGTATGCTCATCCTACAGAATGCAAGGTGTCAGCACTTTGAATTAAACACATGCAGTATGGTGCATGCATAGACATAACTACAGCAGTATGGTGCATGCATAAACAGAACTACAGGTGGTAAGGGGTCACAAAAGAAACTGGAGATGACACAACTGTATCATATGCAAAAATCTAAATAGGATAATGGAGGAATGCATTCAGATGAAGTCAAAGAAAAGAGAATTGCCAAATGATGGGTACTTGGGCTTGTGCAGGGAAATGACAGCTTTTTGTGAAAATAGTTCTGTCAAGGTTGTTCCTCTTTAACCTGTAAGGTGTTCTTGTGGTGTGGGGGTATTCGTGCCAGGTCAGCCCATGAACGTGGCATAGTACAGTGTCAGCAGTGCTTGTGGCACAGCATAGTGGTGGCAGTACATGTGGCTCAGTGCAGTTGTGGCAGTGCACAGAGAACAGTGCAGTGATGGTAGTGCATGTGGCAAAGTGTAGTGTCTGCAGTGCACATGGCACATTGCAGTATCTGCTTTGCATGTGGCACATTACAGTGCCAGCAGTACATGTGGTGCAGTGCAAGACAGTCATGTTACAGTGCAGTGCCGGCAATACACATGGCACAGTGCATCGACAGTACAACAGAGGGTACAATGCTGTGTGATCGGTAGAAAATATTTGCCAGCGTGATTCAGTTGGTAGCACATGCAGGACCAGCCTCACCCACTGACAAATCTCCCTGCAGCTGTAACCCCTCTCACAAGCCAACCACCCTTCCTGCAGCTGTACCAGTATCCCTCAAACTAAGCACCCTCCCTTGAACAGTTTGTGGCCCCAAACCTGCTTCACCCCCAGTCGACAAGCCTGCATGCAGCTGGATCATCCCTCAATGGATTCCTTTCCCAACCATGGGCTAGCCACCACTCCTACAGCTAAGATGCAACTCACACTTCTGTGTTCTCATAGGTTAGGATGACACTGAAGGCCCACTGCTTTGTCTGCTGCTGCTTGCAGAGTGTTATTCCCTGATCATATCATGACTAAAATGTAGTTTGTGTTGGACCACCGCAACCCATATTGTAAGTGTGATGTGACCTTTTCAGAGTGTGGGTGAAACATAGAAACATAGAATTTGACAGCAGATAAGGACCGCTTGACCCACCCAGTCTGCCCATTTCCCTACTAAAGGATAAGCTGCAGATCCTAGTTAACCTGCAGCCTACTTCTTCTACCCCCAGAACTGCTTTATGACTGTCCCATGCATGCTTGAATTCAACCACTGTTTTTGACTCCACAACCTCCTCCGGAAGGCTGCTCCATGCATCCACAACCCTCTCTGAAAAAATACTTCCTTACATTACCTCTGAGCTGCCCCCCATCTTCAAATTGTGCCCTTGTTCTTGCACACCTCTTTTTTTGAAAGATGCTACCCTCTTGGATGTTGTTGATTCCCTTGAGGTACTTGAAAGTTTCTGTCATGTCCCCCATCTCCCTCCTTTCCTTGAGGCTATACATATTAAGCTCCTTTAGTCTCTCTTCATATGTCTTCCAGTGCAGACCCTGCACCATTTTAGTTGCCCTCCTCTGGACAGATTCCATCCTGTCTGTGTCCTTGCAGAGACTGGGTCTCCAGAACTGCACGCAGTACTCCAGATGGGGTCTCACCAGCTGTCTGTACAGAGGGATAACAACTTCCTGTTTTCTACTGGTGATGCCTCTCCCTATGCATCCCAGTGTAACCCCCAGAGGGCGCTATCCTAAGGGCTACTACCCCTGCCGCCTCCACCCAGAGGTCGGGGTTAGAGCAGTCGAGATTGAGTCGGTCACAGCCCTCTGGGTCACTGCAACCCCCCTTTCTTCCCACTAGTGGCCCACGCAGTTCAATTTCGGTGTCCTTACCATATACACTTACCCCCCGGCTCGAACCAGTCAGCCCACTCCGGGGAACCCCTGAAAAGTAAGGTACAGTTACACCACATTCACTGTGCAGTATTTCCCTATGAATGCACAAACTAGCCAGTGTACTTTTGCAAAACAAGCAATCTGATTTATTTAAGGGAGAATAACAAGGACCAGGGAGAATCAGGTTGATTAGCTTACCACATATAATATATGAGACTCTACCTATGGCTCTGTGCACAGGCCTAACCTATAAATTACTGTCTATGGGTACCCAAGCCCTAATGGCTAGTTCCTCGATGCAGCTGGTTGGGGCCCTGGCACAAATGAGCACTTAATTCCTGAGAAGATCAACTGAAGCCAAAAAGCTCAATTAGTACAGTCAGCAACATAACAAGATGATTTTTCCTTTGCTTGTAACCTTTAACAGGAAGCTACCCTGATTCAGTACTCACAACTCCAACAGAAAACCACTCTTTCACCACTCACAGGGCTGAGCCTGAGCTTCAAGGGCCTCCTCACACATTTATATGGAAAACAACAGAGGGGTGCCATACCAGACAGCTGCTCCTAGGACCCGACTGAACTCGCAGCTATCCGGGGATCTCACTGCAGCTTCACTGTCCTGACAGACTGAGCGCGATTTAGCAGATACTCCAGTCCTCTACAGGGTGAGCCTTGTAGGTAGCTGTGCTCCTGCACAGCCTCCTCTGACCGCTACCCTGTGGATTTAGTCCGATTCTAACAGTGACCGAGTCGCCTGACATTGGCCTTCACCACACACATGCGCTTCCCACGCAAAGACTTAACGGCGCAGAAGCCTAGGGCTCCTTCCTCGCTCACAGCCACAGCGACTCTGCCTACTTTGGGAGTTGGGGCAAGTTTCTCTCTTTGGGCACCACCCGATCCCATTGGAGGGCTGCAGATGCCAGTCACTCATGATTGCCCTCATTGGTTCAAAACGGCGCCATGGCCCAGAATGCCACTTCCCAGAATCACAAGCTGTGTCCCCACTGGTCGGCCGGCTCCATCTAGAGTCCTGGTTTCTGGTTGGCTGCCTTTTTTACTCCAGTTTAGATACTCCCTCACTCTTATTGGACCCCTCGAACTGTTCTGGTCCAAGATGGAGGGACACAGCACACAGCGTCCCATCTGCAACAAAGGCAGGTTAAACAAAACTGCATTTTCCCTATCACTCTAAATAATTTCAGGCAAATGGTTACACCTTTCAGGGGCTCCATCAGCGCTCCTAATGACTGCAAGCGGAGGCGATCAGACTCGCGGGCGGGATTCGAGCAGGGAAACCCCGGTCCCCCCATTTGTACCACGAAAGCCTAAGAGCAGGCAGCTCTTAAAGAGGCAGTACTAGAGGCTTTAAAAGCACTCACAATACCCACATTTAGCTGCTTTACGCCGACACCAGTCAGGCATGGAGCATTTAGACAAGCTCCGGGAAAGCTTTCAGGAACCCCCATTTGTAGGGGGGTTACACCCTTCCTGGCCTGGAAAGAACTTGGCGTCCGCGTCAAGTAGTTACCCTTAAATCACTTTAAGGCAAACAGTTTAAGTAACATTATATCACACTCTATATTACATGCAATGTTACTGTATTCTCAATTTACTACTGTTTATGCAACATTACACACAGATAACCGTTTTCTTGTTAAATCAGGTCATTACTTCCTGCCCTTGACACCTGGAAAGAGGGGACCCTTCCCTATCAGCTACTTGCAGGCTACCTACAGCAGGGGTACAATACTCAAAGGGCAATACTAACAGGCTGGAGTTATCCCCCACGGCCAACTTAGGCAAGGAGCTCGGGGACACATACACCCCTTTATGGACTACATTTAAGGGCAGGTCCACAGGCTGACCCAGGGACTCATAACTTAACCTTACTACAGGCCGTACTTCTCGGCCAGTGCATCTAGGGGTCTCAGAAAAAACGGCTACAGGCCCCGATTCCATTTCAGCCTCACTTAGATTAGTAGGGAGAACCTCCATAGGGGAAGGAGACACAGGGCCCCTAACACCTTCAGGAATAGGGCCCTCTATTTCAAAACCCACACTACTTGGCTCAGCTGGGGACATTTCGGGCACTGGCAAGGAACCATCAGGGCACTCAAAAATATTCTTCAGGTTCTGGCATATCACTGCCTTGCTACCCCACATCACTCCCTTCTTCTGAAAAGTCGGATAGTTCAGCCAGGCTCAAGGATCCCACCCCTTGGGCCTTGCTGCTGCTCACTTCATCCTCTGGAAGCATTGGCTCCGGAGACAAAGCTGAGGGCTCAGACAGTCCAGACATCCCAACCTCATCTCCAGAGTTAATGAGGGGATTGCCCCGAAACAGTTGGCTCAGTTCATAAGAGAGATAGTATTCAATATTATTCTCATTGTCTTCAGACATAGACTGACGATCATCTTCGTCAGAGGGGTTTGGAGAGGGCCCTCTTATTTCGTTTGCTGAAGAATCAAGTGGTCTGGGTTTTTTCTTGGCAGCAGATCTAGTCGTAGGCCTGGAGGGAGGGGCATTGGGAGGTTCAGCGTCAATCAAGACTTGCCCGATCGGCAGCAGATGATTTCTGTGTATAGTTTTCACATCTTTTCAACTGTTTTCAGGCTTCACTTTATATACAGGTAAATCTGCCAGTTTTCCCATGACAATATGAGGGAGGTGAAGCCATCTGTCAGCAATCTTATGTTTGCCATGCAGTCCCAAATTCCTCAATAGCACTCTGTCCCCTTCTCTCAGTTCCATTGCTTTCACTTTCTTATCATATCTCTCCTTATTGGCCAGGTTTCGTTTGGCAGCCATGATCTGGGCCAGTTGGTAGACATGGTTCAATTTGGCCTTCAACTTCTGTACATACTGTAGATGATTTTCTGCTTGTACCCCATCAGGGGAAACCCCGGAACGCACATCCACTGGCAGTCCAGCCTCGCTCCCAAACATCAGTCTGTACAGGGAAAATCCAGTGGCATCACTTTTGGTGCAGTTATAAGCATGAACCAGGGTGCTAATCTGCTGGCTCCATCTAGGCTTGTCTTTAGGTTGCAGTGTGCCCAACATATCAAGCAATGTCTGTTAAACCTTTCAGGTTGGGGATCTCCCTGGGGATGATATGGGGTGGTTCTTGATTTTCGTACTCCCCACAAAGATAGCATTTCTTTAATCAGGCGGCTCTCAAAGTCCCTCCCCTGGTCAGAATGGATTCTCTGGGGGGCGCCATAGTGGACAAAGAAGTTTTCAACAAGTACTTTTGCCACCTTGGTTGCTTTCTGATCTTTAGTAGGAAAAGTCTGTGCATACCGGGTTAAATGATCAGGAACCCCCATTTGTAGGGGGGTTACACCAGTATCCCCCCAGCCCTCCTTACTGCCCTCTCACATTGCTTGCCCACCTTTAAGTCATCTGATATGACTACCCCCAGGTCCCTTTCCATTTTTGTTGTTGTTAGTATCTCACCCCCCATTGTGTACTCCTCCCTCTGGGTTTTGTTTCCCAGGTGCATTACCTTGCACTTCTTAGCATTGAATCTGAGCTGCCATACATTTGACCATTCCTCTAACCTTGCCAAGTCCCTTCTCATCCTTTCCACCCACCTTGTGCATTAACTCTGTTGCAGATCTTTGTGTCATCTGCAAAGAGACATACCTTTCCTTCCAGTCCCTCTACAATGTTGCTTATAAAGACATTGAAGAGGAACGGTCCTAATACTGAACCCTGCTGTACCCCACTAGTAACCCCCCTTTCTTCAGAGTGGACTCCATTTACTATTATCCTCTGTGTCCTATTCTCCAGCCAATTCTTTATCCAGGCTATCCTCTTAGTACCCACTCCCAGGCTGGCTAACTTGTATATTAATCTTTTGTGTGGGACTGTGTCAAATGCCTTGCTAAAGTCTAGGTAGGCCATGTCCGCAGCCCCTCCCTGATCTACTACCTTGGTCACCCAGTCAAAGAAATCTGTTAGATTCGTCTGGTATGACCTTCCCGCTGTGAATCCATGATGCCTTGGGTCCTTTGCCCCTCTGGCCTCTAGGTACTCGACAATTCTTTCCTTCAGAAGTGATTCCATCATTTTCCCTATCACTGAGGTTAAACTAACAGGTCTGTAGTTTCCTTCTTCTGCCCTGCTCCCACTTTTGTGAAGGGGAATCACATCTGCCTTCCTCCAGTCCTCAGGTACCACCCCATCCTCCCATGATTTGTTAAAGAGGGTAGTCAGTGGTGTCACTAATTCTACCCTTACTTCTTATAGAATTCTGGGATGAATCCCATCAGGTCCCATTGCTTTGTTCACCTTCAGTTTTAAGAGTTCTTTCAGAACCCTTTCTTCTGTAAATGGGCTGGTATCAACTTCTGTATCCAGAGTGTTTCTATTGTTTGTTTTAGGTACCTCCCCCTCTTCGTTTGTAAATACTGAGCAAAAATATTTGTTTAGTATCTCTTGCCTTTTCACCATCACCCTCTGCCCACCCCCTTCCCTTTATTAAGCCTCACTATCCCTCCCTTGGTCTTCCTTCGCTCCCTGATGTACCTAAAAAAGGTTTTATCCCCCTTCTTAACTGAGTTGGCTATCTTTTCCTCGGTTCGGGCCTTTGCTGTTCTGACTGCCTTCCCAGCTTCCTTTTGCTTTAACTAATGCAATTCTCTGTCCTGCTCCTTTTGTGAGTCCTTGTACTTTCTGAATGCTTTCTTTTTCTCTTGAACCTTCACTGACACCTCCTTTGAGAACCATAGTGGTTTCTTACATTGTTTTGTTTTATTTGCTTCACACAAAGGCTTGTTACCTCTGATGGCAGTTTTTATTATTCCCCATTGTTCTTCCACCCCTTCCTCCTGCCCATTTGCTAGTGCATTCCTTAGGCACTCACCCATTTTGGCAAAGTCAGCCCTCCTGAAGTCCAGTACTTTTGCCTTTGTATGGCTTGACTCTATTGCTGTGTTTATTGTGAACCATACTGTTCGATAGTCCCTAGTTCCCACATGGCTACCCACTTCTACATCTGTGATCCTCTCTCCATCTCCATTTGAGAGAACCAGGTCTAAGATTGCTCCCTCTTGAGTGGGTTCCAGTACTAGTTGTCTAAGGCATGCCCCCTGTAGGGCATCTAGAATAACCCCACTCTTAGAAGTGGCTGCTGCAACTGCACTTCAGTTAACATCTGGCATATTCAGATCACCCATCAGCAATATCTCCCCTTTTTCTATCATTCTAAGTATACTTTCTATCATTTCCTTGTCCATTTCCTCCCCCTGAGGGGGGTCTATATACAACCCCTGTGCAGACTGTGATGCCATTGCCTGTCTCCAAATTGACCCACAGTGCTTCTTCTCCTCCCTGTTTACCCTTTTGTTCTGTTGCTTTGATTCCTTCCCTTATGTAGAAGGCTACTCCTCCTCCTCGTTTACCCTCCCTGTCCCTCCTGTAGATAGTGTATCCTGGTATGTTTACATCCCAGTCATGATTCTATGTGTACCATGTTTCTGTGACTGCCACGATATTCAGATGTTCCTCCTCCATCAAGGCCACTAATTCAGGAAGCTTGTTACCCAGACTATGGGCATTGGTACTCATTGCTCTCCATTTTTGATGGCTTTACCTTCTGTAGCAGCATCCCCCACTGACCTTTCTGCCGTGGTCTTTTTCTCATTTAGTACCCTGTTTTGTAGGGGAAGGCTGGGATTTTCCTGCTGCTTATCAGTGCCTCCACCCTTGACTAGTATAAAAGCTTGCCAATGAAGCATTTAAACCGATTGCCCAAAAGACTTGTTCCCTTCCTGGACAGATGCAGACCATCCTGCCAGTATAGGCTGGTGTCCCTCCAGGTGGAACCCCAGTCCCCGATTAAGCCAAACCCCTGTGCTCCACATCATTTTTTCAACCATTCATTAAACTGCATGGTGTTTGGGGGATACCCACCATTCCAGGGGCTATGAAGGCCCTTGGCCTGCAGCATCCGCTCACTCCCTCAGGCAGCAGTTCGTTGAGTTGTTTGTGGAGTGTAGTGCTCAGAAAAAAGAAAGATGTATCAATATGTAGGCATTCAAAGGTGGATCATAGAGTACAGTTTCAGTAATGCATGTGGTGCAATGCAGTGTCAGCAGTGCACCTGGCACAGTGTGGTGACTGTCATACATATGGACAGGGCAGTGGTGGCATTGAACATGACACAGTACAGTGACAGCTGTAAACATGGCAGAGTGTTGTGATGGCAGTGCATGTGGCACAGTACAGTGTCAGCAGTGCACATGTCTGCCGTACATGTGTCAGCACTGCACGTGGTGCAGTGTCAGCAGTGCACATGGCACAGTGTAGTGACAGCCATACATGTGGTACAGTTCAGTGGCAACACTGAATGTAACCCAGAACAGTGACAGCAGTATATGTAGAAGAGTGCAGTGTCAGTGGTGAAGTGTCGGCACTGCACATGGCACAGTGCGATGACAGCCATAGTCAGACACGTAGATACATAGATACATAGCATATGTCGGCATATAAGGACCACCTGGCCCATCTAGTCTGCCCATTTTTCCAGCCTTTACTTACACTGCAGACTATAGCTGATCTGCAGGTTTCCTACCCTGTTAGCTGTTGCTAGCCTTGCTTGTAGAGCAGAAAGCAGCTAACTAAAAGAAGCTACATTTTCTTATTAATTTAAAACTTATATCTCAGCAGGAGTCAGTGTCTGTTAAGATTAAGTAGACAAATAACTTTATTAGAAGTAGAAGGGGTCTTATTTAGGGTTAAAAAAAAAAAGAAAGAAAAGAAAGAAAGTCAGTGTGTGTTCTGTGCTGGGAAGGGTACTGTATCAGCTGACTTTGCTAAACCAGTAGGAGGAAAGAGAGCTTAATTGGGTGTGTGGTTTAGACACTATAAAAGTAAGTGAGTCAAATTACAACTTCCTGTTGCTAGCCTTTTTTCTACTGTTTGACAGTAGGAAGGGAAGGATCATAGAGAAACATTGGTTTTGTCAACCCTAAAGGAAAAAAAGTAGCTCACTCTTCCCCCAGCTGCTGGTGGTCTGATACTGAGCAAGAAAGAAGGAGGCTACTGAAGAATATAGGAAGTTGCTGTCCCAGAACAGGAAGGGCGAGAGTTCTAAGGAGAGGAGAGGAGAGAGTAAGCATACAGAGAAACAGGAATGGGGACACAAAATAAGACATGATAGGAGTGGTGCAGTGCAATGGCTGTGGGGTGGCAGTGTTCCGGGATACATTCTGGAGGCTGCGATGCTGCCCTATCTGCAGGCACCTCTCTGGTCTGAGAGAAGAGGTTGCCTGTCTCCAGGCTGACCTGGCTAGGATTTGAGAAACCTCCTCCCCCAACCAGGGACCACCAGGGCCAATGCCACTACCTCAGAGGTTGCCAAGAAAGAGGAAAGGCTGGACCAGGGTGGGCTCAGAGAGGGAGAGGGTGGTGGAACAGAGTTGCAACCCTCCAGCTGTACCTCTCCACAATTCATTCTCTTCTGGTGGATAGTGGTTCCTCTATGGAGGCACCTGCAGTGGAGACCAAGGAGGATGCTGGGAACCTTCACAAAAGAGACCCACAGGAGGGTGGCATGGGACCCCACAGGGGAAGGAAACAACTCCTGGTGGGGGACTCAATCATTAGGGGGGTAGAAATGGGGAGGAAGGGAGAGGAGGTAGGTGCCTTCCTGGCACCACAGCTTGAGGGACAGGAAGCGAATCCTCAGGATCGTGGGAGGAGCTGCACGAAGGAGGGAGCTGGATGTCATTGTCCACCTAGGGACAAATGACCTGGCTAGGAATGGGATCAGAGCAGTGCAAGAGGAGTTTGTAGAGTTGGGAAGGGCCTTAGACAAGTAGCACATATGGTAACCTTCTCGGAGGTGCTGCCTGTCTATGGCAAGGGAGATGCTAGGGCACTCCTCACCAGGGAATTCAATGAGTGGTTGAAAAACTGGTGTGGAGCTCAGGGTTTTGGCTTCATTGGGGACTGGGGAGCCACCTGGAGGGATGCAGACCTATACTGGTGCGATGGTCTGCATCTGTCCAGGGGGGGAGCCAGGATCCTAGGTGAGAGGTTTAAATGCTTCATTGGCAAGCATTTAAACTAGCCAAGGGGGGAGGCACTGAAAAGGAGCAGGGAAATCCCAGCCTCCCCCCACAAAACATGGTGATTAGTGAGGTAAACACCAAGGTACAGAAGTTATTAGGGAGCAGAACAGATTTAAATGTAAACAAAGGCAAAGGCAGTAAGGACAGAAATGGGGCTAAAAGGGGTAAGGCTATCAAAAAGTGGAGGGTGATGAGTACCAATGCCCGTAGTCTGTGTAACAAGCTCCCTGAACTAGTGGCCTTGATGGAAGAGGGTTGCCTGGATATTGTGGCAGTCACAGAAACATGGTACACAGAGAATCATGACTGGGATGTCAACATACCAGGATACACAATCTACAGGAGGGACAGGGAGGGTAAAAGAGGAGGAGGAGTAGCTCTCTATGTAAAGGAAGGGATCAAAGCAACAGAACTAAAGAGTAAACAGGGAGCAGATGAGGCACTTTGGGTCACCCTGGAGACAGGAAATGGCACCACAGTCCGCATGGGGGTTGTATACAGACCCCCATCTCAGGGGGAAGGAAAGGACAAGGAAATGATAGAGGCTTTCTTAGAATGGCAGAAAAAGGGGAGATATTGTTGATGGGGGACCTGAATATGCCAGATGTTAACTGGAGCACCTTTGCTGCAGGCACATCCAAGAGCAGGGTCATTCTTGATGCCCTACAGGGGGCATGCCTCAAACAGCTAGTATTGGAACCCACTTGGAAGGGAGCAATCTTAGACCTGGTACTCTCAAATGGGGACGGAGAAAGAATCTCAGATTTAGAAGTGGGTAGCCATCTGGGAACAAGCGACCACCAAACAGTGTGGTTCACAATAAACACAGCCATAGAGTCAAGCCATACAAAAGCAAGAGTATTGGACTTTAGGAGGGCTGACTTTGGGAAAATGAGAGAGTGCCTCAGAAAAGCACTAGCAAGCAGGCAAGAAGGAGGGGTGGAGGAACAATGGGGAGTGATCAAAACAGCCATCACAGAGGCAACAAGCCTTTGTATAAAGCAAATCAATAAAACACAACGAAGGAAAAAAACGCTATGGTTCTCAAAAGAGATGGCAGGGAAGGTTAAGGAGAAAAGGACAGCATTCAGGAAATATAAGGAAACACAGAAGGAGCAGGACAGAGAACTTTATCAGTTAAAGCAGAAAGAGGCTGGGAAGGCAGTCAGAATAGCAAAGGCCCAAACTGAGGGAAGGATAGCCAATTCTGTTAAGAAGGGGGATAAGACCTTTTATAGGTACATTAGGGAGCGAAGAAAGACCGAAGGAGGGATACTGAAGCTTAATAAAGGGGAGGGAATGTGGGTAGAGGGTGACAGTGAAAAAGCAGGAATACTGAACGAATATTTCTGCTCAGTATTCGCAAAGGAAGAGGGGGAGTTACCTAAACCAAACAAGAGAAATACTCTGAAGATGGGGGTCGATACCAGTCCATTTACAGAAGAAAGGGTTCTGAAAGAATTAATAAAATTGAAGGTGGACAAAGCAATGGGGCCTGATGGGATTCACCCAAGAATTCTAAAAGAACTAAGGGTAGAACTAGTGACACCGCTGACTACTCTCTTTAACAAATCATGGGAGGATGGGGTGGTACTCAAGGACTGGAGGAGGGCAGATGTGATTCTTCTTCACAAAAGTGGGAGCAGGACAGAGGCAGAAAACTACAGACCAGTTAGTTTGACCTCAGTGGTAGGGAAAATGATGGAATCACTTCTGAAGGAAAGAATTGTTGAGTACCTAGAGGCCAGTGGGGCACAGGACCCAAGGCAGCATGGATTCACGATGGGAAGGTCATGTCAGATGAATCTAATAGATTTCTTTGACTGGGTGACCAAAGTAGTAGACCAGGGAGGGGCTGTGGACATGGCCTACCTAGATTTTAGCAAGGCATTTGATACAGTCCCACACAAAAGATTAATACACAAGTTAGCCAGCCTTGGAGTGGGTCCCAAGGTGCTAGCCTGGATAAAAAATTGGCTAGACAACAGGACGCAAAGGGTAGTAGTAAATGGAATACACAGTGAAGAAAGGAGGGTTACTAGCGGGGTACCGCAGGGTTCAGTTCTGGGTGGTCCTTTTTAATGTCTTTATAAGTGACATTGCAGAGGAACTGGAAGGAAAAGTATGTCTCTTTGCAGATGACACACAGATCTGCAACAGGGTTGATACACAAGATGGAGTGGAAAGGATGAGAAGGGACTTGGCAAGGTTGGAGGAATGGTCAAATGTATGGCAGCTCAGATTCAATGCAAAGAAGTGCAAGGTAATGCACATGGGAAACAAAAACCCAGGGGAAGCGTACACAATGGGGGGTGAGATACTGACAAAAGTAAAAATAGAAAGGGACCTGGGGGTAATTATATAAGATAATCTAAAGGTGGGCAAGCAATGTGAGAAGGCAATAAGGAAGGCTGGGGGGATACTGGGATGCATAGGAAGAGGCATCAGTAGTAGAAAACAGGAAGCTGTTATCCCTCTGTATAGACAATTGGTGAGACCCCATCTGGAGTACTGTGTGCAGTTCTGGAGACCCCATCTCCGAAAAGACATAGACAGAGTGGAGGCTGTCCAGAGGAGGGCAACCAAAATGGTGCAGGGTCTGCACCAGAAGACATATGAAGAAAGACTAAAGGAGCTTAATATGTATACCCTTGAGGAAAGAAGGGAGAGAGGGGACATGATAGAAACTTTCAAGTACCTCAAGGGAATCAACAAAGTCCAAGAGGGTAGCATCTTTCAGAAAAAGAGATGTGCAAGAACAAGGGGGCACAATTTGAAGATAGAGGGTGGATGGCTCAGAGGTAATGTGAGGAAGTATTTTTTCACAGAGAGGGTTGTGGATGCATGGAACAGCCTCCCTGAGGAGGTTGTGGAGTCAAGAACAGTGGGGGAATTCAAGAATGCATGGGACAGGCATAAGGCAGTCCTAGTGGGGGGGTAGGAGGAAGTAAGCTGTTGGTTAACTAGGATCTGCAGCTTATCTGTTAGGTAGGAAAATGGGCAGACTAGGTGGGCCAAGCGGTCCTTATCTGCCGTCAAATTCTATGTTTACCCTTCCCTGTTTCTAGTATTGCTATGTTTCTCTCCCATGCATTTTTTAATTCTTCCATTTTTGCCGCCCCCCACCCCTGCAGGGAGGCTAGTCCATGCATCCACCACCCTTTCTGTAAAGAAGTACTTCCTCACATTGCCCCTGATTCTGCCTCCTTCAAACTTCATGTCATGTCCTCTAGCTCTTGTGCATCCTCTTTTCCGAAAGATGCTACCCCCCCTTGTATCTTATTTAACCCTTTAAGGTATTTGAACATCTCTATCATGTCCCACCTCTATCTCCTCATTTCCAGAGAATACATATTGAGGTCTTTCAGCCTCTCTTCATATGACTTCTGGTTCAGTACCATTTTTGTAGCCCTTCTTTGTACTGCCTCCACTCTGTCTATGTCATTTCTGAGATGAGGCCTCCAAAATTGGACACTGTACTCCAGATGAGCTCTCACTAATGATCTGTACAGTGGCATCACCACCTCCCTTTTTGTGCTGGTGAGGCCTCTCCCAATGCACCACAACATCCCACTGGCCCTTTTCACTACCATTTTACACTGTCCAGCCACCTGTAGGTTCTCAGATATAAATATGCCTAGATCCTAGTGCATGTGGCACAGTGCAGTGACAGTTCATGTGGAACAGCACAGTGGTGGCAGTCCATGTGGCACAGCGCAGTGACAACAAGGCACATAGCACAGTGTAGTGTAAGTAGCACCTGGAGGGTGCTGCCATGACAGCAGTGCCTGGGGTGCAGTGCAGTGACCGCAGCCCCTATGGTGCATGTGGTAATGCATAGTGATGGCAGTGCATGTTTCACTTAATGGTGGTGGCAGTATACATGGCACAACATAGACTTGGCAGTGCATGTGGCACAGCATAGTGGTGGCACTGTGCATAGTAAGGTGCAGTGGTGGCACTGTACATGGTACAGTGCTGTGGCAGCATTGCACAGTGTTGGCAGTGCACATGGCACTGCACAGTGAAGGCAGTGCATAGTGATGGTAGTCCACATGACACTGTTTGTGGTGATGACAGTGCACATGGCACTGCACAATGACAGCACTGCATGAGGTACAGGGTGGTGTTGGCAGTGCACATGGCACAATGCAGAGTCAACTATGCATGTTGCAACACATAGTGATGACACTACACGTGGCACTGCATAGTGTACTGTAGTGACGTGACTGACAGCAGTGCAAATGGCAATGTATAGTAATGACGGTGCACGTGGGGATTGAGTATAATGCAAGATAATGAGTTCAGGCAGAAATGTGCGTGTATGAGAACAGAGTACCATCACTTGTTGATTTACTTTAACTATGTAAGCACTCTAGACAGTTACATGACTATTTTCAGGTAAAACTAGGGTTGAAATTGGCACCGGCCTACTGGCCAACTGCTGGTAGAGTTTGCATTGAGCAAGTAAATATTTCATACTGAAGAAGGAACATTTTCATTAAATACACCAGCTGGGCTTGTAGAAAAGTCTGTGGGGCTAGTGGATTTTCCCAGTCAATAGCCCTGCTGGCTAGCAGATGCAAAATGTAGTTCTGACCCAAACTAATCTAACATGTAAAAGAAAATAGATTGCTGAACTCCAACCACCCCTCTCAAACTGGTCCATCTCCATAGACCCAGGACCATCATCCTTCCACAGTCAACCACACTCAGTCCTGGTGGACAAACATTCAGTACCATGGACCAGCTGGCAGTCACTAGTTCAACCCGAGGAGTCAGTGGGCCCCATATTAAAAGTCAGCTGTGTGTGCCACACATGCAGTGCTCATTAGCATGTCTGCCCAGCCCCCAGACCTTCCATCCTTCATCCTTCTGATTGAACCCTCATAGTCTAGCATTCTTCCAACCCCAATCACCCGTTATGTATGTCCTTATATCTCTGGTAGTCTAGTGGACCCCACCCCCTGATTGCCAGTTCTGTACTGCTTTGTAATATCCCTGGTAGTCTAGTGGACCCCGCTACCCCTGATCGCCCATTTGGTGATATGTGTACCTGAACCGGGTGGTCTAGTGGTCCCCATTACCCACCAAAACAATCAGACCCCCCCATGTGCTTATTCATGACCCACCTCCCTTCATCCCTCCCATCACACTAGTCACCATAATGTTGTAGCAATAGGTTATAATATCAATCTTTATAATACAGCACTTAGATTTACCTCTAGCCTTACCAAAAATAATTAAAAAAAATTCCCAAAAATAATTATAAAATTAAAATATGATTGTATTCCTATTTTCTAAGTTCTAGATAACAGTGAAAAACGTTTCTGCCACACTTAGAAATATAAAAAATAAACTTTATTAATACCTATACACAAATTCTAAATATTTCTAATTATCATAAATATATCTTGTAAACATAATAAAAACTGTAAACATAAACAAAACAAAAGTTTCAGAAAATCAAATAAATGTTTCATCACATAACACAACAAATGACTAAGCAATATTCAATACAATAAATGGCATTGGCTATATACTATGCTTCCAACATACTTTGTAAATATCATAACCTTTTAGTATGAGAACTTGCAAACGCATTACATTAGTGTCTTGGATTATATTTCTGTATAATATGTATTCACTAAAAATACCACCAATAGCTTAATCTGGTTCAAGGTCAGTTGACATTCATCTGTGTCCCCCTACCCCTGGGTCGTGCCTGAAAATAGGCAAGAATCTGCCTAGTGCACTTTCCCGGTCAACAAAAACTAAGTAAACTAAATGAATAAAATAAGACTTGCTTTCATTTTTCATAGCATGCAAGATGTATTTGTTTTGGTTTAAACTCAAGCTTAACTATATACCCCAAGAGTTTGTAACTAAAGGTTAAGTTCACTATGTTACCTCCCCAGATAGGCCAAATTAAATTATTAAAACTGAAATAATTAAAATAATACCTACATTTCTGGTTAATTATAGAGGTTGGCGTTCTTTTCCTTTTAACTTTAAAAATATTGGCAAGAACTGCTTCTTCTGGATAATGAAAGTCCTTCAGTGGCTGCCTTGGCTGGCTTTTCCCTTGTTCACCCTGGAGACCATGACTCTGGGGTCATCTGGCATCAACTAAGCAGTGCAGGCTGGATCCTCCTTGCTTGAGACGTCACGAATCATCAAAAAGTCACTTATCAGGATTTTGACGGGAACATCAAACAGTGAGGTACTAACAGTTCAAGGCTCCACAGCTGATTCTTTTACAATACCTTCTTAGTCACTTGTGGAGAGCAAAGTTATTATGGTAACGTGATTTTATGACCGTTTCTGTTTTTCAGTACATTTCCACTTGAACCTCAGGATCTCTTGGACTCATCTGATATTAAACAGCACAGTAAGATTTCTCTGGCTGATGAAATTAACAGGTAGTTTCTATGTCCATGCTTTAGCAGAAATTACAAAGTGGTACTTCAGCCAGGATGTCCAGTCCTCAAGCACATGCTATGCTCCATCCAATATTGGAAAAAGTCCTTTGTTTATAACATACTTCTTGTAGCTGGACATTGTTGCAATTTTGTATTGACTTTCAAGCTTGTCCTTAGCACTCCCTGGTGGATATCAATGACTTAACCAAGAACTAGTCCAAAGCATCCCCGACAGGTGTGATCTTAGGCTTTCGGCCAAGCAGAAGTCTTAAAAACAACCAAAATTTCTTAGCCCAACAGACATAGGTCCTCGTAGATTCAAAGAATTAAGCAGTTCTGGGTTGGAGTAGCAGAATTCATATATAGTTTGAGTGACATCATCACCCATTCCGATCGATCCTTGCAGATGATGTATGTGTGTCTCTTAACTCCACCCTGAAGACTTCCCCTTTTCTTAAAGTCCACTTTTAAACACAAAATTATTTTCCTTCTATAACTTTTTATGCAAAATAAAATAATTTTTAAACAAATATATTTGAACTTTTCTCATTGAACCCAGTCTTTTAAAATGTTTCTCATGTTTCTAGGACCAGTATTTCCTGAATGAGGTTAATAAGAGCTATAACTTTATTTTCTTAGCAAAGTCTCTCAAAACAAAGTGATACTTTTACTTTGAATATTCTAGGCTTCAGAATAATATGTGTCCATAAAGTATTTTAAGAAAGTCTTTAAAACATTTGGGGCCAGATATTCAAAGCTTTGCACCTGGCGCAAATCCGTAGCACTGGAATAGCGCTGGATTTGCACCAGGCTGCAATATTCAAAACCCCCATTAGTGCAGGCACTGTGTGGTAGTGCCGAGGCTAAAAAATAATAGTATGAAGGAGCGGGGTTAGGGGAGCACCCATGAATGCTGGCAGAGCAGCATGTTCAAAAGGCATAGCGCTGTGCTACAGGCATTAGCACGACCTGCAGCGCAGTGCTAATTACCGCTGACAAAAAGCCAGCAGTAATGCAGCAGTGCCCCCCACCCCCCCCACCACACACACACACATCGTGGACCCGGAGCTGAGGTGAAATACCAGATGTTCCCTGGTAGTCCAGTGGCCACCCCCCAGCATGACTCCTGATGCCCAGAGCCACGGTAAAATACTTATTTGCCCTGGTAGTCCAGTGGTCCTCCCACCCCCAGCACGACTCCTGACCCCCTTTCTACAATGCAAACGTAGTTCCCTGGTAGTCTAGTGGTCCCCCAACCCCAAGCACATATCCTGAACCCCATAGAATCCCAAGCACATATCCTGAACCCCATAGAAATATATATATATATATTTACCTTTCCCTGCTAGTTTAGTGGTCCCCCCACCCCCAAGCACTTATCCCGACCCCATAGAATATAAATATCAGTTCCTGTCCCTGGTAGTCTGGTGGTCCCCCCCATCCCAAGCACGTATCCTGACCCCCATAGAATATAAATATCAATTCCTGTCCCTGGCAGTCTGGTGGTCCCCCTACCCCTAGCATGTATCCCGACCCCCGTAGAAAATATATATCCCTTCCTTTCCCTGGTAGTCTAGCTCTCCCCTCACCCGGCAGTGATGCCCCTCTCATTCCATTAAATTCAGAGAACAGGGCCGGCCACCAGCTCAGCCCTCCTCTTACCACCACGGCCGGCCGCCGACTGAGGTAGGAAGGAGCAATCCCCGACAGGTGTGGTCTTAGGCTTTTGGCCAAGCAGAAGTCTTAAAAACAACCAAAATTTCTTAGCTCAACAGACATAGGTCCTGGCAGATTCAAGGAGCACTCCTTCCTACCTCAGTTGGCGGACGGCCATGGTGGTGAGAGGAGGGCTGAGCCGGTCGCCGGCTCTGTTCCATGAATTTAATGGGATGACTGGGGTGTCACTGCCGGGTGGGGGTACTGATAGTCTATCAGGGAAAGGAATTGATATATATTTCCTACAGGGGTAGGGATATGTGCTTGGGGGTTGGGGGACTGCTAGACTACCAGGGACAGGAATTGATAATTATATTCTATGGGGTCGGGATATGTGCTTGGGGGTGGGGTGCTCACTAGACTACCAGGGAAAGGAATTGATATATATTTTCTATGGGGGTCAGGATACGTGTTTGGGGGTGGGGGGACCGCTAGACTACCAGGAAAAGGAATTGATATTTATATACTACGGGGTCAGGATATGTGCTTGGGGGTGGGGGGACTGCTGGACTACCAGGGAAAGTAATTGATATATATTTTCTATGGGGGTCTGGATACGTGCTTGGGGGTAGGGACACCGCTAGACTACCAGGGAAATATATTTTAATTCAGATTAGACAGAGGTCAGGAGTCATGCAGGGGTGTGGGGGGACCACTAGACTACCAGGGTTTGAAGTGAATTGCAGGGCTACCCGGGGTCGGGGAGCATGCTGGGGGCAGACACTAGCGTACCAGGGTGTAACAGGCACATAGTGGAACAGGGACCATGAGGGCAAAAAAGGACTGCCTAGTCCAGCCCTGTTCCCTAGCTACTGGATATGCTGCATATCCTAGTTCCTAGTCAGCCTACAGCCTATGGCCACCCACCCCCACCAGGTTTGCCTTATGCCTGTCCCATGCATTGCGCCCCCCCCACTGTGTTTCACCCACTACTGCAGTGGGGTACCTATGTTGTTGGGGGAGGCATCCTCTAGGGCATGTGTGGCCACAGGCAGTGTATCTGTGTTTAGTTATCGATCTGTATATGTATATGTGTATATATATACACACACACACACACATATACATACAGGTCCTGCTTGCACAACTGCATGGGTGTGTTGTATGCCTTGACTGTGCCTGGCAACACACAGTTCCTGCTGCTTCCAACCTGTACTGCTAGTCTGACCAACAAGGGATGCTGTTGGCATGCCTTGGCCTGTAGTGTCCAGCCTGTACTTCCATTCTGACCAAAAGGGGGAGCTTTGTGCTCCATGCAGTAGCACTGGGCAAACTGCATGGTAATGTATGCTAAGCAGCACCTAATGAGATGCAAATATGCCTGTTTGCCCACGGATTACCTAAGTAGGCTCATTTGCATGGGAACTTTGAATATAGCTCCCTTTTGCCCCGGGCTAACCAGTTTGCACCGGGCTAATGTGTTAGCACTGTGCAATCCGGTTAGCCCCGGGCAAAGCTTACTTCAGCATAGCACAGTTCTGCAGTGTGTGGCTTACATTGTTGTTTGCAGTTATACCTCTTAACTGTCCCTGATTTTACCTCAGAATTTTACTCTGTTCCTCCTAAAAATTGTGTTTTCATGACCAGTGGGGGTTCTCAGTATAAAATAATGTCAAACATTAATGTTACAAATGTGTTCTTCCTTAGAAAATGCATTTTACACTAAACTACTTATTCCTCGAGCTTCCTGAGTGGATATCATCACTTTTTAAGATGTGTCCCTGATTTTAAACCCCTGTCCCTGATTTTTTAAGCCTTGTCCCTGATTTATGAGGCAGAGGGTTGAGAGGTGTGTTTGCAGTAGATGTTAGACATCTCTGTGCAATCACAGACAATGTTCTCCACCTGCAACCCTGGCTTGCTACAGAGTCTAATGAGCTGCAGTTACAGTTGCAGTTTGCACTTCCCTGTTGCTATATTCAGTGCTGTCTTATTCCTGGGCTATTTTTGCCCTGCACTCCCAGACCAGTTTGCCCGGCTTCCTTAGACTGCTATATTCAGCAGGATTAGCAGCGGGCTATTTTCTTTTCAGTATATCTTGCTTTGTGCTCCGGGCTAAGTTTGCCTGCCGGGCAGTGCTAATTTAGCCCCGGGGCAAAGTTTTGAATATCTGGCCCTAGATTTCTTTACAAACACATGATTTCTTTGTTCTCTGGAGAGAGTCCAGAAATCAACTTGTGTACTAAAGATCTTTCAGACGGTGTATCTCCTTATGGCAACAGATTGCATACACAGAAATTATCTCTTTGTACTTGTTACTAGACTTAAAGGGTTTATTTTAAAGGATATTGCTCTAATATATATAGATTTATGTAATGGGGTGAGGATAAAAAGTGGCAAATAACAGCAGTATTTTGGGCTGGTCAGACCTACAGTGAGAATATCACATTTATCCTCACTGTAGGTAATAACCAGGCACTATCTGCACTTCATCACACTGTTCACAAAGGTTTTGATTGGTGGGAGCTGGCAGCATGAGCAGCACAATCAGAATGCACCTACTCACTTGCATTCCAGCTCCCACTGGCAGTCTCATTTATCTCCAGCTGTACACAGAACAGTTTCATTTTCTCCCCAGTTCTTTCACTGTAACTTATTATAAAAAAAATAAACTGTCAGCTTCACACAATACTAATTACCATTTCTCCTAACAGTCCAAAATACCAGACAAAACACTTTGAATTATTTTCATTGTCTCCTCCACCCCATGTTCTTTCACTTCAAATATTTAAAAAAAAAAAAAAAAAGTTTAGCCTCACACAAAACATTCACTTCCTTCAAACCCCAGCACACAAAAAAAACAACCAGCTCTCTCCTTTTTACTCTTACCACTCTCCCCAGCAGCACAACAGCACAGCGTATTGACGCTAAAGTTCAGTTTTATGGAACACAATGCTCAGTCATCTGGAAACAAAAAGAAATAAAGACATGCCTATTTTTAAAAAATGAAAATTACACCTATTAAAAAAAACGTGGCCCATTGCATAAATGGAACATACAATGCCCCCATCAAAAATATCTCAGATATTTTCCCATTGAGCAGTTTGACCGATGGCATCACTCGTGGCTTCGCCTCTCGTGATGCCAAAGGTCAAATCAGACTCGGGAAAAATATCAGAGATATTTGATGAGGGTATTGTATATCCCATATATATATATATATATATATATATATATATATATATATATATATGCACATATATGTATACAATGGGGTGAGTGATAAATGAATGAGATAAAACAGTGTATCATCCACTGCAGTGTGATATTTTTACCCTCTGCTTTACTGTGATGATAGCAGCTATTAACACACAAAGGTCACTGAAATCATCACTCTAGGCAGCTTTCCCCTCAGCATACAAGAAACACCTGTGCTGTTACCATAGACACAAATGCAGAACTTCATGAGAGGTCTCACTGCTGCTTGCAGCTAACTCAGTTAGCATTACAAAACACTCACACTTATTCCTCACACTTCCAGATCATTACTGTGATACTCTCAATTTGACTGCAGCCAGAATTCTAAAGAGCACAGCTTCACAGAACTGTCTATTCCTCACTGTTGCCTGCAGCTAATTCAATTACCACTAAAAACACTCAGCTGTTCCTCACGCTCTGACTCTCAGCCCATTACCATTACTGTGATACTCTCAGCTTGACTGCAGCCAGAGTTCTAAAGAATACAGCTTCACAAAATACTGTTTCTCACTTCTACCTAAAACTAACTCATTTAGCATTGCAAATCACACTCATCTGTTTCCCAGAGTTTATAACATTGCCAGCCCATTCAGAAAAACTCACACACAGAATGAGCAAACACAAACAGGAACAGAACGCAAGACAACATAACACTACTTCTGAAACTCCTAGCCCTATTGTATAAATCAAATACATGATGGGCAGATCATGTGCTATGGCAAATTTTGTCACTCCTGCATCGTGAGCTCTGGATATCTCACTCGTGCCTTTGGCACTCGTGAGATATCCAGAGCTCACTCTGCAGGAGTGACAATATTTGCCATATCACACTCATGCCCATCATGTATCCCTTATTTATTTTTATATATATAATATAAATATTTATATCTCCTTTTCCACAATAGATACATTTACAAGACTTGAACAAATAAACAATTGCAATCTCTTCTACAGACTGTGACATTTTCATTTTGGCATGATAAAAACTGGTCTTGCAAGAGACTAAAGTCTTGTCTTTTCTATAAAAGGCACTTCTTAAAGGGGCTACATTTTTTCTTCAGAGCATGGCTTGTACCAGGCTGTGGCGGTATTAAGGTACCGTTATCTCTGATTGTTATGGTGATCCTGGCACCTTTAATCTCTTACGTATGCAAGGCCCTCTTCTCTTAGACTGGCAAACTCCAAAGTGTCCTTTAATATTACGGCTTAAGTTTAATGCATCATCCCCTTTTCCAGTGCTCACTTAAACAGTTTTTTTTTAATCTTCATTCTTGCTTTATAACTTATGTGGATATTACTTCTGACCAAATGTATGTAGTATGCCTCCCAATTACTTCAATTAATTAATGAAGCATTTATAAGGAATATAAAATAGTAATTAAAAAAATATTATGATAAAAAATAATTAAATATTATAACAGTTTTGTGCCTACAATAATTTCAGATGATCGACAGTAGATCAGATGGTGACCAGCACAGCAATCCACTTACCTAGGGTTACCACCTTTTAAAAAGCCCTAAGAGGGACATTTCTTACTGAAACATGATTTTTTGCCAGACAATATGTAACCTCGACCAATGCAACAGACTTGTTTTCTGTACATAATCAGAATTAAGACAAAGTGATGTAGTTTTGTAGTTGTTTCTAGTGTTTCTTATCATTTTAAGGTATTTTAGTTTTTTGCAACACTTAAAGGAAAGTCAGAAAATATTTTTCTCTACTATAATGTCAGGACATGTAGTATTTTTCATATTTTTTTGCAGGACACAGCAGCCCAAATCAGGACTGTCCTGTGAAAACCAGGACAGGTGGTAACCCTACACTTACCACCTTGGCTGTCTGCCATCTGACAGACATGCCAGATCATGCCTACTGAAGAATCAGTTGTTTCTAAAGTACAATAAAACAACAAAAAAAGTGTGAGATATGCTTAACAGTGGTCAGGTGCTAAGTCAGGGTGTCAGCACTCTACGAATACTCTCCAAAGACAGACTCTGCACATGGGTTACTAAATCACAGGCCACAACTTAAAGTTTTTAAATGTGATTGCTCAATGGCTCCAATCTGTGAAAACTTTCACTATACCTCTATGCGACTACCACCTCGGCACTTCGCTTATTATAGTTTCCTCATAAGGTGTGATTGTGGGGTTAGTAACCATTGTTTAAATATCCACATTCGCCAATAGTGTTTAAGACTCGCACATTTTAATTTCAAAAACATATTAATTGGAACAATTTAAAGTGACAGTGCTCAATTCCCTTAAACACATACACTTACAGTACATATTAAAAATTATTCTAATCCATATCTTTCACAGCAGACAGTACACATGCTCCCTTTACAGTACAGGGGACACACTCCCTGTCACTGAATATGGCAGCCAGACAAGATGGTGAGAGGAGGGCTGTACAGGTTGCTGTATGGACTCCTGTGGCACCAGCGCTTCAGGTAAGGGGGGGTTGGCAGGGTGGGTGGTCAGTGCCCATGATGCAGGGGGGGGTGCTAGATGCCAGAGATAATGTGCTAGTGTTAGGGGATGGGGATTGGTGGGTGGAGAGGTGCCACTAGATGCCAGTGAGTTATTTTTTTTTATACTGGGGCTGGCAATCAGAGGGCGCCAGGGACCACTAGGCACCAGGGGATGTATTTTCTGTATCAGGGCTGGTGATCGGAGGGTGGGGGGACCACTAGACACCAGGAACGGTTTAGAACTTATATGGGCTGATGATTGGAGGGTGGGGGGGTACACAAGACATCGCAGACACTTTGGAACTTATATGGGCTTGCGATCAGAGGGTAAGGGGGACCACTAGGCACCAGGGAATATTTTAGGATGATATGGGACAGTGAAAGGAGGGTGGGTGGTGCCACTACACACCAAGGAATACTTGATTTTTACAGGACCCGGTAATCAGGATGGGGGCAGAGCAGGTCACGGGGTGCAAACCTGCCGCCACTTTCCATGCAGATGTGCCCATAATAGGTATGCACATGCCCCTTAGCGCCTTGCATGCCCAATGGACTCATTTGCATGGTGCTGCCTCAATATCATGCAGAGAGCTACTGGTGCTATCGGGTCTGGTGGCGCTGTTCCCTGTACTGCCGGAATCCATGTCAGGAAAGCACTGCGCAATGCTGCACTGACATGCCCCTCAGGGGCGTAGCTAGAATGGTGCAGGGGGTTTAGTTGCACCCGGGCCCAGAGTGTTTAGGGGGCCCTTGAATTTGTTTGCTGACTTGGGCTACTGCGGCCAATTTTTTTTTTTCTTTCCATTTTTCACTGAAGCCAGGAGCCAGACTTGTTGTCTATATCAGCGGGGGCACCATGTGGTTGCTATGTGATGTAAATGTGACAAGTATGTGTGCCACATGATTCTCTAGCATGGAGAGAATGGAGTCATGTGGTACAAGAAGGAGGTGGAAACAAGTGCGCATGCCTGTCAAATCGCGCGCCTTCTCAGCAGCAGTTCGAGTAGTGAGTGGGACGGTGCAGACTGTGAGTGTCGGGAGAGAATTTGAATAAAAAAGTCTCATCATGCAGTTTAATTAAACACTTACTGTGTGACTACTGTAGTAGGAGAGTTAGTGGAGGAGATGGGAGTTGTTGGGATCTTGAGGAGGAGTCGAATCAGAGTGAGAAAGTAAAGTAACAGCAGCGCAGCCCAGCCCTGGCCTGCAGTGAGTGCGTGAGAGACAGAGACAAGCACCGACATGGTCAGTAGGTCACGATGGTGATGGATGGTCACAGGCCTGAGGCCGCAGCAGGGCAGCGACTAGGTAGGGTTAAGGGTTTAGGGTTAATTTATGGATACTACTGGGCTAATGAATGAAAAAAAATACAAATTCAATCAATCCTCTCGTGCTCCGCTCCCTCCTGGCTGGTGTGATCTATTAAAAAAGTGCCTCTGCTCTGCCTCAGCCAGCTGGGGGGGCAACTTAATGGATACTGCTGGGCTGGCCTGGGCTAATGAATGGAAAAAAACAGAAATTCAGTCAATCCTCGGGCTCCACTCCCATCTCCTTCCCGCCAGCGCGATCCATTAAAAAGGACCTCTGCTCTCTGCCTCAGCCAGCCGGGGACTTGTGGATGATACCTTGTGCCAGTGCCTCATTATTCCTTGGGTTCCAAGTAACACCATGCTACACATTCACTAAGGTTCAGGAAACAATTTTTTTTTTTTACCCTAACATCACATTTGCTTACTTTTGTGGAAATAAGCTTTAGCCCTAACTGATGCCTGAACATTTTTTTTTTTTTAAATTAATATTTACAATAAATGTACAGATTCTAACTTTTTTCTAGTCCATTTGAAACAGCTCCAAGTTTGTGTCAATAATTTAACAAACTACCTTTTAAGCAATTCCATTTTATTACTAAAGGCATCTAGGTGACAACTTGGGGCTCGATCTTCAAACAGCCCTTTCCAAGTTCCTGCATCACTCTAGGGCTGTGATGATTTCAGGAGCATCAGGGACCCTGCACCCAGTTGTATAAAAAGAGGGGCTCTGCACCAAAAGCCCAGCAGTTGCTACAGCTGCAGGCTAGTGCCCAACGTTTGGTGCACCTGTGGGAATTGCTGCAGGGATCTGCCCCCCCCTCGGCACAGCAGTGGAGAGACCATGAGGGTTGGGGAGGAGGATCTTCATGGCAGGCGGGAGCTGGGGCAGAAGGGGAAAGGGTACTCTAGGGGGTGTTGGGGAAAGAGCGGGTGTGACAGGGAGTGATGTGGCACCCATTGAGGAGTGTCCTTTGTAGACCTATACACCTGATCAGATGGGACCACATTGTGGGGGATTGCCAGGGACATATACTGATATAGCTTCAAATGGGCACAGCCCTGGCAGCTGCCCCATAGGAGCACTAAGGCAGAACCCTGTGGGTGGGAGGCAGCCTGCCATACTGTTGGAGTGTGGGTACTAGGGGACTGTGACGGTGCCTGGAGAATGGTACCCCCCCCACTAGTAGCCTGCAACCTGCAGCTCCAGATTCCAGCCTACAGGGTTTCACCTTTTTGCACCTGTGGGGCAGCTGCCAGGGCTGTGACCACCTGGGGCCATGTCACTTTCTGTCCCTGCCAACCATCCACAATGTGGTCCCATCTGATCAGGTGTATGGGACTGCAAATGGCACACCTGATGGGCACCACATCTCTCCCTGTCATACCAGCTGTCTTCCTGATGCTAACAGGGCACCCCATGCCCTTCTGCCCCCAGCCCTTCACATTCAGATTCCCCCAAAATCACCACAGTGTGTGGTACTAGGGCAAGTCCCTTAGACCACCTCCTGGCTGCTCTGAGTTGAACCCCTTGCTGCATCCAAGGTGGGGGTTCCAAAATAGCAAAACAGTGGATGCTGCAAACCCCCTTGCAACCTGGAACATGGGCACCTCTGTCATAAGGGTGACAAGGGCACAAGGCATCCGAATTTCAACACACCATGTGTTCAAAAATTGGGATTGATGCATAGTTTGATGCAA
Source organism: Neoceratodus forsteri (assembly GCA_016271365.2). Taxonomy (NCBI): domain Eukaryota; kingdom Metazoa; phylum Chordata; order Ceratodontiformes; family Ceratodontidae; genus Neoceratodus; species Neoceratodus forsteri. The sequence goes on from CM057450.1 coordinate 1,596,559,617, forward strand.
GGTGCCACTTGCATCATTTACCTTTGGCACAGGCACCTTGCATCAAACATCAGCTTTTGAAAATTGGGGCCTTGATCTTTAGCTCTTACAGTTTACTTTCAGCTGAGTCATATTCCAGAGCTCAGCTCATACTTCCCTGCTTATACTTCACTGTTATTTTATACATGACTGGAATGAAACATAGCAAGGAGCACATTGTGATTTCAGATCCTGAATATGCCACAAATGTAAATTAAGTGTGAGAGCTGAGCTTCTTTTATTTATGGGAATATTGTCAGTAGCAAGGAATGTAATGGCTTGAGATTAATTTTATTTAGTGTTACTGTGGTCTGCTGGTGCTCAGTATGACATGTTATTGTCTACCTGATCCCATTTTTAATTTTCACTTTTTATTTGATGAGTGGAAAAACATTTCTTCAATTTATTTCAAGGAACATAGTCTAAGATCCAAATTATTCTTTCATGTTATTTTATAGTGCAGTAAAAGGGGTAGCAATACAATTGACTTCAAAGAGTCAGCTAGTGCATAGTTCAGCACCTATGTAAGTCTTGCTAGTATGTTCAAACTGTTTCACATGCTGAAGAATAAGGAGAGAATCACATTTTCAAAAACTCAATTTATCTTTTTGAAAGGGGTGCAGAAATATTTGTAAACAGAACATGCAGCATCATTTCTGATTTAAATGGGAGTCTATTTCCATTAATTTTGCAACAACCTCGGGGAAGGGAGAAGGTATTCATTAATAATATAGAGAATAACACATGGGTGAGTGCGTGTAAACTGAATGATCCACACACCTGAGGTGTGGGATGTTGCGTAAACCTGAAGAGTGAAGCTCAAGGGGTTTATAGAAACATCCCACGCTGAGAGTGTGTAAAATTCTGAGTGACACATCCACCCTTGTCTCATTGTTATTATTATTAATAGTAGTAGTAGTAGTACAGCATTATTTATAAGTTTGAATTCTGATTATTTGAGAGCGGCAGTTATTTGGATTTGCTTGTACTGAGATAAGCGTGAATGTGATTGACAGACAGTGGATACAACCACCTAGTTGTGACATCAAATTACAACTGGGTGATTGTAATCATGAGACCAGAGTAGGGACACACACTGGGATGGTATGCACGTAGATACGTTTAAAATATACAAAGCAGCAGAATCCATCACTCTTCACCTTATATCAGAAAGATGTAGCTCTCAGCATTGAAATAAAAGGCCAACTTTATTAAGTGCCAAAAAACTGAAACACGCCTTAACGCCTTTCGAATTGTAGGTCCTTTTTCAAAAGGCATGACAAGCAAATCCAAATAACTACCACACTAAAATAATTAAAACCCAAATGTGCAATTGATGCACTACTACTGCTGTCATCCCTGCCACTTTGCTGATCAAAAGGCTCAGAAACAGAAATTGTAGTTCATTTATGATTTGCCCAAACTGGTTAACGTAAGCTTAGCAAGCTTTTAGATCTCAAAACGGCAGAGGGGGGCACGGGGAGGGAGGGAGGACCCAGGGAGGGGGCCTTATAACACCCTTGAACCCAGGCCCTGTGGGAAGTTGCTACGCCACCGATGCCCCGTATTCAGTCCGATGGTGCTACTGCTCTGTCTGACTGAATGTAGCATCCTCGGGGTCATGGGCAATGGACAAGCGCAGCACAAACCTTTGCGCTCCAATTTGCCCATTTTTTAATATCTGGCCCCTGGTGCAGTATAGGTCCTATGGACTGACTTTTTGCCAAGTTCCCAACATTTTCCCACATTTTGAATGTCTGTATCCCACATTTCAGTGACAAAATACAAGTGGGGAGGTATTGTCCCCCCAAAAAGGGACACACTTTTGATCTTGTGTGCTGAACTGATTAGTTCCAGTTTTCCACATTTCTTTGAATGTCATACACATTTTAAAACTGTTATATGATTACAGATGATATGCCCCCTCCCCGTCCCAGGCAGCATGGTTACAATATATTTTTTTCAAAAGGTACCATGGGGGGGCGTGGCTTGACTTCTGACAGGAACAGACATTCCTCACATTAGCTCCTGGGAGACAGCATACAATTCATCAAATAAATCCACCTTCTGCAGGACTTAATTGATCCCAATTTGCTAACTTGATAACTTAAGCCTTCAGCTACATAATGGGAACATTTCACAACACACCACCACCTGGGGACTTTTTACACCAAAATCTCAGAAGAAACAGGGGAGGCCTATGAATCACAAGGCAGCATTGGGCTCAGCGGAGCAGCCCAGTGGTGATGTAACTCTCATCACCATCAACACCACCTCGAGTCAACTGATCAAAACGGTGCAGGATATGGACCGTAAGTTAGATATTTTAACCCCCCGAGTGACCAAGCTAGAGACCTGCCTGGATACAATTGAAGACACAGGTCAAAGAACAGACCAGACATCCCTAAAATCACAGGATATGACAGCTATTTTACTGAAAGGAAATAACCAGCTAAGACACCATTTGGAGACATTGGAAAATTAGGCTCAGGAGTACACTCTCTGAGTCGTGGGTCTACCAGACATGTCCGGAGGGGAAGACGCTCTGGGGCTTGTATAGATGTTTCTACCTACCCTACCAGGACTTACAAATGAGGACAGACTTCCCTGTTGAGAAGGCTTACAGGCTTACCCCTAGATAAGCTCCAGTGGACACATCGGCTCTGCACACCTTCATTTTCATCTGCATGGGTGTTGGGGACCCTGACAAAGCCTTGACTTTAGCAACAAGGAAGCAGTCCTTGAACTATGGAGAGGCTGATGTTTGTTTCAGTTTTCCCTGGTGTGTCCTACAGCATCCATTTGAGGAGGAAGGCTTTTGATTGGGTTTGCAGTTCCCTGTGGTTCCTCAGGATTCAGCATCAACTACTCCTGCCCACCCATCTTTGTGTACTGTGGAATGGGCATGTGTATTTATTTAATGATCCAAAGGAAGCTGGCAAAATGGTACAGAAAGTGGGGGCAGCCCTCAGCCTGGCAAATGAAGTGGAGCCTGATTCATCTGTGGACACTTGAACCTGGAGAATACCAGTCTGTACAGGTGGCCTTTCTACATGCTATAGAAAGGTCATCTGTACAGATGACCTTTCTATGGCATGTAGCATGAGCTACCTGGGTCGTACAGTTGGACTTGGGCATTAGGGGTTTCAGAGTTCTGTATGGCAATTATGATGTGGATAGTGTCTGTGCTGGGCATGGTGGGTGCGAAGGGGAGATGAGATGTGGGGATCATTTTCCTTGTGTGTTCTACGTTTATTTTTTGTATTTCAAATCCTCTTGATCTCCAAGGTAATGATGTGTGATGTTTGCGTCCTTTTATGTGCAACTAAAATGGCGGTTTCCCACCTTTCCGCTTCCTCTCGACTTACAGACTGCTTGTTTTGGTGCACGTGCATTGAACTCTCTTCTTGCCAAGTCTCGCCTTCTGACAGACACCACTCAGTAGCCTCCGAATGCATTCTATTGCCTGCTAATATCTGTTAGAGGGAAAGATGTAATAGTATAAACGCCACAAATCAGAACTCCATGTGCTTATTATGTTAATTGTTCTAATGCCTAAACTCTCCGCATGTTATCAAAGTCTCTTTGGAGTTTCCTGAATTTACTACAGTATTAGCGGTTTCTATAGGGCAAGTTCATCTCTCTTAGGTATGATCTGTATGAACAGGACTGTTTACAACAGCTTTGTATGTGGGAAATTAAGAGGTATATTCCAGAATGGTAAAAGGGAATTTGGTTAGCCATTCTTTTTTTTTTTTACTGTAGAGTTCCTGGAAGTGTGCCTGACTTTGTTTTTTACTGATGTACTTTTATTACAGCGTATACATCTCCTGTGAGTTGAATTAGTTATTTTGTTTATTACAGTCTTGGAATTTTACATACCTTTGAGTCAGAGACTCATTTACAAAGGTTCCACGTCCAAATGAAATAATAAAAATTAGCTAAATACAACAATGTAACAAAAACTTGACAGGGAAGGTGTAATACAAATCCTTTTTAAGTGTCAGCTGCTGAATTGTATGCATTATGGTTTCTGCCATGTATAAATCAATTGTGAGTATTGTTTGCTGACAAAATGATAAATAAAGAATACAAAAAAAGGTACCCCTAACACTGGTTGGGTCAACCCTTGTTGCAGGCTCGCAGGCCCCCATTCCTACCAGGCCTAAATTTGTCCTCCCTCACACAAGCCATGGCCTCAGGGCCAAGGTGCCTTGTACCATGCGGCAGACTCTCAATTTAAATAGAGGAAAAAGAAACGCATGAGCCAGCCGCAAAGGCTTGGGTGAAAAACAACCTGTGGCAATTGCTTCGGTGTGCTAGGACCACTGCTGGTGAAGAATGTACCAGGGATTATGTGGCCTTGGCTGGGAGTGACTCAAAAATCCTCCATATGAGGGATCCTTGCATGACATGCAACACCCCATGAAATTGAAGTTGTTTTGTGCCTCCTGGTCTTGATCTGTATTTCAGGAGAGGGCTGGGGAGCAGAATTGTGATCAGAGGTGGGTGGACTTTTAGCCACCAAGGAGGGGAGATGACAGTTTACAGAGGGTGATGGGGCTAGGGGACTGCTAGATCACCAGGGAGGGGTCATGTTTGTGTACAGAGGGCAAATGGGTGGGATGCGCACTGGTGCATGGATTATGGGCATGGTTTCAGCAGCATTAAACAGCTTTGCAGCAGAGGCTGTTACGTGCTGCCCAAGCCTTTGAATTTACTGCTGCAGCAAGTATGCATGGAGGACCCCTTATTTGCATGGGGGCAGTAGTATAGTCAGTGCAGGCATGCTATCAGATTGGTTCAGGGCACAGGGAGGCTTGGAACATGGCTCCGGCCCCATCAGTGGGTGCTAGTCACTGTTAGCATGGCGCTAACTCATTTAGTACTACTCTAACTGTTTGAGTATAGGGACCATGATGTTTTCAACTCTGCAAGTGCAGAATCAATTCTTTCCTAACAGATGTTCTGTTGAATGCAATTAACATCTGCAGTGCCAGAAACACCCGACCCCTCACCCTTGCAGCAAGACTCCCCTGCAGCTGACCCCACTTTCTCTGCAACCTGCCTCCCCCTTGCAACTTGCCTCCCCCCCGCAGCTTACCCCCCTGCAACTTCCTTTCCCCTCTCCTCACCTCAACTCCCTTCAGCTGAACACCATCACCAGCAGCCAAACAAGAACTTGCTCTATGCTTCTCTGCCTGTTCTGCAGCTAGAAAGAAGGCTGGGGAGCAGAAAATACATGCAAATTCCAACTGCACAAAACCAGTGATGTGATGCTATGAGTGCTCTCTGACACCGGAGGACCAGGAGAGCAGGAATATGGGCTTCATGTGATTTTGAGGCAAGACAGCTACAAGCTAAGTTGTCAATACCACATGTAGCCCAGTAGCAAACCCTGGGGGCAGTATTTTTATGCCATCCAAAAGATGGCAGTGAACTTTACATGCCTCAGAAGGGGCCATTGCCATTCTAGCTTTTCTTTCAAGTTTTTTGGGAGGAACCAGACCAATTACTAAGACTAGAATTGTGAATGTGATGTGTGTCGCATTAGATGGAGCGCTATACAGGCAAACGTCTTTCCGTTTCTACTTTCCTTCCGCTGTCCTCCACAGAACTCAGAATGGAAAGACTAGAATGGCAACACCCCATATAGCCACCTAATGTGAGTACGTAAAGCACGCCACCATATTGTTGATGTCAAGAGCTAGAAGCAGCCACATTGACGTCTGCATAGTTTAGGCGAAAGGGTGAGTCTCAGTGGAAATTTTACCTGTAAACAGTAATTGGGTGTTGATTACTGACCTGATTGTTGAGTGGCTTCTACATTAACAGGGACATTTAAAATTCAACCTTTTTGTAGAACATGCTTTCAATAAATGGTGCAACAGCAGGCTTATAGACTCACTGACTGGTGGCTGGCATTTAGAAGCATAGAAATATAGAATAAGGTTATTGAGCCTAGTAGCTTACATCCCATTGTTACTCAGGATGGAAAAGTTATTGAATTAGTAGATAGTTTTAAATACTTAGGGATAATTCTTGACTCAAAATTAACTTTTGAACCTCATTTGAATACATGAAGGAAAACTCTTCATCAGAGATTAGGTTCACTTTATAGAGTTAAGCTGTTTTTGACCAGAGAATCTAGGTTTTTACTTGCCCATAGTTTTTTGTTCAGTGTCTTTGATTATGGCATTACTGTTTATTCTTCCTTTTCCTGTAATTTGTTTTGTAAGCTCCAGGTAACGTATAATTCCATTCTACACTTTATGTTGGATCTTCCATTTCAAACACGTAATTGTGTATTGTACAAATGTTCTCAAAGTTTATCTCAAAAATAGAATTTTGCACAAACTGGGTACTATTATGTTTAAGGTTAAGAATGGTCATATCTCACGTGGTTTCATTATTTTTTCCTAGGTCTATTAATTTTAGTGGCACTATATCTCAGGCAAAATTTACGTACAAACCCCCCTTGTTTCGCACTGCTTTTGGCCAGAGATCTAGTTTATATAGGGCTCCTATGTTTTTTAACTCATTACCTGTTGATATTATAGAGAGTATGATAGTGTGGTCTTTTAATACTAGACTAAAATATTGGATGCTGGATCAGGATGTTTGCACATGTTTACGTTAAATATTTGATTATTATATTTGTTTGTCTTTTGTAATTTTGTATTGTTGTTAAATGTTTTGTACGTTTGTAATATTCTGTCTGTTTAAGTATGTTTTGTGACTTGTCGCTGGTGAAAACTGGCAGTTTTGCTCATCCTGCTTACAAGTATAAAAAATAAAAATGAAATAAAATGAATTTTTTGGCAGAAAAGGACCAGTAGGTTCATCCTGTTGCCCTATTTTTTCCCCTGCCTATTCTGACACCTTGAACCCTATTTCGGCACTGGCATCCCTCCTGCCTCTCTTTCCTGTGCTAACTATGCCCGTGTACTTACCTCATGCATGCTTGAAACTCCTCACTGGTTTTGCCACCACCACCTTTTCTGGCAGGCTGTTCCAGGTGTCCACCACCCTTCCTTCCTTCCTCACATCCCTCTTAAACTCTCCTCCAGCTTCATTGCATGCCCCATGTTCTGTGCTTTTCCTCCCCTGAAAGAGACTCCCCACCTGCACTTTGTTCACCCAGTGAGGTACTTATATATAGGTCTCATTCATCTGAATCATATACCTTCTTGATGTTCTCTCCTCCAGGGAGTACATGTTGAGATACTGCAGCCTCTTCTCATATGACTTCTTGTGCAACCCCCTGCACCATTTTGGTAGCCTTTCTCTAGACTGCTTCCATCCTGTGAATGTCCCTGTGGAGATGCAGCCTCCAGAACTGGACACAGTTGAGTCTCACTAGTGAGTGATACAGTGGCAGTGCCATCTCCCTTCTTCTGTGAGAAATCCCCCTCCCTGTGCACCCCAGCATCACACTAGCCATGCCTGCTTCCTCATCACACTACTCTGCCACCTTAAGATCATCATTTTTGATTACCCTGAGATCCGTTTCTTGCTTGGTGACTGTCAGTACCTCCTCCTTCATCTTATACACAGCACCCAGGTTTCCCCATCCCAGGTGTATGACTTTGCATTTTTTGGCATTGAAATCCTGCTGCCACACCCTAGACCATTCATCTAGTTTTCCCAGATCGGTTTGCCTTAGGTCCACCCCTTCCTGTGTGTCTACCCTGTTGCACATTTTTGTATCACTTGCAACGAGACACACCTTCCCCTTCAGTTCCTCGGCAATGTCACTTATAAAGACATTGAAGAGGACTGGTCCCAGTACGGATCCCTGTTGCACCCTTCTAGTCACTCTCCTGTTGCCAAGTATCTGCTATTTACCACCACCCTCTGCCTCCTATCCTTCAACCACTTAGACACACTGCTTATCACTGTCTCCCCAAACTCCAGGATGTTTAGTTTCTTTACTGGCCTCCTGTGCAGCACATTGTCGAGGTCTTGCTGAAGTCCAGATAGGCCACATCCACTACCCTCCCCTAATCCCCTTTTCTAGTCATCCAGTTATAGAAATCTATAAAATTTATTTGGCATGACCCCCCCCACCCGTGAAACCGTGCTGCTGGTGGTCCTGCAGCCCATGTGCCTTCAGATACTCCATCAGCCTCTCCTTCAGCAGGGTTTCCATTAATTTCCCACCACCGATGTGAGACTGACTGGCCAGTAGTTGCTAGCGTCCTCCCTGCTGCCACTGTTGTGAAACATAGATACCTAGAAACCTAGACAATGATGGCAGGAAAAGACCACTGGTTCATCCAGTCTGCCCGTAGCACCCTATCATACCCTGAGACCTTTTGTCTATGCAGAGTTTTAGCCCAACACTTTCTACCTCCCTGAATAACTACTAAGACCGTCACTCTATCTCAGCTATGCATGGAACCATTAATGGAATTGGCCCCCACCACATCAGCAGGCAGACTGTTTCATGACTCAACCACCCGCTCTGTAAAATAAAAATTTCTCACGTTCCTCCTGAAGCCGTCTCTCAGTTTTCACTCATGTCACCGTGTTCTTGTGCAGAGGGACCACACTGGCCCTCCTTCAGTCCTCTAGCACTGCCCCTGTCTCCAGTGAGGTGATAAATAGTATCGCCAGAGGGGCGGCTAGCACCATGCTCAGTTATTTTAGAACCCTTCAGTGAATCCTGTGTGGTCCATCACCTTTCTCTCCTTTAGCCATCCAATCCCTTTTGAACTCACTCACTCTCCAAAAATGGATTTGTGCCCATTCCTCCCTCACATGACACCTGCTGATACGTGTTGGTCTGTCTCCCCCCCGCTACTGTGAAGACCAAGCAGAGCTTATTTAAAATTGTAGCTTTTTCATGATCTTCTTCTGCACAGTCCCCCCACCCTCCTGATTCTCACTATCCCATTCTTTGCTTTCCTCTTTTCACTCAAGTACCTGAAGAAAGTCTTATTCCCTTTTTTGACCTCTTTGACAGTCCACTCCTCAGTTTGTGCCTTAGCTGCTCTCACTCTTCTTTCTGCCTCCCTTTTCTTTTCCAGATATACCTCCCTGTCCACCTCCATTGGGGTGGTCTTGTACTTCCTAAATGCTGTTTTTTTTTCTCCTTCACCTGGCTTAGCCACCTACTTTGAGAACCGCAGCATACTGTTCCTCCTCCTTCCCTTGCTTCCTTCCTTCAGGCAGCATGCTGTTGTCTTAGCTATCTCTCCTTTGGCCATCCCTTTCTTCATGGTATTTACTGAGGCAGTTTCCCATTTCTTTAAAATCTGCCCTCCTGAAGTCCAGGACCCTCGTTTTAGTGTATTGTTTCTCTTTCCCAGTCTGTATGCCAAACCACACAGTTAAGTGAGCGCCATAACCTGGAGACTACCTACTGTGATGTCTACAATGCTGTCTCGGTTTGTAAATACAGGTCCAGCATTGCTCCATCTCTAGTAGGTTCTGTAACCAGCTTCCTGAGAAATGCCTCCTGTAGTGAGTCAAGGATGGCACTGCTTCTTCTTGCAGTTGTGTCCAGAATGCTCCATTCTACAGTTGGCAGATTAATGTCCCCCATAATCAATACCTCCCCCTTGCTTGCCATTCTGCCAGTGGCCTCCCCAAAAACTTTGTTTTAACTCCTTCCCTTTGTTCATGGGCTTTACACCACCCCATGCGGATAAAGCCCCCTGAGCTTGTCTTTAACTTGACCCACAGTACTGCCAACCTTTCCTTTTCCCCTGATGTCCCTGCATCCCTATGGCCTTTATACCTTCCCTAACATATAAAACAATCCCTCCGCCTTTCCTCCCTGCCCTGTCCTTCTGGAACATGGTGTAGCCTGGTATGGCCACTTCCCAGCTATGGTTGTTGGTACACCATGACTCATTATGGCCACTAGATCCAAGTCTGCCTCTGTAATTGCTTCTAGGTCAAGAATTTCATTTCCTAGACTCATTGTGATGGCACACATGGTTCTGCACTAGGGATGTCATGATAACACTATATGATGATATATCACAATAATTACCACTGACGATAATTTGTCATTGTAAAAAAAAAAAAAAAAAAAACAGTATTGCAATTATCATGATGCACAATAACCATAATAAAGTATCCAAACTGCCAGCCCAGTGGCAGGGCAGCGGAGCTACTTCCCACCATGCAAGCAACCCGGGTTCAGGAGCTTGCTCTAGTTGCACAGGTGTCAACCGGGGGGGAGAGGATCGAATACCTCATAGATCGCTCTCCTCTCCCATGGTAGAAGGTCTGACTGCTCTGCTCACAGATCACCATCAATTTGAGTCTCGGTGGTGGTGCAGCAGTGTAACAAAGAAGGGGAGCTACCATCTGACGTGTGGTGAATGCATGCCTGTACACGCATGCACACCTACGTTTATGTCTAATGTGTGGCTGGGGAGAAGCATTCCGACCAGACAGCTCCTTCAGTATCTGGATTGTGCTCCAGGGAGAAGGCCGGCCACCCCACTTACCACGCCGTGAGGGGCAACTCATGGGGGACCTTGGAGAAGAGGTAAGTCTTGGAGATGGTAGGGTGACAGGGCTGTGTGGGCTGAAGCCTGATATGGGTCAGTCAGGAGACTTAGGATAAAAATGAAAGAAAGAAAGAAAGAGAGAGAAAGAAAGTCAAAGTAGCAGTATTTGTTAGTTGGCAAAAAATTCATCATATAGTTTTTTTTCTGCTGAGGTTACCTGTTGAAAGTACATGCAAGATCTGTACTGTAAATATATTATGATGGTGCTACTTCATGTTTCTGATGATAAATAGCACCACACTGTACCAAGCTATTTAATTGTTTTCATGGCAAGCATGGAATGGGAGTGGAAACTTTTAAAAGCTTCGAAGTACCATATCTTGGTTCAGGAATGAAAGAAAACAAAAAGAAAATAGGATATCTTGATATTTTTGTCAAACACTGTTGCTGAAAAAAACTGTATGGTATCTAACAAATACTGCTGCTTTAACTTGCTGCTTCAGCAGCATGCAAGTCTCAAGTTGAAACCATGATTCCCAATTCCCTTCCTCCAATCAGATTCTCACTACCTTTATTGAAATTAGAAGTGCTGCAGATTATCACAATAATCAGTATATTGTGATACTCTGTTTACACAAATACTTTGATGCTAAAAATGTGATATTGTGACATCCCTACTCTCTACTCCTTTTGTCCCCTTGTCCCCCTAATCTACCTTCCCTTCCTATTTCATCCTTCACCCTTCCAGTTCCTGTCCTCCTGTTGTCCCCTTTTCATGATCCCTCTGCCTACCCCCCTTAACCCTTCTCTCCGCTTTATCTCCTCTTCCTGACCTGCCCATCAGTGCCCTCTCCCTGTACTTATGGCCTTCCACCCCTGGGGAATTCATTTCCCTTTGGCAGCTCCTCTCTACTGCTCTATTCTTGGGTGGGGGGGGGCAATCTCTGCCTCCATCAGTTTATCTACCTTTCTCTTGGCTAGTTTAAATGCCCATTGAAGTACCATTTTAAACCTTCTACCCAGAACTGCAGTTACCCTGCTGACCTGGCACAGTGGTACTTCTACTGCCTGCGATGCCAGCAACCCAGGTATCGGAATGAGCCTGGGTCGTTGGAGAGCCTGCCAGGGCAGGATGGTTGAGTGTCCCATGGACACTTTCTTCCTCAGGGGAGGGAGAGCTCCTGTTCTCTGCCGCAGTACTGCTGCCTGGGTGACCACAGGTGGCAGTGTGAAGTGAAGCCAGTAACAAGGAGGGGAACATTGTTGCTCTGGTGTCTAGGCATCTAATGCACTACCTCCACGCAGGGTTGAACAAACTGGGTAACCAGCTGGCGAAAGGCCATTAAAAAAAAATTGGTTTGACTACTAGATTTTAAAAGTTACTGGCCAACTGGCTACCTGCGCACAAAGTGATTTGTGGGCCCTTAAAAAAAGTCCACTAAAAAATTAATTAGGCTATCAGATTTTTAAAGCTGGTAGTCAAACTGACCACCAGCTCACAAATTGATTTGTCCCACCCTGCCTCCACAACGTTCGGGGCAGAGCAAAGAAAGAGAAAATTCCCCCAACTGAGCAGGATTTCACCCTACCCTGCCACAGGTCCTGCACGACTGACTGAAGCTGATACTCTCCCACTGACACTTTTATCTTTGTCTGGAGGGAAGGGGTAGCCCCTGGACAGCCCTTTCCTTTGGGGATTCATCCACAGGGGAACAAGGAGTGAGGTGAGTCCTGGGGATGGTGGGTGACGGGGTGGGCAGGGTGGAGGAAAGAGAGGGCCAATTGGGAGCACAGGGGTTGAAAGTATGCGCAATTAAAAAAAAAAAAAAAAAAAAAAAAAGACTGCTGGGGACTTCTGGTGATGTCATCAGGAGTGATGGTGGCTTGAAGCTGAGCTCCAGCTCCTACCATATTTAATCTGTCAATATCCACCTCCAAAACAGCAAAAAGAAGGCAAACATTTAAAGGATCACATTAAAAAGATGGGATCCCCCCCCAAAAAAAATCAAACATCAGGCTTGCAGAGGTAACAACCACTGATAAACAGCAAAGCCCCAGCAACTCACCGTCCCACGCGTCTGAGTGCATGTTGGATTGGGCACCAAAGAAGAGGAGCAAGGACTAGCATTTGGAGAAAGCTTGGTTGCTATTCTTAAAAGGATAGCCGTGTTGCAGAGATCCAGCAAGATTTAAAAAATTTAGAGCAGCGGACAGCGTCCATGGAAGAAGCGGTCTCTGAGCTGTGTGAAGAAATGAGTGGTATGGGCTGTTCAGTACTGTATTTGTGTTGCAGAGAGGAAGAATTCATGGAACGAGTGGAGGATGCTGAAGCAAGAGGTCGGAGGAAAAAACTTTGTCTATTTGGATTCCCTAAGGAGTGTGAATAGCCTGACTTGAATAAATTCCTCATAACTTGGCTTCAGACTGAACTGGATTTACATAGAAACAGAGAAACATAGATTTTGCTGGCAGAAAAGGACCTTTAGTCCCATTCAGTCTGCCCCTTTTCCCTGTCTATTCCCTCACCACTGATCCTATTTGGTCATAAGTGTCACTCCTTCCCCTTTTCCTCTACCTAATATGCCCCTGTGCCTATCCCATGCATGCTTGAAACTTCCCACAGTCTTTGCCCCCACTACCTCCTCTGGCTGACTGTTCCAGTCATCCACCACCCTTTCAATGAAGAAATATTTCCGTACATCTCTCTTAAACTTTCCCCTTCTTGGCTTCATTGAATGGCCCCGTGTTTTAGTGCTTTCTGTTCTCTGAAATAGATCCTCCACTTGCACCTTCTTCACTCCTGTGAGGTACTTATAGTTTTCAATCATGTCCCCTCTCACTCTCCTCTCTTCCGAGGAGTACATGTTGAGTTCCTGCAGCCTTTTCTTCTAGGGCTTCTTGTGCAACACCTTCACCATTTTGGTTGACCTCCTCTGTACCGCATCCACTCTTTCAATGTCCTGCGGAGGTGTAGCCTCCTGAACTGGGCACAGTACTCCAGGTGGGGCCTCACCAGTGAGCGATACAATGGCAGCACCGCTTCCCTCCTCCTGCTAGAAATCCATGTGCCAGTGCACCCCAACATCCTGCTAGCCCTTATCACTGCTTTGTCATGCTGCCCAGCTACCCTGAGATCATCAGATATGATGACCCCTAGGTATCTTTCTTGCTTGGTGACTGTAAGCTCCACTTCCCCCACCTTATACGCAGTCCTAAGTGCATAATCTTGCACTTTTTTGCATTGAAACCCAGCTGCCATCCCCTAGATAATTTCTCTAGTTGCCTCAGAGCCCTTTGCATTCTCTCCACCCCTTCCTGTGTATCAATGCTGTTAGCAGATTTTTGTATAATCAGCAAAGAGACACACCTCACTCGCAAGCTACTCCACAATATTGCTTATGGAGACATTGAAGAGGACCTGTCTCCACACCAAATCCTGTGGGACTCCACTAGTCAGTCTCCTTTATTTTTTATTTTATTTATTTATTTAAACTTTTGTTGACCAGGTGAGTGTAGTGAGCCAAGGCCCTTTTTCATACTTGACCAGGGGCTAATACAACAGCCAAAGATGTTACAATTCAAGTAAGTACATATAAGACAAACATGTCAAAACACACACATTATACAAAACATTTACAAGAGAGTTGCTTACAATAGTATTTCCTGAGATGCAATTTAAAGGTAACATGGCTAATACCTTCATATAAATAGGTTATTAAGGTGTTCCAATTACTAGCAGGACACACTGTAACAGCTCGCCCACCCATACTAGTAGAAACACTAGGGACAACAAGCGAAGAACTACTGTTCGATCTTAAAGTTCTAACCTCCTTTTTAATTTCAAATAAAGAAAAAAGGGGGGGGGGGTCTGTTCCCTGATGAAGTACATTATCAGTTAGGTAATTTAAGTTGTATTCACAACCGAGTTTAGGTGGTAACCACCCCAATGATTCATATTTATTTATTTAATTTTATTTATTTCAGTTTAGGATTAATACCTTTGAGTCAAGGACTCGTGATCAAAGGTTCCAAGTCAGTAGGGGACAAATACATTACAGATAGCATAAAAATACAGAGAAACAATGAAACAAATTACATAGTCAAGCACATAGCAATTTTATACATCTTAAACACTGGTGCCTGTGTAGGGCTTAGTATAGGAGGGGGGGAGAGGGTACACTGTCCTAATAGTTAATTGGATGGTCAGGAAGCCAAAAAGACAGAATGGGTAAGGTAATCAGCCTTGATGAGGCCTCATCAAAGGGGGGGGAAGAGGAGGTGGTCAGCTGAGGGAGGCATCGTCTGGGAGAAGCATGCAGGGGGGAAAATAAGGGGAGGAAGGGATGGTGGGAGGGGGTGTGTGATACAGGAAAATATGGTGGCTAAGGTGCACACTCAACTATGCATGCAGGTACAGGTCTTAGATGCGTCCAGATAGGATCTGAGCCCAGATTTGAAAATTCCAGTATTGGTAATATCAGTGAGATCAGCCGGTAGTTCATTGTACCATTTCGGTCCATTGTACAAGATGGAATTCTGAGCAAATTTCGTACATTTGAAAGGGATCGTCAGCCTGTGGGAGGATGCACTTCTAGTGTATTTAGTTGGTGCTGCCCATGGTGGGGGACGTAAGTCCAAGAAGCATTTTTTTTTTTTTTAGGAGAAGACAGGTTTGGTATTGTACTCTGAGCTGGAGTGGGAGCCACCCAGTATCAGTGTAGAGGAAGCAAGTGCGTGTGTCAAGAGAGGACCCCAGTGTTGGGCGGCATGTCTTGTTGAGCAGTGTATTAACCCTGTTGAGTGCAGTCATTGTGCCGGCCCCATAGACAGATAGCCCATAGTCGATGGACGACAGTACTGAACTACTGGTAGCAAGTTTGAGTGCTTCGGGAGTCATCGAGTGCCTATGTCAGAAGAGGACCCCAAGCTTTATGTTTGCTGTCTTGACTACAGAGTCTATGTGGCTTGAGAAAGTGAGTGTGTCCTCAAAGGTGATGCCAAGGTACTTGAACTTTGTAACTTGGTCTAGAACCTCACCCTTGTCGTTGTTTATGAGCAGTAGTTGATATTTCTTTTTGCTTTGGGTTGTAGAGAAAAGCATGCTCTTTGTTTTTTTGTGGTTTAGGAGTAGCTTGTTTTGAGAGAATCAGGATTCAAGTTGGAGGAAACAGCGCTGAAGTTCAGATGTAATGGAATAATAGTCTTTACCAGCAACCAATATAACTGCATCATCCGCATACAGTACAGTCCGTGCTGAGCAAACTGTTGGGGCTGGGTTGATGAAGAGACTGAAGAGGAGAGGTCCAAGAATGGATCCCTGTGGGACCCCAAGGGACACACCTTTAGATGCTGACAGAGTATCACTGATTTTGACACGTTGCGATCTGTTTGATAGGTAACTGACAAACCATGATACTGAGTCTGGGGACAGGCCTGTTGACTGAAGGCAGCTCAAGAGAAGATTGTGATTTACTGAGTCAAAGGCCTTTGTAAGAGCGATGAAGACTGAGCCCACTGCCTGTCCACTATCTAAGGCATTGTATAACTGGGAGGAGTAGTCGACCAGGGCAGTATGCGTGGAATGTTTTTTTCAAAAGCCATGTTGCTGTGGGCAGAGTAGATTATATTTATCAGGATACTCTGTTAGCTGCTCAGAGACCATTCTTTTCAGTACTTTAGAGAGTGGGGGCAGGATGGATATAGGCCTCTAGTTGGATGTTAGTGTTTTGTCACCAGTTTTGAAAACAGGTGTGACAATGGCTGACTTCCATGCATGTGGGAATACCCCTGACTTTAGAGAGGCATTAAATACCATGGTTAGGGGATTTGCAAGCTCGTTCAGAAGCAGGCCAACAAGCTTCATGTCCATAAGATCTGCTCCCATCCTGGTCTTGCCTAGGGCCCTTTTAATGTGCTTGGTTGTTTTGGCCATGTTGACTCATCTGAAATAGAAAAGTGGCAGGCCATTCCTTGGGGGATTCTGTGGGGCAGTATGGTGCGGATGACCCTTCAGATCCTTAAGGTAGTCCCCTGGGAGTACGCTGGTAAGGTCAGTGAATGCATTATTCAGCCCATCAGCGATTTCAATAGGTTCTTGTAGGGTACCATCCACGGTGATTATTAGGTCAGGAGGTGTCTTAGGGGAATTTCCCGTCAGTGCTTTAATGGCATTCCAAAATTCTTTACCAGAGCCCCAGGTTGTGCTTAGAAGCTTCTAATAGTAAGTTGCTTTGGCCGGTCGTATGAAATTGGTGCAGACATTTCGGGCCATCTTGTAGGCGCTATGAGCTGCAGGCATTCTTGCTGCTTTAGCTTTGTGCCACAGATTGTCTCTATTCTTCATAAGATCGATAAGAGGGCTGGTAAGCCACGGGTTTGAGGTGCCCCTAATCTTTTTTGTTTTAAAGGGTGCAAAGATATTAAAGGAATGATTGAATTTCATAATAAAGTAGGTCAAGGCCTCATTTCCATCAATATCCCCAGCCAGTGGTGACCAGTCTATCTGTGTCAGATACAGCCTGAAGTGGTCGAGTAGCCCAGGCCTCGGACAGCAATTTTTGGACACGTTAGGTGGGAATTTGGTGAAGTAGTTAGACCAGGTGCATATCACTGGGGAGTGGTCGCTGAGGCTGTCTGGCAGGACGGCAACATGGGAGACATGCTCGGGATGTGATGATAGGAGCTAGTCAATTAGGGTGCTGCTCCCTGTTCTGTAGTTGAGCCGAGTGTCATCAGTGACCATCTGGGTAAGGAATAGGCTGGATATTAGGTCCCTGGCTTTAGATTCCTTCAGGGAGCGCCAGTTAATGTTGAAATCACCAACAATGACCTTCACCCATTGGCTGCCTATCTGCTGTTGATTCGCTATGAAGTGGTTAAGACCAGTGGTTTGGTGTACAGGTGGAATGTAGACTGTCAAGAGCAGTAGTACTTTGTTCTGCTGACCTATACTAAGTTTAAGGTTCAGTATCTAGGCCTCTTTAGAATGCAGACTACAGTCCAGTGCCTGCACTTTAATTCCAGATTGGATATAAACTAGGCATCCACCCCCACGTTTGGTTACTCTGTCTTGCCGGAAGGAATTGTAACCTTCAAGGGAGACTGATGCATCTAGTGTCTTTGGAGAGAGCCATGTTTCAGTGAGTGCAATTATGCCAGGTTTAATTACCTGCACCCAGGCCTGGAACTAAGTGAATTTGGGAAGAAGACTGTTGATATTAAGGGAGAAAATACTGAGATGTCCTTTTAGTTTAGGTGGTCTCTTTACAGTGGGACCAGGGTTAGGATGGACATTTCCAGATAGCAGCAGAAGTAGTAGAACTAGTGAGCGGAGCAGATGGCATACTGAAAAGCTGATAGAGCATGTGCGTTTTTTTCCTGGAAAAGGGAAGTCTTGTGGTGGTGACTATACTAGAGCATAGGCCAATCAGAGCAGTAAGAGGGAAGGGTATATGAGTTGTTTCAGTGGCTCCTGTGTGGTGGCCAAGTGGTGGAGAGGGGAGGTAGGCTCAGGGTTTGTTCCACTCATACCACTCATTTCTTGCCATTGCAGGACCAGAGGGTAAAAGGGGTCAGGATCTCTATCTGGGGCCCCCTGTGCCAAGGTCCAAACATGGGATGGTGAGTAATGTGAAGGCTAATAGAGATTTATGAATCCCACCCATTACAGCTTTGATCTGGAGCTGTAGAGAAAAACTGCAGATTTTACAATATGTGTCAGGTCACAACCCTCCGAGTAGTGCAGCAGGAACGATAGGGCTCCCTGATGCAGTGCGTATCACTAATTGCTAGAAAGTGACTCCAGAAGTCTGAGCTGTTTATGAGCTAAGTGACACAGGGGCTCAGCAAGGATTGAGGAAAGGGCCAATGGCTAAGGAGAGTGAGGCTTATACCCAACTGGGTTGGCAAGGCTTGGAGTGAGCTGAGACCTCCAATGGATTACTTTGTCACACTCAGGAGGAGGGGCGAGAGCGCATTTAAAGGAGGCCTGGGAGGGGGTGGAAAGGACGGGAAAAAATTAAAGCCCTGATCCAGAGCGCAGCATTAACTTTAGGGAGCAGCCAAGACAGCATCGCCCAAGGAGCAGGCTTGCCAGGCGCACCAATCCGAGCGGCCGCTTACATGTGTGACCCAATCAGAGAGCAGTCTTGTCAGAGCCATACCAATCAGCACAAAAAGCGCAGATACAAGGAGTCCACTGTAGTACCTGCTTGATGGATCCAGGGCGCAGTTCCAGGCAAGCGGGGAGTTTTGGCAGTGGGCTCTGCTGGCGGCGGCCGTGGGTACGGGTGATGATTGCCACCCAGAAGCCATTTAGCTGGTACGTTTCAGGGATCCTAGTGAGAAAGGAGAGGTAGTGATTACTTTTTATCAGGACAGAGTTGGGAGGAGGGGGTCAGATGACTGGTGGCAGCCTGTCGGGGGGGGTGGTGGTGCAAGGTGATTGAAACAAAGAGAGGTGATAGAAACAAAAGGTAAAGGAGTGGTGTGAATAGGCAGGAGGGTGGGGAGTTATCAAGAACAAAAGAGGGATTAGTCTGAGGTTGCACTGAAGTTGAGAGACTCGGAATTAGGGGGAAGGGGCAGGTTCACGGTCAATGAGCTTTCAGTGAATTTGTTGAAGGCAGGAGAAGAAAAAAGGAGAAAATGAAAATAAAAGGGAGGTGGAAAGAGTTCTGGTGAGCACAAGTTGTAAGGTATCACAGTGGGTTAGATTGGACTGAGACTGCAAGCACCAAGACAGAGTCTGTAAGCACCCAAATTAATACAGGTGCCCAAGAGACCTCTAACAAGACAGTCTATTACTATTTATTTAGCTCAGATTCCCCAGTTTAAAATTACTTATTGCTGTGTTAAGCGAGTAAAATACAGTAAATTAAGAGTACCAGTACAGGAGCAATGATGACTTTGATATGGAGATCTTAACACAAACCTGCATACTGCATTGAAGGTGGTGTTTAAGAGCGATAAATCAACTTTTGTTACTTTTAAAAACAAAAAAAAGTTATAGTTCAACGTTGATAGGAGTACACTTTTACCAAGTGCAGTCCTGGCAGGTAAAGTTAAACTGTTTTGCATTTTAAACAAAACCCCAATTTTATTATTAACCTGCCAACAAATTGATTTAATATGCAATGAAAAGTGTAGGTTTGAGTCCAATAATACATGTATTCCCAAATATTTTAAACAATCCACCTGTTCAATAACTAAGGGTGAACTATTTGCAATTTTTGGTCTCTCCCCGAAGATCATGCATTTTGTCTTCCTACTATTAAGTAAGAGTCTGTGTTTCAATAACCAGTCATCAAGAACAGAAAAGTCCATGCCCACTGATCTATTTAACGTGTTCGCTGAGGGAGGTCTGTGGTACAATATTATGTCATCTGCGTACATCAATGTGTGTGTACTCTGAACTGCAGTAGATAAATGATCTATAAATAATGAAAACAGTAGCAGTCCCAGGATAGAACCCTGGGGAACGCACTGTTCCATTAATGTAACACTTGACAACACACCTCCATTGCTCACCCTCAGTGGACGTTGGCAACAAATAACTGGCAACAGCTACTCCAATGTGCCCCAGTCTCCCGAGCAGCAACTGATGGTTTACCAGGTCAAAAGCCTTGGACAGGTCCACGAACACAGCATCAGAAAACTTTCTGTTATCCATTGCTTTACTGATGTGGTCTGTGAACACTGCCAAGGCAGCACCCGTACCATGGTCCTTCCAAAAACTATACTGCCCAGAAGACCATTGGAGCAAAGATATTCTGACAGTTTGTTATTAACTATCTTTTCCAACATCTTCCCCAAGATAATCAAAAGAGATATTGAATGATAATTGCCCACATCCTCCCTCTGATCCCTCTTAAAAATAGGCATTATTAAAGTTTGTTTCCATTGAGATGGGAACTCACCGGTAATCAAAGAAAGATTGAACATTTTGGTCAATGAAACATAGATATACTCTGCCGCTAATTTTGAAAACCTAGGCTCTAAGCCATCTCCACCAGAACTTTTATGGACCACAATGTTTTTTTAACATTTTCAGAACTTGTTTATACTTAACTATACGAAAGTAAAAAAGGGCCATTGTTGGTTACAAGGTGAGCTATCATTAATGTAATTACTATTGACATTTTGATTGAAACCCTGTGCATATTCAAAAAGATTAGTACATTTATTTAAAAATGCTTCACTTTTCAGAACTGGGTCAGTTATAATTTTGCCTTTGTCATTCAAAATGTAGGAAATTGTTTAATAGAAGGATCAGTAATAGATTTTATTGCAGTCCAGAATTTTCTGGGATTATTTAGATCTCTAGTTTGGCTATTAAGATGGTAATCTGATTTGCACTGCCTTATTTTTATTCTACATTGATTTCTAAAACAGTACTTGTTGAAATCAGATGTCCTACCAGAGTTTTTAAATATATTCTATAATGTATCCCTCCTTTTCATTAATCTGAGCAGCTCAGAAGTAATCCATTTATTTGTAGCTCCCCTGACCCTTCTAGTAACCTTGGGAAAAATATGTATTTTGAAAGTTAATATAGTATTAAAATAATTTACAGCGACTTCAACTGTCAGAATTGCATCAAGAAAACTCCAATCAATTAGCTCTAGATCCTCCTTTAACTCAGTTCCCAACTCAGTAGTAAATCTCCCGAATTATATAAATCTCGAGGGTGGTTTTGTTCTTTTAGCCTTCCAAACACAATAAACAGCCAGGTGATCACTAATGGTGTCTGGGAAAGCACCCCAGAACTTTGCACTATTTAGATTACTTGTGAGAATCCAGTCTAGAATCGTATGTCTGCCACTGGCCAAGTTCATACGAGTGAAAGTATTTATTATCTGAACAAGTTCAGCACCTGTTATTAGTAACTGTAGTTATTTATTTATTTATTTGAATTTTGTTGACTGGGTAAGCCCACTGAGACAAAGCTGTCCCTTTTTCAGGGGCAACCTGGGGAATATAAATAAGCATTCCATACATAAGATAAACATTGCTATACAGTGGGGGAATCAAATTACACTTATAAGTATAGGAAATTAAAACATATAATGTACACAGCTACATTGTGACTTGTGGTTATACTCAATATATCCTACAATAAACAGTCAGAACAAGGACTCCAAAAATAGATGAGCTTAACAGGATTAGAGTACTGGGTAGGTCTAGTAAAGGCAGTGGGTACATATACATAAATATTGTCTAGTAAGCATTCTACACATGTATCTAGGAGAATTAAAGAGAGAAAAACCATAGGTGAATTGAAATTGCTGTGCTCAATAAGACATATGGGGTGGGGGTTGGGAGAGGGCAGGCATAGAAAGGAGGGAGGGAGGAAAGACCTGAGGGAGGGAGGAGGGCATGTAGAACAAAGTAGGGATTATTTAGAGTCATGGAATGGAGGCTGAAAGAATATTGCTTTGTATAATTTTTTAAATAGCTTAAGAGATGTGCATGTGAGTAGGTCCGGTGGGAGATTGTTCCATTTTTGAGATGCAGCAACACAAAAGTATCTTTCATAAATAGCTAGTCGAGTCTTGGGTAGTTTTAGGATTGGATATTGAGAGGATCATATGGATCTGGTAAAATGTTTGTGTGAGTAGGTTGGAGAGACTGGGTGGGGAAGGTAGGTGGATGAGCTTAAAAGTGGTGCAGAGCAAAGGGAATTCAAGACAGGCTTCAAATGATGGTTCTAAAATAGTTCAGATTCTAAATCAGAGTTCCAGTTTATCATTTAAAATTTTTTCACCCCCTTCCCAGACAGCCATCATCTGATCGACCCCCCCCCCAGCCCCATCACCCGGAATTACCGGGGCTTAACTTATACCTGGCCCGGGAGCGGAGCCTTCAGGGGGTCGGTCGCCATCCTGCCACCAGTGGTTTCCTTTTTCCTCCATTTTAGCCCAGGGGCCCCAGGAGTGGGTACGCATGCATGTAGAGGCACACCTTAGTCCCACGGCCCTGGTAATGGCCCCTTTCCTCCCACCCCAGGCCTAGCGTCTGGCTGCTCCTGGCCCGTGCTGTCCCAAGCCTCCACCAGGTGGCAGCCATCAGCCAAAGGAAGCCCTTGCACCTCCCTGGAGAGGAGAGCTTGCCTGTCGGCAGCTACATCCAGCTCTGTCCCCCCCCCATTGCTGACCTCTGACGGCCCGGGCTCATTCCCAAACCCGGGTCACTGGCATGCCGTGAGGTAAAGCGTACAGCACCTCAGCCCTCAGTGCCACCGGGCCAGCATAGTTCCAGTTTAAATTAAAATCCCCCATAACCTGGACTTCCGGTGACGTCAGCGTGGTAATGGCTGCCTAGCCCCGTTACTCCGTGCCCCAACTGGTAATAAAAGCATTAAATCACCTACATCAGAATGTCTTCGCTGGCCAAAAGCAAGAAGAATAGGCCCGGAAGACCCCAGCTCACTCAGGCACAAAAATTGTGAGCGTTGGTTTGGGAGGAGCATGGGGATGCATCGGATTCTTCAGAGGCCCCTCTCGACTTGTTCCAGGCCGGCCCTCATGAGGGGGGCCCATTATCTGATTTAGCGGCCACAATTAAGCAAACGGCCCATACAGTTAATAAGATTGATCAGTCTCTAGCCGAACTCAAAGCAGACATAAACAATATTAACCACAAAACTGACCAGTTGGAGTTATGTGCTACCCAAATTTCAGAACAATCGGATCGCCAGGACTGCCTGATTCTGTACTTACTGGCGTGGGACTGTGAGCTTACCCACCGCCTGGACGATCTGGAGGGCAGGAGCCAGAGGCAGAATCTCAGGATTTATGGGGTCCCTGAGGATTTGGAAGATAAGTACCCCAATATGATAGCTTTTCTCCAGGACCTGCTACGTGACCTGTTGGAACTGTCACCGGAGTTTACAATGGAGATGGATCGGGCTCATAGAGCACTCGTTTCCAAGCCCAGTGCCCCAGATTTAAAGCCTTGGTCAATTGTTGCCAAGATTACGTCCTACAGAGTAAAAGAGGAATTATTGCAGAAAGCCTGGCAGAAGGGCTAACTGAATTACTCCGGCTCCCAAATCTCACTGGACGATGACCACATGACAGCAGTCCAGGAATCCAGAAGAACCTTTTGGCCAGTGGTGAAGAAGCTCCGGGCTAAAAATACCAAAGCCCAAATCTTGTTTCCAGCAAGGCTAAAAGTTATTACTGAAGCAGGCCCGAAAGTCTACTCAGATCTCTTGGCTGCCTCCTCGTTCCTGAGCTCTCAAGGGATTGCTCCCCCCCCCCCCAATTAAAGAAAATCTAGAAAAAGACCTACTTGCTTCAGCTTGGTCGAAATCTCAAAAGGGAGCTACGAAGCCTGGATCATCACAGAGGTCTCCACACATGAACTTGCAAGCAGATGTTGCTGCCCTGCTGAGAAGATATGGCGATTCCTCCATGGTAAATAAAAAGGCTGCGCACTTATTTGAGGTCATTCAGGGATCATCTCAAAATGATGTGCACCCAGCAACAACGAACACTTGACCCGCTGCCCGATGATCTTCTCAATTTTGAGTTGGTTTGCACTTGGGAGAGGTTCCCTCTCTTTCCCACTTGCTCTCCCGCCCTGCGATATTGCTTTCCCCCTGCCTAGCTCTCTGGGACATTTTGGGCAGCTGAATTACTCCCTCCTCATTACGGAGGGGAGAACTTTTCAAATGTATTAAGACATAGTTTGTAAGTATTTGCTGCAAGAGATGCTTCTGTGAATGTGCACGGGGGAGGGGGAGTTGTTGAGCCCTCTTTGGGAAGTGGGGGGACATATTGATAATTACATCTGTGTGAGGTTTATAATGGAGGGGTTCTCGGTTACGGGGGGTCCGTGGCTGTCAGGTGTTCCGGGGGATCGTGGGTGGACTTTATCTTGGGGGAGCCTGGTGTTTCCTGTAGACTTCTTCTAGGGACAAACTGTTCTGTTCCCTTGGTAACCTCTACGTGTTGTCCCTCGGGGATGGCGGGATGAGAACAACTTGGCTCCTGCGCATTTGGATCCTCCCCTCCCCTCCCTCGGTGGGCAGTGAGGTGCGAGTGCTCCTGGGTGTAACTCGTGCCCCCCTTTTCTTTTCTTTCCCTTACCGCTGAGCACCCACCTTATGAAGCCTGTCCCCTTCGGTAGCTGACTCCTGGAGCTCCAGGTGGAAACTGCGATCCGGCATTAGAGAGTAAGCGGACCCAGCTACAAATAGCAGTTGGATTGGAAGGGTGGGGATCGTGGGCTGGGCTGGGGGATGTGAGGGGCCATGGTGGAGAGGCTGCTTTTGGGGGTAGACTATATCCTACATCGAGGCACCCCCAGGAGTATGCCTGTGCTGTGGGGTTTCGAGGTGACCCACATTGGTGCAATTTACATTTTTATAGGGGTGGGATGCTGGGTGTCTTCCACCTGCTTCCCCAGAGGCCCCTCCCGGGCTCTAGATCTCGGGGCTCTTGGGGTGAGAGTGCCTGCCCTTCTTTGTGTGCATGGGGGACCCCTTCCTGGACTCCTTCCTTTAACCCAAATAGACGGATGCCCTTGGGGCAGGGATTGGACGCCTAGCGGGGGTCCCTGCTCGCATACTGAATTGAATACACATGGTCAGGTCCGGGGTTCCCGGAGGGACCCACTTGCCTGCATGGGCTGGGTTACACAGCCTGTCTCCTCCTGGGACAATAACAGATGGTGGGACTAGCACGGGGCTATATCGGGGGCCCCCCCTTCCCACCCGGTGGGTCCCCTGTCACCCATCCCTCGTGGTCTCCCCCGGGATTGGCAACTTACTATACTCTAGTAATATGTTAACTAGGTGATTTCTTTTTTATTGACATCTTTCTTGGTCCGTTTGGGGCTCCCCTCAGGGTAGATCAGCCTGGACACTTCATCGCTGAACTTGAGGCAAGCTCGATATAGGGACTACACCCTACAGCTGGTGGGCTCCCCCCTCAATAGTAGGAAAGCCCTCCTCATACTGCATTTCGGCAGTTGCCTCATTGCTGAACCACCATCTATAGCAACCCTTGGAAGTCACTTAAAGATTTGTTTATGGAGAGGGGAGCGTCTGGATTTTCCTGTTTTGTTTTAACCCAGATGTCTCTCCTCTTACTGTTATGGTATGCCCTAGTACCGCTTTGGGCAATGTATATAGTTAAGGCACCTTCTGAAATTTTGCAAGATGCGACACAATTTTTTTCCTTTTCACTAGTATCTCCACCTGCATTTGAACAGGGAGAGGGGTACATGCCCCCTTGGCTCCACCATCATTCTGGGGTTACTGGGGAACCTGGATGGTATAGGCTGAGTATAACGTTTCTCAGGACCCGGGAATGTTTTGTGGAGTGGTGGGCTCATGGGGCAGTTTAGCGAATATAATGTTAACTTTATCTCCAGTTTGTGTTGATAAAACAATGCAATTAAGCCCACAAGGTTATATTTTGGGCTTTTGTTATGAGAATGTATGGTTATTGTATATTATAGAGAAGATAAAACCACAAGAGGGAGTGGACAGTCATGACCCATTAGCAATGAAATCAGAGATAAGAATGCTTTTCCAGGAGAATTTAAGGCTTTGTACAGAGGTAGAGCTTATTGGGAAGAAGAAGAATGGCTCATAACCACTTAAAAATATATTCACTGAATGTGAATGGTCTGAGCAGCCTGGTCAAGAGGTCTAGAATGATGACGTTAGCTAAAAAGTCAAGTGCTGACATAGTATACTGGCAGGAAACCCACTTGACTTCAAGGGAACATGAGAAGCTTCAAGGTAGGGGCTACGTGCAGGTCTTTGCCTTGGCTATGCCAGGGGGAAGAAAGAGAGGAGTTGCTATACTGGTCTCCTTGCTTCTCCCATTCAGAAAAATTAAAGAATGGGTTGATCCTGCTGGTAGATTAATTATAGTCCAGGGGATTTTAAATGAGCAGGAACTAACCCTGGCTAACATTTATCTGCCTCAGGCTTCAAACTCCCCTACTATCCACCTTTTGCTGGATAAAGTGCTGGAGATGATGAGGGGGAACCTGATTCTGGCAGATGACTTCAACATTGCCCCGAATCCTGCCTTGGACACTACCAGGGCTCGGCCCAGTGCGCAACAGGCCTCACACAAATTCTTTATGCGGTTTACGGAGGGGGTGGGGTGGCTAGATACGTGGTGGACTTTACACCCAAGAGACAGGGGGTATTCTTTTTACTCTGCAGTCCATGGGACACATATACAAGAATTGACCACTGTTATACCCAGAAGGAACAGCTTGGCACACTGGTCGAAGCCACATTGGGCCCTATAGCCCACTCAGATCATGCCCCACTCATCACTCAGTGGAGCCTGGGCCTGGAGAGGTGCAACACTGGGTGAAGATTTAACCCCGTACACTTAAAAAGTGAACAATTTAAGGAGTTCCTTAACTATAAAATTATGGAAATCATACGGGACAATTCTATTTAGGAGATCCCATCAACAATCCAATGGGATACCCTAAAAGCAGTCCTGAGAGGTCATTTAATAAAATATTCAGCCGGGCTAGTGAAGGCACGAAAGGAAAGACAGCTTCAGCTGGAACAGACTCTTCAGTTCCTTCAGCTGGCTCACCAACAAGGTGATAACTCGGTCCTTCCCCAGATAAAGCAGACCAAGAATGAGCTGGACTCCTTATGTCGGCAGCAAACTGTGACAAGGTACCTTTGTAAATGAGCCTATGGCTCAAAGGTTTTCCAAACTGCTGGTTAAATAAAATAAAATAAAAAAAACTGAGGTTGCCCTTGTGTATCTCCGGCAGAGATATGGCGAGATCGGCCCTCGAGCCTCCTGGTTACTGGCGTACCGACTCTGTCAACATCGTAAGCTGTCTACTATTACA
Source organism: Neoceratodus forsteri (assembly GCA_016271365.2). NCBI lineage: Eukaryota > Metazoa > Chordata > Ceratodontiformes > Ceratodontidae > Neoceratodus > Neoceratodus forsteri. The sequence continues at coordinate 1,596,586,952 of CM057450.1, forward strand.
ATGATAAAGGACCCCGGGACAGGAGAATGTCATACCAAACTTAAAAACATATCTCAGGCCTTTTGTCAATATTATAAAACCTTGTACACTCCGGATCAGGAGACAGATTTGTCACACACTGAATCATTCTATCGGCTCTAAAGTTACCTACACTTAATTATGAACAGCAGGACCTCATGGTGAGACCAGTTTCACCGGAGGAGTTGATGTTGGTCATCTCCAAGTCCAAAACCCAAAAAGCCCCTGGGCCTGATGGTTACGGGGCTGAGTTTTATAAAAGCTCGACTCAGTCTATCAGTAAGCTGTTACTCGCAGCGTTTAACGAGGTCCTTGCCGGTGAATCCCTTCCACCCAGTTGGGCGTATGCCACAATTTCCGTCATCCCCAAACCAGGTAAGGACCCTCTACAATGTAGCTCATATAGACTGATATTGGTCCTTAACTCAGACTTCAAATACTTTATGTCCATCCTGGCCCGGCGACTGGACCTTATACTACCGGAGTTGATTGACCTCGCCCAAACAGGTTTTGTGAGTTCTAGGTCCACTTCAGATAACACTCGTAGGGCCCTTCATTTGGCCCATGAGATGCAATTCCGGGAGGACTCTTCTGTCCTTCTCAGCCTTGATGCTGAGAAGGCCATTGATTGGGTGTCATGGCCTTTTCTGTTTGCCACAATGACCGTTATGCGCTTCCCGGGACCCTTCATAGATACTCTTAGGAAAATATATGCATCCCAAAAGGCATGTGTTAAAACATCCGGCCACCACTCTGAATACTTTCCCCTTTACAGGGGTACGCGTCAGGGCTGCCCACTATCACCAGGCCTTTTGACATCTTTATTGAACCTCTGGCCCAGGCAATTAGATTGTCGTCTGAGATTTCGGGAATGACTATAGATGGCACAGAGCACCGGGCAGCTCTTTACACGGATGACATTCTGCTATTCTTTACTAAATCTGAACAATCTATACCCTCCATTTTTCATCTCTTGGAAGAATTTGAGTCACATTCGGGTTACAAGCTGAATACCAGCAAGACCGATGCCCTCACCTTTCACTATGCTCCATATGAAGCATTAAAAGAGAGGTATCCGTTCCGCTGGGGGCTTACCAAGCTAAAATATTTAGGAATTTACCTCTCGCATCGGGCTGAGGATACCCTAAATAACAACTACCACCCCTTTACATCCCAGATGAAACAAGACTTTGAAAGATGGAACGTCCTTCCACTGAATATGCTCCAGCGCATAGAGGTGGTCCAGATAGTAACTCTTCCGAGGATTCTCTATTTGTTCCAGAATTTACCCCTCAATCTGCCGAACAGTTTCTTTAAGGTTTGGAACAAGGCCATAGTGAAATTTGTCTGGGCAGGAAGACGCCCTAGAATTAAAGTGGGGAACCTCCACCTCCCTAAAGCTCAGGGGGGCTTGGCACTCCCCAACCTGAAACTTTACTACTGGGCATCTCACCTCTGTTTTATAATACAGCGCCTTATAGGAATGACCTTGGCCAGGTGGAGGGAAATTGAAAAGAGCGTGCTCCCTCACCGGGAATACCAAAAAGTGATATTCCACAAAACCCCACCCTCATTAGGCCGGCCTGCTTGGGACCCATGGATGGTGTACCAAGCACAGGTCTGGTACTCAATGCGAAAGGCCCTGGGGATTACCCCTTTTCTGGTCTTACTTTGCCCAATAGACCTACTGGAGGATTTTCTCCCAGCCCTCTCAGACCATATCTTTAGGACTTGGAGGCATGCCCATCTCTTCCAGCTTTCGCAACTGCAAATTGGCCCCCACTTTAGAGAGTTTGGGGAAATCAGTCGTGAATTCCACCTACGCCAAGAGTTCTCACACTTTGTCTTAGTGAGCCTCCCACAAGCCTTGGAAAAGATCTTGAGCCTCCCCCTACTACAGAAATAATTTGGGGCCTCCCCATAGTTTGAACAACTATCATACTTTGCATATTACAGGAAGAATGCAATGAAGTGCATTTGAGTAGTTGAGTTTGTTCTCATTTTATTGAACTTATTATTCTCCCTTTCTATAAACCCCCTCCCCAGGTCAGCCTATTCGCTCCACACTTCTGAGTTTTGAACCTTATTTACCGGTCTTTGCAATACCTCCATGAGTCAGACTGTTTTCTTTGCCAGTTTTACCCTGTTCTTAAACACCTTCTCGGAGACCATTTTGCTCCCTCCTGGCCTTGCTCCTAGTATCTCTCTGCTTAGCCTTTGTATTTGTGCTTTTCTGCAACCAGTATAATGGGTTAATTGTTATCTTGTTCCTATTCATTTGTATTATTTTGCATTTTGTTTTGCACAGTTTCCAAAAATTGTATTTCCTCCATACAGCTTTCCCCATGACATACCAGGAAACAACATAGAAACATAGAAGTTGACGGCAGATAAGGACCGCAAGGCCCATCCAGTCTGTCTATTTCTTTTTCTACCTTATAAATGTGCCATCGGCCTTTGCTCTGTCAGTGGCCTATCTATTCATAGTCATTTGTATTGCTCCCTTATGCCTATCCCATGCCTGTTTGAAGCCCTGCACTGTATTCATAGCCACCACTTCTTGTGTAAGCCATTCCATGCATCCACCGCCTTTCTGTGAAAAAGAATTTCCTCACATTCCCCTTAATCGGCCTCCTCTAATCTCATGCTGTGTCCTCTTGTCCTGCTATTTTTCTTTTATTTAAACATGTTAGACTCTTTCACCCTGTTTATGCCCTTAAGGTGTTTGAATGCCCGATCATATCACCTCTCTCCCTCCTTTTGCTCAAGGGTATACATATTGAGCTCTGTTAATCTGTCCTCATATGTCTTCTGATGCAGTCCCTGCACCATTTTGGTTGCCCTTCTCTGGACTGCCTCAATTTGGTTAATGTCCTTGTGAAGGTGTGGCCTCAATGCTGCACGCAGTACTCTAGATGGGGCCTAACCAGTGTCTTGTACAGAAGGATTATTACCTCCCTCTTACGACTTGTGATACCCTACTAATACACCTAACACCCCGTAGCCTTACCTACTGCTTTAGAGGTCTGCTTGATGATTTTAGGTCATCAATGATGATGATGCCCAAGTCTCTTTCTTCCTTTGTGACTGCTAGCAACTCCCTCCCAGCCTATAGGTGGCTTCAGGGTTTCTCTTCCTATGTGCATGATTTTGCACTTCTTTGCATTAAATTCCAGTTGCCACTCTTCTGACCATTCTGCTAGTTTATCCAGATCTCTTCTCATTCTGCCCACCCCATCTGGATCATCTACTCTGTTGCAGATCTTGGTGTCATCTGCAAACAGACAAGCCTTACCCTCTAGTCCATCTGCAAGGTCACTAATTAAGATGTTGAAGAGGACTGGCCCCAGGACTGATCCCTGAGGTACCCCACTTGTGACTTGCATCTCTTCTGACTGTATACCATTTACCACCACTCTCTGTTTTCTGCCCGTCAACCAGTTTGCCACCCAGTTGACCAACTTCTGACCCACCCCGAGCCTACCCAGCTTATTTATCAATCTTCTATGTGGAACAGTGTCAAAAGCTTTGCTGAAGTCAAGGTAGGCGACATCAACTGCTCCACCTTGGTCCACCACTCTGGTTACCCAGTCAAAGAAATCTATGAGATTAGTTTGACAGGACCTTCCTTTTGTAAACCCATGCTGTCTTGGATCCTGTGCTCCTATGGATTCCAAGTGTTGCACTATCCTTTCCTTAAGGAGCTCCATAATCTTGCCCACTACTGAGGTAAGACTGACTGGTCTGTAGTTCTCCGCCTCCTCCCTGCTACCACTCTTGTGGAGCGGGATCACATGAAGCCCTTCTCCAGTCTTCTGGGACCTCTCCTGTGCTCAGAGACTCACTAAACAATTCTGCTAATGGCTCTGCTAGTTCCTCCTTTAGCTCCTTAAGTACCCTGGGATGTATGCCATCAGGTCCCATTGCCTTATCCACCCTGAGCTTAGCAAGCTCTTGTAGGACCCTTTCTTTTGTGAAGGGAGTAGTGCTCACCTCCCTCCCCCCTGTGTCCATGATGCTGAGCTGTGGGCCCTGCCCTACCTTCTCTTCAGTAAATACTGAGCAAAAGTATCTATTTAGGATAGATGCCTTTACAGGGTCCTCCTCCTCACATGCTCCCTTTTCTCCATTAAGCTTAGCAATACCCCCTCTGGACTTTCTCCTTTCACTAATGTATCTATAGAAAGTCTTGTCACCTTCTTTTACTGTTCGTGCTAGTGTTTCTCAGTTTGGGACTTTGCCTGCCTTACTGCCTTACCTGCTTCCCTTAGGGCGTTTGGCATGCCTCCTATCTTCATCCCGCTGTGTTCCCTTATATTTCCTGAAGGCCAGCCTTTTGGCCCTGACCTTTTCTGCTACTGTATTTGAGAACCAAAGTGGTTTCCTTCTTTTGCACTTCCTTTTCTGTCTAACACAATGGATGTTGCTTGCCATTGCATCCTTAATGCTTGCCCACTTTGCCTGTACCCCCTCACCTGTGTTTCTTTTTGCCAGGGCTAGCTTAACTCTGTTGGCCATCTTATCAAAGTCAGCTCCTCTGAAGTCCCATATTTTTGCCTTGGAATGGGATGATTTAGATGTAGTAGCCAAATTGAACCATACCATGTGATGGTCAATGGCCCCCAGGTGACCTTCTACCTGGAGATCTGTGATCCCTTCTTTGTTAGTCAGTACTAGATCTAGGATAGCCCTGTCTCTTGTGGGTTGCTGTACCAGTTGTTTGAGGCCCTCCCCCTGCAGGGAATCCACTATGAGTCTAGTTCTGGCAGATGTTCCTGCTGGTGTTGACCAATCTGTATCCGCATGTTGAAGTCTCCCATTATCAGAACCTCCCTTTAGCTGTCATGTTTTGTATATCTTCTAACAGTAATGTGTCTATGTCCTCCCTCTGGTCTGGGGCCTGTAGACAACCCCAGTTCTTATGGCTGTCCCATTTCCTGTTTCCAGGGTGACCCACAGTTCTTCTGGCTCCTTATGTGTATTCTGAATTTCTGTAGCTTTGATATTTTCATTAACATACAGAGCCACTCCTCCCCCCCTTTTTGCACCTCGGTCTCTTCTGAACAATACATAGCCAGGTACTGAAGTCTCCCAAGTGTGGTTATTGGTAAACCACGTCTCACTAATTGCTACTATGTCCAGTTTAGCCTCTGACATTATTGCCTGCAGGTCTGGGATCTTATTTTCCAGGCTGTGAGCATTTGTGTACATGATTTTCCATTGGCCAGATTTTGGTGTGTTAGTTGTTGGGTGAAGTTTGGCATTACCCCTGTGCGTCGTATGGGGAGACAAACCTTTTTTCTTACCTGGTGATGCAAATGAACGGCAAACATGCTGAATTCCTGTTTGACCACTAGCTGAGGGGAGGGGTGTTCTTCCCATTCGACGATGGGTGCTGCACCCTCTCCCCATTTGCTAGTTTAAATATTCTGCAAGACGTCAAACTTCTGCCCCAATGCACTGACTCCTCTTTAGTCAGATGCAGTCCATCAAATTTAAAGAACATTCGCTCCCAGAACTGTTGCCAGTTCCTACAAATCTGTGTCCTTTTCCTGGCACCAGCCCTTGAGCCACGTGTTTAGCTCCCTATCTCCCTTCTCTGACCTTCCGTCCATCTGCTCCCTCTCCCAGACTGGCAGGATCTCAGAGAAGGAGATGCCGGACTAAATAGATGATAGTTTGTCACCCAGCCTAGTCAGGTGTTCCTTGTCTCCACAACTGACCGGGTTGGCTAGATCATTAGTCCCTATGTGTACTAGGACATCAATGTTTTCTCCTGCTTTGTGAACAATTTTAGCAATGCGGTCAGTGTCTCTCCATGCTGATGTACCTGGAGACATCTGACCATCAACCCTGGCTGGAGATGGGTATCAACTCCCGAATCATGGAGTCTCCTATGATCAGAAGGTTTTTGGATTTCCTTTGTGCTTGTTTTGTTTTGGTTCCTGATTTAGGTGAGTTTTGTTGCGCTAGCTCCTGTGCCGCAGTGTCCTGCTCTGCAGTGTCTTCTGCCTCTTTATTTGATTTCAGAGATAGAGGCAGATACCTGTTTGTAGTGTTTATATGGTTTTTGGAGGCAATGTGATGGAGAGCAGAGAGTGATGGGGCACCTGATTTGCTCCTCCTAACCACCTGCCAACCTCCTGGTCCAACTACCCTCTACGGTTGAGGTTCTTCTGTTGGATGTTGGGGAAATGGCTGGTGGTTCTTATAATGTATTTCCTCTTCAATATGAAATTTGAGGCGTGCAATCTCTGCCCATGCTGCCTGGAGCTGAGCCCTAAGATCTCCAAAGGCCCAGCATGTAGGACAGTGTCCTAAATCCTGTAAGACTGTCCTTCTGAAAATTGTTCCACAGTACCTGCAGTTAATGATATCCATTCCAGATAAGTTGCTGGGTTTGTAACCTAGTCAGAGTAATTAGAAGGAAAAAAAAAGAAGAAAAAAAATGCAAGTAATGGTTTAATTGTGCTTTGTTTAACTTGTTATAACAAGTTATATTACTAGTGCCCCTGTAAATGAGATCACCTTGTGGAGGCCCCACTGATCCGCCCCTTCCTGCTCTGCCACAGGAAATGTCAGAACTGTGGTACCCTATAAAAGGAGTGTAGCGTGGGGTGGTTGGGGATGGGGGTGGGTGGCTGGGCCCTTCCCCTGCCTAAAAAGAAGAACCACGGACGAAAGAACAAGGAGGTAAGAGCAGAAACAATCAGTCAACAACAACTGCAGTAACCCTGAAAGCTTATCCTAATGTTAGATAAAACTGTAAAACCTGTAAAGCACCACCTGTAATAATTTCAGAGAAGATGTACGCTGTAAGAAACACTTTGCTCCAGAGAAAAATAAAGCAGTAACAGAAGATATACCTTGCAAAAGACAATTTGAATACTTGTATTTGTTGAGCGTGTCTTTCCTGGTAACCATTTTGTACATAAATTTTCATGCCATTATTTGCTTTCAGTTTGCTGCATCCTTTCACAGAAAGCATCCAAAACTTGACATTTAAAAAATAGTACATTTTAAAGCTTGCTTGAGCCTCCCTTGGAACAGGTTGAGGCCTCCCCTGGGAGGCTGGCCTCACCATTTGAGAAACCCTGACCTACGCCAATCAGATTTTATTCGATATCTACAACTCCGACACTATTTTGAATCCCTACCCCTTAATGTTCGTTCACCTGAGGCACACCCCCCCCGGTGATCCGAATACTTCAACAAGTATTAAAATCCCGGGGACTTAAGCACGCTGTTTCAGTGCTGTATAGGTCCCTGCTGGAAACAACAGAGGGAGATGCATCACGGTTAAGGGAAAAAATGGAACGAGGAGTTGGGTTCTCAAATTACACCTCAACAGTGGGAAGTTCTTTTGCGTATGGTATCAAGAATCACCTACTCTCATTCCTGGAGGTTATTTTCATGGCAATTACTGATAAGATTTTTCCGAACTCTGCTAATAACCTCTCATTATGGCGCTACCCGATCTGCAGCGTGTTGGCGCCTATGTGGTGAGGTTGCTGCTCACCACTCTCATATTTTTTGGTCCTGTTCAAAACTGCAGCCTTCTCTGCAGGCTTTATTTGAGGAGTTAGAAGACCTCTTTGGGGTCAGACTTCCTTATCGGGGTGACTTCTTTATCCTGCGTTGCTTTCCTCCTGGCCTGTGTGACCCCCATGCCCGATACCTATTAAATATTCTTCTCCTGGCAGTGAACAAAGCTATCACTAAGTGTTGGCTCACAGTTGAGCCCCCTACCCTTTCGGGCTGGAGAGAGATAGTCCACCTTATATATAGATCTGAAAAAATAACCCACAATTTAAATGATCAGGCAGAACTAGGCTCTTTGAAGTGGAGGAGATGGATCATCTATATTATGGCCAAAGACCCTCATTTTGTGTCTTAATACAACATCTCACTTGACTGGCTCCTCAGGTCATAGTTTATGGACTCCTGGCCCTTGCCTGGACCTTAAAAAGTTCAATTAATAGGGGTTGGATGGGGCTCTGACTGGGCGGGGGGGAGCTGGGGGAGGTGGGCAGCGAGGAGGGATAGATGATTCAAATCTGGGATAATCAGTAGAGTGATAGTGGGGCATGTATTACTGGATTAGGATGGCTATTATAATAATTTTGTGCAATCTTATTAATAGACCTGTACCTCTGTACGTCTGATGCAATGTCTTTAATGCTTATGACGAAATGAGACTGTCAAACTGTGTATAAATTGTAAAATCTTCTCTAATAAAAACGATATTTACAAAAAAAAAAAAACCATAACCAATATGTCCCCTCTAGGCTGCAGTTGCCTGAGTGGCTACTGTTCACTACCATCCTTTTCCTTCTATTCCTGAAACAGTTTGACACCCAGCTTGTCACTTTCTCTCCCATCCCCAGGCTGCTTAGTTTCTTAACCATCCTCCTGTGCAGCACAGTGTCAAAAACCTTACTTAAGACTCAATGAGGTACATCCACTGCTCTCCTTTAATTCAACTCCTTGGTAACCCTGTCAAAAAAATATATAGAATTAGTTAGACAGAAGTAGGAGGTTGTTCAGGAAAGAGGTTTGGTTTTATCTTCTGTTTTAACTGACATATTTGAATAGTTTTGTACTTGGAATTAGTTATGTGTGTTAAAAATTACTACTTTGAGTTAGAACTGTTACTTGGGCTGTGATATTGTAACTATTGGGGCTTGTGTGCTGGTTGTGGGAACACTTGTTTGGCAGTGATAATTAGAGTGAAATTTAAATGTGATGTTTGCCTGGTGGGTAGTGCCTCCCACCCACCCTGTTTTGTAGGCTTTCTTAAATAATGAAAAGCCACTGGGGATTGGGATTGAAGGGCTGTGTATTTCTGTTTGTGACTGAAAGTTGAAGCAACAGGAACTGGTGGGCCTGTGACATCATACAGTACCTGATGTCTGCATACACACACTGTTAGTAGGACTGGACACACACTGGACTGTATGTGTTTGTGAGACTTGGGAACTTTATTGGTGGGGTTGAAATTGGCTTCGTAAATAACTGCAGTCAGTATAGAGAGAGAGACTGTATTCTAGGTGGAAGGGACTGAGAAAAGGGGTGTGTGCCATTATGAACAGAGAGGGACAAACAGGGTGGCCACATTCTACCATGGCAGGCATCTTCGGAAGGGTTGTAGGCTGCACAGGCTGTGGAATGGCAATAATTCTCAATTGGGCCTGGGGAGAGGGAGGCTGCCCTCTCTGTAGACAGCTGTCTTGTGTCAGGAGTGAAGTATATTGGTTAAGGAGTAAGTTGGGGGAGTTGGGGGGTGTCCAAGGATAAGGGGTGTGGATATGGGCGGCAGAAGGGTGGGGCTGAGGGGAGGCTGGGGCAACGCTCAGACATTACTGGACGTTATGTTACAGCAAGCAGGAGGGTGGATATTAGGGACAGAGGACCCTTAGATAGGGATGTTGACGCTAAGGGGAAAATGTACGGGGTAAACATTCCGAATATAAAGAGAGTGGAGGGGGAAGAGTCAGGAGGGGCTGTTGTAGGGAAGCCTAGAAGAGCAGACAGTGAGAAGGGAGGGGCTGTTGTTGGGAAGCCTAAAAGAGCAGACTGTGGGAAGGGAGCTCCTAAGAAGAACAGGGCAAGAGGGGAGGAAGAGGGGCAGTTTAGAGGGTCAGTCAGGGGGGGAACTCAGGTTACTTGATAGAGGCTGGCATAAAGTGTGACAATAAATTTGAGCTACTAAGCAACCTATAGGGGCGGAAGGGGTTGGTGGAAATAAGGAAACTGATACAAAGGCCGGGGAGGGAGTCAGATACCCATAAGACATCACAGACCGGCAATGGAAAGGATAGAAATAGTCCCAGAGAGAGAAGGGGAAACATAAATGTTAAGCAGATGAGGGAGATGCAACATATTGCAGACATGAGGGAGGAGAGCATGACTGGAGAGAAACTGGGAGACAAGGAGGCGGGGGAGGGGCCCCCCTTCAGCAGGGGGGTCTGTACCAAGGATGGGGCCCTAGGTAAAGGGGACCCACAGAGGGCCTCTGGAGGTAGGGGTACTATTACAAGGGGGAGGATGGTGGTGTGGGGAAGGGAAACCATCAGGGCCAGGATAAATGGTTGGATAAGAGAGGGTTAAAGGGGACACCTATTCAGGGGACTGAGTTAAGTGGGCAAAATAACAAGGGAGGCAGAAGAGGAGGGTGACAAGGGGGTCTCTAATAAGGCAGGAAGACTCCCATGGAATTGAGATCATGACTAAAGGGGGGGTGGGGGGTTGAGAGCGCATAGTGGAGGTAACCATAAGGATGACGGCGGTGTTAAGATTCTGTTATTGGGAGACTCAATGATTAGGGGTATCCAGTGGGAGGGACAGGGGGGTGGATGCCATAGCCAGGTGAAGGTAGTGAGTATCTCTGGGCTGACAGTGCACAGAGCAAAGTTCATGGTGTACGAACTGGTTAGGGATTGTGGAGGGAAACCGGATTTCCTGGTGCATTTGGGAACTAACGATCTAGAGGGAAATAGCGTTTTGGAAATCCAAGCAAGTTTCCAAGAACTTGCCAGAGTCTGTCGGGATAATGGATGCAACATTTCCTTTTTGGAGATATTTCCAGTACCAAAGGCTTCAGTGGAGAAAAAATGAAGATCACAGAGGTTAATGACTGGCTCAGGAAGTGGGGTGAAGAGAGGGTTGGGGTGTTAGGGAACTGGAAAGGGTTTGGGAGGATAAGGGACTGTATGCCAGGACAGACTTCATCTTGCCCGTTAGGAAGGAAGTCCTTAAACAGGGGTGGCTGACTACATTCAAGAAAGGTGGGGTTTAAACTTGTGAGGGGAGGATAAAGGAGGGCTGACCAGAAGCCCTTTCCTCCAGATGAGGGAGTAGCCTTCAAACCCAAGGGGAGGGGGACACAGACTGGGGAGGAGGTTTCAGGAGGACAGAGGGGGATGGAAGTATAAGAAACCTGGGTGGGGTTGATAAAGGGATAAGGGGGAGTGGTGTTAGTAAATGCCAGGAGCTTGGGAAACAAGTTGCCAGAGTTCCAGACCATGCTGTTTGGGGGTTGATGTGGCAGTGGTCATGGAAACGTGGACAAACAGAAACCATGACTGGGACCTAAACGTGCCGGGATACACTATGCTTAGGAAGGATAGAAAGGAGGACAGAGGGGGTGGAGTGGCTATGTTCATTAGAGATGACATAGAAATTGCTAGGGTAGAAGAGGCAGAGGGAAACGTGGAGGCCTTATGGGTCACCTTACGAACCCCAGCAGGAGGTAAGGTCAAGCTGGGTGTAGTATATAGGCCCCCCAGGATGGGCGATGTTCTGGAGGATGGTTTGCTGGACAACATCATTGCCCAGTGTGGACCAAAAGGGGAAGGAGTGGTGTTGATGGGGGACCTTAATATGCCAGGTACAAACTGGGGAACCATGTCCTCTAAGGTGGCCAAGGAGCAGAGGCTGCTGGACGGCTTCCAGGATGTGTTCTTAACACAGCATGTGATGGAGCGCACAAGGGAGGGGCATGTCCTGGACATGGTTCTGGCAGATGGGGATCTGGTAAGGGACCTGGTTATAGAGGATCCCCTGACTGGGAGCGACCACAATACTGTCTGGTTTCAAATAAGCATGGGGAGGGGAGATCTAGGACACTGGCAGTGGACTTCAGGGGGGCAGACTTTGTGGGCATGGGAAATATTCTCAAGGACCACTTGAAGGGGATTACATCAATGACAAATGTGGAAAAGAGATGGGAGATCATAAAATGGGGACTTCATGAGGCAGTCAGGACCTGCGCTAAGGTGAAAGGTAAGGGAGCAAGGTCACAAAAACCATGCTGGTGGTCCAGTGAGGTTCAGGTAGCGGTCAGAAAAAAGAAGGCAGCCTACAAAAAATATAAAACAATAAGAGGGGATAGGGGGAAGGAAATGTACCATCTTGCATCTAGAAAAGTCACCCGGATGGTGAGGGGGGCAAAGTCCAGTAAAAAGTAACGGCTGGCAGAGGGGATACATGGAGGGGAAAAGGGGTTCTTCCGGTACATTGGGGAGCGGAGAAAAACTAAGGGTCATCTCAGCAGATTGAGATCAGAAGGAGGGTGGGTGGAAGAGGCAAGGGACCAGGCAGAGGTATTAAACGAGTACTCCACCTCTGTGTTCACTAGGGAGGGGGATGGGATATCTACAAAGCAAGGCACAATGGGGATAGAAGCAGTAGTGACTGGGATCAGGGGAGCAACAGAAATGGAGCAAGAGGGAGGGAGAGGTACCCCAGGGGTGTCACATCAGGATAAGGATAAAAAGGCCAGTAAGGTGGAGGGGACGGATGATGCTATCTCCACCAAAAGGGTGTGGTTAGCCCTCAAGACCCTAAAGAAAGATAAATCTCTTGGGCCGGATGGCATTCATCCGAGAGTACTATGGGAATTGGCGGACATACTGGCTGCACCCCTGGTGGAGCTTTTCAACAGGTCGCTTGAGACAGGGAGGGTACCTAGGGATTGGTGAGAGGCACATGTGGTGCCAATCCATAAAAGGGGGGTCGAGAGAAGTACCAGGTAATTACAGACCCATCAGTTTGACCTCAGTTGTGGGAAAATTAATGGAGAGTATACTAAAGGAATGATTGCGGGTGTACTTGGAGGAGGTGGGAGGTCTGGCTAGTCGGAAACATGGGTTTGTGCCAGGTAGATCATGTCAAACCAATCTTGTGGAGTTCTATGAATGGGTAACATCAGAACTGGACAGAGGAAAGCCTGTGGATGTATTATTCTTGGACTTCAGCAAGTCGTTTGACTCTGTCTCCCACAATGGTCTGGTGGAGAAACTGACAGGGTTGGGAGTAGGCCCTTTGATGGTTAGATGGATTGAAAACTGGCTAGCTGGACGCACCCAGAGAGTAGTGGTCAATGGGGAGCTCTCGAACCCTAGAGAGGTCGGTAGTGGGGTACCGCAGGGCTCAGTCCTGGGTCCGATCCTGTTTAATGCATATATATCGGACATCAGGGAGGGTATAGGGTGTGAAATGAGTCTCTTCGCTGATGACTCCAAGATGGGAGCAGTAGTTGAGGGGGAAGAGGGGAGGTTGGCCCTGCAAGGGGACCTGGACACCCTGGGAAGCTGGACTCACACATGGAAATTAAATTTCAATATCACCAAGTGCAAGGTGTTACATCTTGGGCGGGGTAACCCTAAACATAGGTACACCCTGGGAAGGGAGGCGCTGGAGGCCTCAAAAGGGGAAAAAGACCTAGGGGTCATGGTGGATGCATGTATGAATAACTCTGAGCAGTGCAAGAGAGCGGCTAGCAAGGCAAACAGGATGTTGGGATGCATCGTAAAGGGGATCACCTGTAAGAGCAGGGAAGTGATTCTGCCGCTGTACAGTGGACTGGTTAGACCACACCTTGAGTACTGTGTGCAGTACTGGAGACCACACTTGAAAAGGGACATACAGCTCCTGGAGCGGGTACAGAGGACGGCAACTAAGATGATACGAGGACTAGGGGATTTGATGTATGAGGACAGACTTGAGGAGCTCTGCCTGTTTTCAGTGGAGGAGAGGAGAGACAGGGGACATGATTGAGGTCTTCAAGTACCTCAAGGGAATAAATAGGGTAAACATGGAGGAGATCTTTAGACTAAAGCAGGGAGGTATCACCAGAGGGCATGGTTTGAAGTTGGAAGGTGGAAGGGTGGGGGAAGAGAGGAGGTTTTTCACTGAGAAGGTGGTGGACCCTTGGAATGCGCTGCTTGGCGAGCTGGTTCAGAGATCCACAGTGGAGGGCTTCAAGAGAGGGTGGGACAGACACAGAAAGCGGATGTATCAGATGATGGCCTGACCCAGGGGGGTGGGGATGGATGATAGGGGTTTCTGGAACACAAGGAGGGGGAGGGCCTCGGCACCCAACTAGGGATCTGAGGTTCGAGTAGACTCGATAGACCGTAAGGCCTAATCTGCTGGCAATTAGTATGTTAGTTAGACATGACTTCCCTGAGCGAGGCTCAGTTGGTAGTACATCCGCCTCTAGACCAGAGAGTCATGGGTTCTCATCCCACTTGCACCTAAAACGCTGGCATCTGAGTGCAGTATCAGGGGGGTGCTGTACTTCTGGGCTGTGCCATCCTTCGGATGAGACGTTAAACCGAGGTCCCTTCTACCCATCCTGGTGTTGTCCTGGTGGGTGTCCAGGTGGAAGTTAAAGAACCCAGGGCATTCTTCACAAAGAGTAGGGGACATTTCCTGTGTCCTAGCCAACATTCCCCTTCCCATAAACTGGTTCATGCAATTGTCCAGGCTGTGTGTGGGTGTTGATGTGCGATATGGCCGCCACTACACATTGTCACTTCACTGCCAGTCTAGCATTGCTTGTAAAGTGCTTTGGGATACATGGTGTATGAAAAGCACTATATAAATGTTGATTCTTCTTCTTCTCCTCTGAAACCATGCTGCCAGTGGTCCTACAGCCCTTTTGCCTCAAGGTGCTCCATGAGTCTCTCCTTCAGTAGTGTCTCCATTAACTTCCCCACCACTGATGTGAGATTGACTGGCCTGTGCTTGCCCAATATCCTTCCTACTGCTGCTTTTGTACAGAGGGACCACATTTGCCCTCCTCACATCCTCTGGAACTCCCCCCATCTCCAGTGAGGTGCCAAAGTGCTGCCAGAGGTGCAGCTAGCGCTGTGCTAATTTCCTTTAGGACCCTTGGATGAATCACATCTGGCCTCATCTCCTTATTCTCCTTTAAGGCATCCAATCCCTTCTGCACCCTCTCCACTGAGAATGAACTTGAGTCCACTACCCCCTCTCCCTGTTGCTTGCTGCAGCATGCCGGTCTGTTCCCACCTCCCCACCCTCTACCATAAAGACCGAGCAGAAGTAATCGTTCAGTATTTCAGCTTTCTCTTTATTGTCCCCTGCGCAGTCCCCCCCAGCTCTCCTGATTCTCACTATCCCTTCCCTTGTCTTTCTGTTTTCCCCCACATACCTGAAGAAGGTCTTGTCCCCTTTTTTGACCTCCTTAGCTATTTTCTCCTCTGTTCATTCTTTAATTACCCTCATCTTCCTTCCTGCCTGCCTCCCTTTACTTTGCCAGATACACGTACCTGTCTTCATCCTTCTAGGTCTCCTTGTACTTTCTAAATGTTGTGTTCTTTTTCTTCGCTGCTTTTGCCACTTCCTTAGAGAATCATGGTGGCCACTTCCTCCTCTTTCCCTTGCTCACTTCCTTCAAACAGCATACTGTTGCCTGGGCTATACCCTCCTTAATTTTCTCCATTGAATCTCACTCCCTTCTGCCCCGAGGCATTCTATGAGGCAGTTTTCCATTCTTTAACCTCTGCCCTCCTGAAGTCCAGGACCCTCATCTTAGTGTGTTTTTTTTTCCTGTCCTGCCTGTATTCCAAACCACACTGTATGGTGATAACATGTACCCAGGGGACTACCCACTGTGACGTCAACAATGCTGTCTCTGTTTGTAAGTATTAGGTACAGCTCTGCCCCGTCCCTAATAGTTTCCAAAACCAGCTGCCTGAGAAATGCTCCATGAATGGGGTCAAGGATGGCCCTGCCTCTTGATGTAGCTGCAGCGAGAATGCCCCAATCTATACCCCGAGGATTAAAGTCCCCCTTATCAAAACTTTCCACTTGCTGGCCATTTTGCTAATAGCTCCCCCAAGGCTCTGTCTAAATCCTTCCCCTTTGTTGGAGGTCAGTACACCACCCCATGTGAATAATGGCCCCTGACCCCATCTCTAGGCTGACCCATAATACTGCACCTCCAGCCCTTCTTTGTCCCCATGTTGCCCCTGTATCTCAGTAGCTCTTATATCCTCCTTCACATATAAAACAACCCTCTGCACCAGCTCGTCATGCAGCAGTAGTGCTATCGCTTGTGACACTGGCTGCCTCAGATCAGAAGTGAGCCTGGGTCATCGGAGGGCCGCCCGGTGGTAGGAGGACTATACATCTATAGGGCTGCTGTCCTCCTCTGGGGTGGGTGGGTTGCAAGTCCCGCTGCTGTACTGCCACCTGGGTGACTATAGGTAACAGTGCAGTTGGGGCCGCATGTACTGGGTGGGGAGGATGTCGGCTGAGGTCCGGAGCGGTGGCACATCTCAGCATGCCCCACCTCCTTGGAATATGCCATCACCCTCAGGGATCAGGAACCAAAAACGGAAAAGCCCCATACTTGTTCCTGGTGACAGGCCCCGGTGACCAAGCCAGACTGGGCTCAGAAGGGGCTCAGTGTGGACCACCCAACGTGATACAGTGAGTTGGAGGGGAAAGAACACGGGCTCCCCCTCCTCCTCGCCCAGGGGGTAAACTGCAGCTGGATGGGCTTGGCCCACTGAAGCCCCTTGGAAGCCCGGCAGAGCTCTAAAACCACCTTGGGAGTCCTGGAAAGGAGAGGAACAAGTGTGGAAAGGAAGGGGGCACAAAGTGTGAATAAAAAAAACAAAAACCTCCAGCTTTTTTCCTTGACCTGTCTTTCCAGCACATGGTGTAGCCTTGGATGACTACTTCCCAATTGTGGTTGTCCGTGCACCATGATTCTGCTGTGGCCACCACATCTGGGTCAGCCTCTGCAATGATTGCCTCAAGGTTAAGAATTTTGTTTCACAGACTCCTTGTGTTGGCAAACATATCTCTCCATTTTCTTTGTCCCTCTTTTTCTCTAACCTGCCTCCCTTTCTTGTTCCCCCCTCTTGTCCCCTCTGTTGCTCTGGTGCTACCCTCCTCTGTTACGTTCTCTTCCTGCCTTGCCTCCTTTCCTTCTCTTCAAACTGAAGTTCCTCCTCCAGACTTGACTGCTCTGCCCTTCTCTTTGCTTCCTTTAATCTCCAGGGAATTTCTTCTCCCTGGGTTAACCTTCACTGTTGCACTAGTCTCTGGGGTGGGTAGCATGTCAGTACGGTGAAGGCAATACGGTGACTCAATAAGGGCGATGGCACAATTGCGAAAACAAAAATGGCAACTGCAAATTAATGGCAACAGGGTGTAAATGGTGAACATGGTGCTACGGCCTACCCCTGTGTCAAGGAGCACCTCGGAGAAGGATATCTAGAAATAGTAGGGGGTCCAGGGGGCACACCCCCCACTAACAGAAAAAGGGCAACGGGTGCGGTGTTTGTGCAAGATGGCAGCTACATACCTGGTGAACCAGAGGGGGCATCTGTTGTTGCATACTGCAGGATATCTGTATCACCGGGATGAGATGGTGCTGCTAAAGGTGTACAGGCGATGCGTGGAGAGTCATCATCTGAGTTACTGTGCCCATTTTCACACTGTTGGGGAGGCACTATGGAATGGTAAGGAATTGCTTAATATGTTAGTCGCTGTTATTTATGGGCACCAAAATTGCAGTTGCCTTATTAGTTTGACATTCACCATAATTAATTCGCCATATTGACATGGAGCTGTCTCTGGGGTGCAGTCTCTGCCTCCCTCAGTCTTTCTACCTCATTCCTTGACTATTTTAAATGCTCACCAAAGTAGCATTTAAACCTTCCACCCAAGCCTGTAGCTTTGCCAGCAGGCTTTTTGATTGAAATTAAGTTTGTTCAGTGTTCCCTAGGCCCAAGCCCAAGCTGGGGGCACCACCACACTCCATCATGGTGAAGTTCTTTAAATATCACATGAAAGAGCAACTGTGTAGAAAAAACTGGCTCAAGAAAGACCTGAATTTCAGTGGTCAACGAGTGTATGTGGACCAAGATTACCCACTAGGAATGCTTAAAAAGCAGAAACATGTGCATACCATGATCTAGCAACTTTGAGAGAAACAGATAAGGCTTGACTGAGATGTCCGGCTAAGCTCCAAGCCCAAGAAGAAAAAGGCACAGTACTTTACAAGAATCTTCTGCAAGCCTGCAGCAAGTATCTTACAAAAATGGGGATTTCCCTTCCAGATATGCCTGCAGAAATGTATGAAAGGGATCTCCAACAGATGCACCGGGCTGTAGTACAAAAAGGGAAGGGTGCTTCTAGGTCTGGGCAGATGGCTACAACTGAAGATTTGAGATCAAATATTTAGCACTGGTACAAAGTCTAATAAAACCCAGCAATGGGGACTGAAAGGTTAGACATTGAGATGTAAGGTTTCTTCTAATTTGCCTTCTTTCTTTCAGTGATGCCTGGGGACATATACTGAGCATTTACTGTACCTCTGGTTTCCTGCCTCCCCCCGATACCTAGCACCTTCAGGGAACAAAGTTAAACACTTTCAGCCTACACCCGCACAATCAACTCGGAGCTCAAAATTTACTGTTGAATTAATATCAGCCTCTTATCCCAAAGTGCCAGTGGAGAGCCAGGGTGGCAGTCACTCCCTACTGAACCCACACACAGACAGCCACATGGCAGCTCAAAGACTATGCAAGATGACTGAACTTACACACTCACCGTTTCAGTGAGAACCAGGATAGCATCAAGACTGGTGGATGTGCAGATGGCTGTCTTCAAAACTTTTTCAGACCTCAGACTTTCTACAGGTACAGCTAGACTCTCACTATAAGGGGGCAGGCTTTAAAGTGACAAAGATTAAGCTGTTGACATGCGGAAGAGACTGTTCAAAAACCTTCAACCCAAGAAAATTGATTAGGGCACTATCATGCTGAGGGACTGTGGGGGGTAGCATAATCTAAAAAATATTTACAAATATGTATCCGGCTCTCACTATAAGTAAAGTTAAACACTGTCAGCCTACACCTGCACCACTGCACAGTCATCTTGAAGCCTGAAACACACTGTTAAATTAATATCAGCCTCCCATCCCAAAGTGCCAGCGGATAGCAAGAGCGGCAATTTTGCTTCCTACTGAAATCATGTACAGACAGACACGTGGTAGCTCAAAGACTATGTCAGGTGACTGAACTTGTGGACGCACTGTTTCAGTGGGGACCAATATGTGTGGGTGTGCAGATGGCTGCCTTCAAAACTTTTTCAGACCTCAGACCTTACGCAGCCCCAGCAGGGATCTCGCTATACGTGGGTGGGCTATAAAGTAACAAAAACTAAACTGTTCACATGCATAAGAGACTGTCTAAAGAACTTCAGCCCAAGAAAATTCATTAGGACACTATCATGCTTAGAGACTGTGTGTGTGTTGGGGGAGCATAATCCAAACAATCTTTACAAATGTGTATATCGTAGATATTCTTTGCTGGGACTGTGGGCAGGAGAGAGGGTACACAGATTTAAATGGATTTATACACAATGACAATGTGGTACAGTGGGAACACTTTGGGGGGGGGGATGAAGAGGTTGGTTGAGTCTCCAGGCAACTGATGTTGTGTGATCCGCCACTCGGGTTGGGAGTATGGGAAGGGAAGACTGTTGGCAGGTGATTCAGTCTGGCTAGCAGCCCTTTGTTTCCCACATCTTGGGGCTCCCTGGCTGCGGTGGATATAGGTTGCATGACTGAGGGCACCTTGGATGCCAACAGGAAATGTAACAGTTTAAAAGTTATGGTTCAGCCAGGCATGACAGTATATTATTTAGGCTGGTGGGGAAGGGAGACTGGTGGTACACTGGAAGCAACAGCAGGCTATCTCTGGAGAGCTCTCCCATCTCGTGAGCTGAAAGACTTGAGGAAGGAGTGCATCCCACTAGAGGAACTGCAGGAGCAAAAGGTGGTCCCTCCTGCACTCTTAGGAACCTAATTTTCTGGCTCACAAGGAGCCCGCAGCCTGCTACGGTGGTCGACAGTTGCATCAGTGCACCACAGATAGCAGTTTCTGTTATGGTTACAATGTTGACATGTTTGTTAAAATGGTTGATGTCTTTTTCTCTCTTAATGCTAGCACAACCTATGCCTCCTTATAATTGGGGGGTACAGAATAAGGTGAGTAGGGGCAACAAGTGTAGCTAAAAAACCAGGCAGCGGATGACACAGAGAGACTCATAGAGAAGAGTATCCAGAACTAAAACTGGTAACTCATCAAATAAATGTAAACTACAGCATTGCAAATTCAACAAATCATACAAGTGAATGACCACTGCCAAGTACAAGAAAAGGAAAATGATGGATTATCTTTCTATTTTGTTATACAATGTAAAGGGCAGTAGCTGTGTTGTAAAGAGGGCAAATGACTATGTTGTAAAGAGGGCCAGAATTCTTAAAGAACTGAAGGGGTGTTATTTTGATATAGGCCTCCTGCAGGAGAGCTGCCTCTCGTAGTAGGAGCACTTGAAGATGAGGTGCAGCTGAGTGGGGCAGGTAGTGGCATCGTCCCATCCCAAGAGAAAGAAAGCAGGGATTGTGATTTTTATTACATATGGGGCTCCCTTGGAAGCTAATAGACATACACATGGACAGAAGGGGAGGCTGAACATTGCTTTCCTGGTGCAAGGCCATAATACACTACACATTGTTAATGAATACTGCCCACTCCAACTGTCCTGGGCTTCTTTAAACAATTATTTGAGAAAATAACAACCCTACGCCCAGGCCAACTACATTTTAGGAGGAGGCTGGAACACTGTGGAGAACCCTACTCTTGACAGATCCTCCAGAAAACAGCATTCAGGCAGGGCTGCAGCGCATGTCCTGGGAAATCTACATGAGGAACTGGGGCTTATCAACCCCTGACAGGAACTGAATCCTACCACCAGGAATTTTACTTTATTCTACCCCCCCCCAGTCAAAACTACTCTAGGAGGGATAGGTTCTACCTACAGAAAACTAGTTTTGATATGGCATCCTCCTGTGACACTGTATCAGTAACTGTACTGGATAATGTACCAGTTAACTTGAGGCCTCAGTTTGGGATGGGGAAGAAAGAGTCAAGATGGAAATTTAACCCCAGCTAATTAAATGAGATGTCCTGCTCTCGTATGTCCACAGTTATCAAGGAACATCTGTCCTTTAACACCGAGAGGACTTCACTCTGAAATTTATATGGCACAGTCTGAAGGTTGTGCTGAGGGGCTATACATATTTCATTTGCCTCCAACAAAAACAGTCAGGCTATAGCAAAGCAAAACAAGTTAACAGAGTAGCTAGCTGCTCTAGAATTAGAGCATAAACAAACTGAGCCGGGAATCCCTCAGGAAAATTCAAGGGGTGAGAAAAGAGCTAAACTTTCTCCAGTTAAGTAAGATGGAAGCCCAACTGCGCTGTATTAGTAGAATGTACTATGAGCACAGAGATAGGGTGGGATGCCTCCTGGCATCCTAGCTGCAAAAGCAGGTGGCTGATAGATATGTGTAGAAAATAAAAGGTACAGCCTGAGGGGAGTTTTTGGTAGGTCCTGCTGACATAGCCAGGGAATTTGGCAACCATTACAAGGATCTGTATGACAGGGAGGAAAATGGAGATCTGTCACGTAATATCCAAGAGTTTTTATTTCAGGCACATCTGCCTGAATTGACCAATGAGCAGCAGTAATCATTAAAGATATCCATTAGTAAAACAGAGATAGAGTTAGCTATCATGCAACTACCCGCAAATAAAATCCCAGGAATGGACAGGTACACAGGAGACTTCTGCAAAGCAGCTATGGGAGATCTTATTTCTCCGCTTCCTCATGTTTTAAGTGCAGTGCAGGAGGAGGGAGGCACACCATCCACCTGGCAGGAGGCCTTCATAACTGTCCTTCTAAAACCTGGGAAGGACCCCACAGCATGTGGGTCTTATAGGTCAATATCGCTTCCAAACCAGGATGTGAAATTTATTCATAAAGATACTAGCAAACAGATTACAAAAGGTCATAGGCTCGATTACTCATCATGATAAAACAGGGTTCATACCACTACACCACATCCAGGATAACATTCAAAAAGTACTTAATGTCATCTCAGCAACTGAAAACAGCACTAGGAACAATGCAGCTATTGCTATAGATGTTGAGAAGGCATTTGATCGCCTGAATTGGCAATTTCTGAAAGAAATTCTAAAAAATGTAACTTGGGGGAGAAATTTATATAGTGGGTATGGGCACTGTATGGGGTGCCTACTGCCGAGTGGGACTAAATGGCACATTGTTGCGGAAGTTTGCAATTGAGAGAGGAACTCGATAAGGCTTTCCTCTGTCACCTCTTCTCTTTGCACTCAGCACTGAGCTGCTAGCTGCATTTATCAGGAGTCTAATAACATAGAGGGTATCCAAACAAATGGAGAGCAGGTCTGAGTAGCTCTTTACTTGGATGATAAACTCCTGTTTTTACATCACACTGAAATGCACTTGAGAGCCCTGCTGGACCTTCTGGATGCCTCTGGGAGGGCGTCTGGTTTCAAGGCAAACAGGGGCGGAACTGCATTCTTTTGGCTAAGTGGGAAAACCTCAGTCAGATTCCATCAAAACTGCCCTTTTAGATGGGTTAGCTTCCAGTTCAGGTACAGTATTTAGGCATTAAAATACCAGTTAAAATACGACGCCTCTAAGAGGCCAGTATTCCACCTATTCTGCAACAGATGGAAGAAGACTTTAAAAGCTGGGATGCACTCCCACTGTCCATAATAGGAAGAATTAAAGTACTCTGGATGAACACCCTCCCTTGCTTCCTTTTTCTGTTTATCTCCCTCCTAATTCCTATATCGCAACCCACATGGAAAAGAATCAAGAAGGCCTGGGCACGCTTTCTATGGAATAAAGGTAAACGCAGAATCACCTGGCAGCTACTGCTGCAGAATAAGAAGCAAGGGGATTGGGAGTCCCAAACTTAATGCAATACTGCCAACCCTGCCAGCTATAACACCTCCACTCATTCCTTCAGTATGATGGACAACTCTAGAGGGAAGGGAGTGGATCAGGGAAAATATATTTAACACCATAGATGGACAGGTAGTTAGGCATACGCAAAACCTGTCCAGAACACTCATGCAGATATGGTACAGGGTGCTTAGAAAATGGAAGACACAGAGGGAGTGTGCACCTACACTCCAATTAGAATGGTGGAAGGATTTCAGCTGGGAAGGCTAGATCCCACATTTGGCAGGTGAGAGAGGGTAGGACTAAGATATTTAGGACAGGCTATGGAGGTGGTTGGGGTAAAATCCTTTGCACAGCTTCAAGGAGAATTTCACTTCCCACAAAGAGATTTCTATTGCTATTAACAGCTGTGTTACCTTGGCCATCACTATTACCCCACGACATCCACCTCCAGCCAACCCACCCCACTCCATCCCCCTCATGGGTACCTATACCTATTCCTCCCTATACCTACCCTCCATTCCCTACACATCCCCTGAACCCACACAATTATAACCTCGCATCTGTACCTAACTAAGGGTCCTAGTCACCACATTCCACTCACCAAATTAATTACACAACTCCTTCTGCTCTCCGGGAACATACACCCCAACCCAGGGCCGATGCCAACTAGCCAACCCACACCCCCCACCGAAACTGGCCTCCGCATTGCCTCTATGAATATCTACAGCCTCCTAAAAAAATCCACCACTCTCCAATGCTGGGCTGTATAGCACCAACCAGATATTATAGCGCTAGTCGAGACATGGCTCTCAAACAAAACCGCTGACTCTGTTATCTCCCTCCCTTCCTGGCTATACTCTGTTCAGGGAAGACCGTATAGGCAAGCATGGTATTAGGTGTGCAGTCTCTCTGCGTGACACACTATTAGGCCAAGCATTCCCAGCCTACCAAGCTCAGTTTTGGTGCTTAAGCCCTCACCATCAAGGTTACCCCAGACCCAGCCAGGGCCCTCTTTTCATCACAGTCTCATACATACTCCCGAGGGATCAGGGACAAGCTGTCCAATCCCTTATTGCTTACCTCACCACACTCCCACACAAGGCGGAGAAGCTCATCCTAGGCGACCTTAATGTCAACTGGCTGGGTACTTCTGCCACTCACATCAGGGACTCCTTCACTGCCCTAGATATAACCCAACTAGTTACCTCAGCTACCAGATTTAATCAGTCAAGTGGCTCCAGCACCCTCCTAGACATAATCCTGTCAAACCGCCCTCATAAAATCAGGGATATTAATGTACTACCCGAGTCCCTTAGTGACCACTCTCCTGTCCTCTGTCACTGGTCATCCCCTGCACCAAAACCAGTGTCCCACACCATCGTGTGCTGACGATTTCGTCCTCGGGGGGGTCTCACAAAGCTGAAAATGCACCTAGCCCAGCTGGACTGGTCCCCAATCTCACACACAGTTGATATTGACTCTGCTCTTGCCTGTTTCTCCACTGCTTTTAGCAAGGCCTGAGACCTTTTTGGCCCGCTGATCAGAACCCGCACCAAAAAACATAGCGCCTTCTGGATCTCCCCGCCCCTTATCCAAAAGCTGAAACAAAGAGATAATCTCTGGCATATTGCTGTCACAACAGCCAAACTGGCCGACAGACAAGCTTATAATGCAACACATAATAGGTGCACCTGGGCTATAAGGCAAGCTAAAGCCGAATATTATCAAACCACCCTTGCTTCCACTTGGGGCTCATCCCTTGCCTTCTGGGACAATATGAAGGAGCTCAATGGAAAGACCTGCTCCCACCCACCATCACAAATGTCCATTGATGGTGCTGTCACCACTGACCCACCCCGCATAGCTGAGTGCCTCAATAAGGCTTTCTCTGATCTAAGCTCTGTCCTCCCCAACTACTTTCTTGACCCCATCCTTCTATCCACCCTAGATCACCCCCCTTTCTACCTATGTGCCATATCCCCCCTTGAAGCCAGGCCTCATCTGCAAAAAGCCCTTACCAGCAACAACCCCAGCTGTGATCCCCTGGACTCCAGGATCCTCCAATTAGTCCTGGACGCTGTTCTAGCCCCTCTCACCGACCTCTTAAACTGGTCACTCTGTCTGGGCCAGTTCCCAAGTGCTTGGAAAATAGCAGAAATCACCCATATCCATAAGAGTGGGGATAGAACCTCCCCAAACAATTTCAGGCCCATCTCCATTCTCCCCCCCCGCCCGCTGTTCAAAGCACTTGAAAAGATATTGGCCATACAGCTCTCCGAATACCTTGCCAGATATGACATGATGTGCCCAGAACAACACAGATTCCACCCTGGACACAGTACCACTACAGCCATTCTGGAGTTCTCCCAGCACCTCCACTCTGCTCTCGACTGTGGTCATGTTGGAGGTGCAGTGTTCATTGACCACTCCAGGGTCTTTGGCACTGTCTGTCACCCCATCTTACTTGACTCCCTCCACCAACTTGGCTTTTCACCTGGCCCCCTTGATTGGTTTACCAGTTGCCTCTCTACCAGATCCCAGCACGTGAAGGTAAATGGCACCCTGTCCAATACCCTGCCTGTTCGCTCTGGAGTCCCCCAAGGTTCCATCCTGGGCCCCGGTTTGTTCAGCCTCTTCCTCAATACTCTCCCCAGCTCCTGCTCTGGCAACATGCTTCTCTATGCCAATGATGCAGTCCTCTTTGCCTCACAACCTGATCCCACAGCCCTACAGGTATCCCTGCAGCATACTTTCAACCAAGCCGAAAAGTGGTTCCTTGACCACCGGTTGGTCATTAACCTCAAGAAAACCAAATCCTTTTTTTATTGTAACATAGAAACATAGAATGTGACAGCAGATAAGGACCGCTTGGCCCACCTAGTCTGCCCATTTTCCTACCTAACAGATAAGCTACAGATCCTAGTTAACCAACAGCTTACTTCCTCCTACCCCCCCACTAGGACTGCCTTATGTCTGTCTCATGCATTCTTGAATTCCCCCACTGTTCTTGACTCCACGACCTCCTCAGGGAGGCTGTTCCATGCATCCATAACCCTCTGTGAAAAAAATACTTCCTAACATTACCTCTGAGCCATCCCCCCATCATCAAATTGTGCCCCCTTGTTCTTGCACATCTCTTTTTCTGAAAGATGCTACCCTCTTGGACTTTGTTGATTCCCTTGAGGTACTTGAAAGTTTCTATCATGTCCCCTCTCTCCCTTTTTTCCTCAAGGGTACACATATTAAGCTCCTTTAGTCTTTCTTTGTATGTCTTCTGGTGCAGACCTGGCACCATTTTGGTTGCCCTCCTCTGGACAGCCTCCACTCTGTCTATGTCTTTGCGGAGATGGGGTCTCCAGAACTGCACACAGTACTCCAGATGGGGTCTCACCAACTGTTTGTACAGAGGGATAGCAACTTCCTGTTTTCTACTATTGATGCCTCTCCCTATGCATCCCAGTATCCCCCAGCCTTCCTTACTGTATTGAAATACTGTTATCTCAATTATAACTTTTGTGTGAAACTTCATCTGTAAACCATTGCTGTAATTGAGTCTCTCTGTTATCTGTATTGTACCTGTAGTTACCACTGTTGTACTCACACTGTAACATAGAAACATAGATTTTGACGGCAGATAAGGACTGCTAGGCCCATCTAGTCTGCCCATTTCCCTACCTACAGGATAGGCCGCAGATCCTAGTTAACCAACAGCCTATATCTTCCTGCCCCCCACAAGAATTGCCTTATGTCTGTCCCATGTCCCACACTGTAACATGTTTACCCTCCCTGCAGTGAGGTGCCTTTGTAAATGCGACTTCTATAATAAATAAATAAATAAAAATAAAATATTTCTTATCTGGAGAATGGTAGAAGGCAGCAATGGCACAACAAAGAAGCGTAGTGAACCACATGGTGGGGAGTTTCTGGGATGGGCGGAACCTCACACTTGATATCCAAGAGGAACTCTGTGTGGGTGGGAAAGCACAGTTAGAGGTGCTTAAGAAAATTGAGACAAAATAAGAAGTAGAAACACAAGTTACCATTACCTCTGGGAAACGCATGTAGGCAGCCAAATCATCCCCTTTGTCTCCCACAATGACTTCAATTGGCAGCCAAAGACTTCCCATTTGCCCTGGACACTTCTCAGGTCGTCAGCACTATTTCTCTGTATTACTTGCAAACTAAATTGATTAGAATTGACTGTATAACACTGTTAGAAAGGTAATTTTGTGCTGAATAACTTTGCCACTGATACTTTGTGTGTATCAAGTATACTTTAGGAGTTATTCGCGTTTGTTTATGGTATAGTGTGTATGGCTGACATTTGTCCCTCAAACCTTACCTAAGCACCTTGAATAAAATGGGAAAAAGTAAGTTTTATATTAGAAAAATGGCTTTTTAGTACAAAATTACTTTTGTCTCTACATCTAATGTATAGATGCTTAATTTAGTGTTGGTATGTTACATATTTTCCTACCAAAAATAGTTTATATTGCCTTTTTTATTGCAAAAAAACCCCCACTTTTTTTGCTATTTCAACTAGCATAGAAAAAAAAGAAATTACTTATAATTAATTGCATATCACCATTGGAAAGGTAATTTTGTGCTGAACAACTTTGCCACTTGTACTTTGAGTGTAGCACTTATGGTTCATGAGGTATTTGCATTTGTTTGTGGCATGCTGATTATGGCTTGATTTTGCTTAGAATGGCAAAGAATGCAGTGTTAAGAGTATACAGGACACAAGTGGTGGAACTCTCAAAGAGCTCCAGTAGACTGAATGAGTTAACTGAAAAGGAATGTGAGAAATGCTGGGACCTTACCAGCTCAACCACAACCTCCAACTCTTGAGGTGAACATTGTTGGAAACTCTTGAGCAGGCACTTAGAAACATAGAAACATAGAATTTGACAGCAGATAAGGACCGCTTGGCCCACCCAGTCTGCCCCTTTCCCTACCTAATGGATAAGCTGCAGATCCTAGTTAACCAGCAGCCTACTTATTCCTACCCCCCCTAGAATTGCATTATGACTGTCCCATGCATGCTTGAATTCAACCACTGTTTTTGACTCCACACTCCCTCCCGAAGGCTGTCCCATGCATCCACAACCCTCTCTGTGAAAAATACTTCTTACATTACCTCTGAGCTGCCCCCATCTTCAAATTGTGCCCTTGTTCTTGCACACCTCTTCTTTGAAAGATGCTACCCTCTTGGACTTTGTTGATTCCCTTGAGGTACTTGAAAGTTTCTATCATGTCCCCCCTCTCCTCCTTTCCTTGAGGCTATACATATTAAGCTCCTTTAGTCTCTCTTCATATGTCTTCCGGTGCAGACCCTGCACCATTTAGTTGCCCTCCTCTGGACTGCCTCCATCCTGTCTACGTCCTTGTGGAGATGGGGTCTTGAAAACTGGACGCAGTACTCCAGATGGGGTCTCACCAACTGTCTGTACAGAGGGATAACAACTTTCTGTTTTCTTCTGGTGATGCCTCTCCCTATGTATCCCAGTATCCCCCAGCCCCCCTTACTGGCCTCTTACAGTGCTTGCCCACCTTTAAGTCATCTGATATGACTACCCCAGGTCCCTTTCCATTTTTGTTGTTGTTAGTATCTCACCCCCCATTGTGTACTCTTCCCCTGGGTTTTTGTTTCCCAGGTGCATTACATTGCACTTCTTAGCATTGAATCTAAGCTGCCATACATTTGACCATTCCTCTAACCTTGCAAAGTCCCTTCTCATCCTTTCCACCCCACCTTGTGCATCAGCTCTGTTGCAGATCTTTGTGTCATCTGCAAAGAGACATACTTTTCCTTCCAGTCCCTCTGTAATGTCACTTATAAAGACATTTATTTATTTATTTATTTGCCTTTGTTGACCAGGTGGGTACACTAGACATAGGAATGCCTATTTTCAGGTACGACCCGGGAGGATACAAATGACATACAAAACATCAGTGTGACACAGCACACATAAACCATACAGTAAATAGTTAGACAGAAAAGTACAAAACTTCTCAAACATTAATTAGACTATGAAAGTACATGAGCAAGCAAAGTAGGTTGTATAGAAACATGGATAACAGGATCATAGAGAAGAAATGAGATAAGTGCAACTCAGATCAGAAGATTCCTGTAGATCCTTAGCAAGTAGCTAGTTGGCAAGTCCAGGCTAGCGCAGTGACTGGGGGAGGCAGAGGGGAAGGGGTAGAGTAGGAGAGGATAGATTGGAGAGAAGTAGCAGGCAGTGTGCAAATAGGAAAGGGCAGGCAGAGCCAGGTATTGGTTTATGGTGGCTGGAAGCAGGTGCAGGGACTTGCTGTGAGTAGGTATTGATGGTGGAGCTTCTTAAAACAGGTGTGCGTTGGGGCACGATGAATAACTAGAGGGATAGTATTCCAGTATTTAGGAGCAGCATGGGAGAAAGCTCATGTACCCATTAAGGTCCTACTTCTAGGGATGTATAGAGGTGTCTGGTCAAGTGACCAGAGACCATAGGAAGGGATTTGAGGGCGTAGTAGCAAGGCAAGAGAATTAGGGAGGCCTTCTCGTATCATACCATCAATCAAGGAGCCATAAGAGTGGAGGCGATGGGCCACAGGACTAGGCCATTCAAGGTCCGCATAAAGCAGACAGTGATGTTTGAGCCGAAGAGAGGCAGACACATAACGGCAGATGTTATTATACGTGGTGTCCCATGCATGGAGGGAGGTCTTAGTAGCACCAAGATAGACGACAGAGCCATAAGCCAAGGATGGGAGAAGAAGGCCTTGTGCCACAGCAAGCCTAGCTGATGGGGTAAGGGCATAATTTGTAAGGTATGCTCCTCCGATCTTTGCATTGACTGATTTGCAAGTCATGGTAATGTGGAGATCAAAGTCCAAGGAGTCATCAAGAAGAATGTCAAGGTATCTAAAAGATGAGGTGTTTACTAACTGGGAATTATCGGAACAAGATATTTTGAAAGAGTTCCGATTTACTTTTAGTTTGGCTGGAGAGCCAAAGAGCATTGCCTAAGTTTTCGCTTCATTGGGAATGAGATGATTTGCCGTAATCCAGGATTGAATGTTTTGGAACTCTTTGGATAGAGAGTTTAAGTCCAGTACGTTATTAGTGCTATTGTAGAGTACAGGGTCGTCAGCATAGAGCAAGGTAGAGCAAGTAGATACTTGTTGAGGGAGGTCGTTCATGAAAATCGAGAAAAGCAGTGGACCAAGTATGGATCCCTGTGGGACACCAGTTTGTACGTACGATAGGTCAGATAGGGCAGAGTTAAAAGCAACAGCCTGCTGTCGATTTGATAGATAACTCCGAAACCAGTTCACTGATTCCACTGAAAAACCCAGGGAGGTAAGCTTCGTAAGTAGGAGGGTGTGGTCAACAAGGTCAAAAGCCTTGGTGAGATCAATGAAGGTGGTACCAGTCAGGAGACCAGAGTCCATGGCTGTGTAAATATCATTTGTGAGTGTCAGAAGGGCAGTGGAGGTACTATGACCTTTGCAAAATCCATGCTGGGATCCCGAGAGGAGGTTGTGTTTATGGAGATATTCAATAGTTTGCCTAGCAACTAGTTTTTCGAGAATTTTACTGAGCACCGAGAGAATGTCAATAGGTTGGTAGTTGGCCATCTCTTTAGGATCACCTTTCTTTAGAATTGGTGTTATCCTGGCTATCTTCCAAACGTTCGGAACTACACCGTGACATAGCGACAAGTAAAAAATTTTAGTTAGAGGTGAGGCTATAAGCGGGGCAGCAGTCTTCAGAAGCCTAGGTTTAAGACTATCAGCGCCTGGGCTGGTTTTGTCAGGGATAGTCAGCAGGAACTTTAGGACTTCAGATTTAGTGACAGTCCGGAACCTGAGAAGTGGACGAGAGAGCAGTGGATCCTTGGCCACGGGAGAGGATGCTAGGTGGCTAGGGGGGAAGGAGTCTAGGTAGCGTGACAGGTCCAGAAAATGATGGTTAAAAGAGTTGGCAATAGTCACAGGGTTGTTACAGTGTACTCCGTTCAGCAGCATATCATTGGAGGTGGAAGGTTTATCAGAACCAAGGAGAGTTTTGATGACAGACCAAAATTTTCGCGAGTCTCCTCCAGCATTAATGAGTGATTCTTTACAAAAGGAGCTTTTTGCTAGACGGATGTCTCTTTTACAGGAGTTTCTCAGTGCCCTGTAGTGACTGAGATCTGCTGGCAGACCTGAGACCTTAAAATGATGCCAGCATTTGTCCCTGTTACGAAGCTGAGAAGCATTGAAGAGGACCGGTCCAAATACTGAACCCTTCGGTACCCGGCTAATAACCCCCCCCTTTCTTCAGAGTGGACTCCATTTACTATTACCCTCTGTGTCCTATTCTCCAGCCAATTCTTTACCCAGGCTATCATCTTGGGACCCACTCCCAGGCTGGCTAACTTGTATATTAAGACTGTGTCAAATGCCTTGCTAAAGTCTAGGTAGGACATGTCCACAGCCCCTCCCTGATCTACTACTTTGGTCACCCAGTCAAAGAAATCTATTAGATTCATCTGGCATGACCTTCCCGCTGTGAATCCATGCTGCCTTGGGTCCTGTGCCCCTCTGGCCTCTAGGTACTCGACAATTCTTTCCTTCAGAAGTGATTCCATCATTTTCCCTATCACTGAGGTTAAACTAACAGGTCTGCAGTTTCTTGCTTCTGCCTTGCTCCCACTTTTGTGAAGGGGAATCACATCTGCCCTCCTCCAGCCATCAGGTACCACCCCATCATCCTATGATTTGTTAAAGAGGGTAGTCAGTGGTATCACTAGTTCTACCCTTAGTTCTTTTAGAATTCTGGGATGAATCCCATCAGGCCCCATTGCTTTGTCCACCTTCAGTTTTAAGAGTTCTTTCAGAACCCTTTCTTCTGTAAATGGGCTGGTATCAACTTCTGTATCCAGAGTGTTTCTATTGTTTGTTTTAGGTACCTTCCCCTCTTCATTTGTAAATACTGAGCAAAAATATTTGTTTAGTATCTCTGCCTTTTCACAGTCACCTCTGCCCACCCCTTCTCCTTTATTAAACCTCACTATCCCTCCTTGGTCTTTCCTTCACTCCTGATGCACCTAAAAAGGTTTTATCCACCTTCTTAACTGAGTTGGCTATCTTTTCCTCGGTTTGGGCCTTTGCTGTTCTGACTGCCTTCCAGCTTCCTTTTGCTTTAACTGATACAATTCTCTGTCCTGCTCCTTCTGTGATTCCTTGTACTTTCTGAATGTTCTTTTCCTCTTGAACCTTCACTGCCACCTCCTTTGAGAACCATAGTGGTTTCTTACATCGTTTTGTTTTATTTATTTGCTTCACACAAAGGATTGTTACCTCTGTGATGGCAGTTTTTATTATTCCCCATTGTTCTTCCACCCCTCCTTCCTGCCCATTTGCTAGTGCATTCCTTAGGCACTCACTCATTTTGGCAAAGTCAGTCCTCCTGAAGTCCAGTACTTTTGCCGTTGTATTGCTTGACTCTATTGCTGTGTTTATTGTGAACCATACTGTTCGATGGTCACTAGTTCCCAGATGGCTACCCACTTCTACATCTGTGATCCTCTCTCCATCTCCATTTGAGAAAACCAGGTCTAAGATTGCTCCCTCTTGAGTGGGTTCCAATACTAGTTGTCTAAGGCATGCCCCCTGTAGGGCATCTAGAATAACCCCACTCTTAGAAGTGGCTGCTGTAACTGCACTCCAGTTAACATCTGGCATATTCAGATCACCCATCAGCAATATCTCCCCTTTTTCTACCATTCTAAGTATACTTTATATCGTTTCCTTGTCCATTTCCTTCCCCTGAGAAGAGGGTCTGTATACAACCCCTGTGCGGATTGTGGTGCCATTGCCTGTCTCCAAACTGGCCCACAGTGCTTCTTCTTCTCCCTGTTTACCCTTTTGTTCTGTTGCTTTGATTCCTTCCCTTATGTAGAGAGCTCCTCCTCCTCCTCTTTTACCCTCCCTATCCCTCCTGTAGATAGTGTATCCTGGTATGTTTACGTCCCAGTCATGATTCTGTGTGTACCATATTTCTGTGACTGCCACGATATCCAGATGTTCCTCCTCCATCAAGGCCACTAATTCAGGAAGCCTGTTACCCAGACTACAGGCATTGGTACTCATTGCTCTCCATTTTTTGATGGCTTTACCTACTGTAGCAGCATCCCCCACTGACCTTGCTACCTTGGTCTTTTTCTCATTTAGTACCCTGTTTTGTAGGGGGAGGCTGGGATTTTCCTGCTGCTTATCAGTGCCTCCCCCGTTGACTAGTTTAAAAGCTTGCCAATGAAGCATTTAAACCGATTGCCCAAAAGACTTGTTCCCTTCCTGGACAGATGCAGACCATCCTGCCAGTATAGGCTGGTGTCCCTCCAGGTGGAACCCCAGTCCCCAGTGAAGCCAAACCCCTGTGCTCCACACCATTTTTTCAACCATTCATTAAATTGCGTGGTGCAAAGTACCCTCGCCTCACCCATGCCACTGACAAGCAGCACCTCTGAGAAGGATACTGTGTGTACTACTTGTCTTAGACCCCTCCCCAACTCTACAAAGTCCTTCTGCACTGCTCTGATCTCATGATGAGCCAAGTCATTTGTCCCTAGGTGGATAATGATGTCCAGTTCAGACTCCCGTGCAACTGTTCTCATGATCTTAAGGATGCGCTTCCTGTCCCTCCACGCCATGGCACCAGGCAGGCACCTTACTTCAGTTTTCCCTGCTCCCCCGAGTTCTATCCCTCTAATAATTGAGTCCCCCACCAGGAGCTGCTTCCTTTCCCTGTGGTGTCCTCTGCCTCCTTCCTGAGGGCCTCCCTTTTGACAGTTGTCTGCAACCTCCTTAGTCTCCTCTGCGGATGCATCCATAGGGGAACTATGCTCCCCCAGAACGGTGCATGGATTGTGGAGTGGAACAACTGACTGGGTGAGCCTCTGTTCCACCAACCTTACCCTCCCTGAGCCCACTGTGGTCCAACTGCTGTGCTTTCTTCGCAACCTCTGAGGTAGTGGTGGTGGCTCTGGTGCTTCCTGGATGGGGGAAGTTCCCTTACTACTGTCCAGTGCAGCCTGAAGATGGGCAACTTCCTCCCTTAGGGCAGAGAGTTGTCTGCAAACAGGGTAGCATCTCAGCCTCCAGAAAGACTCCCGGAAGACTGCTGCCCTTCAGCCATTATATTGCACTACTCCCCATATGTCTGCCTACCTTGTTTATTTTTATTTTTTTTTGTGTGTGATTGGTTTGTTATATAGAAATATATACATTATATACTGTGTATGCTTATATTGTCAGTGCTGTGTGCTAGAGAGGATATGACAGTGATATGCATCTTGCTGTCTTGAGGAAATGATGTCAGAACCCCAGGTATAAAGGAACTATTTCCAGGGGTGGGTGGGGTGAGGGTGGGAAGGGTTTGGGCCTAAACTGTGCCCTCACGAAACAATCCGCTAAAAACTCTGACCTACCACTGCGATGAGTGCCTTTCTATCAACAAGATGCCCTACACGACAATTTGACAGAGAAAATACCCTGCTAATCAAACAGAGAAAAATCCACACATCCAAGTCAGACACAGGTAAACCTCCCCAGCTCCAAAACAGCCTGGTGACTTGTGCTCTGAAAGCAGTCCGCCCCAAAACATGTCAGCTGTGCACAAGGACAGACACAGTAAACAGTATTCGGTCCCTGTGGGTTTAAACTTTTCCTGCACTGAAAATCTTAACAATTGTAACAAAAGTAAAGCAAGGTCCACCTCCCTCTGTTGATTGAAAGACTGCCTTTTCTGATAATTCTAAGTTCCTTATTTCACCTTTCAGTTAGAAGTATCCTCCACCTGAAGAATATTAACTTTCCTAAGGAATCTGCTTCAAATCAAAGACAATTGTAAATTGTAAGGTTTACCTCCCTCTGTTGTGAGCACAACTCACTTTCTTGCAAATCCTAAGTCCAGTGTTGCAGCTTCCAGCCAGAGGTAGCTTCACCTGATGAATATTAGGTTATCTGATGAGCTTGCAGAACCACCCCCCCGCAGGTGTAACAACTTATATTGAGATTACCCCCTGAGAGAGTCAGTTCAAAGTTGAAACGCTATCTATTTGCAATATTAATAGCAGCCGCCTCCAAAGCAGTTACCCAGAAATGACTACAGCCCACCCCACCAATGGAAAACTAGTGGAGGGATATACTGTAACTGTAAATTGCTCATTAAAATGGAATGGATGGCAGCATGCCTTAGGGGCTCTGTGGAAAAATTAAGTCCAGATGGATGCCCTTTTTTTAATTACATAGCGAGTAAAGAGGATACAAACATATTGGATCTGCTTGCCTTGTTATATTAAAGAGAATGAAATGTAGATGTTATTTCCTTTTCCCATTTTCTGCCTAGAAGCATCCAAACAAGACACCAGTTTTAAACTGTATTGGAACCGAATAATGAAATGTGACATTACTCATCTCTAACATTGACAAATAACTAAATGTGCATTGCAAGGGATTGTACTAGTGTTTTGTTGTGGTTGTTTCTCTGTATACTTTTTCCATCTCTTTGTTTTCTTTCTTTTTTTCTCTAATGAATGGTAGTTATACTGTAATGTAAACACTGTGTAGCAGTTAGTCCCATGTTCATTGTTGTGACGGAGCAGGAAGGAGGGCTGTGAAGAAATCGAAAGTACTGCGGTGTATATCATTTAAAGAAGAAAGGAAGAAAGAGAGAGAGAGAGAGACAGAGATTGACTGTTGATTGAGTTTGCTTTTGGCAGTTTTTTTCAGGGGGAAACAGCATAGCAGTTGTGCTGTATTTGGTGTGAGTTGCAGGGTACTGTGACTGCGGCAGCGAGACAACTGGGAGGAGGAGCAGTTGGAGAAGCCGCCACAGGGAAGCGATCTGCTGTCTTCAGTCTTTCTTTTTATTTTTCTTGTTTGCAGTGTTGGGTGGAAGGGGTAGTGTTTAACTTAACTTTAAATAAACTGAAACTTAGCTGATAGTGCACTAAACGAGGGAGCAGGAACTGAAGCAGCAGCAGGAGATACTACCCAGTTACTCGGGTTTGTCCACTTTTATAGGGACAAAACCGGAAGGGAACAGTAACTTCTTGCTCCAACAACAGGAAAGGCAGGAACTACCAGGGCAAGCAACTATATGCAGTAGCTCTGAATCTGCAAAAAGGTAGAGTGTGATGTTGTTCTGGAGATTGGTATCCCAAGGTTATGAGATAAACAAAACAAACAAAAGAAAATGTAAGTGTCCTGAGTAAGTTACATTCGAGTGCTGTAACCAGAAGTAGGGTTAAAAAAAAACTGAAGCAGGGAAAAATTTCTTGAGAGGAGTGTATAAGATCCGGGGCTGCTACTCTGAAATTGGGAGAAGAGTAATGTATCTTGGGCTTACCTTGTAAAAGAAGTTGCATAGCTGGGGATTGGAGCCTGTGAGTGTAAGGTAATTACTTCAGCTGGGTGTAGTAGTGGATTAGGACTAGAGAAGGAGGAAGCTATGTTGGCAGTGGTGTAGCGCAGTGGCTGCGAGGCAGCAATTTTCAGGCAGACCTTCTGGAGTCTGAGGTGCTGCCCCATCAACAGTATGTGCACCTCTCTCGGCTGAGGGAGGAGGTTGCCAGACTCAAGGCTGAGGTGGCTTGGGTTAGGAGGACCTCCACCCCGATCCAGAGACTACTTAGTCCACCTCTGCTGCCTCCATGGGTGCCGTGAAGCAGAAGCAGCTGGATAACAGTGGGCTCAGAGAGGGTTAGGGTGGTGGAGTGCAGGCACATCCCACATTCCATACCACTGCAGAACTGCCACACCGCACAAGCAAGGCAGGACTGTACACAGACACCTGAGGTAGTGATCGGGACAGATGTGAAGGTCCTCCATGGTGGAGACCCAAAGGGGAGAACAGAGGATCACAGAGGAGGAGGAATCGAATCCTAGTGGGGGACTTAGTTGTGAGGGGGATTCAGCTGGGGACAGGTAGGGAGGAAGAGAGGGAGATAAAGTACCTTCCACGTGCCATGGCTAGCAGGGTTGGAAGGAGGATCCTAGGGATCGCTGGGAAAGCAGGGAGGGACAGAGAACTGGACATCATTGTCCATTTGGGAACAAATGGCCTGGCTAGGAAGGAACCAGAAACAGTTCAGAGGGAGTTCAGGAGACTGGGGAGGGGTCTGGCACAAACAGCAAAATCTGTTTCTTTCTCAGAGGTGCAACCTGCTATAATGGGATGACAGGAGTCACCATACCAGGAACTTCAACACATGGTTGAAGAAATGGTGCCATGAAGAGGGATTCGGATTTATTGGGGACTGGAGCTCCACCTGGATGGATAGAGGCCTGTACAGAGGCGATGGCCTGCATCCGTCTGGGAGGGGACCTGGGATACTTAATGAACATTTTAAATGCTACATTAGGGAGCATTTAAACTAGTTGGGGGGGGGGCAAGAAATGGCAGAAATATATGGACTGTCCAGCCCCACAAGCAAACAGAATTAGCAACAGGAATCCCAAGGGGTAGAAATCCCAAAAAGAACACACCAGTAAGAATCCAGGAAGGAGAGGCAATGGGAGAGAGGAAAGAAAATAGGGCCGGGCCAAAGGGCAGAAAGAGGGGAGGAAGGCAGCAAAATCTGGAAAGCCATGTGTACAAATGCTCGAAGTCTGGGCAGCAAGTTTGCGGACCTAGAGGCCACCATGGTGGCAGCAGACATGGACAGAGTCACAATAACAGAAACCTGGTATAATGATAACTAGGACTAGGATGCAACCATACCAGGATATGCTCTATTCAGGAGGGACAGGGTAGGAAAAAAAGGGAAGGGGTGGCTCTATATGTGAATCAGAACATAAAAGCCATAGAAATTCAAGGAGAATGAGGAGAAGCAGAGGTAGTGTGGGTTGCCATAGAAGCAAGGAAGGGGAAGCCGGCCCGCTGGCGCAGCAGTTGGAATTCCGCTTGTGACACTGGCGACCCAGGTTCGGGAATGGACCCAGCTCACCGGAGGGCCGGCCGGTGGGAGAAGGATAGAGCATCCCATGGATAGCTCTCCGGGGGGGGGAGGATGGGGAAAGTGTCCGGCACGTGATGGACCCCTAGTGGAGGCTGGGGGTCCCACAGCTACTGGCACTCGCAGCTAATGGAGGTGGGGCAGATGCTGGATGTCATTGCACGTCCCTGCCTCCCAGAGGAAAAAACCAAAAAAATGGAGGGGAGAGCCTCTGTCTACATGAAGCCCTCCTTGGGCTTTAATCAGCCATCTGCCGCTCCCAACCAGTCACTAATCCCACAGCACTGGAATTAGGGAACCAGTGCCGTGCCCTCGCCCAGGTAAGCCGGGGTAACTGGGAAGGCGCAATGGAAGTTGGTGGGAGCTCCGGGGGCCGTGACCAGGGCAGACAAAATAAGACAGAGGCCTCTCCCGGGAGAAAGATAAAAATTAAAAAAAATTAAAAAAAAAAAAAAAAAAAAAGAAACAAGGAAGGGGGCAGCCATTCAAATGGGTAATCCGCAGACCTCCAGCACAGGAAGAGGAGGCAGATAAGGAGATGATGGAGAAAATCCAAGGGATGGCTAGAAAGGGGGCGGTACTTCTAGTAGGTGACTTCAATATGCCAGATGTGGATTGGCCAGCAGCAGCTACAGGAAGAAGTAGAAAAATCCTAGACTCTATGCAGGGGGCTTTACTCAGGCAATAGTTGGAGAACCCACTCATTGGGGGGTGATACTAGACCTGGTACTGTCAAATAGTGACCATATCACTGACATCACGGTGGGGAGTCACCTGGGGACAAGCAATTATAGTACGGTATGGTTCGATACAAGAACTGGGCTGGCAACAAACCACACAAAAACTAGGGTCCTGGACTTCAGGAGGGCTGATTTCAAGAGAGTGGATGAGTGCCTAGGGGAAGAACTAGCAGGGATAGTATAAAATGGAGGGGGTAGAGGAGCAGTGGGGGGGGGAATGAAGAGGGTCATAGAGAAGACAACAGACCTCTGTGTCAGGCAGATTACAAAGAGCAAGAGGAAAAAGAAACCGCTATGGTTCTCCAAGAAAGTAGCAGGGAAAGTAAATGCAAAGAAGTTAGCCTTCAAAAGGTACAAAGCAACACAGAAAGATGAGGACAGGGAGGGTTACTAGGAGAAATAACGAGAGGCAGCAAAAGCAGTTAGGAGCGCTAAGGCACAGACAGAGGAGAATATTGCCAGGTCAGTGAAAAAGGGGGATAAAACATTCTTTAGGTACGTAAGCAAAAAGAGGAAGAACAAGGCAGGGCTAGTAAGACTAAAAGGGGAAGGAGAGGAGTGTGTGGAACAGGACCAGAAGAAAGCAGACATATTGAACAAGTACCTTTGTTTAGTATTTACAAAGGAAAGGGTAGGTGACAGGCCACAAATAGGTGAAAAAGGCATAAATGGAAGGGGAATACAAACATATGAAATTGCCAGCAGATACAGACCATTCAGTCTATCTAGTCTGCTCTATTGTGTAGCACTTCAGTCCATTAAACTGCAGTTGCCCCCCTTCCTCATATGCTCTCCCCCCCCATCTCCCGCCACCTCCCGGTTTGTACCCTCCCCTTGAATCTGTCCCATCCCCTCTTGAAGCCCCCAACATTCTGGTACTTGAAGGTCTCAATCATATCCCCTCTCTCTCTTCTTTCCTCCAGGGTATACATATTGAGCCCTCTCAGTCTCTCCTCATATGGTCTGTCCCCCAACCCCAGGATCATTTTTGTTGCCTGCACTATAACCTCTCCAGTAGTTTAATGTCCCTTTTCAAGTAGGGGCACCAGAACTGCACGTGGTACTCTAGGTGCAGTCTCACCAGGGACCTGTACAAGGGCAAGATGACCTCCCCACTCCTAGAAGTAATCCCCCTTGCTATACACCCTAGCATCCTGTTTGCCTTCTCTGCTGCCTGCTTGCATTGAGCAGAGTGGTTCATCTCCCTGGTTACCAGCACTCCCAGATCCTTCTCCTCCTCCTTGGATTTTGTTAATGGGTCACCCTCCAGCCAGTAATTGTGTCCTGGGTTCTTGCCTCCTAAATGCATCACTTTGCACTTCTTGGTATTGAAACAAGCTGCCAAGTGTGAAACCGTTACTCCAGTTTTACCAAATCCTCCTGAAGTACTTTTGCTCCCTCCCCCCCATCTACCTCGGCACAAATCTTTGTGTCATCTGCGAAGAGCCTGATCTTGCTGTTAATCCCTACTGCAATGTCGGCTATGAAAATGTTAAACAGAACCGGTCCCAGCACCGAGCCCTGTGGTACACCACTTGTTACTACCCTGGGTTCAGATGCCCCCCCCCCACTACTACCTTCTGCTGTTTACCCTGCAGCCAGTTCTAGACCCATCTGATCAGTTTCCTCCCTGCTCCCAGACTCTTCAACTTGCAGGTCAGCCTACCGTGAGGCATCGAGTCAAAGGCCTTGCTGAAATCCAGGTAGAGGACATCCACCGCATGCCCCCTGTCCAGTGCACTCATAACCCAATCGTAAAAATCAACCAAGTTCATCTGGCAGGATCTGCCCAAGACAAAACTGTGCTGCCTGCTGTCCTGGAGAATGTAATCCTCAAGAAATTGCACCAGTCTTTCCTTGAGGATTGTCTCCATCTGTTTTCCCATAATTGCAGTAAGGCTCACCGATCTGTACTTCTCCGGTTTGTCCTTGGGCCCACTCTTATGAAGAGGTACCACATGTGCTTCCCCCCAGTCCCTGTGCATGCATCCAGAGTTCATAGAGGTGTTAAACAGGTCCGCCAGTGGCCCTGCCAGGACCTCTGCCAACTCTTTCAGCACCGTGGGGTGGACTCCGTCTGGGTCAGGTGCCTTGTCCACCTTCAGGGACTTAAGGCCCTCCCTCACCCTTTCCACCATGATTTCCCCATCTGTGGTTGCTTCTCCCCCCACCCTCTCCCACCTTGCCCTTCCTCTCAGGTACGAGCCCATCCCTCTCCTTGGTGAAGACTGAACAGACATATTCATTAAGTACTTCTGCCTGCTCAGACCCCTTTTCTACCCACCCACTTCCCCTCCTGATCCTAACAATTTGATCCTTGCTCTTCCTCTTCTCTCTGATATATCTAAAGAAATCCTTTTCTCCTTCTTTGATCCCCTGCGTTAACCTCTGTTTCCTAGCCGCCTTTGCTGCCCTTACCACTCTGCTCACTTCTCTGGATTTCTTCACATATTCTTCTCTGTCTTCTGCCCTGTTGGATCTCTTGTAGGTCCAAAATGCATTCCTCTTTTCCCTCACCTTCTCCACTACCTTTCTACTCATCCAGCTTGGTTTCTTGGTCCTGGCTTTCTTGCTCTGGCTCTTGCCACACGTTTTAGTGGCTTCAGCCAGTCCTGCCTTGATGACTTCCCATTTTTGTTCCAAGGCCATTTCTGGGCAGATGCTTGCCATATGACTTTCCAGTATGTTTCCCATCCTGCCAAAGTCTGCCCTTTTGAAGTCCATGACCCTTGTTTTTGTAGTGGCTACTTCCATACCCAGGTTGATGGAGAACCACACTGTGCAGTGGTCACTGCTTGCCAGAAGTTCCTCCACCCTTACATCCGTGACCTGTTCCCCATCTTCCAGTACCAGGTCTAGTATATTCCCCTCCCTCGTTGGCTGCATTAGCCCTAGCCCTTTTGTGGAGGAGAGAGTCCTCAAGGAACTAAATCAACTAAAGGTAAATAAGGCAATGGGGCCAGACAGAGTTCACACCAGAGTACTGAAGGAACTAAGAAACAAGCTTGCTGCACCCCTGATGACTGTTCAACCTATCATTTAATACCAGGACAGTTCCAGGAGACTGGAGAAAAGCAGATGTGGTCCCACTTCACAAAAGTGGAAATAGGGAGGATGCAGGGAACTATAGACTGGTAAGCCTGACATTGGTGGTGGGCAAAGTTATGGAAACACTTCTAAAAGAAAGGATTGTGGAATACCTGGTGGCCAATGGATTGCAGGATCCGAGGCAGCATGGGTTCGCAACATACGAACATATGAAGTTGCCGGCAGAAAAAGGCCAACAGGTCTATCAAGTCTGCCTGATTGTGCAGCTGTTGGTTTCATATTACTACAGCTGCCCCAACCCCACCCAAACCCCTCCCTTCCTCCGTTTTCCTGGTCTTCCCCTTTTGTGTTCTTGTCTGTACACTAGGGGGAGATCTTGCCAGACAAACCTGATTGAATTCTTCGACTGCATGACCAGGGAGGTGGATCAGGGAAGTGCAGTAGATGTAGCCTACTTAGATTTCAGTAAGCCTTTTAATACTGTCCCCCACAGATGTCTGGTAAACAAGCTGGGCAGCCTGGGAGTGGGTCCAAAGGTAGTAAAATAGGTACAAAGTTGGCTGAGTAACAGAAGTCGGAGGGTGATGGTAAATGGGGTTCACTCAGAAGAAGGCACGGTAACCAGCGGGGTGCCACAGGGGTCAGTTCTGGGACCAGTCCTCTTCAATGTCTTCATTAGCAACATTGCAGAAGGACTGGAAGGAAAAGTATACCTGTTCGCAGACAATACAAAAATCTGCAACAGAGTGACACACTGGGGGTAGAAACATGAGGGAGGACCTGAAAAGACTGGAAGAATGGTCAAGGATATGGCAACTAGGGTTCAATACCAAAAAGTATAAAATTATACACATGGGGCACAGGAACCTAGAGGCTATGTACCAACTGGGAGGGGAAGAGCTGTCAGTAACAAAACAGGAAAGGGAACTGGGGGTCATCATATCAGATGACCTGAAGGAAACAAAGCAATGTGATAAGGCAGTAGGTAGGGCTAGTAGAATGCTGGAGTGCATAGAGATGGATATCACAAGTAGAAAGAAAGAGAGGTGGTGGTGGTACCCCCATACAGATCAATGGTGATACCACACCTGGAGTACTGTGTCCAGTTCTGGAGGCCCCATCTCAGGAAAGACATAGATAGGGTGGCGGCATTACAGAGAAGGGCAGCCAAAATGGTGCAGGGACTGCATCTGAAGCCCTACGAGGAAAGTCTAAAAGAGTTAAATATGTACTCGCTAGAGCAGAGATGCACAACATATGGCGGGGGGGCCACAAACGGCCCCCACAGCAGCAGCAGTCTGTGGCCCCCGAGGATCTAGCAGCTTCCTTTTGCAACCCTTGTTTAATTGAGTTTGTTTTTAGTTTTATAACATGTGGATAGATTGATAGATTAAGAGATAGACAGATAGATAGATGTTTTGATTTATTTTATGTGTACATTTAATAATGTCTTGCTGGACATTTGTCAACTTAGGCCATTTTACAGTGGCCCTCAGCTACAGGCCCTTGGCCCTCAGCCGTGACTCAAGTTTTCAGTCTGGCCCTCCACAAAAAAAAGTTGTGCACCACTGCGCTAGAGGATAGAAGGGAAAGGGGAGACATGATAGAAACATTTAAATACATCAAGGGTATTAATAAGGTACAGGAGGGTAGCATTTTACAGAGAAAGAGATGCTCTAGGACAGGGACCATGATTTGAAGCTGGGGGGTCTCAGAGGGGGTATAAGGAAGTACTTCTTCACAGAAAGGGTGGTGGACTTCTGGAACAAACTCCCAGCAGAGGTGGTGGGAACCACAATGGTAACAGGATTCAGACATGCATGGGATAGACACAAGGGAACATTAAAAACAGGGCAAGGTAGGGTAAGGCCGGAGATCTAGTAGGGTGTGCTGTAACACAGGAGGTAGGGGATTTTAGGGCAGACTAGGTGGACAAAGGTGTCCTTTTCTGCAGCCAACTTCTATGTTTCTATATTATTCTATTACAGTTGAAAACTGAATAAAATTTTGTTGAAAAAAAAAAAGACTGCTGGTCCCCTCCTGGATGGATGGAGGTCATCTACTTTGTACAGGCCTCCATTCCCCAGGTAGGACCCCAGTCCCCAACATAGCCCAAACCCTCCTCCCTGTACCCAAACACCCATTAAAGGCCCTGGTGTGATATTACATAGCCTTCCCCAGCCATACACAGGTAGCCATCGTGCAAGCTACCTGCTTCAGGCCACTCCCCATCTCACTAAACCTATCCTGCTCTACTCCTGCTGTGTCCCTGGCCAGGTCATTAGTCCCAGATGGACAAAGTCCAGGAGCAAAGTAATTCTGGATGCCCTGCAAGGAGCATGCCTCATGCAACTTGTGGGGGAACCCACCCGTGAGGGGGTGATACTGGACCCGGTGCTCACAAATGGAGACAGAATAATGGATGTATCAGTGAGCAACCATCTGGGGTCCAGTGACCACTATACAGAATGGTTCAGGGTAAAGACAGCAGAAGAATCGAGCCACACTAAAACCAGAGTCCTTGACTTCAAGAGGACCAGCTTTACCAAAATGGGTGAATGCCTCAAGAAACCACTGGCACAGGGTAAGGAAGGGAGAGTAGAGGTACAGTGGGAGAACCTCAAGAGTGCCATGACACAGGCAACAAGCCTTTGTGTGAAGCTAGTGAACAAAGCCAGAAGAAAAAGAAAACCATTATGGTTTTCAAAAGAAGTGGCAGGGAAGGTTTGAGAGAAAAAACTGGCATTCAGGAAATACAAGGAAACACAAAGGGAGGAACACAAGGAACAATATCAGGCAAAGCAGAAGGAGGTGGGTAAAGCAGTCAGAAATGCAAAGGCAAAAACAGAGGAAAGGATAGCCCAGACAGTGAAGGAGGGGGACAAAACCTTCTTCAGGTACATAAGGGAAAGAAGAAAGGCCAAGGGATGGATAGTGAGGCTTAGCAAGGGAGGGGTGGGGAGGGGCGCACTTGGAGAAGACTGAGATACTGAATGAATACTTTTGCTCAGTATTCACAAAAGAAGG
Source organism: Neoceratodus forsteri (assembly GCA_016271365.2). Lineage (NCBI taxonomy): Eukaryota > Metazoa > Chordata > Ceratodontiformes > Ceratodontidae > Neoceratodus > Neoceratodus forsteri. The sequence continues at coordinate 1,596,631,409 of CM057450.1, forward strand.
GGAAGGGGGTAGATCGATATTAGCAAGTAGACACATACAGGAAAGAGGGGCGGACACCAGTCCATTCACAGAGGAGAGAGTCCCAAAGGAACTCTTGAAACTGAAGGTGGAGAAGGCAATGGGGCCAGATGAGATACATCCTAGAATACTAAAAGAGCTTATAGAGGTGATACTGTCACCACTATTCAACAAATCACTGGAGGATGGAGTAGTACCAGAGGACTGGAGGAGGATGAACGTGATACCCTTTCACAAGAGTGGGAGCAAGGTAGAAGCAGGTTACTATAGACCAGTCACTTTGACCTCAGTGGTGGGAAAGATGATGGAAAGGACTGTAGAATATCTAGAAGCCAGCGGGGTACAGGACCCAAGGCAACATGAGTTCACAACAGGAAGGTTGTGTCAAACGAATCTGATAGAATTCTTGGACTGGGTGACAAGGGTAGTAGATCAGGGAGGGGCGATGGACATGGCCTATCTAGATTTTAGCAAGGCATTTGACACAGTCCCGCACAAGAGCTTAGTAAACAAGTTGGGCAATTTGGGAGTAGGTCCCAAGGTGGTAAACTGGGTCAGAAATTGGCTTAGCAACAGAACTCAGAGGGTGGTGGTAAATGGAGTTCAATCTGAAGAAAAGGGGATACCCTGTGGGGTGCCACAGGGTTCAGTGCTGGGGCCGGTCCTCCTTAATGTCTTTATAAGTGACATTATGGATGGACTCGAAGGAAAAGTATGCCTCTTTGCAGACGACACCAAGATCTACAATAGGGTTGACACTCGGTGGGGGGGGTGGCATAAATGACGAGAGACTTAGGCAAGTTGGAGGAGTGCTCAAGAGTGTGGCGGCTTGGGTTCAATACCAAGAAGAGCAAAATCATGCACTTGGGGAACAAAAACCCAGGGGGAGGAATACACAATGGGGGGAGGTACTAACAACAACCAAAATGGAAAGGGACCTGGGGATAGTCATAACAGATGATCTAAAATTAGCCAAACAATGTGAGAAGGCAGTGAGGAAAGCCGGTGGAATGCTGGGATGCATAGGGAGCGGTATCACCAGTGGAAAACAGGAGGTGGTGATGCCGCTGTGCATACAGTTAGTGAGGCCTCATCTAGAGTACTGTGTGCAGTTCTGGAGACCTCATCTCTGAAAGGACATCGACGGGATGGAGACAGTCCAGAGAAGGGCAATGAAAATGGTGCAGGGGCTACACTGGAAACCATACGAGGAGAGATTAAGAGAACTCATCTCCAGGCTGAGTTGGCCAGGATTCAGGGGACCTCCTTCTCCCATCCAGGGACCACCAGAGCCACTGCCGTTGCCTCAGAGGTTGCCAAGAAAGAGGAGCAGTTGGACCACAGTGGGCTCAGGGAGGGTGAGGGTGGTGGAACAGAGGTGCATCCCTCCAGTTGTACTTTTCCACAATTCATATGCCATTCTGGCAGAGTGTGGTTCCTCTATGGAGGCATCTGCAGTGGAGACCAAGGAGGATGCTGGGAACCTCCACAAAGGAGACCCACAGGAGGGTGGCATGAGACCCCACAGGGGAAGGAAACAACTCCTGGTGGGGGAGAGAGGGGAGAGGGAGGTAAGGTGCCTGCCTAGAGCCATGGCTTGGAGGGACAGGGAGAAAATCCTCAGGAACGCGGGAGCAGCTACATGGGGGGGGGAGCTGGATGTCATTGTCCACCTAGGGACAAATGACCTGGCTGGGAAAGGGATCAGAACAGTGGAAGAGGAGTTTATGGGGTTGGGGAGGGGCCTTAGATAAGTAGCATGCATGGTAAGTGGTGCCGCCTGTCTACGACATGGGTGAGGCTAGGGTGCTCCACACCATGGGATTCAATCAATGGTTGAAAAACTAGTGCAGAGCTCAGGGTTTTGGCTTCATTGGGGACTGGGGTCTGTCACAAACCCACTCAGCAGGTCAGCCCTCTACTCCCAAAGTGCCAACCGACGAGCGCAGTCTTGTGAACAGTTAACAGAAACAGGGTAACCCTCCTATTTGTTTTGTGGGTTCAGATCAACCTTTGGTCTCAGTTCTGGAGGGATTCAAACTGTGAACCTCTTGCTAGCATACCCAATGCACAGGCTCAGATAATTCTGTCTTTGGGGGGCCAGATATCTTTGCCTACGGGCACCTAACAATGTGTACAGAAATGAACCCTTAAAAACCTTAATAAAGACCTCAGATTTAAAACGCTTACCTTTTTCCAGTTTGGTATCACCATTCAAGCTTATGTACAATGTCTGCTTAACCATATATACTCCACTTGTAAAGGAAAGAAATCAAAGACAGACCAAGTAGGCTCTAAAAATAGAGTTTTACTAAAATAGATAAAAAAATATGTAAAACATAAAATACAGAACTATTATATCACAAGAACCATACAAATCTTTTAAAAGAACAAGGTTTAAACAATGCAATTCCTACTACAGTACTTAGATTTGTCTCTTTCTCTCTCTCTAAATACCTGCTTAAAGTGCTCAAAGATGTTTCTTTGTCAGAGTCTAGATAGAAGTGTGTCCCCTGAAGGAAAACAGAATATTGTTTAACAGCTGGCTTTGCTCACCTCTTTGCATGAGGTCACCTAGCTCCTCCCTGTCAGAATATGTATAAAAAAATATATATCTATACAAAAACAGGATATCTTTTCAAAGTATTAAATTCTGTAATCCTCAGCACAACTCATTTTCTTTTTCAGATGACATTTCTTTGATCTGTGAGCAGTATCCCCTCTCACACAGACATCAAAGCATTTATGATTTCGCACCAGTGTACTAAACCTGGTTTCCCCCTCGAAACGTCATAAAAGGGATACTGATTTCCCTCTTAGCAGTTAAAGCTATAATTAACTTAGAAAAGTCTGCAATTAGCTTCTGGCCTTCCAGGTAACACCTTGTATCTAAAACCTGTGTGTGTGTGTCTGTGAAATATCACATCCTGTTTCAGCATTTCTCAAGAGAGACAGTCCATAACCCATTTTTATATTACAAAAAAATGATACAGTGAGGCTAGGGTGCTCTGCACTGTGGGATTCAATCAATGGTTGAAAAACTGGTGCAGAGCTCAGACTTTGGCTTCATTGGGGACTGGGGTCCACCTGGAGGGATGCAGGCCTATACTGGTGCAATGGTCTGCATGTCCAGATGGGGAACCAGGATCCTAGGTGATAGGGTTAAATGCTTCATTGGCAAGCATTTAAACTAGCCAAGGGGGGAGGCACCGAAAAGGAGCAGGGAAATCCTAGCCCTCCTCCCAAAAAATCAGGGTAGTTAGTGAGGTAAATACCAAGATAGAGATGTCGATAGGGAGAAAGACAGGGGTAAATGGAGAAAAAGGCAAAGGCAGTAAGGACAGGGATGAGGCAAAAAGGGGTAAGGCCATAAAAAAATGGAGGGTAATTCCTGTAGTCTAGGTAACAATCTCCCTGAACTGGTGGCCTTAATGGAAGAGGGATGCCTGGATATCATGGCAGTCACAGAAACATGGTACACAGAGAACCATGGCTGGGATGTCAACATGCCAGGGTACACAATCTACAGGAGGGACAGGGAGGGTAGAAGAGGAGGAGGAGGAGTAGCTGTCTATGTAAGGGAAGAGATCAAAGCAATGGAACAAAAGGGTAAACAAGGAGGAGAGGAGGCACTGTGGGTCACCCTGGAGACTGGAAATAGCACCACAGTCCGCACAGGGATTGTATACAGACCCCCGTCTCAGGAGGAGGAAATGGACAAGGAAATGATAGATGGCATCCTTAGGATGGCAGAGAAAGGGAAGATATTGTTGATGGGGAACCTGAATATGCCAGATGTTAACTGGAGTACGTTTACTGCAGCCACATCCAAGAGCAGGGCCATTCTCGATGCCCTACAGGGGGCATGCCTCAGACAGCTAGTGTTGGAACCCACTCGGGAGGGAGCAATCTTAGACCTGGTACTCTCAAATGGGGATGAAGAGAGGATCTCAGATCTAGAAGTGGGTAGCCATTTGGGGACAAGAGATCAGCAAACAGTGTGGTTCGCGGTAAACTCAGCTGTAGAGTCAAGCCATACAAAAGTGAGGGAACGGGACTTCAGGAGGGCTGATTTTGTCAAAATGGGAGAGTGCCTCTGAAAAGCAAACAGGCAAGAAGGAAGGGTGGAGCAACAATGGGGAAACATTAAAACTGCCATCACAGAGGCAACAAGCCTTTGTGTGAAGCAAATAAAATGAAAGAAAAAAACACTATGGTTCTCAAAAGAGGTGGTGGGGAAGGTTAGGGAGAAAAAGATAGCATTTAGGAAGTATAAGGAAACACAGAAGGAGCAGGACAGAGAACTATACCAGTTAAAGCAGAAGAAAGCAGGGAAGGCAGTCAGAATAGCAAAGGGCCAAACCAAGGAAAAGATAGCCAACTCGGTTAAGAAGGGGGATAAAACCTTTTATAGGTACATTAGGGAGCGAAGAAAGACAAAGGGAGGGATAGTAAGGCTGAATAAAGGGGACAGTGGGTGGCAGAGAGGGACAGCGAAAAAGAAGGGATACTGAACGAATACTTCTGCTCAGTATTCACAAAAGAAGAGGAGGGGGAGGTACCTAATCCAATCAATAGAAGTACTCTAGAAGGGGGGGGGGGTCGATCCCAGTCCTTTCGCAGAAGAAAGGGTTCTGAAAGAACTCCTAAAACTGAAGGTGGATAAAACAATGGGGCCTGACTGGATTCACCCCAGAATTCTAAAATAACTAAGGGAAGAACTAGTGACAACACTGACTACACTTTTTAACAAATCATGGGAGGATGGTGTGGTACCTGAGGACTAGAGGAGGGCGGATGTGATTCCCCTTCACAAAAGTGGGAGCAAGACAGAGGCAGGAAACTACAGACCTGTTAGTTTGACCTCAGTGGTAGGGAAAATGATGGAACCACTTCTGAAGGAAAGAATTGTTGAGTACCTAGAGGCCAGTAGGGCACAGGACCCAAGGCAGCATGGATTCACAGCAGGAAGGTCATGTCAGACAAATGTAATCGATTTCTTTGGCTGGGTGACCAAAGTAGAAGACCAGGGAGGGGCTGTGGACATGGCCTACCTAGACTTTAGCAAGGCATTTGACACAGTCCCACACAAAAGATTAATAAACAAATTAGCCAGCCTGGGAGTGGGTCCCAGGGTGGTAGCCTGGGTAAAACATTGGCTGGACAACAGGGCACAGAAGGTAATAGTAAACGGAGTCAACTCTGAAGAAAGGGGGCTACTAGTGGGGTACCACATGGTTCAGTACTGGGTCTGGTCCTTTTTAATGTCTTTATAAGTGACATTGCAAAAGGATTGGAAGAAAAAGTATGCTTCTTTGCAGACGACACAAATATCTGCAACAGGGTTGGTACACAAGGGGGGGTGGTGGAAAGGATGAGAAGGGACAAGGGACTTGGCAAGGTTGGAGGAATGGTCAGAAGTATGGTAGCTTGGATTCAATGCAAAGAAGTGCAAAGTAATGCACCTGGGAAACAAAAACACAGGGGAAGAGTACACAATGGGGTGGGGGTACTAACAACAACAAAAATGGAAAGGGACCTGGGGGTAATCATATCAGATGACCTAAAGGTTAGCAAGCAATGTGAGAAGGCAGTAGGGATGGCTGGGGGGATACTGGGATATATAGGAAGAGGCATCACCAGTAGAAAACAAGAAGTTGTTATCCCTTTCTACAGACAGTTAGTGAGACCCCATCTGGAGTACTGTGTCCAGTTCTGGAGACCCCATCTCCGCAAGGACATAGGATGGAGGCAGTCCAGAGGAGGGCAACTAAAATGGTGCAGGGTCTGCAACAAAAGCCATACAAGGAGAGACAAAAGGAGCTTATCATTGTACCCAATAGCTCCGTATAGAGTCCAAACCATCCATTGATTCTCCTGATACAAAATGGCCACCCAGGGTAGAATGAGTTAATATATATACCCTTGAGGAAAGGAGGGAGAAGGGGGACATGATAGAAACTTTTAAATACTTCAAGGGAATCAACAAAGTCCAAGAGGGTAGCATCTTTCAGAAAAAGAGATGTGCAAGAACAAGGGGACACAATTTGAAAATAGAGGGGGGATGGCTCAGGGGCAATGTGAAGAAGTATTTTTTCACAGAGAGGGTTGTGGATGCATGGAACAGCCTCCCTGAGGAGGTCGTGGGTTCAAAAACAGTGGGGGAATTCAAGAATGCATGGGACAGACATAAGGCAATTCTTGTGGGGGGGTAGGAAGAAATAGGCTTTTGGTTAACTAGGATTTGCAGCTTATCCAGTAGGTAGGGAAATGGGCAGACTAGGTGGGCCAAGCGGTCCTTATCAGCCACCAAAGTCTATGTTTCTAAATCTATGTTTCTATGTTTCTATAACTCAATATGTATACTCTGGAGGACAGGAGGGAGGGAGAGAGGGTATATGATAGAGACATTCAAATACCTCAAGGGGATGAACAGAGTTCAAGAGGGCAGTATCTTTCAGAAAAGGAGATGTGCAAAAACAAGGGGTCACAATATGAGGGTGGAGGGGGGACGACTCAGGGGCAACATGAGGAAGTATTTTTTTCATAGAAAGGGTGGTGGATGCATGGAACAGCCTCCTGGAGGAGGCTGTGGGGGCAAAAACAGTTGTTGAATTCAAGAATGCATGGGATAGGCAGAAGGCAAAACTACTGATAGGAAGGAGGAGGTAGGCCGCTGATCAAATAAGATCTGGAGCTTATACAGTAGGTAAGGAAATGGGCAGATTAGGTGGGCCAGGTGGTCCTTATTTGCTGTTAAGTTCTATGTTTCTATGACAATGACATGCAGCTCCCATGCTGCCCTCACTTCACTGGCAGTCTCTATGACCTGCTTTTTAGTCATCCCCACCGAAGGACCTGGTAGGCACTTTACTACCATACCTCTCCCTTCCCCTGCTCCATCCCCCTGACTATGGGGTCTCCCACCACCATCTGCCTCCTCCTTGGCTGGGGGTCTCTCCCACCCCTTGGGGTTTCCTCCCTTGAGGACCCTCACCTCCTCCCTTTCCACTGCCTCCAGTGCCTCCTCCTGGCTTCCCCGTCCTTCCAGAATGGCAAAGGAATTATGTAGCCATAAGATCTGAGGGGTGCCCTCCTTTCTGCCCCCTCCCACACTCCCAGAGCCCACTAAGGTCCAGCTGCTCTGCCTCTTTTCTGGCTTCCTTTTAGGAAGCAGCAGCAATCTTGGTGTCCCCCGGGTGAAAACAACAACGGACAAAGGATCTGCACTCAAGAGTCTGCAAAAATAACAACATTTAGTTAAGTGCATATTATAAAATGCAGCAGTGCAGAACATACTCTCCATGCCAACAACTACCCCGTGCTCATTTGGAACTATGTGCTTCTTCTTCTGGGTGAGGCAGATGATGCTCTGTATTTGTGTCAGTGTAGCCTTGAGTCCATTAACCTCTGCGATCAACCCAGAGAGTTGCATGCATATGGGGCAACACCTCAGTCTCCAGAACATGTCTCTGAAGATTGCAGCCCCACACCCATTACACCACTCTGATGCCTGGCAACATATTTTCCTCTTCACTACTTACTTCCGTGCTTTTCCCTTACCCTTATGCCTTTCCTATGTATGTTTCCTCTTGGCTTAACTGTACTTTTTTCCTCCTTCCTGTATTTAACCTAACCCTTTAGTGTGTCTATGCCCTTACCCTAGATTGGCCTCTTCTACTATTCCCCTTTTTGTTTTACTTAACCACTTTCTTTCTTGACCCTATATAAGGTGTTTTAAGTTGTCCCCTTTCGGCTTCTTATACCCCCCTTTTAACCTATACTACAGCTAGGTTGTTACCTCTGTTCCCACACCACTGGTGATATTTGATCTCCCCTTTTAATGTAACCTTTACCCGGTCTCCCCTTTAAACGTAACCTTTACCCCTATGTACGATTACTCTAGATAGGGCATTTGGATGGCACATTTCCTTTCTTCCCACACAACGTCACCCTCTTACCTTCTTAAAATACTCTCTTACAACTCTCTTACATATGCAGCAACAAGTAAACAGGTACTTTATTCTACCTTACTGGACCACCAGAGTTCCCTGCATGCCTGCTGTCACATCCGGACGTCAGCGGACACCTAAAATGGCAAACCTGTCCCACTCCTGCTCTATTCCACTCACGCTCTGGGACATGAACGTGAATAGAACACATTAGGAGTAGTTTCTTTTAAAGTCAGTTGGGCTTCCTGCCCAGCCCTTGATTGGTTGGCTCAGCTGTTAGACCCACCATCCAACAAAAACTGCTCCCAGTTGCCAGTGCTGGATTCCAGTTCCTGCAAAAAACAGCACAAAATGAGGAATTTAGATCAGTCCATTTAGCTCAGCAAACTCTGTTCTGCTGGTACTTAGCAGCCCCGAGGTAGATGTGCTCAGAGCACAGTCCCAATGTTGCTTTTAATCTGTTGGGCTGCCTGCCCACCCAACTCCACTGTTAGACTCACCTCCCCACCCAAACTGTTCTTGATTGCCAGTGCTGGAATTTGGTAAGGAAAAATAAAATTACACAAAATGATTAATTTAAACTAGTCCCTTTAGCTCAGCAAAGTCCTTTCTGCTAGCATTTAGCAGCTTACTTCTCAATTGTCCTTGGTTTTGCTTCAAAATGTTCCACTGGTCCTGCTGAAATTTGAGTTTCCATAATTGAACAGTGGGTATTGTAAGCACAAAATAATTCTAAACATTAGAGTTGTAGACTTGTTCTTCTTTATAAAATGCATTTTACAATAAGCTGAGCCCCTTGTTTTATCACCTTTCAGAGTTTATATCACTAATTGGTAAGATGTGTCCCTGAGGTCCTTTGTCCCTGATTTTTTAAGCTTTGTTCCTGATTTAAGAGGGAAGGGATTGAGACGTATGCTTGGCAGCCCGAGGTAAATGTGCCCAGAGCATTGTCCTGATGTTGCTTTTAAGTGAATTGGGCTTCCTGCCTAGCTCTGATTGGTAGACTCCATTGTTAGACTTGCCTACCTGCCCAAACTGCTTCCGATTGTCAATGCTGGATTCTGGCTCCTGTGGTTGGGCTCTATGATCTGTGAGTTTGAGATGCATCATATTGTCTATTTACTGTTTCGATGACAGTGTTTGTGTTGTGAGCAGGGCTCAAAGCTGTCATCTAGAGGATTAGTGGCAGGTGCATGGTTAGCAGGCAACAGCCTAGGAATAGGGGACATACCTATTTAGGGGATCTGGTGTGTTAATGCAGGTTGGTGTTTTGGCCTCTGACAGGGGAGTGGGACTGTGTGAGAGGAGTTGAGAAAACGCTTCACAAGTGGAACTTAAAAAGTGGTGTATGATTGGGCTGCTTTTTTTTTTTTTTTTTATTTCTGCCCTTGTCTCTCTTTGGACTGTTCCCTTTAGCCCCCGCACCCTGACTGTCCTATATACCTTCTCTAGGTAGTTACTCCATTGTCCTAATTACCATGGCTTTTCCTTCATAGTGGTGCAGTTATGGATTCCCGAAGCCCCTTTGGAGTTTGTGCTATATGGCGGAGGGTGCCATGGTCTGTGGAGTGAGGGTGGGGGCGTGGGAGGAGCCAGCTGCATCCTGCAGCAGCCATGTTAGTGTCAGCTTTTTGTTCCATGCCTCGGGGACACTGCTGGACAGATGCACGCTGTGTGCATTCTGGTGTTTAGCTCAACATTATCAGACAGCAAAGTAGAAAGGTGATGATATGCTTCAGGAAGTATTTTTTTTTAAACATATTTTGTTTTCAAATAAAACAGCAGTATACAGTTATACCTCCTATCAGGCATACAATACTAAGCGTACGGGGTCATCCAATGGAAAAACAGAGTAAGATAGCCTCAATAGTCTGTTATAAGGAGTTGGGGTAGTCCAAGTGCAGTCAGAATAGTCCCAAACATAGCTGCACCTCGCAATATTGAGGCGATACTGCAACAGTAAGTTATACCAACACTATTTTATAATCACCCGGAAAGCTGATGTGATCCCTACTCATATATATTTATCCATCAGTGGTAGCACTACACCACCCCCTGCAAGACATTTAGACTCCTGCTTTGTAGAAATGTGTAAAAATAACACCCTCAATTTCAGACCAAACAAAAAAACTGCCAAAACAAGGCAGTAACTTAATTATTAGGAACTGTGCTAACAGATTTGTTAAGCTTACCATATTTGTAACTGAATCCCTGCAAAACAGGGACATGAGAGGCACAACCAATATGCATTAGTCTAAGAACTCTATGTCGTACATTTAGTCCACTCACTTATTCCACTCAAGCCTCAGATGTCTTCCAAGTTACATGGGCCATCTACCTCAAGGTTCTGCACCATGAACAAGACCAAAGGGCAAATAGATGAAATGAAACATAGAAACATAGAATTTGACGGCAGATGAGACCGCCTGGCCCACCTAGTCTGCCCATTTTCCTACCTAACAGATAAGCTGCAGATCCTAGTTAACCAACAGCTTACTTCCTCCTACCCCCCACTAGGACTGCCTTATGTCTGTCCCGTGCATGAGACCATGAGACTGAGGAAAGGCCTTACTTCCCCTTTTCAGGGATCTCCCTCTGAATCCTCTTCATCCAGTAGTCGAGCTGCTGCAAACTCCCTCTTGAGTGCTTCAACCTTTTTTCCAGCCTCTTGTGGATCTGTGTATTGAACGGTATGTCCACCATGATGTTTTATTTATTTATTTATTTGAACAAGTCAGATTTACAACCTTTGAGTCAGGGACTCATTTACAAAGGCACCTCATCGCAGGGAGGGCAAAACAATAGAACACTGTGCAGATACAACATTACAGGTGCAGACACTGAACACAGAATACACTTAGTTACATGTTGGTGCAAAATACAGATTTACAATTAAAGATGTACAATTTCTCTGGAGTCGCAGTGGAATACATCCTTGTATAAACCTAAGGGGGTAGGTAAAAAGGGGTTGGGGAAACATGGATTGGCAGTACAGGGGATCTTGTCAAGATTAGGGGGGCCAGGCAGGGAAAGGTCCTGCAGTAGGATTAGGAGGGGCAGGGTTAGTTGCACCTACAGCAGCGGACATTAAAGAGATGGTTCCAGAGAGCGGTTTTGAAGGAACCAAGTTTGGCAGTGTTGGTGATGCAGGTAGGGAGAGAGTTGAACCAGGCTGGGGGCTCAATAAAAGAAGGACCACTGGGTGAGGGAGATGTATACGGAGGCTGACTGGCATCAAAAGGGAATGTACAGTTCCCAGACTCCGCAGACATACCCGGACTGCATCAAACTTCTTTCTCCGGGATTGTGTAGTGAAAGACAGGTCCGGAAACAGTGTAGGGTTTTCCACTCATAGCTGAATCTCTGCGAGTCTCTAGGTGCTTGTAGTAAGGAATCCCATTCAGTCACTGCCATAGTAACTATCAGGATTAGTTGAGGCAGATCTGCTTGGATGGTGGCAGCACATAGGGAGATCCTGTAGGCCCAGACAAACAGAGGAGCCATTTCCAAGCCACCACCCACTCCCAAAGCTCCAGGTAACCAAGTTTTTATGAAAGCTGTAAGATCAGGGTCCTCGCTGTTCTCCGGAAGCCCAACTAAAGGAAGGTTTGCCGCCCTCTGGGTGTTCTCAAAAGCGTCCATATGGTATCTGAGTTGGCTATTTTCTTGAACAAGCTTACTAGTAGCGTTAAGGGTTTTCACGGCTTGTGCTTCCGCTGAGTTAGCAGTCTTGGTAGCCACTTCGATTTTTATATCTTGCTCTCTGAGTCACCATAAAATTGCCTCCACTTTTCCATCACTTGCCCTCATGGATAGTGTCAATGAATGCCATGGTGGCTTACCCAACCCCAAGGTCTCCTGCAGCACAGGAGGGGCCTGCTGTTCTGCTGTTGCCTGATTTTTATTTATACTATACTAAAAGCCAGCAGATTAGGCCTGATGGTCTTTCATGTCTACTCAGTAGCCAGCCCCTATTGAGTGCTCGCTCTCCCACCCCACCAGCCCCCGAGAGGATCATTTTCAGCTTCAGTATACCCATGCACCTGTCCCACCCCCTGTTGAAGCCCTCCACTGTGCCCTCCTACACTAGCCTACCGGGCAGTGCATTCCATTGCCCCACCACCCTCACAGTGAAGTAATGCCTTCTACGTTCTCCCCTGTAATTCCCCCCCCCATCTTCTACTCATGCCTCCTGGTTGTGCCCCCTTTCTTTAGCCTGAACATTTCTTTGGTTCTGCCCCTGTTAATTCCTCCCCTGTTAATTTCTTCCCAGGTCGCCTTTATTTGACCGACCTATTATTGAAAGTGGTCTTGTTCGATTCCTCTCGATGTAAACTGTAAGTTAATGTAACTCAGGAAACTGAAACGTTAAAAGAAATTGAGTATTTTATATTTTGAAGTCCAATAGCTGCAAAGGTGAGACAAAGCACTTCTTCTTAACGAGTGTGCTCAACAGCGCCCTCCATGGAAGTATATTTTACATCATAGTTTGCAATCTTATTAACGGCAGGGGAAATGTTGTTTAGTGTTTAACGCATTGACTTGGGAACTAGGAGGTCACAGGTTCATATCTAAGCAGAGCCAATTACTCACTGTGTGACCATGAGCAAGTCATTTAACCTGTCAGTGCACCAGTCCCTCTAGCTGTGGAAATGGGTAGAAAGCAGGGCCCCACAGGAAAGAGATGTTGCACCTGAGCTGGGTTATTCAGGGTAAATAAACGGTAAAATAAAACAAAATATAATTTAAAGAGGTTGTGCAAATAAAAGTCAGCAATCGCAGGGTACCATTTATTTATTTAATTTATTTATTTCTTGGAGTACAATACCTTTGAGCTAGGAGCTCATTTACAAAGGTTCCACGTCAAAGCAAACATAATTCAGACAAAACAAGTAGCAAGGTACAATATGTGCGTTTAACAAGAACAAGTTAATTATATACATATTTTACAAACACTAAGGAATCAGTCAAAGTTGACCTTGTCATATTGTGGGGTGGGTGGAGGGAGGAGGTGGGCAGGGTAGGTAGGAAATAGGGTGGAGGTGAAGGAGGGGGGGTGACGAGGGGGGAGGTGAATAGGTGGAGTGGGCAGGACAAGGATGATGGTGGGAGGTTGAGGAGTAAGGGGTAATTAGGGTTGGCAGTCACAGCTACAAAGATCAGTGAGGTGCTGACAGAGTTTTCTCTTGAATGGTCCGAGCTTAGGTTCATTCATTATGTCGGGGGGAGGTACTTTAGCCAGCTGGACATGCGGTAGGCTAAGGACCGCTGTTCTTGTGATGTTTGGCAGAAGGGGACTTGTCGAGACTGTCTAGACATGCCTCTTATTCGATGAGGATTAGTAGCTGGATTAAGGAGGTTCTGGATAACTGGGTATGTTTTCTTCCCTAGGAGGCAGACCTGGTATTTCACCTTGCCCTGCAGGTGCAGCCAGTTGGTCTGGGCGTATAAGTCGCAGGTATGGGTAAGTCTGTACGCTCCAGTAATTAGCCTACAGGATTTATTTAATGCTGTACTGACTCTTTTAGGAGTTATATCAGAGGCAGCACCATATTGCATACCACCAGCCCATAATCGATAATAAAAAGGATTGAGCTGTTCACTGCGAGCAGTGGCACATCTGAGGTCATACAATGATGGTGCCTATATAGGAGACCAGTCCTGGTGTTGACAGCCTTAACAACATGGTCAACATGATGGGCAAAGGATAAGGAGCTATTGAGGGTTACCCCTAGATATTTAAAGGTATTCCCCCTGTTCCAACAGGGTTTGCAAGCTGTTACAAATTGTAAGTTGATGGGTTTTATGCTTATTGTGGGGGTTCGCGAATAACATGACCTTCATTCTTTTATAGTTCATCAGGAGCTTGTGTTCAGAGAACCAGGTCTCGACAGTGGAGAAGTTTTGTTGGAGTTGTGTTTCCAGTAAGTGTGGTTCAGGTTTACTCGAAAAAATGACGGCATCGTCCACATAGAGGAATATATTTTCTGTGCAGACTTGAGGGAGGTGGTTGAGGAAAAGACTAAAAAGTAGTGGGCCTAAAATCGAACCTTCTTGGACCCCCATGTGCACTTGTCTGCTGTCAGAGAGGATGTTACTGAACTAACTTTTGAACCACCCAACAGCTTCAGCTGAAAGCCCAGCGGCATAAAGTTTGTTTAGCAGTACAGTGTGGTTGACAGTGTCAAAGGCTTTAGTGAAGTCGATGTATATCACCCCCACTAGCTGGCTTCGATCTAGGGCACCATGAATGAAGCCAGAGTACTTGAACAGTGCTGTGGTGGTACTGTGGACCTTATGAAAACCACGTTGTTTTTTAGTAAACATTTTTTTATTAGGAAGCTTCAGGCTTGCAATTATCACATCATACCTACATATTTTTGAGCTTTGTTTATTCACATATACATTTGTTCATGAATACATTTATTACCCGGCATATCCTGACTTAACACTTAATTCTATTTATTCATCCTGATTACACTATATGGTTCTGTACTCAAACATTCATATTACACTTTCATAACACGATTCCAATTATACCCTATGATAGTATGTGAATTTTCACTAGCTTATACCTTTAAAAGATTTGCCACTATATCAGATAGTATTTTAATACTGTTATCAACTAAATGTTACCAACTCTACTTATATGAAAACCATGTCGTTGAGGACATTGGATCTGATACTTCTCGAGGTAATCGACCAGTTGGTCAGAAATAATGCATTCCAGAGCCTTGGAGAGGGGGGTTAGAATTGATATGGTCAGTAATTAGTATGGAGGGCTCGATCACCGCTTTGTGTGGACTGGTGTGACCACTGCAGCTTTCCATCTCTGGGGGAATTATGCAAGACATAGGGATAAGTTCAGTAGTTTAGTTAGTAGTGGTAAGACATCGTCCAAGGTAAGTGTAATTAGTTTTAGGTCTAGGGAGTCACTACTGAGTCTTAATTTGTCTAGCACACGTTGGAGATATTTTTTGGCATCAACCATGGAGATTTTCTTGAAATAGAAGGGGGGTGGGGTAGAGCCATTACCATCAGACCTTTCAACTTCAGTGTTATCCTCAGATATATCATAGAAGTCGGGAGGGAGTGCACTGCTGAGGTCAGAGAAAGCAATGTTGAACGTATCTGCAATTGTTTTCAGGTCTTGGGTGATTTCGCTGTTAACTGCAAGCATGGAGGGTGAAGATTTGCTAATTTTGCGTGTAAGGTCCTTCAGATTGTCTCAATTTTCTACCATCCCCCCCTCGAGTTTGTGAAGCAATCTTTGAAGTGGCGAGTTTTGGCAGGTCGGACCTCGTGAGTACAGACGTTTCTGGCTATTTTGCATTGCTGGATGTCTGCCTTTTTGCCAGTGGCATTGGCTCAATGCCACAAATGATCCCTAGTGGCCATGAGGTTGAGTAGAGTCAGAGTAGTCCAGGAATTGTTTGTGCCCTTTAGTTTACATTTTCTTATTGGGGCTTGGATGTAGCAGGCCTCATTAAATGCGGAGATAAAGTGACCTAATGCCTGGTCCATATTATGAAGAGAGTCAAGGGGGAACCAATCAGTTTGTTTAAGATAGGACTTGAGTGGTTTGAGTTGCCCTCTCTTCAGGACTCGACAAGTGGCAGTTTTGGGGGGGGGGGCCTTAGGGGCTTTATTGGACCAGTGGCATATGATTGGGGAGTGATCGCTAACTTAGTCTGGAAGGATGGTGGTGTTGGAAATTCTCTCTCATTGATTCATGAGAATCCAGTCAAGCACTGTACTGGAGCCAGTGTGTTAATTGACCCTAGTGGGGGAATCTACAATTTGGGAGACACTGATGGTGGAGAGGGCATCTTTGTAATGGGTTGCCCAGGTGACAGCCAATTTACATTGAAGTCACCTAAGCAATACCAACTCCGAATTTTGATGTAGGTTTCTTAAGTAGTCAAGAACCTTGCTGAAGCCACAGGATTGTTCTCTCAGGTGTGTGTGTGTGTGTGTGTGTGTGTGTGTGTGTTTGTGTGTGTGTAAACTAAGACAATTGTGAGGGATTTGCTTTGTGCTCCTAACAGTACTCTGACGACTAGGGTCTGTATGTTTTTCCCAGTATCTATTTGGGGAGGGCGTGGCCTCAGAGATTGTCTCGAAGGTAAACTTCACAGCCTTCACCCCTTTTGCCCAGCTTGTCCTGCCTAAAAAGGTATACCTGTTTAGGGTTAAGGCTGAGTCGGGGATCTTTGGTAATAGCCAGGTTTTCACCAGGGAGAGCACATCAGGACTGTGTTGATTTACCCACACTTAGAGAAGGTCCATTTTGGACAACAGACTGCAGATGTTAATTGTTACCAGTTCTAGTGACCCGTGGGTGTTTCCATGGCACTGCACCTGTTGTAATGGGACAGGATTGGGGTGGATGTTGCCAGACAGAAGTAACAGCAACAGGGTGGACCGCAACAGAAAGTGTTTGAGTATTATAAGATGTGCTGTACGTTTTTGTCTGTTCACAATCACATACTTTTTTAGGCTTGGCAACATGGTAAAGCAGGAAAGAAGGAGCATGGCTGGTTCATTAGAGTAACAGAGCAGACATCTAGTGAGGTTTCTCAGTTTGAAATAGGTGTTAACCACATGACTAATTGTGCCAGTTCTGTGGGGCAGAAATATTAAGGTAGTAGTATGGTTGGTGTTTTCCTGGGGGTGCTTATTAGAGACCCTGAAAGATATGATTATTAGGAGGAGGGCTAAGAGAGCCATCTTTTTTTGGGCACCCATGGTAGAAGACATGACGTTAAACCAGGGGACCTGGTTTAATTCAACTAGCTTGGGTGAGGTCAGCTGTTCATCCCTCAGTGCTTGGTAAAAGGGGTTTGAGGCAGGAGGTAGGTTGGACCAAGTTTTTTTGGGGGGGGACCAAGTGCAACCACTACAGCGAGTTTATGGGGGCAAAAAGTAGACTGTTTCTGAAGGGCCCTATAGAGATGGACCAACTTTGGGTTGGGGGTGGCTGGGGAGGGAGGGTGGGATCGCTATACAGGTAACCTAAACTTGAGAGCCCACGGCAGGGAGAGGACAGGAGGGAGGCAAACAAAAGAAAGTGGGAGGAGAAGAGGCAGCTTGGGAGCCAGAACTACTGTGAGCAAAGCAAAGAATTCACAGATTACGACATGTACTATGCCCCTTGTTAAGCGCCATGCTTAACTGCTTTAATGAGATGCGCTGCATACAGGGTAGCCTAGACGTGCCATGTAAGACTAATGCAGGGAGCAGAGCACAGTTCAGCTGGAGCAGACAAGAGGAGGGCTAATCGCAGTAAAAGCAAAATGTAAGCAGCAATATATGGAATAGTCTGCACTGCCATTAAATTAGCTACTCCTACAGAGGGGAAAATGCCCCTTTAAAACAATATTGTTTCCTGGTAGCCAAAACAGGTAGATACAGGCATTCAAACAATTTCAACCACAATGTTTACACCAATTTGACCTCCGGTAAAATGAATAAAAGACATGAGGCACTTTGAACCTAAAATTACTATAGAAGACAGCATAATTCCTATGTAAAAACCTATCTGTAGTACTATACTGACCCCCCCATCCCCAGGTGGCCACATGGTGTGGCATAGTTACTAAAGTAGTTATTAAAGGTAAAGTGCAAGATGGCGCCCGACTCGGAAGAGCAGGGGTAGTAGGTACACTTGCTGTGCAGTGTTCTGTAGCTTGAGATTACCTGTAGTGGTTGAGGTGGGTTGCAGGCTTGGGGAGGGGTCATAGTTTCCTTTAGACCTCACGGCCTGAGTGTGTGGCCAGTAGTGCAGTCTGGAGCTTGGTCTGGGGGAACTGTAGCAGTTGAGGTGGGTTGCAGGCTTGGCAGGGGGTCCTTGCTCTTGCTAGCCCTCATAGCCTGAGTGTGTGGCCAGTAGTGTGGCTTGGAGCTTGGGCTGGGGGAACTGTAGCGGTAAAGGCAGGTTATAGGCTTGGGGAGGGGTCCTTGCTCCTGCTAGCCCTCATGGCCTGAGTGTGTGGCCAGTAGTACGGCATGGAGCTTGGGCTGGGGGAACTGTAGTGGTCAAGGTGGGTTGTAGGCTTGTGGAGGGGTCTTTGTTCCCACTAGCCCTCACGGCCTCAGTATGTAACGTGGAGCTTGGGCTGGGGGAATTGTAGTGGTCAAGGTGGGTTGCAGGCTTAGGGAGAGATCCTTGCTCCCACTAGCTCTCATGGCCTGAGTGTGTGGCCAGTAGCATGGCATGGAGTTTGGGCTGAGGGAACTGTAGCAGTTGAGGTGGGTTGCAGGCTTGGGGAGGGGTCCTTACTTCCGCCAAGGAATTTACAATACTAGCAGTGCTTGTGTGGAGGGTAGCCAAGCAGAACTGCATGGCATCTCTCTCAAAAACTCCCATCCTGCTGAGTCACTGGTGTGGGGATCCCTAGTGAGTATACTGAATAAGAAGTAGAATGTCCAGTCCCTGATGGAAGTGCTCCATGTTCCTATTGGCAAAGTCCAGCTAGAGTCCTGAAGCAGGGCTCTATCAGGTTAGTCTGCTGGGCGGGAAGTGTTCCATTGGCAGGGAGAGTGGTCAGTGTGGGGTGGGCAACTGCTCTGTGGGTGGGAAGGGCAGACTGGGGGGGGGTCCAGATTCAGGGAGGGTGGTTTTCTGGGGTTGGGGGTTGTCCAGCTCGAGAGAAAGTGCTCTGCTTGGGTGAGGCTTGTGCAGTGACTGGAAGGGTAGTCAACTGGAGAAGGGAAGTGTGGTCTGTGGCATTGAAGTGTTATCCAGTGGCATGGAGGGTGATTGACTGGGGATGATGGCTGGTACTGGGGGTGGAATAGTTGTCAAGAGTCAAAAACATGGCCAATTGAAGGGTCAAGGTATTTTTCTTCATTTCTCCCCAATCCCCGAGGTCTGCAATGCATGCAGTGATGCAGCAATGTGACATTGCATGTACTCAGCACCTGTGCCTGGCCCTTTAAGAGGAGACCACTGCTGTGCTAATTGGCTCTGCTAAATGACAGTCAAGCAGTGGCACGTACTGCCCCCAACCAAGAAGGAAAGACATATGTAGATGCTCAATTCTCCTTCCCCCTGGTTACTACTGAGTGATCCTGGTCCATTTCTGAATCTGAGTTGCCAGTGTGGCAAGTGGACCCTTAATATACCGTGCCACTGGACAGGGTTGGGCAACCTGTCTTGATGACAAGCAATAGTATAAAAAAATATTAACTGCTGTCATTGACATATGAAGGCTCCCCCCGTGCATGGCAGACAGCACTTATCCTCAGCTGCCAAATGCCAGCTCAGGCAAGTAGTGACTTGCATTATACAAGTAACTTTGTTGATACTGTACAATATAATATCGGTAAAGTTACTTACAAGTGGCTGTACTTGTGTGAGATGGTGGCCATCATTATAGGTGAATGTGAACGGAAAGTGTTGGCCGCCATCTCAGGGCAAGGGGTGATGAGGTATTAGGGATACCGGAATGGGAGGGCAACTGGACTACCAGGAATTTTTTTATACTGGGTCAGGGAGCTGGAGGGGTATACCACTGGAAGTAGGGGCCCCAGATACTGCTGCTGTTGTTATGCTGCACTCCAGATGCTGCTGTCACTACACTGCACCCCTGGTGCTGCTGTTACTGCACTGCAGCACAGGCATTGCTGCCACTGCATTATGCTTTGTGTATTGTTGTCAATGCACTGCGCCACTGGTACTGCTGTCACTGAAGTGCAACCCCTGTACTGCTTTCACTGCACTGCACCCCAGGTAATGCTGGTAATGCACGTCACACTGGTTACTGCACTGTAACCTGTGTCCTGCTGTCATTGCACCACGTTCCAGGCACTGCTCAAACTGCACTGTGCCCTGTGCCACATGTATGGCTGCCACTGCAGTACGTGTGCACCTACAGTTTAACTGCACTGTTCAATGTGTACGGATGTCACTGCACTGTGCCACGTGAATGCCTGTCACTGCACTGTTGAGTGTGTATGGCAGTCACTGCACTGTGCCATATGAATTGCTGACATTGCAGTGTGCCATGTCCACTGCAGATGCCGCAATGTGCCACATGGTCTGCCATCACTGCACTGTACCACATGGCTTATTGGCACTGCTCTGTACCTCAAGTATTGCCATCACTGTGGCACATTGAGGTGTCTGCATTGCACAAGGCACAGTGCGGTGTTGGCATTGCATGTGGCACTGCACAACAGTGTCAGCATAGCAGAGCACTCTTGTTGGTTGTACAAGTGACACTGCAAAGTGTCAAAAGTGCATGTGGCACAGTGAGATGTCGGTGCCTGTGACAGAGTATAGTTGGCATTGACCCTGGCACAACAAGATATCGACAGTGTATGTAGCACAGCACAGTGTCAGTATTGCAGAGTGCACAGCCTGATATCAGCATCGCATGTGGCACAATGCAGTGTTGGCACTGCACATGGCACAATGCTGTGTCATCATCGCATGTTGTACAGCACAATGTCAGCATGGCACAGCGTGCTGTCAGTGTCTGCAATGCACGTGGCACAGTGTGGTGTTACAATGCATGTGACCAAGCAGTGTTGGCATCACACTTAGCATTCAGTGGTGTTGACAATCTATGTGGCATAGCCTGGTGTCTGCATCACATGTGGCACAGTGTAATGCCAGCTTTGCATGTGACACAGTGAAGTGTCAGCAGTGCACGTGGCACAGTGCAGTTTCACAGTGCATGTGACAGAGCTGTGTTGGCATCACACTTGACACAGCACAGTGTCTTCAGGGTATGTGGCACAATATTGTGTCAGCATTGCACAGTGCACAGCCCAGTGCTGGCATCACATATGGCATAGTGCAGTGTCATCATTGCAGGCAGCACAGTATGGTGTCAGCATGGTGCAGTGTGTTATCATCTGTGTCTTCAGTGCAAGTGGCACAGCGCAGTGTTGGCAGAACACATGGCACAGTGCAATGACAACAGTGTATGTGGCACAGCAAGATGCCGCCACAGTGCAGTGCCATGTGTACTGCTACCACAGAGCAATGCCACTTGCGCTGCTGACACTGCAGTGTGTCGTCTGCACTGTAGACACAGCAGTGTGCCATATGGTCTGCTGGCAGTGTGCTATACCTCCTGAAGTACCACTACTGCACTGGGCCATGTGCTCTACCATCACTGTGCTGCACCATGTGAACTGTCACTAGGCTCTGCCGTATGTGCAACTGTCACTGAATTGTTTCACCTGTATGGCTGCCACTGCTCTGTGCCACATGTGCTGCCAACACTGTACTGTGCCATGCGCACCACCATTATTGTGCTGTGCCATGTGCACTATCATCACTGTGCTGTGTCACGTGCACTGCTGTAATTGCATTGTTACATGCACTGCCATCACTGGTGCCTAGTGTCATCTCCCTCTCCCCATCCTGTGCTACATGATCCCTGCTATCTTGTGGCATCTGCATACCTCACCCCATGCCAACATGATACATGGTGGCATTCCCCACCCAACAAGATGACTGACACTGCTCTTCTCTGTACCCCTTGTTTTGCTACTGTCTGAACTTTATGGTTGCAATAAAGTGCAGAAGGCCAGCCATGGAGTGAGGGAGGCGGGCACTGTGTCAGTCATTTTCTTTTGAAAGGGGGTTAAATTGGACACCAGGTATCATCTTCACATCAGAAAAAGGTGAGGAAGAAGGGGTTGTCTGGGGTCATCATCATTTGGGAGGGGTAACACTACACAACAGGTATTGCGTTCACATGGGATGAAGTGAGCAAGGCGGATGCCATAGGACATCAGAAATCACACTGGTATGGGTGTCACTGGACTGTAGTAATCATGTTGGGGTGGGCTGGAATCATAATCCATGGCAGTGGGGGCTCTGGAGCATGCTGCCAGGGCTATCTGGAGGGGTGGGCTAGATATCATACTGAGATGTCTGAGGGAGGGCTCAGGAGACTAAGAGGTGAGGGAGCTAGAGTCCAGTGGTGGATGGTGGTCTCAGGAGCATGCCGCCTCCATGACTGTGGGGAGCTCAGTAGCCTGGGGTAAGAGACCACACATAAGAACATAAGAAAAGTGTCGGCAGATGTGGACCGTGTGATCCATCTAGTCTACCCATGGTGGCTACCCCCCAGTTGTGTTTTGTTCTAAGCTGCCCACAGTGCCTGTCCCATGCAAGGTTGAATTCTCTCACTGTCTTCGATGCCACCACTTCTGGTCACAAGCTGTTCCATGGATCTATTGCTCTCTCAGTAAAAAAGAACTTTCTAAAGTTGCTTTTAAACTTACCTCCCACCAGACACAAGTTGTGCCCCCTTGTATGTGCTGCCCTATTTTCTTGGAAGATGTTTCTCCTCTGTGTTATGTTACTTTGTTTGGTGTATTTAAATGTTTCTATCATGTCCCCCTATTTCTTCTCTGTTTCAGCGAGAATAAGTTCAACTCCTTGAGTCTTGTCTTGTATGGCTCATGGTGCAGCCCCTGCACCATCTTTGTAGCCCTTCTCTGCACCGTTTTCAACTGATCAATGTCTTTTTTTCAGGTGAGGCCTCCAGAACTGGACACAGTACTCCAAGTGTGGCCTCACCAAGGATCTGTAAAGTGGCATGATTACCTCCTGCTTTTTGCTTGTAATACCCCTGCCTATGCATCTGAGGATGCTGCTTGCCTTCTGTGCTGCTTTTTTGCACTGCTTTCCTACCTTTAAGTCATTGGTGATAATTACACCTAGATCCCTTTCTAGCTTTGTCTCCTCTAATTGATGCCCTTCCAGAACGTACTTTTTTCCTGGGTTTCGCTTAGCTAGGTGCATTACCTTGCACTTCTTGGTGGCAAACTTTAACTGCCAATTTCTGGACCATTGTTCCAGTTTTCTGAGGTCAGCTTCCATATCTGAGACTCCTTCCTGTGTGTCCACCCTGTTGCAGAGCTTTGTATCATCCACAGACAGGTAAACCTTCCCTTCCAGTTCATCGGTGATGTTGCTGATGAATATGTTGAAGAGGACTGGACCCAGCACCGACCTCTGAGGAACTCCACTGGTTATACCTCCCTTCCTTGATAATGACTCATTGACCAAAACTCTTTGGGTCCTATTCTGATGCTAGTTTTTAATCCAGTTGACTATCTTCTGACCGACTCCTGTATGTTCCAGTTTGTTAGTGAGTCTCCTGAGGGGAACGGTGTCAAAGGCTTTGCTGAAGTCCAGGGACACCACGTCCACTGCCCCACCCTGGTCTACTGTCCTGGTAACGCAGTCGAAGAAATCAATCATGTTTGTTTGGCACAATTGCCCTGCTGTGAAGCCGTGCTGTTTGGGGTTGAGTTTTCCACTTTCCTTTAGGTACTCCACTGTTCTGCCCTTTAGTAATGCCTCCATAATTTTTCCCACTATTGAGGTCAGGCTGACTGGGTGGTAGTTTCCCACCTCTTCTTTTCTTCCACTTTTGTGCAAGGGCACTACTGTTGCCCCTTTCCAGTCTTGAGGTACTCTGCTGCTATCCAGAGACTTATTGAATAGCTCTGCCAACGGTGCCACCATTTATTCCCTAAGCTCTTTGAATACTGCAGGGTGGATACCATTGGGCCCCATGGCTTTATCCACTTTAAGCTTGCTTAGCTGTTCTAAGACCCTGTCCTTCATGAAGGGGCTAGTGCCCGTCCCTCTACTAATATACTCCGTTTCACCTAGTGGAGATCCTTTACCACTAGTGCATCTACTAAGTTCTTCACTGATTCTCCTGTCATAAACTGCTTTGCACCTATACGCAAAAACATATTATATGCACTCAGTAGCCTCAAGGACAAAGAACCTCAGTGCGTAAACACTGAGGCAAGGGTTACCCCAAAAGGCATTGGCTCGGAAGCCAAGTTTCAAAGAAATGCAAAATCACACATTCCCCGATAATTCCCCCCCCCCACCTTTCTCACTTACTGACAAGTCAGTAGCCACACCCTGATGACCACTTTCCCTGTAGGTGGAATGCCCTCCCATTCTTAAGACCCCACATTGATCTCAGGATTCTTAGCCACTGCAGACTTTTTTCCTGAACCTTTCCAGCCTTTCCCCAGCCATGTCCTCACTATGGCATTATTCAACTGATCAGACCACCCATCACTACCCTCTAGCTCCTGAGTTCCTTATCCCCCACTCAGCCCAGGCATCGGCTCCTGAGATCTCCTCCCTCAGCCATAGCAGGATGTGTGTGGAGGGGTTGAAGGCCCCTTTGTGGGGAGGGGTAAATACAGAAATCTCCCTTGTACAGTCCTTCTGCCACTGGGACCCCATGACTAGGCTCCCACACCAACCTGCTCCCTCCACTCCAGCGTGGACCACCACAGATTTTTTCTTTTTTTTTTTTTGCAATTGTTTAACCAGGTGAGACACACTAAGCTGAAAGATTGTTTACAGGTGCAACCTGAGAGCACAGGAAAGTTAAGTGACTTGCTCAGAGTCACACAGTATGCAAGTGGGGGCTATGGGATTCAAACTCAGGTCTCCAGATTTGCAGCTCAGAGCCTTAAACCTCTGTGCTATACTGCCTCCCGTGAAGTGAGAGATTTTAACTTCCTGCTGCTTCTGAGATGTATTTGTATGTACTTTGTTATACTGTGTACGGCGCTCAGAGCCTTCGGGATTGGGTGCCTTAAAAAAAAAAAAAAATCCCTTGCCCTTGCCTAGTAATGTGTGTAAACTTTAATACTCAGAAAATAAGGAATATTAGTAATCCATCATGTTACATAAATTAAGTAATGCCTTGTTTGATTGTGAATGCTTGTGCATTTACTAAGTTCTTCACTGGTTCTCCTGTCATAAACTGCTTTGCACCTACCTGTATATGCAAAAAAAGAAAATGATATGTAAGCCCCCCTTGCAGGAGGGGCTTATGCTGTCATTAGGAACCCCTTTCCCCCTCCTACCCCTTCCCTGAGCTAGGGAATTTATTAGTGCACTGGGGGTTAATCCGTGCTGGATGCCGCAAGGTGGCAGCAGAGGGCAGGTTAGGGAAGGTACATAAGACTGGAGACAGGAAGTTTTGAGGCCTTGTCCAGCCTGGGCACTAGGCCTGAGGCTGGAGGGGGGCGAATGGAGGAGCAGATTAGGAAGGCAAGGAGGGAGCTCGATGGTCCAGGTTGGGCCTGTGGGGGGACACCCCCAAAGTGGCAGAAAGGGACGGCCTCTGCAGCAACATGGTGTCGAGGAGCCGGGAAGGGAACTCTGAGGGGAGGATGGCCAGCCAGGTACCTGCTTCATCGGGAACAGGAGGCATAGGTGGTAGGAGAATGCCAGTATAGGCAGGAGCCCGTGTGATCTGGTGAAAGAGTGGCTTGGGCTGCCAGGGCTGTAGGGACTGTGGCAGGGTTCCCATGGGGGGGGGCAGTGGCAGTGATTCTCTCCCATACCCGGAGTGGCAGGGTGGCTTGAGTGTAGAGGGAGCCAGGGGGTCCTTCACCCATTTAGAGGGACCTGTGTTGAGGGGCAGGTCCTGGGTCGCTGGCATTTAAGGGCCGGGTGGGTTGCAGGTCTTAGGACAGGCCTCGGTGGGTGTCCCTGGTGGGAGTTTATCTCAAGCCCAGGTTGCGTAGGCAGGAATGTAGGCCAGAAGTTGGGACCAATCTCGAATGGTCATCTGGGAGCTCAGTAGGAGTATGGGCACCATCTGTGGAGGACTGGGTTGCTCTATGGGCCTGAGCGGTGGCAAGGCTCAGGGCTATCCAGTGGCAGGGTAGCCCAAAGGTGGGTAGCTCAGATACTGGAGTCGGGTCAGGTTTGAGGGCCGCTGCACCAGTAGAAGAGAGACAGCAAGTACATGGCCGTGGGGGACCTGTGCCATGAGATTGGGTGCACCAGCAGGTTCAGGTTCCATGTGGGAGAGAGAAAGAGAATGGGTTACAGGGCCTGGGCAAGAGGGGAAAAATCCTGGTACCCCTTGAGATTGGGGCCGAGGTCCAGGGGCCAGGTGGAGGAAGCAACCTGCTTCTCTGCACCAGAGACAGGGCTGCTGACCAGTGCCAGACCAGGACAGAGACTGAGGAAAAGGGTAACCCAGAGTAGGAGAAGTAGTGAGAGATTTGGCTTACCAGCGCCAGTGAGCCAGGAGCCTGTAGGCTCTTCAAGGGAGGAGGTTGCTTGTGTAAATCATCCAAGAATTCAGAGTTGAAGATAACCTGCATGTACTGTCTGTATGTCAGTTATGTTGCTCGAAATGTCCAGCTTGGGTAAATTGTGCAAAGTTTATATAGCCCCATGGAGCTGTTTTATTTATTTGATGAAAGATGGGACCCCTCTGTTTCTGAAATCATTTGGGGTACAGGTGCTAAAATAAAGATGCTGGTTGGGAAGAAACTTGGAAGTGATTTTCTCTTTATTTAAGTTAGAAGGGGGAGTATGAAATGAAACCTCCCTTGTGTCTAATTTATTTCATAAGTTGTAATTCCAGAAGGTGTCCATCATGCTGCACTGGGATCGAGGGGCTCAGGAGCTCAGAAGAGACAGAAGGCTGCAGATTGGAGGTCCTGCGTCTGGCGGCCAGAGGTTTGGGGTAAAGCCAGGTTTTGGAAGTGAGATCAAGAGTGCACGTCGTGATGAAGCCATCGAGAGGTAGGATATCTATTTTTTCTATCTTTATTTGTGGTGTACGAGATCGGAGTGTTACGCATTGCGGTAATTCCTCTCAGTCCCCCTGGACCATCTGCAATGAAACGTTATGCCCCTAGATGAGGGGGAAGAGGGGGGTTAAACATGGAGACTCATTTGGGATGTACCCTGTACCCCAAAACCCCACTGGACCTCGAATCCTTGGGTCTAAAGTGTTGGTAGGCTTCCTGACCTAGTTAGGCACTGTTGCACAGAAAGAAATGAGTTGTGAGGCAGGCCTGAATTAGAAGTAGGCCTCGGCATGCCTGGTGTGGTGTGCGCGTGTGACCAGCTTGTCACATGATCCTCAGGTGGACTCTGATTACTGGATGACAGAAGAGAAGCTACAGCAGCTGCAGAAGGAGTGCCATCTTTGGGGAAGGTAATCAGAGAGAGCAGAGCCGAGAGGGAAAGAGATAGCCAGTGAATGGAGCATCGAGAGAGTTATCGCACACTCACACCAAAAGCAGGAAAATGGACAGGACCACTAAAAAAGTAAGTGGGCTCTTTATTGTGGGCACAGGGAGGCATAGCAGAGAGACTTGAGCAGACAGCCCCATGAACTGGCTCTGGATAGTGTCTGGCAAGGACGAAGGTGGAGCAGAGGCAACTCCCCTGGTAGGAACCACTTGCCACAGTTCCTGCCTTACTGCTCTCCTGGCTTTGGAAGGCTGGGCGAAAAGGACAAGCTACTGATTGATACGTGAGGTGTGGGTATCAGATGGGGAAGGCGTTGACAGGTTGCCTGTGTGCGGAAACTGCACATGTATGCCTCCTGTTCCAAATTAGGGGCTCCCTCCCAGTACCACCGCAAGCTCCTATGCACTGTGGTCACCGGCTAGTGGGGATTCAGGAGCCATCAATAGACTCTCCTTGGGGGAAAGTGCTCATACTCATTTGGTTGAGACCAGGAGCGTTTCCTCAGATGTTATCGTAGAAGCAGTAGAAGAGGAGGGTGCAGGAGAAAAATCAAGGCAAGAAGGTCACGGGGAGCACAGTTGTCTACCCTGCTCACTACCACTGGCCACCGGCTATCCTAGTGGCAGAGGGAGGGGCAGGGGTCTCGGGAAACTGGCGAGAGATCTCCCAGGGCCTGGCGGGGGCCCCTGTTCAGCAGTAGTCCATCGGCTCTGTCCGCTAAGTCAGAGCCTGTGACTGGAGCCAAGTTTAAGATAAAGACCAGCAGATTTGGCTCCAAGTCTGTTGCTGCACCAACAGTACCCAGGGGGAGTGCTGGTGACCAAAGCGAGCTGGGGAAACTGGATGAAGAGAAGTTCATCTGTAGAAAATTCCAGTTCCAGGATTACCAGGTGAGTAGGGCAATCCCCAGGCCCTACCATCGCTCGGTGATAATCTTGGTGGACTGTACCCCACAGCTCCTGATCTGGGCCAAGACCCTCCAGACCGGTATGGACAGGTTGAATCCCAGTGACCCACTGAACAACAAATACAGAAGGGGGATATGGTTACAAGCTGGGCAAGCCAGGAGGACCAGTGTAAGAGACCTGCCAGAATGGAGCCAGGCAGAGATGAGTCCATAGGAGGCTGCATGTGGAGTATCCCAATATAAACTATCCATATTTCCTCGAGAGGGTATGGGACATTATAATAATATAATAATAATAGTATAATAAAATTTATTTGTATGGCACCTTTCCAATACCAAGGCGCCTAACAGTAAAAACAAAAAAAATGCAACATCAAATAATCAGTACATACACTTAAAATCAGATACCACTATAATAATTAATCATCTCAGTTAGCTTATGAAAGCTTTTTTCCACAGGTAAGTTTTTAAACCCTGCTTAAATTCCTCCACAGTTGCACAATCCCGTAACTGGCGAGGTAGAGAATTCCAGAGGGTGGGGACTGCATACGCAAAAGTTTTACCACCAGATGACTTCAAATTCACCCTCGGAATCTCTAACAACCCCTCGTTGGCCGAGCGGAGCGATTGACCAGGGCAGTAAGAAACAAGACGCTCTTTCGGATAGTCTGGGGCCTGTCCATGCAGGGCTTTAAAAGTCAGTAAACTGACTTTAAAGGTGAACCGCCACTGAACTGGTAGCCAGTGCAGTCTGCACAGCACTGGGGTAATATGGCAGGATCAAGAAGATCCTGTCAAAAGCCATGCTGCTGCATTCTGCACCAGCTGCAGTGCTGGATTTCAACCCCAGAAAGCCCTAGATAGAGGGAGTTGCAGTAATCCAAGCATGAGGACACAAAGGCATGGACCAAAGTTGGAAGGTCATCGGACGGAACCAGATGCCTAATCCTGGCGATATTCCTAAGATGATAAAAGGCATTCTTGATGACAGCTGACACCTGAGAATGTAGGGTCAGTCAGTCATCAAGAACTACCCCCAGGTTACGTACCTGTTCAGGGGTCTGGAGTGAGATACCCCCAAGAAAAATTCCAGAGGGCTCGCTAGCACCCGACACCCCTATCCAATGACCTGGGTCCACAACCAGTACCTCAGCCTTTTCCAAGTTCAATTTCAACCAACTGGAATCCATCCACTCCTGGGTTTCTTTCAGACAGTTGTTAAAGACTGAGAGGGCTCCATCCTGGTCGGGTGCAAAAGAGAGGTAGAGCTGGGTATCATCTGTATAACAGTGAAACCTCAGCCCATACCTTCTTACAATGTCTCCGAGGGGCAGCATATACACTGCGAACAACATGGGTGACAGCACTGAACCCTGAGGCACCCCCCAAAACAAAGCAGTTGGGCCTGAGGAAAAGACCCCAGACACAACTGTTTGTGTTCTACCGGTGAGAAAAGATATAAACCATCTGAGGACTGTCCCTGGCATTCCACAGATATGCCTCAGGCATCCTATCAACACCATGTAGTCCACGGTGTCAAAGGCTGAGGAGAGATCCAGAAGAACCAAGATGGAACGGTTCTTCTGATCTCTTGCCATCAGGAGATCATTGAGCACCCGAACCAGCGCCGTCTTGGTACTATGTCTTTTACAAAAACCGGACTGAAGTGGTTCATAGATGTCATGAATAGTCAAATGGTCCTCCAGTTGCACTGCCACTACTTTCTCAATCACCTTTCCTACAAAGGGAAGGTTAGAGATAGGTCTGTAGTTTGTGTGGCAGTCTGGGTCCAAGGTAGCTTTCTTCAACAGTGGTGTCACCACTGCCTCTTTCAGAGAGCAAGGAAACTCTCTGGATTCCAAGGAGCACCAGATTATCCACACAAGGACTGGACTGATGATGTCAATACAACCCCAAATTAGGGAGGTTGGTCCAGGATCCAAACTACAGCACGTAGGGTGCACACACTGGATGATCCTCGTGACAGCCATGAACTCCAGTCGAGTGAAGGTACTCCAGAAAAACAGAGGTGCGGTGACCCCATACTGATCACAAACAACCTCCATAGAGTGTGTCAGCTGAAGAACCGCCCTGATGTCAGCCACCTTATTTGCAAAGAATTGAGCAAGCTCTTCACACTCTGATTGCGACAAAGCTTTCCGAACATGCAGACAGGCTGAGTTGCACAGTCTGTCCACAGTTTGGAATAGCTGAGCTGGTCGATTCTGAGCAGCCACAGTCTCCTTGGACAGGAATTCTGCCTTCTTATGGGTGATTGCAGATTAGGAACTTATGTCCCATAAAGGGTGGTACCTAACTATCTCCATAGGGGTAGGCCTGCAAGGGGGGGTGCTGAAACTAAACCCCATGGTGTAATGATTGGACCACCCAACTGGTTCCACCCCCAAGTCTGATGTTTTGATCCCTAGGAGAAAGATTAATTTGAGACAGTGTCCATGTTTATGAGTCGCAGTGGAAACCACCTGTGTAAGGCCCAGAGATGTCATTAACTGGAGGAAGTGCTGACCAAATTGTGAGAGTTCGTCATCGACCCAGGTGTTAAAGTCACCCAGAACCATCAATCTGGGTGATTCAAATGGGATGTCGATGACGAAGTCCGCCGGTTCCTGAAGGAATCGCTTCTCATCACTGGGTGGATGGTAGATGAGGACCATTCGATAGCCTACACCTGCTACTGCTGAACACTCAAAAGACTCAACCTCCTCAACTAGTACCCTCGTGAGGTTCAGTTCGGTCTTGAAACAGACCGCAACCCCCGCGATCCAATCTCAGGCGGTGTATCACCGAGTACCCAACTGGAGTCATAGCCTCCAAAATGGGGCCAGAATTTTCATCCAGCCAGGTCTCAGTAATGCATGCCAGGTCCACTGTTTCCACAAGATCTGCAATAATTGCAGTCTTGTTCTTAATGGACTTGGCATTGCACAACACTGCCCGAGTTGGACGAACCTCCCGGGCCACCCGGGCCATCTGCCTACCACAATCCGTAGTACCCTTGGGTATGGGCACCAGACATGGCAAACCACGATCAGGATTCCATTTCACAACAGGGCGTCTTCTGGGTCTTACCACCCCAATGCGGTGACCCCCCTTGTTCAGCCTCCACTGTTCGCCACCCCCGCCCCCTCATCCTCCTATGCATAGTACCAAGTGCTCTACAGCGCTGGTAGGTCGCAAATTGAAGGGGAGGAATAAAAAAAGGGCGGAGGGCACAAAGAGCAGAAGATGAATAGCACACAACTGTGGGGGCTGGCATCCAACACATTTTACTATTAAATAAGAACTATAATATATAAACAACAATAACAAATAATAAATACACCAAACACTCCCAAATAATATAAAACTACTTAAAATATACAGTACCCCACCCCCACATATACTGGCTCACTTGATTCCTGCACTCGATTTCATATAGTCATTACAATCATCAAAATACCGTAAAATAATAAAACAATAATAATATTCAAAGCAAGAACAGTCAATAAAAAAGAAAACTCATCTGGCAATCTCACTGGCCGATAAAGTCCAAAAACGCAATAAAATTAGCCAGTCTCTTCATATAGCTGTACCCCCCCACGCCCTCTCACGACCAGGGGTCAGGGTTTTAGGCACTCTCGCTGCCCAAGTTCGCGATCGGCTCCCATAAAGTAAATACAAAATTCCAAAGAAAATAAATCAGAAAATAGTCAGCAAAAAAAATGGACACCCTGTCCTCTCATCACCAGGGATCCAATTTAGCTGACATCATAAAAGATTGCAAACTGTTTCTCGGTGTCCACACAGAGCAAGAACATCACGGTCCAGCGCAGGGTAGGGAAAATATATCCACAGAATCTTCAACAAAATGTCAAACAACTTCCTTATTACACTAGGCTATGTTAATCAGTCTCTCCACACAAAAATTTGCAGGTTCGAAATTCAGCATCCAACTCACTCAAAGAAGGAACAAAATCCAGATTGATCACAGGGCAGGAGAAGGGGGGAACCCCTCCCCACAGCCACAAGTAGACCCCAGACACTCCGAGACCAACAGCTACAGTGGCCCTAAAACAAGGTCATGGACTAGTCTCAAGACCACTTAGGAACATCTGTCAATAATAGCACCAGCTCCCTGGAGCAAAATCCACTCAGTTCCTGCTCGGTCCCAGGGGTCTGAAATAGCCCCAGCGACGGTGGGGATACAGGGGGCTATCCCACCCAACACTGCCCACTGAAGGTCACAGCTTCCTATCACACAGTCAGAAACTGATGTCCCAACCTAGATCAGAAATCCAGGTAGCTAAAAGTGGAGCCAGCAGAAACGGACCAACAAAAACCAAATGTACTCGGAGAGTTCAAATGGCTCTACTCCCCCAACGCCGGTTAAAACAAACCAGCAGTTTTGAAGTGCTCAAGTGTGCTCCTGTATCCTCAGGTGACTCCACTTGTCCCTGGCCTTCCACAGATTATTCACAATCCAGCCACATTCAGGATAAACGATCTGTCTTCAACTCTCGACGAGAGAACACTGCACTTTCTCCTTTCGTAAATAATTTGCGGTGATGTCCTAAGTCTCCTGCAATGCTATAGCAGAATGCTGTGACACAAGTGCAGTAAAATAAAATAAAACAAAAATGACATAAAACAAACTATAAATTCTGCTCTACAGGAGCTACTTTTACAGACTGGCCCAGCGTGGCCGCCATCTTGCCGCCAATCAAAAGCAATGTAATGTATCGATCAATGTAATTATTGAGGAGATGAGGGAGGAGTGGCTCTTCAAAGAACAAATGGAACATTTGAAGAATTGCTCTGGAGGAGAAGGTGCCCCATCTCAACAGTTGATAAAGCAGGATCGGACAATGTGCTGCACAGGGACTTGATCTGGTCTGACCCTTTTTAAACATTTTGCTTTGGTCCAGGACTTGGCTGGGACATGGACCAAGTATTATACTTTAGACCGAGACTCTTTTGGAGATGTAACCACCAAGCCAGACCAGAGTATTATTTCCCTCCAGGAGGGGAGCCTGCAACTTAAGCATCCTGAAACACAGATTTATGAACTGCGCCAGGACAGTTGCTCTGTGGAGCAGGATGTGGTGACTACATATAGTTTTCTTTCTAAGGAAAAAATGGAACTTAAAATTATGATTATTATTGAAAAAAAAATTAAGATCATGGACAAATGCTGGTGTGGAAGTTGGTGGAGACTGGTGTGAGAACGAGCGAGTGAGTGAGTGAATGATTCAGAGGATTGTACATAGAGTAACCTGTTTCTATTTGGTGGGAGGTATATTTGGGTTTTGCTATAGCTTTTAGGAACTACCTCATTACTGTTTGAAATGTTTAATGGTAAAATGTAATCATTAAGGAAGCAATGATTATGATTATCTGTTGATAAAGAAATAATGAAGGTTCTTATAACAGTTTAAAAATATTATCTCCTGGCACAGGTAGGTTTTAGTTAGAAGGGCGTGCTTGGGTTTAGAGAGGCAGGTTGGGTGGTGCCTGTGGCCAGGCATGGTGTGTTTACTCACAGAAGGCTGGAAAGTGCTCATACCGAGTTTGATGGGAGGAGATCATCACTGGACCCTTGCCATCAATCTCAGGAGGGAATGGTTTTTCTGAGTAGGGGAAGAGTGTAAGTCCCTCTTGCAGGAGGGGCTTATGCTCCCATTAAGAACCCCTTTTCCCCTTCTACCTCCCCGAGCTAGGGAATTTATTAGTGCTCTGGGGGGGTTAATCCCTGCTGGACACCTCAAGGTTGAATAACTCGGTGAACATGGCATGCTTGATCTAACATGGCGACCACACTGGTTTAGCCTTCACTCTAGCTCTACTATGGACTGTTTTTAGTCGTATTTTATTTTATTTTACCTGTGACAGCAGTTGTGCTAGAAAGCAGTAGTAAGTATTGTGATTCCGTAAAACTGTGGTCATCGACGCCGACTTCGATGTACTGTGCTAACCTCTTGTGAATCGAGTTCAGCGCTTGTTGCAATAACTTTCCAGGGGAAACTCTGGGTGCTCCAATTTCGACTTTGGGCTTGTTCTATTATTATTTTGGTGTCGGTCTCTGCCTTCGCTACAAGAACTGTGACCCTAACTACCATCTCGTTGCG
This sequence comes from Neoceratodus forsteri, assembly GCA_016271365.2. Classification (NCBI taxonomy): domain Eukaryota; kingdom Metazoa; phylum Chordata; order Ceratodontiformes; family Ceratodontidae; genus Neoceratodus; species Neoceratodus forsteri. Next base: position 1,596,665,426 of record CM057450.1, read on the forward strand.
AAATGCAGTTTGTGGCATGCATTGTGCTCCTTGTTGGGGCGCATGCAGTTTAGGGGTGTTTCTTATTAAATGTGGTGAAGACGTGGTGAAGATCTGAGTGCTTTTTGGAACTATTGCCAGTTCTGCTTCTCGGTGACTGATTGCCCGGGCAAGTGGCGTGTAAAGTTGTTGGAGTTTTCTAAGAAGTCTTGGGCGGAAATCTGTTCCGAGAGCCGCCTTTGTTAAGTGGATTTACCGATTTTCCTGACTGCTGCATAAAGAGACTGGGAGGATTTTGACTTGATGAAAAGTACTGGACATTGCCCTGTATATTGAGGCTGTTCTGGTGGGGGAAAGAAGGGAAAGAAGGGAAAGAAGGCTGTGAACTGGTTCCCCTGAGCCCTCTCTGAGTATTTGGGAGGAAGCTTTAATTGCAGAGGCCAAGCAAGGGTTAGCCGAACTGACTAACCCTGAGGCGGGCATCAGGGGCAGCCAGTCTCTCTGGGGAGGTCGGGTTGTTAACCATAGGGTGTATACTTTCTGAGTTCCTGGAGTGGTGGTGGGCTAATGGATGCGGGTCCGATGGTCCCCACTTCTTAAGTAAAGAGATTTGGTGGTGCTCTAGGGCCCTCCCTGGGTTGGTTTTTCGGGGTTGGCAATGTAACCCATTGGAGGTCTGTGACAAGAAATACTTATTTATATCAGAAGTCCATTCAAAAAGTGCTGTCGTGGATTTTTTACAGTTGGTCATTAAGGAATTTTTTGTATTTTTTTTCATTTTGGATAGGCTGTGAGAGAGTCCATTTCTTTTTCCTGAGTTATTATTTATTATACAATCTGTTTTAAATATGGCAGTGAGAGGCCCATGTTTTCTGGTTTAAATTTTATTCACTGTTAGGGGGTGGTGAGAGCCCCCCCTTCAAGACTCATTATCTTTTTGTTTATTTATCAATTCAAAACTCACAGTTGGAGAGTCTCTGTAAGATACTTATTTACTTGTTGCTGTCTTTTAAGTTTGTCATTTTAAATTTTGTGTTTGAGGGTGGGAGGTATAAATGTTTTGGGACTTATGGGGTAAGAACGATTATTCTAGTGGAGTTATTTTGTAGTGTGTGAACATTTTAACTTGTTTTGTTGTGGTTTTTTGTTTTATTTATTATTGAGTCGGTGGGAGGAAATTTTTTCTTGGTCATTATTTGTGTAGATGCTTGTGCTCTGCATTTTTGATTGTTGTTAGCCTGTGGAATGTGTAGGATCCTCCCCGGTCGTGCGCTATTCACTCGCTGCTCTCCACGACCTTCGCCCTTTTCCCCCCACCTCTGTCATTTTCTATCTACCAGCGCTGTTGAGCACTTGGAATTGTGCGTAGGAGGGGTGTTAGGGGTGGGGGGCGCGGACATCAGAGGGTGAATGAGCGGGTCTCTCACATTGGGGTTGTTAGGCCTAGAAGCCGCCCTGGGGCAAAATGGAGCCTGGAACGTGGTGCTTCATGTCTAGTCCCCATACCCAAGGGCATCACTTCATTTGGTGGGCAAGTAGTTGGGGCTGCTCTCGAATCCCGTCCAACTCGAGTGGTGTTATGCAATGCCAGATCTATTAAGAACAAGACTGAAATTATTGCAGATCTTGTTGGAACAACTGATCTGGCATGCATCACCGAGACCTGGCTGGATGAAAATGCTGGCCCTTCACTAGCAGCGGCAATTCCAGCTGGGTACTCGGTGATACACCGCTCGAGATTGGACCGCGGGAGGGGGGGTAGTGGTCTGTTTCAAGACCGAGCTGGGCCTCACTAGTGTACCAGTAGAGGAGGCTGAGACCTTTTAGTGTACTGTGGTAGCTGGTGTGGGCTGTAGGATAGCTCTTGTCTACCGTCCACCCAGTGACGAAAAGTGATTCCTGCAGGAAGCAGCGGACTTCGCCGCTGACTTGGCGTTGGAGTCACTCAGACTGATGGTTCTGGGCGACTTCAGCCCCTGGGTCAACGATGAATTCTCACCTTTTGGACAGCACTTCCTTCAGTTGATGACATCTCTGGGCTTCACACAGATTATTACCTCTGCTACCCATAGTTTAGATCACTCTCTGGACTTGGTTTTCCTCCTGGGGATTGAGGCCTCTGATTTGGGGGTGGAACTTGTCAGTTGGTCCAGTCATTACACTGTGAGGTTTAACTTTTGTGCCCCCCTTCGTAGGCCTGCCCCTGTGGAGATGGTCAGTTACCACCCTTTACGGGATGTGAGCTCTGAAGGCCTAGCAGCGGTGATTGTCCTCTCGGAGTTTCCTGTGAACAGCTTTAGTCCCGAGACCTAGGTCTTAGCCTATAATAAGGCCACCTCCTCAGCTCTGGACTTAATTGCTCCTGTCCATGTTCGTCCTCTCCCACTTCGCCCTCGGGCCCTCTGGATTGATGGGTCTTTGAGGAAGTTGCGGTGACTAGGTCGAAGGTTAAAGCGGCACTGGCGGAAATCTGCCCTGGAAGCTAACTGCCTTAGATTGGTAGAGCATTATCAGGCCTACCAATCAGCGATCTCCTGTAAGAAGGCAGAATTCCTATCCAGGGAGATTGCTGTCGCTCAGAATCGACCAGCTCAGCTCTTCCGAACTGTCAACAGGTTGTGCAACCCAACCTGTCTGCAGCTCCGAAGAGCTTTTTTGCAAATGGAGTGCAATGAGCTTGCTCAATTTTTTTTTTATTGTGAATAAAGTGGCTGACATCAGGTCGGAGATCCTCTTGACTCGCTCTGTGGGGGATGCTGTTGGTCGATGCTCGGTCACTGCACCTTGTGTCTCCTGGAGTACCTTTGACCTGCCGGAGTTCATGGATGTTATGCAGATTGTCCAGGGTATGTGCCCTACATGCTGTAGTTTTGGATCCGGGCCCAACTTCCCTGGTTATGGGTTGCTATGATACTATGAGCCTGGTTCTGGCTCAGATAGTCCGGTGCTCCTTGGATTCGGGTGAGTTTCTGAGCTCCCTGAAGGAGTCGGTGGTAACACCTCTCCTGAAGAAAACTTCTTTGGACCCTGACGCTCTGGGAAACTACAGACCGATCTTGAACCTTCCCTTTATAGGGAAGGTTATCGAGAAAGTAGTGGCAATACAGCTGGAGGACCACTTGACCATCCATAATATCCATGAACCTCTCCAGTCTGGTTTTCGTAAGAGGCATAGTACTGAGATTGCTGTGGTTCGGGTGCTCAATGATTTCCTGATGGCAAGAGATCGGAGAAACCATACCATTCTGGTGCTCCTTGATCTCTCCTCAGCTTTTGACACTGTGGACCATGGGGTGCTGCTTGAGTGCCTGAGGTTCATCTGTGGCCTGACATGTACGGTTCTCAGGTGGTTTCCATCTTTCCTCACTGGCAGAATGCAGAGAGTTGTGTCTGGAATTTTTTCTTCAGACTCGCTCCCTCTTTCGTGTGGGGTTCCTCAGTGCTCAGTGCTGTCCCCCATGTTGTTTACAGTGTATATGCTGCCCCTCGGAGACATTGTAAGACAGCATGGTCTGAGGTTTCACTGCTATGCCTATGATACCCAGCTCTACCTGTCTTTTGCACCCGACCAGGATAGTGCTCTCTCAGTATTTAATAACTGCCTCGCTGAAATCCAGGATTGGATGAATTTGAGCTGGTTAAAGTTGAATGCGGGAAAGACTGAGGTGATGGTCGTGGACCCGGGTCACTGGATAGAGGGGTTGAAGGCTGGTCAGCCCTCTGGACTTTTTTTTTTTGGGGGGGGGCTTCCAGATTCTTACTTCTGAATGGGTCTGGGACTTGGGGGTGGTGCTTGACGATGGGCTGACCCTTCAACCTCAGGTGTCGACAGTCGTCAAGTCTGCCTTTTATCATCTTAGGAACATCACCAGGGTCAAGCACCTTGTTCCATCCTGCGATCTGCCCACGTTGATCCACGTGTTTGTGACCTCTCGCCTTGACTACTGCAACTCCCTATACTTAGGGCTTCCTGGGGTTGATATCTGCCACTTGCAGCTAGTGCAGAATGCTGCAGCACGATTGCTGATGGGGACTTCCCGGTCCCTGCATATTACTCCTGTGCTGCACGATCTGCACTGGCTGCCGATTCAGTGGTGGATCACCTTTAAAGTTGGCTTACTGACTTATAAAGCCATACATGGACTTGGCCCTGACTACTTGAAAGAGCTTCTTGTTCCCTGCTGCCCTGTGCGACAGCTCTGCTCAGCTGACGAGGGGTTGCTGGAGATTCTGAGGGTGATTTTGAAATATTTTGGGGCCCGAGCATTTATGTTTGTGGCTCCAACCCTCTGGAATTCTCTAACCCCTCAGCTTCCGGAGTGTACGACTGTGGGGGGATTTAAACAAGCGTTTAAAGCCTTTAAGTGGTGTCAGGCTTACCAGTAACGTATTGTCACATGGATCTGTTGTGTTATTATTATTGTATTTGCTGTCTATGAATTCTGTTTTAACTTTGTACAGTGCCTTGAAATCTTGAAAGGTGCTTAAAAAAAGAAACATTATTATTATTATAAGGTGGCAGCAGAGGGCAGGTTAGGGAAGGTATATAAGGCTGGAGACAGGAAGATTCAGGGTCTTTTCCAGCCCGGGCACTAGGCCTGAGGCTGGAGGGGGGTGCCTGGGGGAGCAGAGTGGACAGGCAAGGAGGGAATTCAACTGTCCGGGTTGGGCCTGTGGGGAGACCCCCCCCCCCCAAAGTGGCAGACAGGGATGGCCTCTGCAGTGACGTGGTGTCGAGGAGCCAGAAAGGGAGCTCCGAGGGAAGGATGGTCAGCCAGGTACCTGCATCCTCGGAAACAGGGAGGTGTAGGTGGTAGGAGAATGCCAGGATAGGCAGGAGCCTGGGTGATCCCATAAAAGAGTGGCGTGGGCTGCCAGAACTGTGAGGGTTGTGGCAGGGTTCCCACAGGGGGGAGGCCAGTGGCAGTGGTTCTTTCCCGTACCTGGAGTGGCAGGGTGGCCTGAGTGTAGAGGTAGCTGGGGGCCCTTTACCCATATAGAGGGATCTGCTTGTAGGGGCAGGTCCTGGGGCACTGGCATTTAAGTGCTGGGTGGGTTGCAGGTCTTAGGACAGGCCTTGGGGTGTGTTCCTGACAGGAGTTTATCTCAAGCCCAGAATGTGTAGGCAGGAATATAGGCCAGAGGCTGAGACTAATCTTGAATGGTCATCTGGGAGCTCAGTAGGAGTATGGCCACCATCTGTGGGGGACTGGGTTGCTCTGTGGGCCTGAGCGGTGGTAGGGCTTGGGGATCTTCAGTGGCAGAGTAGTCCAAAGGTGGGTAGCTCAGGTACTGGAGCAGGGTCAGGTTTGAGGGCCGCTGCACCAGTAGAAGAGAGAGACCAAGTACATGGCCATGGGGGACTGGTGCTGTGAGGCTGGGTGTACCAGCAGGTTCAGGTTCCATGTGGGAGAGAGAGAATGGGTTACAGGGCCTGGGTTAGAGAGGAAAAATCCTGGTGCCCCTTGAGATTTGGGCCGAGGTCCAGGGGCCATGTGGGGGAAGCAACCCACTTCTCTACGCTGGAGACAGGCAGCCAACAAGTGCCAGACCAGGACAGAGACTGAGGAAAAGGATAACCCAGAATAGGAGAAGTAGTGAGAGATTTGGCTTACCAGCACCAGTGAGCCAGGAGCCTGTAGGTTCTTCAAAGGAGGAGGTTGCTTGTGTGAATCATCTAAGAATTCAGAGTTGAAGATAACCTGCATGTACTGCCTGTATGCCAGTTATGCTGCTCGAAATGTCCAGCTTAGGTAAATTGTACAAAGTTTATATAGCCCCATGGAGCTGCTTTATTTATCTAGTGAAAGATGGGACCCTTGTTCCCTAAAATCATTTGGGGTACAGGTGCTAAAATAATGAAGCTGGTTGGGAAGAAACTTGGTAGTGATTTTTTCTTTATTTAAGTTAGAAGGGGGAGTTTGAAATGAAACCTCCCTTGTGTCTAATTTATTTCATAAACTGTAATTCCAGAAGGTGTCCATCATGTTGCATTGGGAGTGAGGGGCTCATGAGCTCAGAAGAGACAGAAGACTGCATTTTGGAGGTCGTGCGTCTGGTGGCCAGAGGTCTGGAGTGAAGCCAGGTTTTGGAGGCCAGATCGAGAGTGTACATTGTGATGAGGCCATCGAGAAGTGGGACAGCTATTTTTCCTATCTTTATTTGTGGTGCAGTAGCTCAGAGTGTTACACATTGTGATAATTCCTCTCAGTCCCCCTGGACCATCTGCGATGAAAAGTTATGTCCTTAGATGAGGGGGAGGGGGGGGTTACATATATGCACAACTTTATTTTGTTGCTGGTCTGCCAGTGCAAGGTAGTTATTTTAAGGGATGAGCAATTTTACTAGCTGCCTGTCCTATACACTGAACAGGGGTCCATTTTAACATTATTTTACTAGCCCAGGGCTTAGTACAGATTAATCAGGGCCAGTGCAGCTAAACCTCTACTTGTCTGGCTTCACTAGAACAGGTTTTCCATGGCTGTTAATGGAATTTAAAAACCCTCTATTTTAGCAGGCTCTAGTCCTTATGCTAATCTCCCTCAGTGTTCCAGGGGGCCTGGTGTGATTGACAGATATTTAAAAGCTGCAATTATCTGGCAGTACTAGAGGCGAATCCCACAAAAACTCAATGTGAGTCATCATCACTCCATTGAAAGGACTTTCATCTAGTGCAGGGTTTCTCAAATGGTGAGGCCAGCCTCCCAGGGGAGGCCCCAACCTGTTCCAAGGGAGGCTCAAGCAAGCTTTAAAATGTACTATTTTTAAATGTCAAGTTTTGGATGCTTTGTGTGAAAGGATGCAGCAAACTGAAAGCAAATAATGGCATGAAAATTTATGTACAAAATGGTTACCAGGAAAGACACGCTCAACAAATACTTGTTTCCTGGTATGTCATGGGGAAAGCTGTATGGAGGAAATACAATTTTTGGAAACTGTGCAAAACAAAATGCAAAATAATACAAATGAATAGGAACAAGATAACAATTAACCCATTATACTGGTTGCAGAAAAGCACAAATACAAAGGCTAAGCAGAGAGATACTAGGAGCAAGGCCAGGAGGGAGCAAAATGGTCCCCGAGAAGGTGTTTAAGAACAGGGTAAAACTGACAAAGGAAACAGTCTGACTCATGGAGGTATTGCAAAGACCGGTAAGTAGAGTTCAAAACTCAGAAGTGTGGAGTGAATAGGCTGACCTGGGGAGGGGGTTTATAGAAAGGGAGAATAATAAGTTCAATAAAATGAGAACAAACTCAACTACTCAAATGCACTTCATTGCATTCTTCCCGTAATATGCAAAGTATGATAGTTGTTCAAACTATGGGGAGGCCCCAAATTATTTCTGTAGTAGGGGGAGGCTCAAGATCTTTTCCAAGGCTTGTGGGAGGCTTACTAAGACAAAGTGTGAGAACTCTTGATCTAGTGTATAGGCTGTGATAAAGGGTAGAGTGCAGTTAAGTCACTAACTTCCCGTGATCTGAACTTGTCTTTATGTGTCTGGTGATTTGTCCCACATTATTAAGACCAGTGCCTCTCATTTCCCTACATTTTGAGTGTCTGTATCCAACATTTCAGTGACAAAATGCTTAGATGAATACAGGGTCTGCCTTGCAGGTGGTGAGTTTTATCCCAACCTCACTGTAGCGGCTCCCTTTCTCTTCCATCTCCCAGCTCTGTACTTTCCCTGGTAACCACTGCAGACCAGACTCTAACATGACCATCCATAGATCCACGATGCCATCACTTCCAGGTGTAGGGGTCAGCAGCTCTTCTTAATGAACCAAGCCAATCAATGCCATCCATGCAGTCCCACCCACCCTTATCCTTCCCAGCATGTTCTTTCATCCTAAAAACAATGCTTTGGAGCATGTATGGTACAAAAATAAACCTTAATCAAATATGTAATGTGAAAGGTCAAAATAGGCATTCCTGGGGTGCATAGATTCTACTAAATAGAAATAGAGATGGTAGAACTTCATGCCTGGTACTATTTCCCGTGGGCTGATGAAAGGACAATATTTGCAAAAATGCAATTATGTTGGGATAGAGCATGTTAAAATCAATACTTTTGTGCCTGGTATATATAAATAACACTATTGTAAAGTTTTCTATTTCCCAAGCCCCCCCCCCAGGTTTGTTTGACCTTCTCCCCAAAGGAATCATAGATAGGCCCCTGGCTCACTTGACACTGTACAAAAACTTCCAGAAGTGTACATCTCCATTTGATCACAGAGTGGGATCTGAGAGCGTAATTCTCCATCTTTTTCTGCCTGACTCTGTTCATTGTCCTGTGGGTGGTGGTAAGAGTGTGGTGAGGTGCATGATGATTTCAGCTGTTGTGTGTGCAGAGCTGAATAGAACTACGCTGCAGAGGTGATTTATTTTATTTTTTTCATTTCAGACTTGCAGGGTTTGTGTAAGTGAATAAGCAGAAGGACTTTGGATGAGGGTATGTTGCGTTCTGTTTAGTTAACTGTTCTGTAATTCTTAGCAGCAAGGAAAGGGGACTGCTGTAGGTTGCAGACCATTTTCCAGTATCTTGTTTCTGGGCCATGAAAATTGCAACCTGTGAAGCAGGTGTGTGTTTGGAGGAGGGGCTGAAGCAGGTTTGCAGGAGAAGAAGAGCTTAAAAGGGGATCTTGGCTGTGGGTTCAGTTAAGAAGAGTTGAAAAGAACTACACAGCAGAGGTGATTTATTTATTTATTTTTTCATTTCAAACTTGCAGGGTTTGTGTAACTGAATCTCTGATCGAAATAGTTTTTTTTGGGGTGTGCTTTCTATTAAATTGTTGTGCAGGTTGTCTTGCTGAAAGGAAGGAAAGCACTCACCGAGATAGAGGGTCAGAGCTGTAGCTGATTGTTTCTGGAGGGCACGGGCTTGGCAGGGAGGTGGGCAGCAGGATGCAGCAAATGCCCTGACTCTTGTGGCAAGTGGCAACATGGTGCAGCAGCCCTAACTGTGGAGGCATGGGACTCTAGGCCACAGCAACCCTAACTGTGTAGACTAGAGCAGGGTGCAGCAGGCCTGGCTGTGGTGATGGGGACAGAGGACAGCATGGTGCAGAAGCCTTGACTGTGGGGCAGGATACAAGGGGCATCAAGGTGTAGCAGCCCTGACTGTGAGATGTTGTGTGTGTGTGCATGGTGTAGCAGCCCTGCCCATTTGGGGCAATGGAAGTGGATAGCAGAGTGCAGCAAAAGCCCCACCTTAGGTGGCCTAGGGTTGCATGGTGCAGCAGCCCCAACTGTGAAGGCAGGGGGACCTGGGACTCTAGAGCTTAGCAGAGCACAGCAGCCCTGACTGTGGAGACAGGAACAGGGTGCAACAGGTGTAGCATCCCTGACTGTGAGGGTGGGTGAGAGAGGACAGCAGGGTGCGGCAACCTCAACTGTTTTGGCAGGGGGCAGAAGGGTGAAGCAACCCTGATTCTTTAGGGAGGGGGTGGAGGCAACAGGGTGCACAATCCCCAATTGTGTGGGAGAAGATAGTGGGCATCAGGGTGCAACAACCTCGAATGTGGAGCAGAAGGCAGGCGGCTTGTGGGGCAGGGGACAGCTGCCTCAACTGTGGGAAAGATACATGGTGCATCAGGATTCCACATAGCATTTCTATTTATACACATACATTATGTATTTTCACACAGAAACCACCAAAGAACTGAAATTTGTGAGTTCAGACAGTACAGTACACGTGCTTTAAATAGCAGAGTGTGACAGGCACCTGTTTGTCAATCTGAGATGAAAAAAAGTTCTTACATGCATGTATTTATGAAGGCTATGTCAAGGACAAACTATTTCTATGAATGAACAAAATTTAGATTTATTTTATATTCATTAAACAACCTTATGTTATATAGTTAGAAAAAAAGAGTTTTGATGAGAAAGAACTGATAGCTGTGATACAGACAAGCTGATCTCTCACAGAGAAAGACTTCCACTACTTCAATTCAGCATTGAAACTCAAATGATCAACTTGTATAAGAAGAGAATGATAGATTTTAGGCTAATCTATCAAAACACAAACCACAGACTGAGTTTGTAAGAAGCCTGGATAGCAAACCATTACCTCAACAGCCTGCTGTGATTGGGAATCTGAAGCAGCAAGCTACACTACTCCAAGATGATGTAATCGCTTACCAAGCCTGACCGAGAGAGACAGAAATAACTCCACTGCTTTCAGCCACTATAGAGCAAGTTAACAAATACTGATTTAAAGAAAACCACAAAACCAAACAACATGAAATTTTCAGGAAACACTAATCACGACACAGGGGCTTGAATTCAAGCTTTATTACAATATGCAAAGCCTTTGCACATGATCTTTAAGATTTGGTTTCCTACTCTTCACTAATTGAAAAAAATATGTAACTTTTCTGCATTGCCATTACATACTAAGAAAATGTCATTAATGAATCTCTTATATAAAAATATTGTCATAGTATAGATTCTGTTGTTCATTTAAGATGTACTCTGTTTCAAAGAAATACATACATGTGTTTGCATACCCGGAGGCCATAGAGGACCCCATGACTATCCCATGACATTGTTCAAAAAACGTTCCTCAAACTGAAATAGTTTCTTGATGGAATAAATTATACAAACATTTTGAATACATTCATTATTGGGTACTTGTTTTCCAACTGAGTGTCTAATAAGAAACCCATGGTTTCCACCCATTCCTCGTGTGGTACTAAGATGTATAACTCCACTACATCAAGAGTTGCTAGTAGGTATCCCATTTCTGACTGCGGGAGGTTGGAGTGTTTCAATATGTGAAACAAGTGTGTAGTGTCTCTGAGATAAGTTGGTATCTTTTCAGCTAATGGTTGTAAATGGTAATTAATTAAGTTTGAACCAGGCCAAATAAACCCCACTGTCCAGAGACTATAGAATATCTCAGGGGATCTGTTGGATTTTTTTATTTTATGTATAGTATAAAATATGGGAATTCTTGGATAGGCGTATAACAATAAATTGGTTTCCCAATGCTTCAACTGATAACACAGGACCAGCTCATCTAATAGAAATGCCAGTTCTCCCTTAGGTGTGGAAGTGGGATCTCGTTCCAAAGGTTTGTAGCTGGTTATATTATTTAACAATTTTTAACACATTCTTTGATAGTGGTGATAGTCCAGTGCTACAATTCCTCTATCCTTGTATGCAGGTTTCAAAATAATATTTAAATCTCTCCTTAGATTATTCAACGCTATTCTCCCATTTCTGGTAAGAGTGTCTTTATATGGTTTTATATCAGACTCTGAGGTGAAAAGTGAATGTACTTCAGCACTAATTAGCTGTGCATAAGTGTCAATGGAAGGATTTCTTCCTACTGGAGAGTTATAGGATGATTTAATATTGAGTACTTTCTTGAGGTCTTTCCAATAGGTGTCCTCAAGGAGTTAACTGTGAAATTAAACTTTAATTCTAAGAGATCTGATAAACTTTACCTTTGTAACGCATGCAAATGATAGACCTTTAGACCGTACTGCCAGGCCATAGTCTGATAATTGTTTTGAGCTTATATTAAATACTGGCACTATTTCGGGCCCTGTCTGGGTGGTTTGTGTCTGGTGTCTCCTCTCCCTTTGCCTGGACCTGTTCCTCCTCCTACCCCTGCCTGCTCTATTTCCTTGTCTACTCGTCCTCTCATTCGAGCCATGTAATGTGGTTCCTTTGGCTTTTGTCTGTCTGTGGAGGTTGATGGTGTTTGTGTTTCAGTCTGTCCTCTCCCTTGCCCTGGAAAAGGCTTGTGTAGCTGTTGTGGTTTTAGTCTCTCATCTGTAACTAGGATGGGTATAACTATTATCGCTATCAGATTTACTGTCTGGATGTCTGTAGGGATGGCTCTGTTGTTGTTTGGGGATAAACCTCTTATGTGTATATACTTTATTAACTTTGTAGTCATTAATATCTCGTTGAAATTTATTAACTTTCTGTTGCTTGAGACCTGTCTCATATTCAGTCAGTTTCTTCTTAATATGTTCTAGAGTTCTATTAAACTTCTCTAATTGTAGCTTTGCCTTCAGTGCCTCTTGTTCTCTGTGTAAACACTCCCTTTTGGGGATGCTTACTACTGTAACCCTCTCCACCCTGTTTGACCTTGTTGGGAGGTTGGGGGCTGGCCCTCCCACTGGCCGGGTGGAGCTAGTGCCCCAGGGGCAGTTTTTAAGGGAGGCTGTTTGGTGGGTTAGGGAAAGGCTGGTGGGAGAGAGAGAGAAAGGAAATGCAAAGTGGGGCCTGGGCATTGGCCCTGGCCCGGTTCGGGCTCAGCGGTTCTTTGTTGGGGTAGTTCGCTCAGGAAAGTTGAAGCCCGGTGGTTGGGGACTACGGCAGGTCTGAAGCTGGGCCTGTTGTGTCGGGAGTCATGGCCTGGGGAGCGAGATGCCCACCTGCATGCACCGCGGCACTGGGGTGGGGTAGGCCTACTTTGAGTTATGATGTAGTGCCATGGATGGAGTCTCATGCAGAGGGGACAGTGCAGTGGTGGCAGCCTGCATTGTGAGTAGTGCGGGGTGGCAGCCTACCTCCATTTACCCTTGTGGCACTCCGCCTGAGTGAAGAGGGCCAGCGGGGAGCAAAGAAGTCAGCTGGTGGGTCCCTTAGATCGCCTGTGCCCCGGATGTGCTGGGATGACGGGGGGGCCCAGTCGAGTAGGTCTTATTTTGCAGGTTGAAGTGAAATTGGGGGAGGCGCTGCAGTTTGTTTACAGTGACCACGAATGTGTGAGAGGAGAGAGCGGTAGGCCAAAGATTCAAGCTGATGTTGAGGCCTAGGAGTTTCTATAAGGCCGAAGTCATGCTGCTACCATCAATTTCTGTTTAGGGAACTACTTTGGCTCTGTAGGGACTCAGCATTGTGGCCTTAATGGCCATAAGTTTGGTACCATGACTGTGTGCCACCGAAGACTGTTTTCTCTTTAAAGCCATGCCCCCTGCTCCCGGGAGCACTATGTAATGTTTTATGCTGTATTTTAAATTACATTTTGTCTTATTGTTAAAAATGGACTTTGGAGTGGGCCTCTTGTTGCTTTATAAATTTAAACCTTGTTGCCAGCTAACATATTGCCCCACAGCCTCTGGTTTTGCTGCCCTCTTGCACCTTGTTTCAGGCTGCGCCCAGAGACCACTTTCTGGAAGAAGATGGAGCCAGGTATTTGCCAGCTTTCATTTATTCAGGATGTATTGCTGACAAGTAGTACCCTCTCCCCTGAACAGGCCCCTAAACATTGGGAAGGGGTGGCTACAATGTGGGGGCTCATCCAGAATTAAGATTTTGGGTGGTGCAGGACAGTATCTTGGCTTCTGGAGAGCTGCTGTAGTATCCGGTGGTGGACTGAGGCCTGTTTTTTTGGTTGTGTTGCTCCTGGGTCCTGCCATCTTGAATTAGTGCTTTGCACCTTTTCTTCTTCAGGCACCAGAATGGGAGATCATTTGCATAGTCAGTTCCATGCTAATGACTCGGTGGGCACAGTGAATTGGTTGATGACAGGCAAGGGGCTTGTGGGTGAAAGAATTGAAACTGCCATTTTGAGAGGTCAGGTGTGTACTAACAGCACTGTGATCTGGGTGAGATGGCTGAAGCTCCTCAAGACACATATCCTGCAAAGTCTGTCCCAGTGTCGCTGCTGTCATGGTTATGGAGTACTGTAGGGAGGGTGGCCTATTCAAAAAGTATGTAATCTGCAGCTACCAGGGGGTAGGAGTGGCCTGGCTGCCTGTGAGCTCCTCATGTTCTCATGGCGTGCCACCTATGGCAAGCATCTACACCATACCTTCTTATTTGCCTCCTTGGCCTTGGTCAGCATCTATGTCTCCAGGGACTATCACCATCTCTACTATGGGCAGTTTGGAGAACTGGGATGACTTGAGATCTACCAACGTCCTCTCACTCACAGTCATCTGTGCCAGAGACTAGGCCTAAGGATATTCCGGTGGAGAGTGAGCCTGACTGTCTGCCCAGCCCTTCCCTACCGAAGGCGCTTGAGCCTCCCATGGCAGAGGGAGAGGCCATGGGAGAATGCAAAAACAGGCTGGCTCCTCTGGGCCCAAGGAGTCAGGGCCTGACACCATGGCCACCAGGGTCTTCAGCTCTTCAGGCCATAATATTCTTGCCACTGGAAAAGAATCACTGGAGGTCAAAGTGGAAAAGACCAGCTCTAGCAGTTCTGACAATGTAGACCTCCCCGGCGTTACCCCCTAGAAAGTGGCCATCACCTTTGGCTTTTGAAGACCAGGATGTGGAGCATGTCATCCCATAGCCCTATTGCTGCCCATGCTTAATGCTGCCCAGTAGCACCCCCGAGGCTGCTCCAGCTTTGCATCCTTCGGAGAGAAAAGATGGATGGACTGCTTCCAGATGACCCTTTGAATGTGAGGCACCATTCTGGGGTATGGTTGGAGGAAGGTATGGCCCTGTGGACCAGCATACGCAGTATTCCAGAGTGGTCTCAGGCAGAGAAATGGGACAGGAGAAGGATCCATGCTGAGTATCCTCAGGAAGAATACCCTTATGTGCCAGAATGGATATGGGACATCGTTGAGGAGAAGAGGTCTGACTGGGTGTTCAGGGGAGCTGTGGACAAAATCCATCTTAGAAACCAACAGTCTGGACCCCCTGCTGCAGCCACCATCACCAAGGCTTGATCTCTTTGTAATTCAACTGTGTGGACTGGACTAACATTATCGAAACATAATCCAGGATGTGATGGGACGGCACACCAAGTACTATATTGTCTCCACCGACACCTTTGGAGCCAAGACCACTAAACTGGATGCTCAGTTCTGCTATCCCCATGGCGGAGGACCTGCTCTGTAGGATTTTGTAATCTCTCTGCTGAACTGATTATCTACCTCCAATAGTGCTGCAGGACTGTCTTTCTGGGTTACCCCCAGGACTATTTGGGACTTCACATTAAACGGGTGAGATCTTTCTAGACTTTTCCACTGTTTTATTTGGTTATTTGTTACACTGAATGTTTCAATTGTTGATGTTGTTCAAAAAAATGAAAAGGCAAAGGGGGGGGTTACATAGTGGTGAGCATCTCTCTCTCTCTGTTCAAAAGATGGTCTAG
This sequence comes from Neoceratodus forsteri, assembly GCA_016271365.2. Classification (NCBI taxonomy): domain Eukaryota; kingdom Metazoa; phylum Chordata; order Ceratodontiformes; family Ceratodontidae; genus Neoceratodus; species Neoceratodus forsteri. Next base: position 1,596,680,476 of record CM057450.1, read on the forward strand.
TACCCTTGGACTCTTGGGACTTTGTTCTTTGTGCTAAAAACTTTTCCAGAACTGTCAGCATATTATGGCTCATTGGCGTCCCATAGATGGGGGCAGTGTATGAGAGACTAGATAGTTGGGGTGTGTGTGTGTGTGTGTACGCTGTGTGAGTTCCTGCATGTGTATTAATTGTATGGGCTGTGTCTGTGAGTGTCGGGGAGTATATGACTGTAGGTGTGTGCAGTATGAGTGGGTTACTCTTATTGTGGGCTAAACATTAATTGTCCTGTAACACTTATTTACTTAATGTTATTGTTATTTGCCGTTTGTATTAGCTCGGGGGGGGGGGGGATGTTGTTTGGCTACAGAAACTGAAAGAAGGTTTTGAGTCCCCCCAAAATTTTGGTGGCGGCAGCACTGGGCTTTGTCCATGGGATTTCATGGTGTCCCTCTTTCCCCTGGGTGTAGGTTTAGGGGGTCTGTCCCCTATGGCTGGTATTGCTCCGTGAAGGCAGGGGACAGAGAGTGTGCATATCCTTCACAGTGCCTGCCTTGGAGGTAGCCAGATGACCCATTCCCCAGAAGGTGAATGGTTTAAAGGGGGGGAGTGTAAGCACCCCCTTTTGGGGATGCTTACTACTGTAGTCCTCTCTGCCCTTCTTGGGAGGATGGGGTCTGGCCCTCCCACTGGTCAGGCAGAGCTAGTGCCCCAGTGGCAGTATTTAAGGAAGGCTGTTTATCAAATTGGGAAGAGGCTGGCAGGAGAGAGAAGAAAGACACAAAGTGGGGCCTGGTTATCTGCCCTGACCTGGTTCGGAATCAGCGGTTCATTGTTGGGGTATTCTGTTCAGAAGAAGGCCGGTGGTTGGGGACTGTGATGGGTCTGGAGCTGGGCCTGTTATGTTGGGAGCCATGGTCTGGAGAGTGAGGCACCCACCTGCATGCACCGCGGCAGCAGGGTGGGATAGGCCTAGTTCCAGTTGTGATGTAGTACCATGGATGGAGTCTTGGATAGAGGGGATGGTGCAGTGGTGGCAGCCTGCATCGTGGGAAAAGCAGTGGTGGCTGCCTGCCTCCCCTTACCTTGTGGCACTCTGCCTGAGTGAATAGGGCCTATGGGGAGTGAAGAAATTGGCTGGTGAGTCCCCTGGATCGCCTGTGTCCCAGATGTGCTGAGATGCCAGGAGCCTGGTCGAGTTGGCCCTGTTTTGCAGGTTGAAGTAAAATCGGGGGGAGGCATTGCAGTTTGTGTTTATAGTGACCGCGAATGTGTAAGAGGAGAGAGTGGTAGGCCCAGGTTTTAAGCTGGTGTTGAGGCCTAGGAGTTTCAGTAAGGCCGAAGCCGGGCTGCTGCCATCAATTTCTGTTTAGGGAGCCAATCCAGCTCTGTGGGGATTCAGCATCGCGGCCTTAACAGCCATAAGTTTGGTGCTGTGGCTTTGTGCCACCAAAGACTGTTTCCTCTTTAAAGCCATGCCTCTTGCTCCTGGGAGCATTATGTAATGTTTTATGCTGTATTTTAAAAATAATTTTTTTCTTATTGTTAAAATGGGCTTTGAAGTGGGCCTCCGGTTGCCTTATAAATTTAAACCTTGCTGCCAACTAACATATTGCCCATACAGCCTCTGGCTTTGCTGCCCTCCTGCACCTTGTTAGGGGCCATGCCCAGTTACCACTTTCTGGGAGAAGAAGATGGACCTAGGTATGTGCCAGCTTTCATTTATTCTGGATGTGTTACTGTTAAGTGGTGCCCCTTCCCCTGAACTTCCCACCAACTTGCCAGACATGAACTGGAAATCTTGTACAGCATCTTCCTCAAGAGGAAGGGACTTTGTAATGGTGCTGTAGGGTGCAGGGATGAAGCAGCTTGAGGAAACTCCTACTAGAGGTGAAGCTTTCCTGGGCTTGGTTTTTACTAACAGGAACAGGGTAAAGGAGGTAGAGGTGGGGTGCCACTTAGGAAATAGCGACCACTGCATAGTGGGATTTAAAGTAAAGGCTAGTGAAGACATTAGTCCATGGGTGGCTAAAACGGGGGGGCTGGCCAGGCCATGGCCTCCCCACTCTTATTCAAGGGGGGCCATGTATGTATTTCAGCCCCCCCCCCACTTTCTGACCATTTTATTTTTTTTTAGGTGTTGGTTGTTGATGTAATTGACTGCACTCTACTTTGCGTGATCACAGACAGTGCGTTGAACTTTCAATATTCTCAGTCCACATGTCAGCCACAGATCCGAGATCAGATTTATGTTTCTATCTGACTGGGGTTGCTGCAGCATAGAGCTGCTAGCAGATTCCATTGGTTGCTACCCATCATCGCTCTGGTATTGACTGTCTTCTGTCAGTCACATAAATATGTTAATTTAGGATCCTTGATTGGCGGTGACTGCTGAAATGACATCAATTTAAACACAGTCCCCCCATTGGTTGTTTGCTGCTTCTGCTGGCTATGACTGGAGTATGATGCTGTCCGTCTCTGCTTCTACTACCCTCCCTTTAGTCACGAAGCAAGGCTGTCTGGCACCGGCAGGAAGCCATATACAAAGCACAGACGACAACATCAAGTGGAGCAATTCAGAACAGTCATGGAGGCTGGAGCAGTACTTTTGTGTCTGCTGACCTCTCTCTGTTATCCTTTGTGCTGTGCAAGGAGAGGTGCTTTTTAAAAAAAAAAATATATGCCCAGTGGTGGCAGAGACCCGAACCCGGTTCCACTTTTTCCTCACTTGCGATCTCTCAAACGGACGGTCAATGACCTCAACATCACCACTAGAGAAGAACACAGAGGTAAACAGTCTGAATTGAAACTGTGTAACTATATTTTTTCTCTAAAAATTAATTCTGATGGTCTGCTACACAGGTTTATGTGGGCCCCCTGGGCAATGAATCTTCAGTGGGCCCCCCTCACTGCTACTCCCAACCAAAACAATGTTTTTTTCCCTCTAATTTGTCATAGATTTTATCTGAAGTCTAGGATATATATAACATTGGCTATGTAATTGACTCGATGATGCTGATGTATGTTTGTGTGAGGATGTCATCACGGTAGACACTTGTGCTTGCTAGGGGTTCAACAGCAGAGTGGGGCAGCAAGATGATGCTGTTTTTATCATGCAGTGGCTGGCAGGCTGTGCGAAACAAACACTGTTGAGTTGCTGACTCGGTCTTGAACAGGATCTAAACCAAGCCGCTTCCCACCTCTGCAACAACAACCTCTGACTGAGTCATGTCCCTCACTTGAAATAAAAAAATACTACAGAATTAATTCAACCAGTGCCACTGTTAAGTGAATGAGAGATGACATTTTTTAAAGCAGTCCAACTGAATGATGTTACAGCTGTCTGTCAGTCCCTGTTGTTCTTCGTTCGGTACTTAAACTTCTTCGTTTTATCATCTGCATGTCAAACAGCAAAACAGCACACATTACCCAATGGTGCTTGCTTGCCTACTATGTATGTAAATGAATAGTTTCCTACTGACAAAGCAGTAAAGTAGTTCATTTGTTTTCATAATGATGATACTGTAGTGTTTTTTTTTATTCTTGTATTCAATATATACAAAACAAACTTTTTTAAGAGCTCTAGAGTAGTCAGTGAGTTACTGACTGCTCTAATGTTCTTTAAATAATTATGTTTTATATATATTGAGTACAAGAATAAAAGAAAACAGTATAATTATTGTTCAAACAAATTAATTAATTGCTTCATTTCTTTGTCAGTGGGAAACTATATTCATTCACATAGTAGGCAAGCAAGTACCATTGGGTAATGTGTGATGTTTTGTTGTTTGACATGCAGATGCTGAAATGAAGAAGTTTATGTACCGAACGAAGAACAACACAGACTGACAGACAGCTGTAACATCATTCAATTGGACTGCTTTAAAAATTGTCATCTCTCATTCTCTATTAAAACAATAAAATGGTGACACTGGGATCAAAACAGGAATTCTGTGGTGCTTTTTACTTCTTTGTCAGTGTCAGCAGCCAAGCAGCAGCAGTTCCTATTTGGGTTAAAATATATGGTGGTGGTAATAGTTTACTGGACTCAGGACCCAGCCTGATAAAGCACACATACCAGTCAGATCCTACAGCCTGCTTTATAGGAAGGTCGGGTGGAGACCTCGGGTCAGGCCGTCAGGGACTGGGGTCATCACTTATAAGTTTAGTGTTCTGTTTGCTAAATTGGCTTACTGTAATCTTTTGGGAATGTGGTAACTGCAGAGCTATAACATCATGCTGAATTAAAGGGACACTGTCAACTCCCTAAAGGCTCAAAGTGTCCCTAGTTCAAAATACACAGGTTATGACTGTTCACATTCTATACAGACTGCTGATGTAGCTGGCAGTTTGATTCTGATTCTTTTTTTCTTTTAAATAGTGAAAAACAGACTGCCCTCCATGCTGGTGGTACAACACCAAAACATGTTTGTTTACATTCCTTGATCAACTCCCACTGCTTATTTGCTAGACTTGGGAACACCCCCAACACAGTTTAGCCATTAATATGCATCAGGAGGAGAGCAGACAATTGCATCGTGAGTGGCTATAGATCCAGGGGTGCTCCTAGTTTCTAAGTAGTATACAGTAAGAGTAGATCAAGGATTTGAAACAAAACAAGGTTGTTTACAACTATACCATTAACATGCATTTCAGTTCTACTGAGAAAGGTAGAAGGTAAAGCAACCAGCAATGTCATTGAATTTTAAAGAAGCCAAGCAATCATAAAATGTGGGGTTTTAACTAGAAATATTATGATGCAAAAAAGGTTGACAGTGTCCCTTTAAGGCAAGGATTTGGTGCATAGCTCAGGCTACCATTACTAGTAGTACAGATGCAAAAAGATACCAGCTCACAGGCATTTGAAAAAGGCAGGCTAGGCTATGCAGTGTCATTCATTTTAATTTAATTCATATCATTAATTCCCTATGACACAGAGAATGTTATCTAACAGTCCAGAACCTATGCAGTGCGTGGGTCATGGGTAAGAGTGCTGGTCATGTTCAACATGTCACACTGTGTGTGGGTTTGGGAGGTGTGTGCTTGTGCACTCGTCATGTGTGGGTGTGATCTCATAAAGACATTGGACAGCAGTCATCAGGTGGGAACCCATTCATTCCATAATGACCACACAAGACAGTGACATCCCCGTTGGCAAGATGAATGAAGGTGAACCCCTTCTCAGCCCCCAGTACTCACGCACTGTCATCACATAGCAGGCGGCAGGGAATCCCCACTCATGGCTCCCTGCTCCCTGCCCACCATTTGCCACATGATCATTAGTGTAGTGTCAGAGAGACTGTCAGTTAAAAAATTGTATTAATGCCTATCATACGCCAACATGACATCATGACTCAATGCTGTAACTAGACATAGGCAAGAGCAACAGGTGATGATCCATGATGTGCATGGGGCTGTAACAATTACTGATAGTCTCTCTGACACACTGCACTAAAGATCATGTGGCAAAGCAATGTGGGGTGGGGGGGCAGCTGCTGCCAGTGAAGATCAGAGATGTAATCTTTGATTTAAATATAATTGCCCATGCTATGCCAAGGTAGTGATCTCTGGGTGTAGGGTACTACAGGTTGGGTGGGTCATGCACTGCCGCGCCTGGTGACAGCTGAGCTGTATGGAGTTGGTGCTGAGCCCAGCACTGTCCAAAAAGGCAATAGGCATGCACACAGACAGTGTCAGTGGATCAGACAGGTGCCGGACCACTGGGAGTTATACATAAACCAAAAAACAAAATTCAGACAAACAGGACCGGTCAGACTCTGGAGGCTCTGGAGCGGTTCTTTCTCTAATCCTGTCCAACAACATTGCAGAAAGAGTCAGGATTATACAATATTGCTTAAGGTAAAAAGGAATGTACTGCACAGCTCCACTCAAAGTAATGAGCTCAATCTAATTATTCCATAATAAATTCTTGCAATTACATACATTATTTATGGGAAATAAACACTGTAAGATAACAAAAAAAGCCACAGAAACACTACAAAAATTGTTACATTTTCTGGAGGCCTAGGCGGCCCCCAGACCCCTAGCCATTGTTCTACATTTTTGGGCCCCCCCCACATTGAAGCTACTTGAACCGCCATTGCATTAGTCATTTCAAGATCGGGGTTTTAGATTTCAGAAAAGCAGACTTTCGGAAGATGTGAGACAGTCTTAGATACAGGGAAGAGAAATGAGTAGACGAAATGTGGGAGTATCTCAAAGGAGCTATCACAGAGGAAACAGAACAGTGTGTCCAAAGGGTGAGCAAGGCAAATAAGAAAAGGAAACCCCTCTGGTTCTCCAGGGAGGTGGCTGCAATAGTAAGGGAGAAAAAGAAGGCATACCCAAAGTTTAGGGAGTCGGTGAAAGGTGACGATTAGTAAACCTATAAGGTAGCACAGAGGGAAGCTGGTAAGACAGTAAAGAAGGCTAATGCCCTGACTGAACTGAGGACTGCACAAGGTTTAAAGTAGGGAGATAAAGCCTTCTTTAGGTACAAAAGGGAAAATAGGAAAACAAAGGGGGGATAGTTAGACTAGCAGATACTGGAGGGAAACTGGTAGAAAAAGATTGCAAGAAACAGCAGAAGTCTTAAACCAGTACTTCTGTTCTGTGTTCACCAAAAAGAAGGCAGGGGATGGGCCAAGCCTGCATAGCAGCAACACCCAGGGACTGGGGGTTGACACAAGCCCCTCCAAAGAGGCTTAAGTCTTGAGAGCTTTAAATAAACTAAAGGTGAACAAGGCCATGGGACATGATGGAATTCACCCTAGAGATCTCAGGGAGCTGGGGAGTGTACTAGTAGCACCCCTAGCAGAACCATTTACCAAATCACTAGAGAGTGGGACCGTACTAGAGGACTGGAAAAGGGCAACAGTGGTCCTGCTCCACAGAGCAGGGAGCAGGGAGGAAGCTGGCAATTACCATCCAGTAAATCTCACGTTGGTAGTAGGGAAGTTTATAGAGACACTACTCAAAACAGAATCATAACGCATCTGGAATCCAGTGGGCAGCAATACCCAAAAACATGGGTTCACGGCAGATAGGTCTTGCCAAACTAACCTGGTCAACTTCTTTGACTGGGTTACAAGGATAGTGGATCAGGGAGTGGTGGTAGATATCGTCTATCTGGACTTTAGCAAAGCCTTCAACTCTGTTCCACACAGAAGGCTGGTAAGGAAGCTGGACCACATGGGGGTGGGTGGGGAGGTGGTTGAGTGGGTGAGTAGCTAGCTGAGAGGAAGAACACAGAGAGTTCAGGTAAATGGAACATTTTCAGGTAAGAGGTAGGTGATCAGCGGGGTACCACAGAGTTCGGTACTGGGTTCCCTACCATTCAATATGTTCATTGCTGTGTTTGGTGGCCGAAAATAAGTACCTTAAACATTCAATGGTCTTGGTAGTAAGAAAACCACGCCACACTGAAATACAGGCCTTCTCTGTTTACTTCCATTCAGCAGCACATACAAGAGGAGACTGGCTTCAAACACAGGCACACTTACAGGAAGTGCACATTCTCTTAAAGCTGTACTGTCTCTAACATTTTTTTAAAGCTATACTACACATAACATTCATAGCAGACATTGCAAATGGGCTGGAAGGTAAAGTGTGTCTGTTTGTTGACGACACCAAGATTTGCAACAGAGTGGACTCCCCTGAGGGTGTGAGGAGTATGACTTCAGACTTGAAGAAACTGGAGGAGTGGTCAGAAACATGGCAGCTGAAATTCAGTGCCAAAATGTGCAAAGTCATACACTTAGGCAGAAACAATCCCAAAGAGGATTACTACCTTGAGGAGAGAAGCTAGCCTCCACCTGCCCGGAGAGGGACCTAGTGGTCATTATATCAGAAGACTTGAAAGTGGATAAACAGTGCGAAAAGACGGCATTAAAAGCAAGTGGCATACTGGGTTGCATCGGGAGGGGAATCATGGGTCGCAGGAGGGAGGTGGTGTTATCACTCTACAAGGTGCTGGTGTACCCCCACTTGGAGTACTGAGTATAGTACTGGAGACCGCTCCTGAAAAGGGATATAGATAGAATTGAGACAGTGCAGAAGAGGGCCACAAAAATGATTCAGGGACTGTACCATATGGCATACCAGAACAGGCTGAGGGAACTCAACATGTACTCCCTGGAACAGAGGAGGGAGAGGGACGACATGATTGAGACTTTTAAATATATGAGGGGTATAAATAAGGTGAACGTTTAGGAGTTTTTCCAATTGAAAGATAGCAGGAGAATGAGAGGGCATGACATGAGGCTGAAGGGGAGGTTCAGGAGTGATACAAGGAAGTTCCTCTTTACAGAGGGAGAGTGGTGGACCCATGGAATAGCCTACCCAAGGAGGTAGTGGGGGCCAAAATGGTAAGCAAGTTCAAGAACGCATGGGATAGACATAAAGGTAGCGTACAGAAAGGCAAAGGAGGGGAGGGGGAAATAGCACCAGGCAGGTTCTTGGGCAGACTAGATGGACCTTGCGGTCCTCTTCTGCCATCACTTTCTATGTTTCTATGTTAGGCCCCTAGACATCAGGGAGTGGTGGCTACATCTGTTTAATTCAATTGCTTCAATAAGGGCATACATGAAGTCTACAGAGCACCTGGTTCTTACAACCTCCCATTTATGATCTAATTTAGATGACTTAATCCACAAATTATATTTGACATAAACACATCATTCCCTAGGTATCTTATTGTGGGCCAAATATTGGGCTAGGGTGAGTGCATGCCACTCCAGCCAGCAGTCTCTAAATTTGTAATTTTCAATTTTCTGTGCTAAATGCTTTCTATTGTCCACAAAAGTGGCTGCTAGCTCTTCATCTTCCCTGATGTGCCCCAGTAAGTTTTCCTTTTCTGTGTCTATGAATGTGATAAAGTGATACTGGGAGTCTACACTGCCCCCTATTTCTTCAAAAGCATCCAGGATTTCCCTATGTATTATAGAAAGTACTGCATTGATTTAAAGACCAATTACAACTGAGAGTGTCCTGAAATTATCCAAGCAGACCACTAAAGCAGTAGGTAAGGCTAGGGGGATGTTGGGGTGTATTAGTAGGGGTATCACAAGTTGGAAGAGGGAGATAATCCCTCTTTACAATATACTTGTTAGGCCCCATCTGGAGTACTGCAAGCACTACTGGAGGCCACACCTTCACAAGGACATTAACCAAATTGAGGCAGTCCAGAGAAGGGCAACCAAAATGGTGCAGGGACTGCATCAGAAAACATATGAGGACAGATTAACGGAGCTCAATATGTATACCCTAGAGCAAAGGAGGGAGAGAGGTGATATGATCGAAACATTCAAACACCTTAAGGACATTAACAAGGTGAAAGAGTCTAACATGATTCAATACAAGAAAAATAGCAGGACAAGAGGACATAGTATGAGAGTAGAGGGAGGCCTATTAAGGGGTAATATGAGGAAGTTCTTTTTCACAGAAAGGGTGGTGGATGCATGGAACAGCCTACCTCAGGAAGTGGTGGATATGAATACAGTGCAGGGCTTCAAACTGGCATGGGATAGGCATAAGGGAGCAATACAGATGAGTATGAATAGATAGGCCATTGACAGAGCAAAGGCCTATGGCACATTCATAAGGTAGAGAAAGAAATGGGCAGACTGGATGGGCCTTGCAGTCCTTATCTGCCATCAACCTCTGTATTTCTATGTTTTCTTATTTTAAATAAACTGGTAAATATGATTATGAGACCAAAATCTTCACTTGTTTTCAAACACCATTTTATTCTATCAACGTCCATGGATAAACCAAAATGCATCAGTTCTGCCTACTGAAATCTAGTGGGGGTCCCTGTGACACAGAGAGATACCACAGGAAATTATATAAAATTTAGAAGCTGCCACCCTGGCACATGCTAAGTCACTGAGAAGCTGCTATTCTAACGAGAAAGGTGGTGGTGGGGGGGAGTACAATAAACGTCAATGCTCAGTAGTCAAATGTTCTGCAGCCTGTTCAAATTTTATTTTCATAAACATTTTAAGCAGGAATTCAAACTGTCCTCAATATTTAACCTGTATAATAAAGGCTTCCGCAGGAGATTGCCTAAAATACTGAATAATAAAAATAATTTAATTATATTATGACATTTGTTGTTGAAATTATATTAAAGATGAAATCAAACTGATCATTACTCACAGTACGGTGGTCACTTGTTTAGCACAGTACTGCAAAACTTCATACAAATATCAAATCATTTTGTCTTGCCTAAAAAATATATATACAAAGGTGTTTTTTTATTTTCATTTCAGCACGGGTTATGGATATATCAAATCAGGTGAATTATTCCCCTCCACCGAACTTTCCAAATACCATTACATGCATGTTTGAGGAAACTGAAGTCTTCTGTATTGCTAAAGTGTAAAAATAGTTAAATTGCCATACCTCGCTGCCTGTTAAATTATTGATTGTAAATCAAACCTCTATGGCCAAAATCAGTCTGTTAAAAATTGTGTTAAAAAAGAAACTTCATAGGCTGGCCTGCTGACGCAGCGGCAAAGTGTCTGTCTGCAACACTGATGTCCTGGGTTCGGGAACAGACCAGGGAAGTCAGAGTGCTGGCCGGGGGAGAAGGATTGAGCATCCCAGGGACAGCTCTCCTTCTCCAGGAGTGAGGGGGGGTACTGTGTCTGGCACAAGTTAGATCCCTGGCAGAGGCTGGGGATTTAGCTGCAACCAGTGCCTATTCTCCTTGGAGGCATATTGGACACTGGCATTATTGCATACCATGCTTACTTCTGGGGGGAAAATTGGTCAAAAAGTGTGGCCGCCATCCATGACACCTCGCTTCCTACATCCCCGATCACCCACCGTGGCACTCCCAACCCATGACCTATCCTGTTTTCCACTGTACCCGGCCAAAATCCCATGCTCCACCCTGGGGGGCAAGCCAGGGAGGCAATGCCAGTAGGCATCCTTCTTCCATCATCACGGGCTTGCACTGGTTAGTTGGCCCCACCCTGGGGGCAATCCAGGGGGCTATCGTGGGTTAAGGTGGTAAGTCCCAGGGGGCAAAGAGTTGGACTGGGGATTGGCAGGGGCTGAGCTGCAAGGTGGTACCACTGAAAAAGCATACTAAATAAAAAAAAAATAAAAACTTCACAAGTTTAAGATCATGTGCCAAATATATTTTAAATGAAAGTGAGTGTGATACTTACTGCATTCTAGCAGTCTCTTAAATAGAATGTGAATGATGCTAACAACGTTTCTGCCAGTTGAGCAGAGCTGAAAAACTTCACACACTTTTAACTTCACTGCTGTGGTCCTCTGCCGATCATATCATACACAGCAATGCCAGCCTAGTGGGTGTCATGCTGAACTCAGAGCTGAAGGGTTGCATGGCAACCATCCACTAACACAAGACCTGCTACGCACAGTCACAGTGTTCAGGGTCAGAGCAGTGAAAATATTATATCACTGATGGTTCAGAGTTAGGGAAGGACGTTTACAAACCATAGAAATATATATTACTCTGAGTTTTATTTACCTACTGCTGTTTCATAAAAATTCAAATTTGAATATAAAAAAACTGCAGAAAAAAATGTGTGTGTGTGTGTATATATATATATATATATATAAGGGATATGCAGCAGTTCAGTGTGTGATAATGCACTTATCTTGTACAGTTTCCAGTGACCTCAAGTAACCTCACGAGTGCCGGCGCACGAGATTTACGAGAGGTCACTGAAATCCGTACAAAATAATGCATTATCACACACTGAACCACTGCATATTCCATTTATGCAACAGGTTTAGATGTTGTGTGAACATTTTGATTTTGGTAGGTGTAAATAATTTGTCAAAAAAGGGAAAAGAAAATTGAATTTTATGCTGTTTTTTGCTAATTATAAAAAAACAAAATGGTATCTATAAATGAAACACCACTCATTTTGTAGATATTTTTGAGCTGAACATTTTTCGTGCTCACAGTACCATGCTATCATTTTTTGTTTTAAAGTTAATTATATTTGTTGGTTAAAAAGTGAAAAAAATTACATTTCCGTCTGTTTTCTTGCTAACCATATACAATATATAGGGTTTATATAAATGAAACATTATTCATTTTGTAGATAATTTTGTGCTGAACAATTTTCGTGCTCACAATACCATGTTATTTTTTTTCGTTTTTAAGTTATTGACATTTAAATATGGTTAGTACTGCTTCTGAGGCCGAACATTCTAAATGAATTCTGAAGAGAACTGTGTAGATAAATGAGTTAGTGATGTAGTTACTGTGTGAATAAATGGGTGATGATGTAGTTACTATGTGGATAAATAAATTTATCACCATAGTAGCGAAGATAAATGGTTTTATTCTACAGTTTTATCCTGACCCCGTTGCATAAATATATATATATATATATATATATATATATATATATATATATATATATATACATATACGAAATATATATATATTAGAGGCAAAAACTCAGTTTAATGCATTAGTTAGGGTTGTTCCACAGTGACAATGGAAATTCGGTTTTAGGGTGAAACCCCCTTGGACCCCCCAGCCCATCCCCAACCGGCATCAGAGTGTGCATTGGGGTCGCTGCCCCTAACTCTCACCCCATCACATATGTGAAGAAGCAGAGGTACAGGAGAATGGAGTGAGAGTTAGGACCGACGGCCCCAATGCGCACCCCGATGCCAGTTGGGGGGGGCTGGGGGGTCCAAGGGGGGCTTTCAACCCTAACACCGAATTTCCTCGCTTTTGTCACTGTGGAACAACCCTAACTAATGCATTAAATGGATTTTTTTGGCTCTAATTTCCCTTTGTTTTGAGAATGATGACGAGAAATAGTGAATGGGCCCCACGCTCCCTCCACGTGATGTCTTGTGACATAGTAACAGGAACAGCAACGTAAACAGAAGTGCGAACAGTGGCGTACATGGTAATGCAAATGTAAATGGCAAAGGAAATGTTAATAGAAACGCAAGCGCAAAGTGACGCCGAGGTGAACAGTGACGCAAATGGACATTGAGTGCGTACGAAAACGCAACTGGTAACACGAATAGTGATAGCAGCGGTATTTTAAATGGAAATGTTAAGAGTCACAGCAAAAAAGAACGCAAAGGAACAGAAACGGAAGCGAATCCAGAACGCGTAACGCACAGTACGTACCGCAATTGTAAATGCAAATGGTAAAGTTAATATGAAGAATAATGCCAAAGGAAAGAGAAATGGAACGAACAGAAGCGCAATGAAAAGCAAACTGAAACGCCAGACGGGCACAGTACCGCAATTGTAAATGCAAATGGTAATGGTAACAGCAACAATACCAGCAAAGGAAACAGAAGCACAAAAGGAAATGCAAGCGCATATGGAAATGCAAACCGTAATGCGCATGGGCACAGTAACGCAATTGCAAATGCAAATGGTAACAGTAACAGCAAGGAAGATGCAAAACGAAAGAGAAACGGAAACGCAAACGAAAGGGCTGCCGGAAACACAAATGGCAATGTGCATGGTGATGCAAACAAAAACAGAAACAGTAGTGGAAACGCAAATGGTAACAGTAACGAAAATGCAAGTGTGAATGACAACACATAGGGTAACGCACATGGTGGCGTACACGGGAACGGTAATGCAAATGGGGACATAAATGCAAGTGGAAACAGTAACTGTAACAGTAACGGAAGCGCATACCCTGTTTTTGCCAAACAGGTGCATACAGAAACACAGTGTGTACAAAGAATGTATGCATTGTAATGGGGATCGAAGCTTAAAATGAGCATTGGAAGTAGTTAATTGCTAATATCTCAGCAACTGCACGACGTAGAAAAAAATTTACATTTCACAAAAATCTTGATTTTCATGGCTAGGTTTCTGCTTTTACATAGCCCATTGGGTTATGCAACTCGCAACAAAAAATCTGTATCTCGCATCGTTTTCGAGATAAGAGCCCTGAAAAGGCGATGCCAACACATGTTAGTCTATGGAAAAAACGCCAACTTCGGAGTACCAAAACCTTGCAGCCGTGCAATAGTTTTTCACCAAACCACCAAAAGGCACATATGTGAGATGTTGGCTGCCTTCCCTCCAAATGTTTGCAGCAGGGTGGCAAAGAATCCCCGTCATTTTGACCATAGCCTGAAAAGTAGTGTCGCAATTTACACTACTTTGAGACACTACTGTTTCCAGAAATTTGAAAAACATATTTCTGGGGTGTTTAACCCCAAAATAAAGACATGACTATCATCCTCAGGGTCCGACTAGGTGAACACAAAAAGAATTGTGTCCCTAGAGGGTCCCAAATTTAAATGCCAAGCATTTTTCTGATCACCAACTGAAAACAAAATGGTGGATTTGCAACACTACTAGGGCCATTTGTGACACTAAAAATCGCATTTGCGAAAATGTTGAATATTTTAACTTTTCCCATTGACTTATAATGGGAACTTGTTTTCTGAATAGCTTTTGAACCGTTCAATATTTTTTCCCGAAATCTTCAAAAGACATATCAGGGACCCTGACCACATGTTCCTAGGTTTGGACCGATCGCTGAAACCGTGCGACCTGTAAATCAAGAGCAAAGAAATCGTAAAAGCCGTAGATCAGTAATTGGTTGTCGCTATCAACTTCAGAGCCGTATACCTGACCGGGTACAAACCTTGGCAGATCCCAAGATCTACCATGCCCAGTCATGCATACCAAATTTCAGGCAAATCTGTTGAACGGTGGCAAAGTTATTAAGGTGCAAAATTTGACCCTTTAACCTTAAAAGTGCTACTCAACCCTAACTATGGTAGCACTACCGAGCTACCATTTTATATATATATATATATATATATATATATATATATAATGGCAATAAACTCTGTTAATGCATCAGTTAGGGTTGTTTCCACAGCGACAAAAGTGTGGAAATTCAACGTTAGGGTTACCACCCTGCCCCATCCTCAAACCCCTAATTCCGCATTCCCTCTCACCCCCAACCACACACACACACACACACACACACACACATATATATACATGGAAGCAGGGGAAGGGCCAATGCAACACAACCAATCAGAGACAACCAGCATCAGGTAACAGAAGTAATATAGAACTCTCTAAACGTAGTACAAGACACATCCATCATCATGGTCCAGCAACTCTATGAATTCTGCTGCCATCAGAGTACCTTGGGGGTACACACGCATGCTGGGCAACCATGTGAGATGGTCCACAGTAAGCATTTTTCTGTTACAAACATCAATAACAAGATTTAAGCAGATGCCTATATTTCAATTGTTAAGAAATAATGAAACACACACTATGTTATCTGTAGATAGCTATATTGGAAATGAGAGTTTGGATAACCCTAGCAACAGTCATTGGATGTTTGCATATTTTTTCTGATAGAGTGAGTCAGTCCTAATAACAAATGGTAGTAATAATAAAAGTAATGTTTTGTAGTATAGTTTACAAGCAATATGTGACAGCAACAGTTGTAACATCCAAAGCTAACCATAACATGCTGCCAATGAGTATTTCCAGGTAATGCAGCAGTATAGCAGCTTCTACCCCCCTTTCTTCTACTATCCCAACAGCTACCAGCCCCTCCTCTCTACCTCTCTCAGCTCCCTCATCCTCTACCCCCTCAGCTCCCTCATCCTCTACCCCCTTCTTCTTCCCCATCTCCTCTGCTGCTGCCTTTCAAGCCCTTTTGTCCATTAACCCTGCTAAAGGCTCCTCTCCTGATGGCCTGGACCCTAAGATCCTCTCTCTGTCTGCTCCTGCTATTGCCTATCCTATCTCCCTCTTACTAAACCTCTCCTTTGTTTCTTCCACTGTCCCTTCCGCATGGAAACATGCTACTGTTCTACCTCTCCCCAAAGGTGGTGACCCCTCTTCTCATAGCAACTACTGCCCTATCTGTCTCCTTCCCACACTAGCTAAACTCCAGGAACACATAGTCCTTGAACAACTCTCCTCCTATCTTACCGACTCCTCCTTTCTCATTCCTTTCCATCTGGCTTTAGAAAACACTACTCCACCGTCACATCCCTGCTACGGCTGACTGACTCTATCTCTGCGGGAATAGACAATGGCCTTATAACCTCTGCAGTATTTATTGACCTGGCCAAGGCCTTTGATACGATCTCTCACCCTTGTCTTCTGTGCTGCTTTAGGGGAGCTGGTTTCTCCCCAAATGCCGCTGATTAGTTCAAGTCTTATCTGACAGACAGATTGCAATCTATCCGTATGGCCGATGCCATCTCTCCTCCTTCCCCATTACCACAGGAGTCCCCAAGGGATCTGTTCTTGGGCTACTCCTTTTTTCAATCTTTCTTAATGATCTCCCACAGATTTGTACAGTGACTAACATACACATGTATGCAGATGACACCGTACGGTACACAACAGGCAAAACAGTCTCTGATGTCACCTCCAGACTCCAGCTGGACTTCAACAATGTCCAACTCTGGCTTAGAGATCACTACTTCTTCCTAAATGTGAAAAAAAAACCCAGTCTCTCTGACTTTCGGCACTAGGCAGAGGTTGGCAAGGCTCTCTTCCATGCCCAGTTTTTACAGTTGATGGGACTGTATTAGATGACACCTTCTCCTTCCACTACCTTGGAGTTTGGCTAGACAGGCATCTCAACTTCTTGGTCCACATCGATGCCATTCAGAAAAAACTTCGGCCAAAATTAGGGGTCCTCTACCGCAACAGTAGATGTAGTCCACTTCCTGCTAGGTGCGAATTGGTACAAAAAATGATATTGCCAATCTTCGACTACTGTGACATAGTATACAGTGCTGCCCCTCAATCCTCCTTATCCAGGCTGGACCCTCTCTTTAACTCCTTCTGCTGGTTTGCCCTTGATGCACCTGCTCTGACCCACCACTGTACACTCTACCGCTCTCTAAATTTTCCCACCCTTGCCAACAGGAGAACCCTTCATGCTGCCAAATTTACCTCAAAATTCTGGCTAGGTTTCCTTCCCTCTTACCTCTCTACCTCCCTATCTGCCCCTCCCCCCTCCAAATACTCCCTCAGATCTGGCGACTCATGGTCTCTGACTATACCACACAGAAGCATTACTTCTGGCCAAATGGCCTTCTCTCACCGCCTACCTAAACTATGGAACCAACTACCGACTCAATTCTGCCATTCCTCCTCAGTTAGTTCACTCTCTACGTCCCTAACAAACTACCTATTGACTAACTGCAGCTGCACCTAATTCTCACTGGGTTCCAGTCTCAGCTGCTGGTCTATACCTCCCCCTTCCTCCATCTGGGCCTAATACTCCCCATAAACTTTACCTCTCCTGCCAACAAGCACTTATTTGCACTTCTTCTGTACCCCCCCTCACCCCCCCCTTCCTCTTGTGCTCTAATCCTATCCTATTGCCCAACTCCCTCTGTTAGCAATATGGAAATGTTAATACTCGTGGTGGTTGTAATCTTGCACTGTCTGTTTCTGTAACATTAACTGATACCTGATTCTGTGTATACTGTTTGTTTCATGTTATGTACTCCCACTTCCCTTCCCCCAGGACATACCGTGAGATGAGCATGTTGTTGCTCAGTGTAATTTTCCTGGTGAAACATTTCAATAAGTAACAACATGTGATGGTGCTAGTTTCATACCTGAACAGTATCTGAAAAGTACTAGGTATGTGTCTGCTCTATCTTTCCTGCTACCACATGCCTATTTAGTAGCAGCGATACCTGCAGTGAGCCAATTGTTGAATTATGACACATAAAAATCATTATTTAGAAAATGTGTACAAACTAAGTTTCACTGTATGAAAAAGATATGCCAGCTATAATGTTTCATCATACTGTGCTGACGGTATAGAGTCGATCACAGTGTATTTGTTTTTTCATTACATAGTGTTATGTGAAATGAGTACAGTGTAGTGATTATTGTGCTTACAGATGTGACTGACTTTATTTTTATTTATTTATTTATTCACAATTCGGATTTACAACCTTTGAGTCAAAGACTCATTTACAAAGGCACCTCGTCACAGGGAGGGTAGACAACATATTGGTGGAGTAAGACAGTGGAGAACAATACAGGTGAGATACAAAAGAGTATACAAAACAAGGCATTTCAGTGAACAATGTAGGTTAGATACAGAAGAGCACACAAAAACTAAGCAATTTCAGTGACACAGTGGAGCACGCAGGTTAAAGTGCATAGTGTACAGGCTACAAGAAGCTATTCTAAGTACACTAGTACATACGTAATACTATAAGAGACTAGGAGTAGTAGGTGGTGGTTGCCTGGGGGAGGTCTGTGTTTGCAGATTGGGTCAGAAATGGCGCTCTCGGTAAGGCCCTATAATGGGCATTTACAGCTCTGAGTGTCAGTGAGGTGTTTGCGTAGGGCGATTTTGAAGGGTCCGATTTTGGAGATGTTAGTAATGTGCGTGGGGAGGGAGTTATACCAGGATGGTGCTCTGTACTGGAAAGACTTTTGGGTGAGCGAGGTCCTGACTCTTGGCACCTGGAAGGTGGCTTTTGTTGTGTTTTGGGTGACGACCGAATGGGAGGGCCGTTTAAGGGATGTGGCAACTCCTGGGGGGAGAGCCCAAGTAGAGTCTTTTTTGCTAGTATACGTGTGGTATTGCAGGCATTCTTCAAAAGTGAGTAGGTTCGAGGTGGAGTAGAGCTGGCATGTGTGGGTTCTGCTAGGGGCGCCAGTCAGGAGCCTGCAGGCTTTGTTGATAGAGGTCTGGACTTTGGTGAGGGCAGTGGGGTCAGCAGCTGCATAGGTAAGGAGTCCATAATCAACCAAAGACAGAATGGAGGTGATAGCCAGCCTTAGGGCAAACTCAGGGAAGCAGTCTTTGTGGCAGTAGAGGAGTCCAATCTGGGCATTCATGGCAGAAGACAGAGTTAAGATGGGCATGGAAGGAGAAAGCTGAGTCGAAGGTGATGCCCAGGTATTTGTGTGTTGATACCTGTTCAAGGGGATGTAGAATGCTGGGGATGATGCGAAGGGGAGCATTTCTGGAGTTACTTTGGCGGTGTGCAAAAATCATAGATTTTGTCTTCTTGAGGTTCAGAACCAGACGATGTTCAAGGAGTCACTTTTCTGCTTGGCTGAAGGCGAGTTGCAAGGAGCTCTGGAGTGTGAGTGGGTCAGGGTGTGAGGTGACAAGGACTGCGTCATCGGTGTATAGAAGCATTTTGGCCGAGCAGGAGCTGGGGAGGGTTTTTAGAAAGAGACTGAACAATGTGGGGCCCAGGATGGAGCCTTGAGGGACCCCAGAGCATACAGGCAGGGCAGTTGATAGAATATCATTTATTTTGCCCCGTTGGGATTTGTCACGGAGGTAGCTGGAGAACCAGGCCAGAGGGCCAGTAGTGACATCAAGCTGTTGGAGGGAGTCAAGCAATAGTGGGAGACACACAGTGTCAAAGGCCTTGGATAGGTCAATGAACACTGCTCCGGCGATCTCCCTAGCATCGAGTGCAGAGTGTATTTGGTGGGAGAACTCCAATAGGGCTATAGTGGTGCTGTGACCAGGGCAGAAGCCATGCTGCTCTTTGCATAGTATGTTGTGCTTGGATAGATAATCCACGAGTTGGGTGGATACTACTTTCTCCAGGGCTTTGGGGGGGAGATAGGTCTGTAGTTGTTTGATAATGTGCGGTCTCCATTTTTATGGATGGGGTAATTTCAGCCAATTTCCATGCATTCGGGAATTGGCTGAGGCATAGGGATCGGTTAAGAAGGTCAGTAAGGGGGGCTAACATGACATCAAGTGTTAGGCGGAGAATCCTGGAATCAAGGGGGTCACAACTAGGGTTGCGGGAGGTGAGGCCTTTTAGGAGGAGTGCTTGGTGTCTCAGGGAGATATGGCCTGGAAGAGAAATGGGGGTCGAGCAATAGCAGGGTGGTTGGATGCATGGATAGGATCGAAGAAGTGGGCAAGAAGGACTGCACTTAGGTCAGAAAATGTTGCGTCGAGGCAGTCAGCAACACGTGGTAGGTCAGTATAAATTGCGCCATTAAAAACCATCTGAGAAGGGGGGAGAGCGGGTTTTCCCATTAAGCTCCTTAATGTTATCCCAGAAAGCTTGGGCAGAGCTCCAGGATGAGGCCAAGGTGGTTTGATAGCATCTGGCCTTGGATTGCCTTATGGCCCAGGTGCATTGGTTGCGAGCAGCATTATATGCTTGCCTGTCGGCTGTCCTGCTGGACTCAACAGCGATATGCCACAGGTTATCCCACTGCTTCAGTTGCTGGATCAGTGAGGGGGATATCCAGGCGGTGTTGGGTCTCTTGGAGCGGGTGCTGGTGACAGGGGCAAAGATTTCACAGGCCTTGCAGAAGGCTCTGGTGAGGAAGGCTAGAGCAATGTCTATATCCGTTGCGAGGGAGATCGGAGACCAGTTGAGCTGGGCTAGGTACTGCTTTAGTTTATTAAGGCCCCCAGGGTGAAATCAGCGATGGGGGATGGCTTTGTACATGGGATTGAGTATGGGGGAGGACCAGAAACAGAGAATTGGTGAGTGGTTGCTAAGGGAGTTGGCTAGGATGTTAATAGATTTGAATTTGTGGGGGCGGTTGGAGAGTACTATATCAAGGATGGAGCTGGACCCACTTGATTGATTAAATCTGGTGGGATGAGTGACTAATTGAGATAGGTCAAGGGCTGTGAAGTAGTCCTTAATGTGTGTTGTATTGGAGCCAAGCCAGTTGATGTTAAGGTCACCTAGGACGAGCTGTTCAGCATTGTGTGGCAGGGTAGAGAGATAGTCAGTGAGAAAGTCGATAGCTAGATTGTGTGCCCATGGGGGTATGTAAGTGGTTGTAAGGTAAAGAGGGCCATGGCCTGGGTCAGGGGTGATTTTTAGGGTGATGGCTTGGGCACCGTGGTCGAGCTTGGGGGTAGGTAGTGCATGGCCCAGGAGGGAGTCACGCAGGTAGACTGCGCATCCGCCACCATGCTTACCCACACAATCTTCTCTAAAAAGGGTGAAGCCGGGGAAGGAGTCAGCAGAGTCGGGAGTTGATTGGGAGAGCCAGGTCTCTACTATGGCAAGAATGTCAGGCGAGTGTTGGGAGACCCAACACAGTAGTGCAACAGTCTTCCTTGGGAGACTGCAGATATTCATAGAGGCAATGCAGAGGCCATGCCCAGTAGGGGGCCATGGGGAGGTAGAGGGTCCAGGGTTAGGGTGGACATTCCCAGAGAGCATGTGGGGTAAGGTGATGAGGTGGAGAAGAGGACTACAGCGGTTGTGGTAGAGGTGCTTGGGCAGATGCAAGGATCTGAGGGGGGCAGTGCAGGGGATGGGTAGGGAGTTGAGGGCAGGTATGGCTAGGACAGATAGGGCCCACCTTCTACTGTGTACAGGGGGCAGGGGGGGTGGACGTTGGTGGTGGGTGTGGTGGGGCAATGGGGTGGTCCAGCGTGCGATGTGTGTTAGTGGTGAGCGGAAAACAGATGGGAAGGCTAGGAGCAGTGGGGGGAATTGCGTGAGGAGGCTGAGATTCTGGCAGATGTGTGCCTACAATAGAGCTGGAGAGATTCATTGCAGGGATAGTTGGGGGGGAGAGACAGCACCGTGTTGAGTAAAGCGAGTATACAGAACACTGAGACATACTGGTGTATGGGATAAAGGAAGAGAGATAAGTGTTGGCAGGCAGGATCTTGCATATGTGTGTGTGTGTGGGTGGGGGTGGGGGAATGCGGAGGTAGGGTTTGAGGATGGGGATGGGGTGGTAACCCTAACACTGAAGTTCCACACTTTTTGTCGCTGTGGAAACAACCCCAACTGATGCATTAACAGACTTTTTTGCCATGAATTTCCCTTCTTTTTGAGAAAGTGTAATGTAAGTGGTATGAGTTAGTGGTGCGCTCCCTTTACGTTGTCCATTTTTTCACATAATGGTATGCGTAAGTGTGAGCGTGGACCCTCCGGGCCCTGCACTCCCACTTATACATAAGTATGGAGCCATACAGCAGCCCTATAGGACAATGAAACCTTGTAACAGTAATTTGCTAATATCTCTGCAACTGTAGCCGCTAGGAAAGAAATTCCAGTGCTAGTGTAATTATGACAGTAAGTATGTCAGGCGTTATAAGTCAACCGAATCTGTATCTTGCATTGTTTATGAGATATGGACACTGAAAAGTGCTGTGAATGGTAACTCTGTGGGCGTAATAGTGGCCCATGGACATGAAAAAGACAAAGAACCTCTGGACCAGCATAACATTCTGTGGTGGTTTGCATATGCAGCCCATGATGCTTTGCATTGTGGGGCATGTGTGATTTTGTATTTTCATGGACATGAAAATGAGCAATTGGAATACTAATTCCCAAATATCAAAGTAACCATACAAGGTAGAATAATAATTAAAATGTCATGGTATTCATGGCTTTCCAACCTACTTCTGCACTTAGTCCACCTGTAGGGGCACTAAGAATTTTTGTGATGAAAAATCCGTATCTTGCACCATTTTCGAGGTACAGGCACTGAAAGGTGTCACGGGTGCCACAATGTTATCCTATGGGAAATTTCTCAACTTCAGAATGCTGTAACTTTGAGGCCTTGAGTGTTTTGTCACCAAACCACCAAAAAGCACATCTGTGGGACCAGGGCTTGCCACCCTGCAAATTTCAGCCCAAAAGACCAAACTGTTTTGTTGCAGGAGGATGGCAGAGATTTGCAGTTATTTTTTATTTATTTACTTTTGGTAACCAGGTAAGTGCATTAGGCAATAAACCTGCCTATTTTCAAGCATGACCCAGGAGAGTATAGTATACAAACATAGAAGCCAACATAAAACATGTACAAATAGTTAGAATTACAGGCTTCCAATGGAACAGTCATTACATTGAACACAGTCATAACAAGCAATCACAAATAGTTGCAACATAACAATGTTGACCCCCACAGAGAGAGTCATGATAAGTAGTAGCCATCCTCGCAGGGATGAATAGGACATTAAACACAGTCAGGCAATACAGTACAGTTCAGAGAAACAGGTAGAGCAGGATCAAATAAGCAGGAAGCAGAGTTCAGGGAAGATTAGGTACAGTCACAGGAATCAAGTGCATGAAGGTCGGAAAAAAGTGCAGATTTAAAGGCAGAGTGAGATAAGGAGCCCTTTAAATTGGCCTGTAAGGAGTTCCAGAATTTAGGGGTGAACTGGGAGAAAGCTTGCTCCCCCATTTTAGCTGAGCAGTGAGGGACGGAGAACAGAGGCGAATTAGATGGCCTTAGTGTACGGGAACGAGTCGCAGGGGTGAGCATGGCCCCAGTGTAGTCTGGGCAGAGGGTTCTGTTCATGGAGTCAATAAAACAACCCAGAGAGAAGGAGCATTGGGATTGGGGGGACAGCCTGTGCAAAGTGGAGTATAGATGACAATGGTTGGTAATGTGAGGGGCAGAGAGGGTGAATCTACAGACGTTGTTATAGGAGGTGTCCCATTTGTGAAGGATACCCGAATTTGCATGGGAGAGAGTGGGGAGAGCATACAGAAGCCTAGGAAGCAGTACCCCATGTACCACTGAGATTCTGGCAGCAGGGGTTAGGGAGTGGCGCACACAGTAGGCTGCTCCTAACTTGACATTAACAGACCTACATACCTCATTTATATGTGCCGATAAATCAAGAACGGGATCAATGGTGTCACACCAAGGTATTTGAAGGAGACAGTAGACGTGACAACCGGCCCATCACAGCTAAGCACACAAAGCTTAGAAGACTTGGCAGAGACTTTTCTAGCAGACCCAAAAAGCATGGCCTGAGTCTTAGGTAGGTTGAGAAGTAGTGCGTTGGAGGAGAACCAGTGCTGAATCTGTTTGAACGCAGAGGACAGGTGTGCATTAATGTCAGGGACAGAACGAGAGGTGATGTAGATCATCAGGACAGTGGGGAAGGGAGGAGGAGGGAGAGTCATTAATGTAAATGGAAAAGAGTAGAGGTCCCAGAATGGAACCTTGAGGGACGCCACAGGAGATGGGAGCCAGGGATGGAAGAACTTTGTTGAAAGAAATGGATTGGGATCGGTTGGTAAGGTAGCTGCTGAATCAAGACAGAGTGGATCCAGAGGCCCCTAATAGATGTAGTTTGTTCAGGAGCAGAGGATGATTGACCAGATCGAATGCCTTGGTGAGGTCAATGAACACGGCCGCAGTGTGCAGATCTCTGTCCATGTTGGACTTAATGTCACTGGTGAGTAGTGTGAGGGCGGTGGTGGTGCTGTGTGCTGCGCTGAAACCATGTTGAGCAGGAGACTGAAGATTAAAATTCATTAGGTGTGCAGAGATCTGGCAGTGAATCAGCTTCTCTAGAATCTTACTAAGGGTTGGTAGTAAGGCTGTGGGTCAATAATTAGATAGGACATTAGGGTCACCTTTCTTGAATACAGGGATAATGCTGGCAGCTTTCCATACTGAATGCACAGTAGAGGTGCAGATAGACAGATTGAACAGCCTAGTAATTGGGGTAACAAGGAGATGAGCGCTAAGTTTAAGTATGTGTGGTTCAATCCCATCAGGCCCAGGGCTGCCCTGAGGTGGGATGGACTGAAGTAACCTGAGAACATCCAATTGAGTAATATTAGAGAGGACAAGTGGTGGAGTAGCAGGTGATGGGGGGGACTAGGCCACTGGATGCCGAAGGGAAGATTTTAGGAGCCTCCGTAAAAAGGGAGTTGAAAGTGTCAGCTATAGTCCAGGGGTTGTTGCACAGAGAATCGTTAATTAGCATATTCTTGGGAGCCAGTGGCTTGGTGTTTCCCAGTATCTCATTTATCTGACTCCAATACTTATTGGGATCAGATGCCGAGGACTGGAGGAGGGTTCGGTAGTAGTTGTTCTTGGCAGCTCAAACCTGTTTCTTGCAAGTGTTGCAAAGAGTGCGATAGGCAACAAAGTCAGATTGGGCAGAGGAGGATTTCCATGTAGACCTAAGCTTGTCACGCTCTTTGAGTAGTTGCAGGAGGGGCTGCTTCAGCCATTTGGTCACCTTCCCACTTATCCTCCGTGTTGAAACTGGGATATGTTTAGTCTGTAAGGCTAGCAGAGTGGTGCTGAAATGGTCAATGGCCAGGTTGATGTCATTTGTATGAAATAAGGGTGACCAGTCGGCATGTTTTAAATCATGTAGGAATGCATCGGTATCCAGATCAGAAAAGTTAGCAAGGGACAGAACTTTGGGTGGAGTAGTGGCAGCAGAGGCACCCCTTATGCAGTAGATAGAGCAGTGGCCGCTAATAGTGTCAGGCAGGACTCCAGAAGGGGAATAGCAGTCCTTGCGAATTGTAAGGATCCAGTCAATCATAGAATGACTGTGGTTATTTTGAGTTATACAAGTGTGGGAAGAGATGAGTTGGTCGAGGTTGGCCTTGCTGATTATGGACGCAAGTGAGGAGGAGTTAGGACCCAGCCAGTCCAGGTTAAAATCTCCCAGACAGATCACTTCATTGTTCTTAGTACAGGAATCAGGTCAATGATTTCCTCGAGACCAAGTTTACTGTTTCTGGGGGGTGAATACACTCCGAATATGTGCAACTTCTTGGCACCCCCAAGAAGCAGGAGAGAGTGCAGTACCTCACTGTTTTTGAGACTGGGTGTTGACAACAGAGTGACATTCAGGTGTGACTTGTAATACAGTGCCAAGCCACCCCCTCTTTTGGATGAGGCCCGGTCAGCGCGATACATGTTATATCTAGGTAGGGCACAGCTGTGGTCCAAGACAGTTGGTTTTAACCATGTTTCTGATAGAACCAGGGTATCTGAGTTATTTATTTGAACCCATGCTTCCATCTCAGAGATTTGCTAGTAGACTATGAATGTTTAGGTGAGCAGAGGATAGTCCCAGAGCCTGAGGAAGAAGATGAGTGGTGAGGGTGTGGAACTGGTTAAGGTAGACCGAGGGGCAAGGGTTGGATTCGATATCCCCAGCTAGTTTGAGAGCTAATGTGGTGACCCATAGAAAAGAGAGGGCTACAGCACAGGAGACTATAGTAGGGGAGGTAAGCCTCTTATACACCATATGCCTTAGTAGGGACCCAAAGAGTTTGTAGCTAAGGTAAACTAGAGGAAAAGGAGGGGAAAAGATGAAATTACAGGTAGACCCCTCAGCAAGGGGGGGGGGGGGGGGGGTGCCATCAACAAGGGATAAAGAGCTGAGCGCCAATAGGGCAATAAATGAGGGACCCAGGAGATGCAAAGCTGATTTAGGCAACATGGCATAGAGTGAGTGCAGGAGATGTTGACAGAAGATTAGGAGCACTCAGAAAGAGGAGAACTTTAACAGAGAAAAAGGGGAGGTCAAGTATAGGAGTAGTGGAAACTACAGGGAGGACTACTGGGTCAGGGCAGGGTGTGCCTCAAGAGACTGCAGCTCAAACAAGAAGAAATGTAAGCTTAGTCAGATTTAATTAAAGTCGACACCTGGTGGCCACAAGTGATAACCTGCAAATGGGAATCTAGGCAGAAAAAACACACAGGTCTCACGTGATAGGTAAGACCTATATTAGGAAACACAGCAAAAGGGGGAAGGTATTGGGGTTCTGGCAGGGAGCAGCCGAAGAAGACCCTAAGCAGAGTCGGAGAAGCCCTCAGGATGAGGATCCTACCGAGGGCTGTTCCGAGGTACAGAAACAATATTTAAATCACCAGCACACAGGAATCACCCTCTTTAGCTCCCGGTTGCAGGTGAGGCGAGAAAATAGCTTCAAAAATGCCTGTTAAATTTACCCCTTAATTCTACAGCCCACAGGAATGCTGCAGCCATGAGGGGAGATTAGCTACAATTAAGCACTCTGGAGACTGAGCTGCTGCACTTGATGATGCAGCCTCACAGAAAGAAAATCCTAAGTTAGCTGTCTCGGGACAAAAAGCAAGGTATTTTCACTGCTGCAGGTTCAGGTCAGAATTAACAGATAGTTGTGCAAGCTAGTTTAGGAACATAAGAACTGCACAGAAGCTGCGGAGGGAAAAAGTTGAACAAAGCCAAGGATAAAAAAGGCGCCAAATTTGAAATCCGGGCCAGATGCCATTCAGTCATTCGCAGTACCTGGTGGCATGCTCAGTGGGAGGGCCACAGCAGCTCCATGGGCAGAAAGCCCCTGAGGATCTGGGGTAGCTGGTGGCTTGCTCAGTGGGAGGTCCACTGCAGCTCCATGGTAGAAAGCCCCTGAGGATCTGGGGTAGCTGGTGGCTTGCTCAGTGGGAGGTCCACTGCAGCTCCATGGTAGAAAGCACCTGAGGATTTGGGGTAGCTGGTGGCTTGCTCGGTGGGAGGTCCACAGTTTTAAAACAAAAAATAATGTGAATGTGTATTAGGTAATTATATTATTCAAAAACCTTGCTTCACCAAGAAAACAAAATGGTGATAGGAGAATTTGGGGAGGAAAGAGTTGGGGGGTGGAATTTAGATATTCCCTTCCAGTTAATAAGTATAATAAACGTGTTCAGTGTGTATAGTTTTCAGAAGGGAGGGCCTAAAGGTGAAAATGTGGGCAACATAGGAAACTTAGAAGCTGCCGACACTATGGGCCTGATTTTCAAAAGTCCTGAGAATGCTGCAAGACCCTGGTGCGCTGAACATGTGTCACATGGGGCTTGTGGCATTCTCTCGGCACTGATCAGGATTTTCAGTTTGTGAACCAAATACTGCAAGTTAGACTAGCCTCCCTTGGTCTAACTTGTGCCATTCGGGACCACTTTTTATGGGGCTTGTGCCAAATATTTGGTATAAGCAGCCATAAAGTGTGGAAACTGTCGTAGCTGCACCCAATGTACTAAAATTAGGCACAGCTGCATCAAAGGAGTTTGGCGCACCTGCACCAAACAGGGTTGGTGCAGGGCTTGATGTAAGCCCTGCATCAGCCTTTGAAAATCAGGCCCCATGTCTAAAATAATCAAACGCCTACCAGCAAGCACTCCAATTTGCGTCCCTTTTCATCCCTATATTTGGACTGAGTGCATCCATTTCAAAAATCCAGTGCATTTCTTCACATTCTAGAATGTTATTAAAGTCTCCTCCCTTGGGAGAGGGTGAGATGACTGCTAGGCTAGCCCCCAAAACTGTAGAGAGGCACCTGTGTGCCTAGCAGTATTAAAATGTTCAGCTACAGGTGACTTTGCATTTCTTCTTATATTGATCTTGTGTTCTTGAATTCTAACCTTTAATTGCTATGTGGTCTTACCAATGTAAATATGGTCACATGGGTATTGCAGTAAATATATTGCCCCCATAGATTCTCAGGTTATATGCTGGCTTATAGCATACTCTTTATTTGTGAATGGATGCGCAGCTGTAGATTTTTTTGCAGGTATGATTACACACTGAACAACAGTCCCATAGTGTCATCCCAAGTCTTAGAGGTCCCTAAAGGAATTATTGGTATGGTTTCTTTCTACCTTCTGGATGGTTCATTTTTACTGACTTCTCTTTAACGGTCATAACTTTTTGACTGCCCGGGGAGGAGGGAAGATTTCTTTGTTTGAGGGATGATTCTTAACAATGTTCCAAAGGGAATACAGCGCATTTCTAATTTGATTGATTTTACTATTGAATTTTGTGGAAAATGCTAATTTTACTTAAAGGGTCAGCTCTTGCAGCAGGTAACAGCGGTAGGACTGAAGCTGGCAGGTGCCAGGACCCCATGGAAAACTAGCCAGCAGTACAGAGCAGGGACCGCTCCCCCGACATCGGCCCATCACTGACGTCACGCATGCCATAAAGGGAGGGCGATCCCCAGCATCCCCTCAGTTCTTTTCCTACCATTTAACCAGTAGTTTGTCTTGTTTTTCCTTTCTTTTTTGGTGAAAAAAATTCACTTTTTCCAGCCTTACTGTTCTGTATGTCGTCTTCTCCAGTGTTCTCCATTAAACAGCACCAATTGAAATGTGCATGCGGCAAACAAATTCCATCCAAGGACGGACACTCAGCTTGCCTCCTGTGCCTAGGTCCTGACGATGACACCAAGGCCTTCCCACACTATCAGAATTTCAACAGCAGGATGAGAATTCACCGCCAAAAGGCCCTTCAAGCTTTCCTCACAGAGCAAAAACTTGCTGCAGTGCAGAAAGATTCCTCTTGGGGGGGTTCTCGCAAAAAATCCTCTGGGCAGCACCATCATAAAGAGGAGAAGAAGGAGAGGGAAAAGGAGAGATTTCCCTTGAAGTCCAGGTCTTCAGGCTCCCACTCTGCCTCCCAGGCTAGCTCAGACTCCAAACCCCAGGTGACATATTCCCCAACCCAGCTAGCGATAGTGAATCCACCTGTACTGATCAGGGTGTCGAGAGGTAAGGACCTCAGCTCTGGGTCGAGAGGTACGGACCTCAGCTCTGGGTCCTTGGGCCCAGCCTTGCAGCCACTCAAAGTCTGGCCGCATGATCAGGCCTCTAGCCAGCACTCTGAACACATCAGGTCCGCCTCAGCCTCAGGACCGATGTGAACGTCTTCCCGGTCAGCCTCTGTCTCTGATGCTGATTCTTGGGACAAACACAGGGCCTCGGGGCACCCCTCAGGGAGATCAGCATCACAGCCCCCTTGGCTGCACATGCTGACAACAGAAAAAGGCAGATAAGTGGTTGCCAGTGGGCGACACCCACCGACAACACTCTTCTGTCATCGCTGCTTCATCGGCTCTGTCGGCCCAGTCTCCGCCCTCGCCGGCTCCCCCTCCACCATTGGCCAACATACGCTCAGGACACAGCCCTCCTGGGGACCACCTGTCATCGACTACTGACATCGGACCCCCTTCTATCATACTGGAGCCCCCCCCCAGGACACACGCGGATGCCAGACCAAGAAGCTGGGCTGTCGTCAGGGTTGACGACTGACCTGAAGCTTAGGCTCCACTTGTCACAGGTGAAGGATTTGTTTGGTTATTGGTGGGAGACTGCCTCAGCTGGTCTTGGTGGAAGGAGTTCAGAGTACTCTTCCCTCAGTAATTGGGCTCAACCCTTGAGGGAGTCCACACCCTTCTCAGGCAAGAGGAATGCAGACCACAAGCGCTGCTTAAGGACTAGGAGCCGCAGTTCCTTCTTCTCCACTGAGCGCCACAAGTGCAGATGTCAGGGTACCAGGTCTTGGTCCTCCTCCTCAGTGGACTCTGAGCATTCCTCAATCTCTTCCTCCTCATTACCCTCATCTGTTGGAGGCCTTCCTCCCACAGACCCAAGGGACACTCCCAAATCCCCTCTGGATGATCCCTCCTTTATGGAGCTCATGTGCCACATGCAGGAAAATATGGTCTGGGACACAGAGGACCTTGACCCAGAGAGGCTCTGTCTGGCAAAGTATCTGCGCCAAAAAGGTCCAAAGCCTCCAGTGATCCCACCCTTGGTCAACACATTTCTGGATGTCATAAGGGTGGCCTGGAAACGCCGATACACCTTCTCCGCAGTGCCCAAAAAGGCACATTGCCTATATAGGGCCCCAAAGGAGAAACCCTTTCTGAGCGGGCAGCCCAGGGCAGACTCTCACAATTTCAGCTACCCATGATAGATCCCAGAGGCCACGGCACCTTAGCACGCAGCCTCCGGATCGGGAGTTTAAACCGTTGGATGCTATGGTGCGTAAGATCTACTCCTCAGCAACATGCACCATAATATCCCTTAATTTCCTGACACATATGATGCAGTTCCAAAATGCCCTTTGGGAGCAGTGGATGGATATAGTGAAGGAAATCCTGGACTGCTCGCAGAAGGCTGAGCTGGAGAAGCTTCTCCAAATGGGCTTGGATGTCAGCACACATGTCCTACAGTCAGCTTATGACTCGACGGACACAACTGTAAGGGCGGCAGCCATGGATGTATGTATCAGATGCAATTCATGGCTCCGGGTATCCAGCTTTGCCCAAGATGTCCAGACCAGTATCTTTGATGCATCGTTCAAAGGTTCTGTCATTTTTGGTGAAGATTCTGAGAGGATAATCATCAAGTTATAGGATTTGGGCAAGGCCATTCGTTCACTGCACTCTATGTACAAGCTAAAACAAAGGCCCTTTCAAAAGCACTGCTTTCGTGAAAAGTGGTACAGCAGACCAGATACCAGCCACAGCTGCAACAAAGAGGTGGCTATGGTCACAAGGGCTCCTCACGAGGCACAGCAGGCTCTGGGTCTAGGGCCGCTAAACCAGCCCAGACCAATTTTGCCCCTCCCACCACAGCCTGACTCCTCCTTCCATAGGCTTGGCGGAGGAGGTGGTCAAAGGTCACTTTTCTCTTTACAGCCAGGGTTGGTGAAAGGTCAGCTCTGACCAATGGGTTCTACAGATGATATTTATTTATTGAATTGATTCGCCAGGAAAGGCACACTGAGCAAAATGATGCTCGTCTCCCAGCGTGACCTGGGGGAAGGGTACAAGGGGAGGATAACACGCAGGTTATCATAATAACAATTAGGCAGTTACACAGAAGAGAATGGTAATACTTGGTTACAACATATGTAACAGACAGCTAAAAGCATATACCAGAGGAATACATATAACTGCTATACATACTTACATACATATCAGGGGCCATGATATGAGACTGGAGCGAGGAAGGTTCAGGAGGGAGATGAGGAGACACTTTTTTACAGAGAGGGTGGTGGCTGGATGGAATGCGTTAACTGCTGAAGTGGTATGCAGTAGAACAGTGGACTGCTTCAAATGAGGATGGGACAGGACAAGGGGGAGGGTTAATTAAGGGGAAGGGTGGAAGGGAGGGGCAGCTGCAGAATAAGGGGTGCTAGCTGCACATTCGAGCAGACTTGATAGACCTCTAGGCCTTTATCTGCTGGCAAATTTCGTATGTTCGTATACATACTTTCAGAGAGTACAGATTGGTGCAGTAGATTAACACTTGGGGCTAAAACTAGGCAGGCCAGAGAGAGACAAGCGTGTATGCAAGCAAGTGCCATATTTTATGTAAATGTATATTTATATATATATATACACCAGCTTCCAAGAATAGGGTGGTGCCACTGGGCACGCAGTGGAAAATTGGGGGGGGGGATTCATTTATTGTGTGCAGGCACAGTTTACTGCAAGGTAGTTTGTCAGCGCAGTTGATAGTGAATGGGTAGAGGAAGAGTGATGAATTTGAGGGGGGAGAGCATTCCAGAGTTTTGGGAATCGGAGCGAGAAGCTGTTTGGCCAGTGGAGGTCTTTCAACTGGGAATATTTAGTAGTCGGGTGTCATGGGACCGGAGGGTGTGAGGGGGGTGGGAGCCGAAAACAGTATGGAGGAAAGATAGGAGGGGAAAGTGCCAAGCCAGAATTTTGAGTCAAACTTTGAACAGTGCTGCTTTCGGCGATTTTCTAGGGATGGGAAGGTGAGGGAGCAGTAGAGGTCATAGTGGTGGGAATTGGGGGGCCCTTAGAGCAAAGTGGTAGAAAGCGTTGAAAAGGGGGTCTAGTTTAGACAGGACAGATTTTGGTGCCACGCTACAGACTATGTCACAATAGTCTAAAGAAGGGAGGATCATTTTCTGTACTAGTTCCCATCTAGCCAAAAAGAGGAGGCTAGAGCGGTTCCTGTAGAGGGCACCTAGCTTGGGACGTAGTTTTTTTTTATAATTGCGTCAGTGTGGTTGGAGAAGGTAAAGTGACATTTGAGCCATACCCCTAGATACCGGAAGGAATCAACGTCCTCCAGGGTTATCCCGTCCAGCGTGTGGAAGCAGGGGAGGGAGGGGGGTCAGGCTAACCACTGTCTCGTGCCAAAGGACATGGTGACAGTTTTTTTTTAGCATTGAGAGAGAGCTGGTGCGAGCTGAACCAGAGTTGAACTTTATTGAAGTCTGTCTGGAGGTTGGATGCTACTTCTTCCGGGGAGGAGCCGGTGTTGAATAGAATGGTGTCATCCTCGTACATGTGTATAGATGATGCTGTGCAGATTTGTGGCAGGATGTTGAGAAAAATGGAGAACAGGATGAGGCCAAGTACCGACCCTTGGGGGACACCAGTAGTCATGGGGAGGGGGGAGGATATGGCATCTGCAATTCTTTCTGATTGGGTTCTTCCTGAGAGGCAGGCACTGAACCAGTTTGTGACTGAGATAGTGAGGCCTGCCTCCAAGAGGCTTGTTAATAGCAATGGGTGGGAGACCGTGTCAGAGGCTTTAGCGAGGTTGATAAATATAGCTGAAGAGATCTGCCCTCTATCCATTCCAGAGAGGATGGTGTCTGTGAGTCTTAACAAGAAGGATGCAGTGGAGTGGCCCTTTCTGAAGCCAGACTGAAACAGCGTGAAGAAGTTAGAGTCGGAGAGAAAGGAGGTAAGTTGGGCGAGCACCAGGTGTTCTTGTAGCTTAGCAAGGACTGGGAGGAGTGAGATGGGGCGGTAGTTTGAAGTGGAGGAGGGGGGCCCCCTTTAGGAAGGGGAATGACAACAGCATGTTTCCAGGCCTGTGGGACAGCAGCATTGTTAAACGAGAGGTTTAGGAGATTAGCCAGAGGAGTTTCTATGGCTGGTGCAGAGAGGTGGATGAGTTTGGAGTCCAGTCTGTCGGGGGAATTTCCTTTAGATGGGTTTAGAGACAGTATCCATCTCAGCTTTACTTTCCCTAAGTAGTCTCTTTTTAAGTCCATCAGGGATTTATAAACTGCAAAATTAGACCTGCTGTTTTCTGAGAAGTCAATGTTGTGTAAAGGCTCTCAATGAGGGGAGCCACTCTGTCCAGCTGAGATTCCAGTCTGAGGCAATGAGAAATGTAATCCCTAACCTGTAGGTATTGAAAATGGTCAGTATTGCATAGCCCAAACGTATTTTTAAGAGTCGCAAAGTCCTGTATGGTGTCCCCCATCAGGAACTGCTTGATATAGACCAGGCATAATCTCTCCCAGACTCTAAAGGTATGATCCAACTGAGACAGGATAAAGACTGGGTCCCATGCTATCCTGTGAAGAGGCCAAAGTGAGGATTTTATTTTATATTTTTGCCAGGCTCTACGGGTCACCCTTATAGTATCCCTAACCATTAGTAAAAAGGGTGGGAGGTGGTTTCTAGTGGTATTCTCTTGTAGGAGTCGGATTCCAAGTAGTGGGCCTCATTCCTCTTCTTCTCCTCCTCCTCTTTCCATTTCTTTCCAATTAGCTACATACGTAGAGATAGACCACTGCAGGGCCCTTTTCAGTTGCGTGACTAGGTAGTAGTCCTCCAGATCAGGGAAGGATCTGCCTTCTTTTGCCCTGCCTGTTTGGAGAATATGTATATTTACTGTAGGTCTTTTATTGTTCCATACAAACTTTACAATTATTTTTTGCCATGCCTGGAAGTGTGATTTGCAGATAAAAGTCAGGAGACACTGGAATAAGTATATAAATCTAGGGAGAATGTTCATAGTAATTATGTGTATTCTTGAATATAATGGAAAATTTATTAGGTCCTACTTATCTAGGTCTTTTTTAACTTGGTTGAAGAGTGGGACATAATTAGCCTTAAATAATTGGGAGTTATGTTTGGTCAGCCAAGCTCCCAGGTACCTCATTCTATCCACAGACCATTTCAGTGGTAGGAACTCTGTAATCGCCTGAGAGGGAGAGTAATAAAAGATCAGTACCTCAGTTTTGGTTTTATTGAGGGCATAACCAGAGTGCCTACCAAATTCTGATAAGATCGACCATACCTGGGGAATCGAAGTCTCAGGGTGTGACATGCAGAGCAAGACATCATCTGCATACAAGGATATTGTCCATTGTTCACCTCCCACCTCAGTTCCCCGAACAGCGGTCGATGTGCGAATGGCTTCTGCTAAGGGTTCTATATATAGGGCAAATAAAAGAGGGGATAGGGGGCAGCCCTGTCGAGTGTCCCTGCCCAATCCAAACCTGTTAGAGAGCCCTCCATTTACCCTAACATATGCTTGTGGGCCAGAATATAATGTCTTAATGCTATTAATAAAGATCTGAGGAAAGCCCATTTGCTCTAGTACTAGGAATAGGAAGGTCCAGGAGACCCTGTCAAAGGCTTTTTCAGCGTCTAAGCTCATGAGGCAGGTAGGCAGGAAAGAAGGCAGGAGCGGCGAATGGAATCAACTGCATTAATTGCTGAGCAGACGCTGTCCGGTGCCTGACGGCCAGGGACGAATCTGGATTGATCTAGGTTGATAAATTCTGGGAGTAGAAGGTTTAATCTGGATGCTAAAATGGAAGTGAATATCTTGTAGTCTGAATTCAGGAGTGAAATAGGGCGATATGATTCACACCGGGCAGGGTCTTTATTTTCCTTATGTATGAGGGAGATTGTGGCACATTGCCACGATGGGGGGACCGGGTTCCCTTCTTGCCAAACCTCTGAGTAGACGTCCGTTAACAGGGGAACTGTCTCTACTATAAAAGTTTTATAGAACTCTGCACTAAAGCTGTCCGGGCCAGGGCACTTTCCTCCTCTCAGGTTTTTAATGGCATTTTGTATTTCTGTCTGGGTAATTGGTCTAGTTAGAGTTCGACCCTTTTCCTGTGTAAGGGTAGGGAGGGGCAGGGCTCTAAGGTAATCTAAGCTTTCTTGGGGGGGTTGCTCTAGCCTGTGAGGTGTGGAGCTTGGTGTAGTAAGAGACAAAAGCTTCTGCAATTTGTTCAGCCTTATTGGTTGAATGGCCAGTAATTGGGGAGATGATTTTGGTAATAGCGGCTTTAGCTGTAAACTGTCGTAGGTGAAATGCCAGAAGCTTGGTGCCCCTGGGGTCTCCCTCGTAATACTTCTGTTTGAGGAAGAAGAGATTTCTCTCTATCTCCTCTCTCTGAAGTCTCTGGAGGTCAGCTCTAAGGGTTCTGAGTTCAGAATCTCTCCGTTTATCCCATTTGATTTTCTACTGGCTCTTTAGCTCTGCAAGTTGTGTCAGGAGGTTCTGTTGTTGTGATAAGTGGTCTTTTTTCTTTTGGACGGCTATGAGTATCAATTTCCCCCTGGTAGTGGCTTTCAGGGTGTCCCATAAAATTTGTGGTGTCACTCCTGGTATAGTGTTTTCAGTTATAGTGTTCTTAATATGTTGTTTGAGTTTGTCTACAATTTCTTTGTCCCGAAGTAAGGATGTGTTTACTCTCCAGTGTGTATTTTTCCTGGGTAGGGAAAGGGCAACCTCTAGAAAAATTGGATTATGATCTGAGAGGGTAGAGGTGCCTACCCACATTGAGGGGAAACTGGACAGACATCCAGTAAATGGAATAAAAGTGTCAAGATGGGAGAAAACCTTAAACCTGGGTGAATAGTACATATAGTCCCTTGCTTTGGGATATTTCTCACCAAATGTCCACTAAGCCTATTTGGCTCAGGATTTGCCTAACCGCCCGGGCCTTCCGGAAGTCTGGGTTTTGGATGCATGAGGTGGTGTCTAGGTTTCTGTCCCAAACTAAATTCCAGTCTCCGTCCATTATGAGCATAACCCTAAACTTCTCTGCCACAAGCTGGGCAAGTGAGGCATAAAATGCTGTGGGGGAGCCTGGGGGGCGTAGACATTGACTAAGGTCACTGGCACATCCTGTACCTTACCTACTACTAAAATATACCTGGCTCCAGAGTCCACCACGACCTCCTCTTGTTCAAATGGGAGGGACGCTGAAAGCAGGATGGCCACTCCCCTCTTATGGCCCGAATCCAGTGAGGAATGAAACAAATGCGAGTGGGACTTAGTCTTCAGCTTTAACACCTCCACTGGTGACAGGTGAATTTCCTGTAGGAAACTCACCTCACAGTTTTGTCTGGTGATATACCTCAATATTTGTTTCCTCTTCACCTGGTTGGAGCGGCCATTAATGTTATAGGAAAGTACTTTTACATTTTGGTTAATCATTTAAACATATAGTGGTCAAACCTTCTGAGGACAAGAGGGAAGAATAAGTATATAACCTTGTCTGATAGCTTTGTTTTTTCTTAGTAATCAGGTACCCATGTAACTTAATGAACAACAACATCAACTGTGAACTTATATATATTTTCAGCAACGAAGAAAAGACCCAGCCATGGGTCAAAGCTATATGCTCATACCAGTCCTCAAATGAGGTCCTAAGCATGCGAGGAACTGAGAGTAACAAGTTTTTTAGGACTCTTCGACCCTCACTCTGTATGGATGTGGCTAGACTTCCAAGGGAGGGCTGGGAATAGTTTCCCAGCTGTAGGGCAATCGCACATGCGATAACTAGAAGGGAGCTCCAGGGTGTTGGCATTTGACCCTTCTCTCCCCGGGGGTAACCCCTAGTGGGGAAGCCCTATTATCAGCAGCCTGCATGCATCAGCGTAAGCCCATCCCTCTCCTTATGTCCAAAATGACCTATTATAAACTAACTGGTATCACCCGTATACCAGTCTTCCTCTTTTATAGATCAAATGAAGGGATGTCTAGCTAGCGGTATCCTTTCTGTTTAGGTGCTGGCTATATAATATTGAACAGGAATCATCTTTCATTTTTATAATAATACACTTAACATTAGCCAAAATGACTAATAAAACAGATGGTTTGGTCAATAGGTACAGCAGCAGGCTCAAGTAGACCATACCAATTAAGGTGTTTACACAAATCTGCCTTTAAGGGGCAGCTGTGTCATTCCTTATGTACTTAACTTCCATTTTTACATTAATACACTCAGCATTGGCCAAAATGACTCATACAACAAATGGTTTGATTAGTAAACACAGCGACTGGGTCATGTAGACCATATCAATTAGGGCGTTTACGCAAGTCTGCCTTTAGGGGGCAGCTGTGACATTCCTTATGTCCAGCTTTTCATTATCTTCTGTACTTTAAGTAAAATGATATAAGGACATTATTTAGCAGGGGAAGAGTCTTCTCTGTTCTGTCTGGGACTGAGAGACTGTCCGATCTGATCTGATGCCCCACCTCCTGTTAAACCCAGCTGTTCGGCAGTCAGAAGCCATTCATGTAGCTGGCCCGACATAATTTTCATTAACCGCCTTAGTCTGCAGGTCCCAAGGATGAAAGTTTTACGAGGAGCCAGCTTCACTGACATCTTAGTTCTCCCCCTAAGGGACTGAACTCTAGAGATCCTGGGACACTTAGCCCAGCAGTCAAAGGGCATGGAGTCAAAAGGACGAGGTACTCACTTGATTATTACTGTAAGGCTTGTGCAGGCCCCTCAACTCAGGCGGTAGCAAGGAAACTGCTCCAGGTATCTTGAAAATGCTGCTGCGAGCACAGGAAGAGATCTGCGTGAGAGCGAGGCCGAGTTAGTTTGGGGGGGGGGTGTCTCAAAACTTCAAGGGCCGTTGGATGAGCAAAAAGGGACAGAAAGGGAGTTTTTCCTCTCCCCTGCATCTCAGGTCTCCAGGTTAGGTTCCAAATCGTCATTTGGGGAAGATCCCTCAGTTACCTCTCGAAGATGTGTGGCCTTACTGTTCAGTTTAGTAGGGTCGCCGTAGTGCCTGATCAAGGCTGAGACATCTGCCCGAAGATTCATCTGCGGCACTCTCTGTGTAGTACCAGCCTTAGAAATTTCTTTTTGAGCTACAGACCAGGCAGAGATGAGCAAGTCCTTTTCCAACTTCTCCTTAGTTAAGGGTGGCACAGTAATTCCCATTGCCTCCAAGAAGGGTGTAGCAGATAGGAGGTCTTGAAATATTTACGTTCCTTTGGCTGAGGTAATTTTAAGGTGAGCAGGATACAGGACTTGAGCCTTAATGTTGTGGGCATGGAGTTGTTTCAGGACTGGCCAAATAAGCTTTCTGGCCTCCTGCACTGCTGTTATATGGTCATTGTCAATATTTTTTCATTGCCCCTCATATTGTAGTACAACCTGTCTCCACGCCAATTGCAGTAATTCCTCCTTTGCCTGATAAGAAGTAAATTTTGCGATGATCGAGCGTGGTCTCGCTTCTATGCTTTTGGGCCTGGGGTCTAGAGACCTATGCACTCGATCCATAGAGAGATCAGAATCTTGCAGTAGTGGTAGCAAGAGTCTGAGGGTTTTTTGCAGAAATAAAATTACATTTGGGTGCTTGTCTTCGGATCTTTCAGGGATCCCGTACACACTTATGTTTTGCCTCCTTCTTCTACCCTCTAGATCATCCAGCCTGTGGGTGAGTTCCCGGTCCCTAGCTAGAAGATAAAGCATAAGTCTGTCCTGCCTGTTAGTCTGCTCAGTCAGCTGAGTCACACACAGTTCTAGTTGCTCTGTTTTATGCTCGACTCTATTTAAGTCCGTTCTGAAGTCGCTGAGGATTTGGTCAATTTTAGTTACTGTGCATGCCGTTTGCATTATTGTTTTGGTGAGGTTTGCTGGTATTTCACCTGTATGGACTTCTGGTTGATGCAGGCCCTGCAGCAGCTCTCTCTCCTCCGGGCCACATCTTTCATCTACATGTATCATTTCTTTTAATTTTTGTATTGGCGTTGGTGGAGGTTTCCCTGTTTTGTTCCTCTTAACCTTTATAGGTGAAAACATCCTTCTTGAAGGGTGATGTAAATGGATTGTTCTCAGGAGGGAGACGGAGCTGACGGGTTATGTTGCCATAAGTCTGCTGATGTCACCGGAAGCCTCCTGACCCAAATCTTGATGACGGATGATTCCAGCACAGTTTGGGGTGCACATCTGGGTGCCCACAGGACCCAGGGGACTTGGTTCGAGTCCGAAGGACTCTCTCACACATCAGTATCCTAGAGATGAGAGCAGTCCTCTATGCCTTACAGGCTCTGTGCACCACACTTCTCCTGGGACATCTTCTGATACAGACGGACAACACGGTGGTGGTGTTCTACCTCAACGACCAGCATGACACCCACTCATACCCCCTCTGCTGCAAAGCAATGCCGGTATGGAACTGGGTCATAGACCACCATTTGGATACTTCAGCAGCTCACGTCCCAGGTGCACAAAACACCCTGGTCAATGCACTCAGCAGGACACGGTCCAGAGCACACGAGTGGGCCCTTCAGCAGTCTGTCATAGAAGACCTCCTCGATGGATGGGGTAGACTGGAAGTGGACCTCTTTGCATCCCCTATCAACACAAAGCTGCCCAATTTCTGCTTGCTAGATCCTGGGCCTGGTGTTTTCTGGTGAGACGCATTGTCTCTCTCATGGAAAGGGAGGTTCCTCTATGCCAGTGGTTCTCAATTGGTGAGGCCAGCCTCCCAAGGGAGGCCCGAAATTGTTCCAGGGGAGGCCCAGTCAAGTCCGAGAATGTATAGTATTTAAATTTTAAGTTTTGGCTGTTTTGTGTGAAAGGATAAAACAAATTAAATCTAGATAATTGCAGGTGAATTTCTTTACTTATGCACAATTATTTGACCAGGAAGTCCCCATTGAGCCAAATCTTGTTTATAGGTGTGTATTTATATGTAAATTAATACCTGGGGAAGGCATGCTGAGTCAAGGCTTGTTTCTACAATAGGTAGTTATATGCAAATTAGTGACTTGGAAAGGCACACTGAGTCAAGGCTCATTTCTATAGTAGGTATTTATATGTAAATTAGTGACTGGGAAAGGCACAGAGATCCGATGCATTTTTTCAGGTGTGACCTGAGGAAAGGGTATAGGAAGTTGCTTAACAACAGGGTAAGAGAGAGAGAGATGAATTAGATAGGTTGGTTGTTCCAAACAGAGAAACAAGGACCCAAGAGTCAGAAAAAAAGGAGTGACAAGTATAACCTGGGGTGCCAGGATAGGGGAGGAGAGCAATAAGTTGAATAAAAAGAGAATACACTCAAGTCAACTTCATTAGTTTCACTTTATTCCTGGTGTACTGTGCAAAGTAGATTTTTTTTTCTGTGGGGAGGCCCAAGATTTTTTTAAAAATTTGAGGGAGGCTCGAAATCTTTTTCATGGCTTGGGGGAGGCTCACTATCATAAAGTGTGAGAACTAATGCTCTATGCGTTTCCTCCCTTTCCGCTCCTGCAGAAAGTACTTCTCAAACTGCAGGCGGATGGGGCAGAAATTATTCTGGTGGCCCGTTCTGGCCATGGTGTAGAAGTGTGGAAAATAACAGATGTCCAGACAATTTCAAGATGCATAAAAAACGCATGCAAATGCATTTATCATTTTATTTTTAGAAAAAAAAAAAAAAGAACGAAGTTCACAGAAAGGAAACTAATGGTGTAAGCTTCACACCCATCAAACACGGGAAATTCACCTTAATTCAAGCTCCTGAACAATGTCTTTTCCGTTCTTTTTCCAATCAAGTACTTTGTGTGAAAAAACCCTACACACAACCTTCTCAACCTGTGGTCAGTTGAATACTGACCCACCTCTCTAAAATTGTCCCCTGGTGGAGAGTTTATATAATACCTGAGTCTATGACCTCACAACCATGTGACTATAATCAAGAAAGAAACTAACTTCTGCTCTTTCTAAGAATTCTCACACTGGTTTGGAGGTACCTATCAGAACACATACATCTTGGTGCTTTCATATTTCTTAGCATATATCACATAACAGGCTTTAAATTACTTTCTAGACCTTAATTTACAGAAGGGGGCATGGTTTGGAACTAAGCCCCTCCCTCTTATGTGACATCATCCTCCATATTCCCTATGAAGTCCACCATTTTATGGGCTGCCAGCCCTAGAGTAGGACCCTCCAGGATAACAGAGAATATACAGGTAAAAAGCACTTTAATATCATCATGTAATATACAGAAAGGAAAAACATGGTTATTTCATAGGAAACAGTATCTACAACTCTAGCAGAGTAAACCAGATGAGGGGCACACTCCCTAACTGTTTTCCTCCAGGGTTCTAGTATTCTGTTTGCACATTTTGCTAAAACAGTCAAGCATCCTTTATTTCGTCATACTTGTATTCATAATACTAAGATATGTAGGCAGTAAACTCCTACACCCTTTGGTTGAGCTACACCAGCCTTTTTCTGTCATGCTACAGACTTTCATTCATAAACTAGCTTACCCAACGGCTGAAATTTCAGCAGATGGCTTTTGTACATTTCAGCCGTCTGTCTCTTTAAGGGCTGCATATTTAGCGAAAACAGCACTTTTATGTCTCCTTTTGGACATTACATGACTTTATTCCATATGCTCTCAGTGTCCTGCTTTTTAATTCAGTAATTCAGCCCCTTCCGAGTGTATCTGAGCGGCAAATACTGCAACAACACTTCGCGGCTGAGAATGCTGGTTTCCTTAGCAACTATACACAGTTGCTTCGCTTCCATCTCTGAATTCAGCCACGTTAGTGTTCCTTTAGCATCTCAACAAGTGGTAGCGATGCAGCAACCCAGAGGAACATTTTCTTCAGGGGTGCCTTTTCTGCTCTGAATGTGCAGGGTCCCCAAGCGAGTGTGCGGCGAACTCCAGCTGTCTTGACGATAGCACACTTTGCTGCCGCCTCCCACTCCTCCCTCAACTCCAAAGCGCAGTGCGCTATTTCATTTACTTGTCTTCTTCCTCTGCCTTTAAGCATACTAATACACATTCAAGACATGCCTAAACATAGAGAGCAGGGGAATGCTTAAACTAAAAATAAAACTCATTTACTGAGGACAGCTACTTAAGGGCAGTTATACTAGATGCAAGATAATTCATTTAGGGCAAAAAGAAAAGTACAGTAAAGAGATAAGAAACTGTCAGGTTGGCGACCCTGACAAGCAAG
The DNA here is from genome assembly GCA_016271365.2 of Neoceratodus forsteri. NCBI lineage: Eukaryota > Metazoa > Chordata > Ceratodontiformes > Ceratodontidae > Neoceratodus > Neoceratodus forsteri. The sequence continues at coordinate 1,596,722,940 of CM057450.1, forward strand.
GTTAGGATAGATATGAAAAAATAGTAGAGGACAGGATAAAGTGAAAATGAAATGGTGGGCGGGGATTGCATCCTTGTAATAGTGTGTATTACATGGCTACAATTATTCTTCATAGCAGGCCTTCCTGTTACACATGGCAGATTTGGTTTCCCCTGCTGCAACAGCTGGCAGTCAAACCACCACTGCCGTTGCCACTGAACTCTCACTTGCTCTCTCAGGACAATGGGACACTGGTTGCACCCAGACCTGAGGTCATTGCATCTCCATGCATGGCTCCTAAGGACCTAGCCATGTCATGCTTCGGAGTCTTGGACTGAATTGCTAATGTTTTGGTGGCCATCAGAAAGTCTTCCACCAAGGCCACCTACACCATGGAATGGAAACATTTTTGCCTCTGGGCTACTGCCAGCTGACTAGACCCCCTTGGCCTGTCCAGCGAGCTCGATCCTCGAGTACCTGCTGTCACTGTCAGACTTGGGTTTGAACTACTCGTCCATTAAGATCCATTTGTCTGCAGTTTTTGCCTACCATGCACCTGTTCAAAGGCAAAGCTGTGGGCACAGCTGAACCTGGCACGCACTTTCCTGTGTGGCATTCTCCACTTAAAACCCCCTATCATGGACTCTGTCCCCCCTTGGGACCTCTTGTTCATGCTGGGCAAAGTGAACTTTGCCCCCCGTTTAAGCCAGCTGCGCACTGCGAGCTACGCTTTCTCTCTTGGAAAGCGTTATTTTTGGTTGCTGTTACTTCAGCTTGGAGGATCTCTGAGTTACAGGCTCTGATGTGTAAAGAGCCCTATTTAGTGTTCCACAGGGAGCGGGTGTCCTTGCGGACCAATCCTAAGTTCTTACCAAAGGTGGTGTCCAAACTGACTCTGAACCAGGACATCCACCTTCCAGTTTATTATCCAGAACACTCAAACCGGGGTGAGGCTCTCCTTCACATATTAGATGTTCATCGTATCCTGCAATATTACCTTTCCAGAACATGGGTGTTCAGGTGCTCCAATCAGCTTTTTGTTGTTTCTTTTGTCACTAGAATCCATGTGGCACCTGTGTCCAAACAGATTCTCTTCAAATGGCTGGTCAATTGCATTTCCTTTTGTTATCAGAAATATGACAAACCACCAGCCTGGTGGTGCTGAGGGCTGAGGCACTGGATGCCATACCTCGCACTATGCCAGTTACCTGGGTTTGGGAACAGACCCGGGTCGGTTGGGGGAGGAAGGATTGAGTGTCTCAATGGATGCTCTCCTCTGGGGGAGGGGTTACTGGGCAGTGATTGCACCCATACCATTGCCGCTGGTGGAAGCATGGATGGTAAGGTGTAACAGCTCCTGTAAGGAGTCAGGGTGGGGAGGGTGCTGTGGATGCTTGGTGACGGTGTGCATTAGCATGCCGCTCGTCTGGATGTAAGTCCTTCGGGTCGGCGCCCTCAGGGGTAGGGACAAAAATGGGAGAAACCCAAAGGTAAAAATCTCCCGGTAGCAAAGCATCATGATGCTGGGTTCCCGGTATGTCGGGGCTCAGCCGACAAGACCAGAGGAAGGATTCCCCCAGGCCAAGACCAGGAGAAAGTAAAAAAAGAAAAAGAAATACAACAAACCTTTATCTGGCTCAGTGAAAGATCACTCCACGAGGGGAGTAACAGCATCATTCGCCACTTTAAGGAATGTATCCATGGCAGACATATGTGCAGCTGCCACCTGGAACTCGGTCCACACATTCATTAGACATTACAGTCTAGACATCACCTGCAGATGCAGAGCTTTGGACTTGCTGTCCTGCAAGGACTGCTCTCTTGAGAGTATCGTCCTCTTTCTTTTTTTCTGCTTCCTCCACCCTGTATCCATTCTGAGTCTCTTTACTGTTTGGGGCTCAGTCCTACCGGTGTTACCTGCTGCAAGAGCTGACTCTCAAAGTAAGATAGTACAGTTAAGTAAGAACTTACTGTAACAGTAGATATTCGAGAGAAGCTCTTGCAGCAGGTGCTGCTTCCCACCCACCTTTCCCCTTGAGGATTCTCTCTGCATTCCTATTTCAGCAATTAGTTTGTTGCCTTATGTGGAACTGACCTTGGTTCTCCATTGCATACCACCTCCATCCACAGTGCCGGAGTCTCTGGCAGGAGAACTGAGGGGACACCGGGTGACCGCCCTCCCTTTATGGCATGTGTGGCATTGGGCTATCAGGGGGAGGTTCCCACTCTGTACTGCTGGCTAGAAGTTTTCTGTGGGGTCCTGGTGCCTGCCGGCTTCAGTTCTACTGGTGTTACCTGCTGTAAGAGTTTCTCTCAAAGACCTACCATTATGGTAAGTTCTTACATGAACTGTACTTCTGCCTGCTGGCAGTTTCATTTTCTTCTTATACATTACCTGTTGTGTCATTCCATGTATTCTGTAAGTGGCCTTTTATAGTATTTTTTTATTGTAACTCCATTACTGAAACCTGTATTTAGCATCCTGAATCCTTTACTGAGTGCATTCATTTAAAAAATCCAGCACATTGTTCACACTTTTGCATTAGAACATAAGAACATAAGAATGTGTTGGCAGATTGGGACCGCGTGATCCATTTAGTCTGCCCTGTGGATACCCCCCTCCCCCACACTAGTAGATCCGTTGTTTCAGGTTTCAGTAACGCCTGTCCCAAGAAATCTTGAATTCTCTGTTTTTTCCTTTATTAAAGATCAAATGCAAGAGTGCAATGTTTTTATAACAACAGTGTCTTTGTGGTGTTCCTAACCTTTAGTGTGTAAATTCTGCACTGCTCATTTTGTGGTTGAAAATGTTCGTTTTATTACATTTTCTGTTGAAAAAGTGCTTGAGTTGAATCTCCACGCTGTCTTCTCAACTGCTGAGTGGCTCATACTGTGCAGGGTCATCAAGCGTTATGATGTCATTGGAAATACAGTCAGCCCTGTGAGAGTAGGAGCGAGAGTGAGAGAAGAAGATCACAACATGTCTTCTGACAAGGAAAATGATTTAGTGGTGTTGTCATGTGGTGCTGGTCACTATGTATTAAATGTAGAACCATATATGTTTGAGCCTTTAGCTGACCCCCCCCCGGTACTCTGTCAGATGAGTCTCCCCAAGAAGGTGCAGTTGGCGGCACCAACAGCAGCAGCAGTGAGATTGATTCAATGGAGCTGTGAGACTGGTAATTAATATGCGGGGTCATCTTGACAGCTGTCACACATGACATTGTGGTGCTTGAGAAAAATAATTTTTATTTTTTTCATTTTCTTACTCACTGTTCTGCTGCTGCTATGCTATAGATTTCACAAAGTGTTGTCATAAAACATGTCTTGCCAATTTCTAAACTTTCTTTTACCAATGTTGATATCTAATCTAGTATTCCATTCTGCCATGTCTATGTATTATTTTAGATCTGTGTCTGTTCTCCACTACCAGGGATGAGATATCAGTGCTTCTTATGTTTGATTGATAATTCAGCCACGCTGTTTGCTATATCTGCATTCTGTTTTTCTGTGTGTATTAATTTCAGTTCTGTCATTGCACTTCAGCAGTTTTATTTCAATAAACATTCAGTTGTGTGTCTATGTGCTTTTTTTTATTTTTCTAATATGATTACCTAACCTCAAATTTCAATCATTTTAATACTGTATATACATTTTATGGCCCTTCTTTGTTCAGCACTGACTGTGTGTGTGTGTTCTTCTGAACCAATTATGAGAGTTAGTCTCTTCAGGATAGATAATGTTTTTTTGGTAGCCATAAAGCACAGCAGTGTACCAATTTTGTGTATAGTGATACACATAGTTATGTATGTTCAGCTGAACAGTTACTGCTTAATGAATAACCTTCTTTTAACGCAATAGCAATTCATTACCTGGTGTGTTCACAGTGTGACAGTAGAGACTGAGAAATCATTCAGTGATAAATTCTGTAAACCCAAAAAATAAAAAAAGGGATACATCTGGATGTACCCTGAGTCCAACAAGCCATCCATGATGGCTGTGGGTACATACTTCTATCCTACCATAGCACGGGTTACATTCTGGATGCATACAGAATTCTGTTGTATGCCGGTGGCACCATTTGATTGTATGCCTTACTGACTGTGTCCAATTATACCCAGACTCACGCAGTGTCCCATTTAGTGAACTGCACCCCCATTAATGTGTTCACATATCCTGTTACATATGTATACAGTTCTGTCATCCATTGTTGTCCAGATGCATATGTTCACATGGTACAAGCATAACTTTGCCTGCTGTGCAGTGGCCTACTCCAAAATGTTTCCTTGAGAAACATACATACGAATCAGCAGGCACAAATAGTCCTCTCGGTCTATAAAGTGTGCTCATGTGTAGCTCTCACCCCAGTATTGCAGCTGCCCCTTCCCCCTCCCCTTTTCCATCTTTGGAAATAACTAGACCCTCCTCTTCACCCTGTCCCATGCCCTTTTGAAACTATCTACCATCTTACAGGATACTACTCCATCTTGCTGAGAACTCCATTTCGACACCACCCTCTCTGTGAAATAATTCCTCCTCATCTGCATCCTAAAACTTCCCTCCTCCCATCTTAGCCCGTGCCTTCTCGTGGCCATCTCATTAATCAGTCAAGACATAGGACCGCTTGGCCCACCCAGTCTGCCCATTTCACTACCTATTGGATAAGCTGCAGATCCTAGTTAACCAACAGCCTACTTCCTCCTATCCCCCACACAAGAATTGCTTTATGTCTGTCCCATGCATTCTTGAATGCTACTGTTTTTGACCCCACAACCTCTTCAGGAAGGCCATTCCATGCATCCATGACCCTCTCTGTGAAAAAGTTCTTCCTTACATTTCCCCTGAGCTGCCCCCATCTTCAAATTGTGCCCCTTGTTTTTTTTTTTTAATATCATTATAAAAATGGTCTGAGAAATGGAGCCTTCTGATTGGCTGCAAACATTCTAACAGCCTTATGTTAATCTTTTTATTAACATACATGTGAGTTAGCCATATGCTGAACACGGTTTAACACTGTTTTAAAAATATTTTTTATTATAATAGCAATAAGGCACTCCCAGGGATTATGTTAATGGTCAGTTAATCACCCTCTAGGGGCATGTGGCACTCGGCTACACCTCGTGCCACAGTACACCCCTAGAAGGTGATTAACAGACCATTAACATAACCCTTGGTCATGCCTTATTGCTTAATTATTTCTCCCCTGCAGCTCGGTCTGCCATCATCTGGCCGCCGTCCTTCTGTGCCCCATGCAGTCCCTGGCAGCTCACTCACACAAGGCTGGCACACACATATTGCCTGCCGTGGGACCCCCAATCTGGCTGCCAGGCCTGGATCCAATACCAAGACATGATTTTGCATGGGTCTGAGGATACGCAGAGGACCGGCCATCAAGCCGCCACGACCGACCGCCATTTTCTGTTTTATTTTAACTCCTCCTTAGGAGTGCAGATGTGCAATGACATCTGCACACACCGTGCTGATGTCTGCCGCACTCCTCCCTCTCTGTGCATCATGACTGTATAGCCCCTGATCTCCACTGGGGGCCATTGCAGCGTGGTGTGAGCCCAGAATCCACACCAGGGAGAGGACAGCAGTCTGCAGATGCTCAGTCCACTCCCTCCCTGGCAGACCCCCGATGACCTGAGTCCATTCCCGAACACGGGTCGCCGGCATGATGTGAGATGTGGCGTCCAGTGCCTCCATGTCTCCATGCCACCGTGCCAGCCATGCCCTCTTGTTCTTGCACATCTCTTTTTCTGAAAGATGCTACCCTCTTGGACTTTACTGAGTCCCTTGAGGTACTTAAATATTTCTATCATGTCCCACCTCTCCTTTCTTTTCTTGAGGGTATACATATTAAGCTCCATTAGTCTCTCTTCACAGGGTTTTATTTAACTCCAAAAATTAATTAGCATTTTGCTCATAAAAATGCTAAAACATTGTGAAAATGCATAGCACTTACCTTATTGTGTTTAACAAACATAACACTTCTAGAAAACCTGTATAAATACTTTCTGTGCAGTTAGCATTGTCCCAAGAAAAAAAACTGCTAATCAGTTATTTAAAACCCTGACTTCTTATGGCTTCTGGTGCAGACCCTGCACCATTTTAGTTTCCCTCCTCTGGACTGCCTTCATCCTGTCTATGTCCTTGCAGAGATGAGGTCTCCAGAACTGCATGAAGTATTCCAGATGGGGTCTCACCAACTGTCTGTACAGAGGGATAACAACTTCCTGTTTTCTACTGGTGATGCCTCTTCCTATGCATTCCAGTATCCCCCCAGCCCTCCTTACTGCCTTCTCACATTGCTTGCCTACCTTTAAGTCATCTGATATGACTACCCCAAGGTCTCTTTCCATTTTTGTTGTTGTTAGTACCTCCCCTCACATTGTGTACTATTCTCCTGGGTTTTTGTTTCCCAGGTGCATTACTTTGCACTTCTTTGCATTGAATCTAAGCTGCCATACCTTTGACCATTCCTCCAACCTTGCCAAGTCGCTTCTCGTCCTTTCTACCCCCTATTGTGTATCAATCCTGTTGCAGATGTCTGTGTCTTCTGCAGAGGCATACTTTCCCTTCCAGTCCCACTGCAATGTCACCTATAAAGACATAAAAGAGGACCGCTTCCTGTACTGAACCCTGCATTACCCCACTAGTAACCCCTCTTTCTCCGGAGTGGACTCCATTTACTATTACCTTCTGCATCCTGTTGTCCAGCCAATGTTTTACCCAGGCTACAACCCTGGGACCCACTCCAAGTCTGGCTAACTTGTATATTAATCTTTTGTGTGGGACTGTGTCAAATGCCTTCCTAAAGTCTAGGTAGACCATATCCACAGCCCCTCCCTGGTCTATTACTTTAGTCACCCAATCAAACAAATCAATTAGATTCATCTGACATGACCTTCCTGCTGTGAATCCATGCTGCCTTGGGTCCTGTGCCCCACTGGCCTCTTGGAACTCAACAGTTCTTTACTTTAGAAGTAATTCCGTAATTTCCCCTACTACTGAGCTCAAACTAACAGGTCTGTAATTTACTGCCTCTGTCTTGCTCCCAGTTTTGTGAAGGGGAATCACATCCGCCCTCCTCTAGTCCTCAGGTACTACGCCATCCTCCCATGATTTGTTAAAAAGGGTAGTCAGTGGTGTTATTAGTTCTTCCCTTAGTTCTTTTAGAATTCTGGGTTGAATCCTGTCATGGCCCATTGCTTTGTCCACCTTCAGTTTTAAAAGTTCTTTCAGGACCCTTTCTTCTATGAATGGACTGGTATCGACCCCCCTATCCAGAGTGCTTCTATTGTTTGGTTTAGGTACCTCCCCCACCTCTTCCTTTGTGAATACCGAGAAGAAGTATTCATTCAGTATCCTTGCTTTTTCACAGTCACCCTTCCCTTTATTAAGCTTCACTATCCCTCCCTTGGTCTTTCTTTGATCCCTAATGTACTTATAAAAGGTTTTATCACCATTCCTAACTGAGTTGGCTATCTTTTCCTCAGTTTGGGCCTTTGCTATTCTGACTGCCTTCCCTGATTCATTCAGGTTTAACTGGTACAGTTCTCTGTCCTGCTCCTTCTGTGTTTCCTTGTACTTCCTGAACACTACCTTTTTTGCCCTAACCTTCCCCGCCACCTCTTTTGAGAATCATGCTGTTTTTTCCTTGGTTTTGTTTTGTTGATTTGCTTCACATGAAGGCTTGTTGCATCTGTGTTGGCAGTTTAGATTTTTCACCATTGTTCCTCCACCCATCCTTCTTGTTCATTTGCTAGTGCTTTTCTGAGGCACTCTCCCATTTTCCCAAAGTCAGCCCTCTTAAAGTCCAATACTCTTGCTTTTGTATGGCTTGACTCTATGGCTGTGTTTATCGTGAACCACACTGTTGGGTGGTCGCTTGTTCCCAGATGGCTACCCACTTCAAAATGTGAGATCCTCTCTCCGTCCTCATTTGAGAGCACCAGGTCTAAGATTGCTCCATCCCAAGTGGGTTCCAGCACTAGCTGTCAGAGGCATGCCCCCTGAAGGGCATCAAGAATGACCCTGCTCTTGGATGTGGCTACAGCAAAGGTGCTCCAGTTAACATCTTGCATATTCAGGTCCACCATCAACAATACCTCCAATTTTTCTGACATTCTAAGGATACCTTCCATCATTTCCTTGTCCATTGCCTCCCCCTGAGATGGAAGTCTGTATACAACACCCTGCAGATTGTGGAGCCATTTCCTGTCTCCAGGGTGACCCACGGTGCCTCCTCTATTCCCTGTTTCCCTTTAGTTCTGTTGCTTTGATCCCTTCCCTTACATAGACAGCTACTACTCCTCCTCTTTTACCTTCCCTGACCCTCCTATAGATTGGGTACCCTGGCACGTTGACATTCCAGTCATTGTTCTCTGTGTACCATGTTTCTGTGACTGCCGTGATATCCAGGTGTCCCTCTTCCATCAAGACTGCTAGTTCAGGGAGCTTGTTACACAGACTATGGGCACTGGTTCTCATCGCCCTCCACTTTTTGATGGACTTACCCTTTTTAGCCCCATCCCTGTCCTTAGTGCCTTTTCCTCCATTTACCCTGTCCTACTCCCTATTGACTTCTCTACCTTGGTGTTTACCTCGCTAACTACAGTGTTTTGTGGGTGGAGGCTGGGATTTCCCTGCTCCTTTTCAGTGCCTCCCCTCCTTGTCTAGTTTAAATGCTTGCCAATGAAGCATTTAAATCTATCACCTAGGATCCTGGTTCCCCTCCTGGACAGATGCAGACCATCGCGCCAGTATAGGCCTGTATTTCTCCAGGTAGACTCCTTGTCCCCAATGAAGTCAAAACCCTGAGTTCCGCACCAGTTTTTCAACCATTCTTTGAATCCCATGGTGCAGAGTACCCTATCATCACCCTTGCCATAGACAGGCAGTACCTACGAGATGGTTACTGTACATGCTACCTATCTAAGGCCCCCTCCCCAACTCCGCAAAGTACTCTTGCACTGCTCTGATCCCATTCACAGCCAGGTCATTTGTCCTTAGGTGGACAATGACATCCAGCTCCCTTCCCTGTGCAGCTGCTCCCATGATCCTGAGGATTCGCTCCCTGTCCCTTCAATCTGTGGCACCAGGCAGGCACCTTACCTCCCTCTTTCCTCCCTCCCCCACTTATTCCCATCATTTCATGCCAGGTGCTGTTGCGGCAATTGTGCATTCATGCCTACCCCAGGGAGAATTGTTGTTGCTGGTTTTACTCAGCTGTGTCTGAGAAATTTGAAGAACTTGATGGTGTGCGTTGTAAAACTACTGTTCAAGGATTTAAGAACATGTGCCTCAATGAATACGTCTTGATGTCATGCTTGTATGAGTACATTGAGATTGATGGTTCTGTTGGTGACAACGAGCCTAGGAATGAGTGAATATTTAGTACAGTACACTGTTTGTGCTGAACACTTGATCGTTCATAGGTCACACCTACCTACTGTTATGCAATGCTGTACCCGAGAATTGTAGAGGGGTGGTCATGATGACGTGTGTCCTGTGTAGGTCTCTGCTGTCGTCCTTATGCAACAGATTATTTGTACAGCACAGCAACAGTTATTGCTTTGTTTATTTTTATTTATTTATTTATTAAAGTTTCGGAAATACAGCCTTTGAGTCAGAGACTCCTTTGCAAAGGCTCCACATCAAAACAAACATACAGATTTCTTTGCGAATGAACAAACATGCTTCATAACTTAGGGTTATACGTTGGTACTTACATAATTACATCATACTTTTACAGAAATTGGTTAGTCTCTTAAGGGTTGCTTATAACCCTGGGTCTATTGAACATGTCTCTTCCACTGCAACCTCATCTGGTTCCAGTCTTGATAAAGATAGCTATTCCCAACCCAGACATAATTGCATCAAACATTAACTGTACTGGTTTAGTCTATTGTTGTGGGATGACCATCACCAGTACTGGTGGCGTGGAACAAGAAACCTAGGAAAGTAGAATTTTACATCAGATAAGGACCGCGTGGCCCAACCAGTCTGCCCCTTTTGAAACACAGATCATATTTCATCTGCAGCTCATCCTCTTTGTCATGTGCCTAGGGTAATCTTTATCTCTGTCTCATGAAGTCTTACAATCCTGAAGTGTTTTTCACACCACCACCTCCTTTGGGAGGCTGTTCCAAGCATCCACCACTCTTTCACTGAAAAGTACCTTTTCATGGTGCCTCTGAACCTTCCCACAAACTTCATTTCACTACCGCTAGTTCTTGCACATCTTCCTTTTTAAAAGATACTGTCCTCTTGTACCTTGCTTATATCCATGAGGTACGTAAATGTCTGTATCATGTCCCCCCTTCTCTCCTTTCCTACAGGGAATACCTATTTAGGTCCCCAACTATTCCTTTGAAGGCTTCTCATGCATACCCTGTATCAGCTTTGTAGCCCTGCTCTCAATGGCCTATACCCTATCTATGTCCTCCTCAGATGTGGTGCCTAGAACTGGATACAGTACTCTGCCTGAGGTCGCACCAGCAATCTGTACAGTGGCATAACCACCTAGTTTGTTTCTGCTGCTGATACCCCTCTCAATGCACCACACTATCTTACTGTCTTCCCCAACTGCCTTCTCACATAGCTTGTTTGCCCTTAGGTCATCTTAAAATAGTATCCCCATGTTGTTTCCCTGCCTGGTGGCTACCTGTACCCCCCCCATTTTGTACACCTCAAAAGACATTCTGATAGCCAAGTGCAACACTTTGAATTTTTTGTCAGTGAATGGAAGGTGCCCCATTTCTGGTGACTCCTCCAACCTGCCCATGTCCATCCTCATTGATTATATTACCTCTTGGGTTTCACCCCTGTTGCAGATCTTGTCATTGTCAAACAAACTGTTTTGGCAGAGCTGTGTCTCCTTGACTTGACTTTTATTTGTGAAAACTGAATAAAACATTTTGTTCATTTTTGCTGGTTTTTCTAATTCCTCATCTGTACACTGTCCTCCCTCCCTCCCTCCTTGGTCATGACAAAGGACAGCTTCCTTTTGGGTGGTTTCAGTCACGGGCTGCAGTATGTTCCTGATTCTGGCTGTACCTGCTGTCTGCATGCTCCAATCCACATCAGGTACACTGAAGTCCACTGGCAGCAGTATTTCCCTTTTGGTTGCCATCTAGTGGATGGCTTCCACTAGGGTTACATCTGATTCTTTCCCCTGTACCTGACATCTGTATATCACCCATGTTCTAATGATGTTTCCATTTACTGTCTGTCGGGTGACCCACAATTCCCTTGTGTAAATGTATCTTCCTTGTCCTTTGCCATACACAGGCTGTACCTCCAAGAATGATACAGAGCATGCTGCATGCTTAATGCCCCTCCCCAGGTCAGCACAGTAGTACTTCACTGATTCTGTATCCACTGTGCTCCCTGCTAAATCCATTTTTCCCAGGCATACACATTACCTCCCTTACTTCCCCAGTACCTGTCTCAAACTCTATTCCTTTCACAATGGTGTAGCCAAATGGTATCTACATCTTCCTCCTCCAGTGTTCCCTGCTTCCCAATCCTGGGGTTCCATCATTGTGGAGCTGGTCATCCACCTCAGTTACTACAGTGGGACGGTCCATGTCATCATCCCACTCTGCCACGGTGGTGTATCAGTTTTGTAGCTTCAGCGGTTTGGGGATGTGACTATGCCTCCCTCCCCGCAACCTCACAGAGACCACTGCAGTACATACGGTCTCTCCGTGAGTCTACATTTCAGGAGATGAAATCTCTGGAGGTGTCCTCCTTGTGACTGCGAAGGCCTCCTGTAACACAGCCAGCTGTGCTTGTACACTGTTGACCTCAGTAGGGTTACCACCTTTTACGAAGCCCAAAGTGGGACATTTCTTACTGAAACATGATTTTTCGCAGAACAATATGTAACCTCAACCAATGCAACAGACTTGTTTTCTCTAAATAATCTGAATTAAGACTTAGTGTTGTAGTTATTTCTAGTGTTTTGAATCATTTTCAGGTATTTTAGTTCAGGTATTGTAGTTTTTGGAAACATTTAGAGGAAAGTCAGAAAATATTTTTTTCTACTTTAGTGTCAGGACATGTAGTATTTTTCAGGATGTTTTGCAGGACACAGCTGCCCATATCAGGACAGGTTGGTACCCTGCACATTATGGGGCATCACCATTGAGGATGTGAATATGTATTGTACATTTGGTCATGGCTGTGACGATTGTTGTTGGGAATCATTCACTGGTACTGGAGGTACTGACCAACTGTGGTTTAGTGCTTTTGCATGCAATGTTGTGTACCAGAATTTCGGTACCAGAATCAAAAATTACATACTGCGTGACTATTACCCAGTCACTTTACATCTTGTGCTACAAGGTCTCATTTTGATAAAACCATTGCATTACTGTACTTTTACTGGTTAAACAGTTTCCACCTAAATGGCCTAACAATAGACATAAAAGTACTGTAAATCAAATATATTTTTTTTAAATATGGCATACATTCTGTTATTGCATTTATTTTTGCTTGCCACAGACTACTGAGATATATGGCATACTGATGTTTTGTCTACTGGTAGAAGAAACCAGAAGATACTGCCTGCATGTGCAGTCACTGCAATCCGGAACAAGTTCCCATCTGATACATACAAGGGTTTCCACGCCCAGGGCAATGAACTGAAAGGTACAAAGTGCTCTGGTTTTCTCATTTTTGAAGTCCACAATCAGGCCCACATGTGATGTCATCATGCATAGGACAATCATAAATGTCAGACAAGGAAGATTGTGTTGGTATCCTACTGTGTTACCTGACTGTTGCCTCATTATTTTCTTGGTGCATCCTTTTGGCTTCCGTCACGTCGAGTGTATTTGGCTTACAAACCTACTGTCACCAATGTTTTTATTTCAAACGTAGTAATATGTAGGCAATAAGGCATGAAGTGGTGTGTGTAAAACATAATTTACAGCATGGCCAAGCGAGTAATGGGAGACCAAAGTCGAGGACTCAGCCACTGGACATGCTGTAAAATATGTTTTACACACATCCCTGAGTGCCTTTACTGTGCTTATAAAATTGGCTTTTTTTTTTTTCACTTTTTACTGTTGGGAAAAACATGTTTATATGTAGAAACAATAGATTTACTTGTGTGTATTTGAATAAAATAGTCCTTCCGCCCACTGCAAGTGATGTCATTGTATTATTGCCTACTTTCTTCTTCCTGTTTTTTTTCTCTGTTTTTCTCCACATTCAAGGTAGGCAATATAGTGCATGTTAGAATGTAGTATTCATCGGAAATCTAGCTTTCCCTAGAGTTGTTATACCATTGATGTGATGTCACGATGTTGTTGTACCATCGTGGGTATGTCACATCGATGGTACAACAGCACGGATCACATTTGCGCATGCGCAACTCGCGGTTTTTTCGGCAGTCACAGAATGGACAGCAGTTAATAGACGGCACAGGAGTAGATAGTAAGTACTGTTTTCTTTGAAATCTTTGCTGGCACATAGTAGTACACCAGCTGTGGACTGGGAACGAGTGGAGTCTTTGTACACAGCGCCAAGCGGGAGGGGCCGGTCGGGAGGGGGGGCGGTCTCAGACATCACATCACAACCGAGTAGGAAGGCATGTTTTTTTCGATTTACTGTTGCCATGCACTATAGAAGACAGTAGTATAATAGTAACAATAACACTTGTTCACTTCTCGAAGTTTTCATGCCAACCGTAAACCTCTCTAGGTTTCTTGGTTGTCATGACAACCTCTTGAAGTGAACAACAGTGTTGTTGTTCACTGTTGCCCATACACTATCCTCTGTGTTTATCATGGAATGTTTACCGCAGAATACATGGATTAAAAATTCTGCTCAGTTCCACTGGCAGAATGTTTCTCTCCTAACACTCTGTACACACAGACAACAAAGGCCTTTATTACAGCCAGAGACTCAGTTATCTCACTGTCAGGGCAAGAAGAAGAGAATTCCCTGATGAGCAGGTAAAGATAGAAGGGGGATTTTTCACTGTCAGCAAAGAAGCAGTTGTACTGAAAACTATAAACAATACTTAGTGTTTCTAATTTGTTTATATATGTAAGTAGAGTGTGATAATCAGGAAAACATTTAATTAATTTGTTTCATTTTTTATTTAAGGTAGTTTTATTTTTAGGGCCCAGTTGAAGTTTTTTACAGTGTAGAGGTAGCAGCCATGTTTGTGGTGGAAGATTAGTTCTGGCTGTAGGGGGCAAACTGAAATTACTGTGTTCCAAATGCCCATTGATCTGTATTCCAGACTCTTTACTGCTGAGCTTTTTTTTTTACCCATGTGTAAACCATATTTTACACATAAATAAGTGCCAATCAGATTACTGGATTTTACCCTACCATTTTATAAGTGATCTGTAGCACGAAAGTGGATGATCTATGAATGTGAGGTGGGTACTGTCCACAGACGTTGCTGTCAATGTGCTACACACTTCATGCAGCACCCAAAAAATAATAACATATGTTTGAATGGCTGATCTTCGTGAAGTTATTTTATTTACTAATTTCTTAACTTACATTTTACACCTCTAAAGCAGGATTACAAAGTTTCCTGTCTCACAATTACTCATCAGCATATGGGAGAGGGAGCAACAGAAAATGTGTTCTACAGTCACAGTAGAACAATATACCATCGTTCAGGATAAACAACAGAATTATTAATATTACAGGAACATTAACTTTTTCCAAGGATTAACTATTTCTCATATACATAATTAGTAATGCTGTTCGACATTTGCAAAAGAACCACATATGCTTATTGTTTATCGATTACCATACAGATATAACTGGTTCACTCTTTATAGTAACATACCCTTGTAACTGGATGAAATATGATTCACAAAAAACAACAGACAAAGGTGGTGAACAGTAATGTTGCGTCACTATGACATGTTGTGAACTTCAATAATGGCAGATGAAGAATTGCAGGACGACAGTGCTTATGCCAGGCTGCTGACACAAGAGGAGTACTACACGACAGAAATTAGTGTGTGGGGGGGTGTGGTTTGGAGGAGGTGATCATGGGCCAGGTTAGAGCACCTTTAGAGGGTCAGTCAGAAAGTTTGGGTTACGGTACAAGGTTTACAGACATTTCTTTGGGTGAGTAAGTCTTTATCAAGCATGGCTATTGTGTAGCAGTTGTTGCAGCGATGACATGATGCTATGGGTGTGTATGTCTCCCACAACATCATACTTTCCAAATGGGAGGTAGGCAGAAGACACATACTGATTAATTGCTCCAGAGACAGGGTGATCCAGTAGCAGGTAAGGACCCAAATGACCCATGTTGACATAACCACAGATGTCCAGGTGGAAGACTGAATTGGGATCCAGTGACCATTACTTACCATGGTTCCGCATGGTGACAAAGACACAGTCTGGTCACACAGATGCAATGGTCTTACCATTGATAAAATGGTGGGATGTACTTCAGGTGTGACATGGCAAGGAGGGACATAGAAGGGTGGTAAGAGGAGCAGTGTGAACACCTGAATGGAGAGACAATTTCTCACCATGGTAAACAAAAGCAAGATAAGGTGGAAATCACAATGGTTCTAAAGATAGAGGTCAAATACTAAAATGCAAAAAATGCTGCGCTGTAGGAAATATAAGGAGACTGAAAGTGCATAACACAGGAAGGTGTACCAAAGGAATGTAATGGAAGTGGCGAATGCGGTACGGGGTGCCAAGGTGCAGACTTTGGTTCAGTATGCACTGAAGAAGGGTATGGTCAGGTACAACATCTGGGTAATGTAGATGAAGGGGGTGGTGAGGTTAATACATGCTAAACAGATGGTGCACCGGCAGTGTGAGTCATGTACTGGGGGGAGGACGTGCGCAGCTCTACTCCCTGTTGGGCTAGCAACCCCCTCCCCAAACCCTGACCATTCCTCTACCAGTGATGTGTTAACATTATCATGACCACCTCCCCAAATGTGCCATTGACAGTAATGTGAAACATTAACATGCCCCCCCTTCCTGATACCCAATGCCACCATAGGCACTATATACAGTGCCAGATGACACCCTTAACCCAGTGCTGCAGTGGCACCCCACCACCCCATCAAGTAGTGCCCACAGCCCAGCTTTCCTCCATCCCATAACAGAACTTGTACCAGCACAGCCTTCCTCGCACTCCCTCGGCCAGCGCAAACTGAGATGTCATTTCGATCACTGACAATGTGTATGGTACACACACCAACTGCATACAGTACACATGTACAGTGATCGGAATGACATTACAGTTGGTGCTGGCCGTGGAGGTGCGAGGAGGGCTCTGTCAGTGCAAGCTCTATTACGGAATGGTGGGAAGCTGAGTGGTGGGCACTTCCTTTGGGGGGAGGCAATAGATCACCATGTTAAGGGTGCCTTCAGGTGTATACCGGTAATGGCGGCATCAGGTATCTGGGAGGGGGGCTTGTTAACATTTCCCATGCACAATGGGGGGGGGTTGTTAATACTTCACTTAACCGTGAATGGCACAATCAGGGAGAGGGCCATGTTATAGAGTAACATAACTTTCAATGGCACAGTCGTGGAGAGGGTCATGATAATGTTTGCCATTACTGGCCATTTCACAGGTGTGGTCTTGGGAAGGGGTGTTCAAAGTAATGTGAGCAACAGGAATCGGAGGGTAGTGGCTAGTGGTTGTAATTTTCCCACCCTATGCTGGTAACCACCCTGTGTTCCACAGGGACTGATACTGTGAACTGAGATCTTTAAAAACTATTACTGTTATGTCAACTTGCCAACCTGATATTAAGTACATCTTTTTTTTTGGAGGGGGGTTCACAGGAATAAGCAATGACTGCCATTCAGCCTCATCTGGAGACATCCACAGGAGTGACAGAATATTCAAGTGTTCGGCTACACCACAGGTTCATATGTTTTGGATGTTATTGCTCTACCCTTACAAAATGAACTTACAATTACAAATATCTATATGCACTGCTTGTGCAAACCTTTGTTTTACCGGAAAATAAACATATACATTTCTATTACATATCTGTGTCTGTGTCATGAAAAGCTATGTAAAACTATATCACTTGTTGTTTGAAAAGGATTCATAGAACAATTAAACAACTTCAGAGCTTTGTACACTTGCAAATGTTTTTTACAGAAATTATGCTTTCTGTTCTCACTAACATGATCTAGCAATTCGACATACCATGAGAGATCACAGTACTTCCACATGTATACGCTGAATTAAACATGTTGAATGGAGTGTATGAAAAAAAAATATTGTAAAATGGTCCAGGATTTATATAATTTCCTGAATAAGATGCTGACAGACCAGGTGAGGCAATGAACATTACATTTATGGAGCCATCAGTGCCTCAACATATGACTGGTATAGCACTGTTTTGTAATTCAGTAAAAAGATGTTTTGGGGTTCTCTGTTGTATTTCTTAGTACAGTGTAAAGATTGTAGCTGAGTGCCAATCACTGGCTTTCATTTTTTTTCCCATTGAATGTACACTGCTTATTTCACAGTCTTATTAAAACGACTTCAGTGCTCAGACGCCAACTTCAGTTTATCTTGTTTCTCAGAGTTGGATGCAACAGGTGCTGGTACATTCCTATCAGGGTGACCCTGTTTTGCAATCCTGTAACTTAGAAACTCCTCCCATACCTTGAAAACTTCTTCCGTCAATTCCTCCACATACCCTGTTTGAATAATGATATAAGTGTTAAACATGGGTCACTATCAAAAATGGCTAGCAAAGCATGTTGAAAAATTACCCGGTAACAATTCAAATTTTCTTTTTTTTGTACATATTATTTTATCCCTGCCTACCGGACACGTTCTGTCCACTCCTTTGGGCAGCCAGTCCTGCCGTTGCCTCTGCCGCTAACCTGCCATCCTGCTGCTCCAACGCTCCACTAATCCGGCGTATCCCTTCACCAAGGGGGCCCCCCTGCCCCGGAGAGGGCGACGGGGAGGGAAGTATAGAGTGCCTAAGCACTCTCTTGCTTCTGGGTGGAGTGTGGATACTGCAGCCCTGGATGCTTCACAGCAGAGAGGCGTGGGGAGGTGGGGCTTCCGTCATCTGGTCGGAGATGTGCCACGTTTTTCTGGAGAGCCCTCATTGCGACGCTCCTTGTAGTGCCTCCGGTCTCCACCAGGGGCCACTACAGAGTGACGCTCAATCCTCTCCTTCCCAGCCAGCCCCCAGTGACCCGAGTCCATTCCCGAACCCGGGTCGCCGGCATGGTTCAAGGTGTGGCGTCCAGCGCCTGAACCCTCTGCGCCACTGGGCCAGCCACAATTCTAATTTTAATGGTGCTATTCACTCACAGTGGTGGTTGTTGCAAAATAACACATGGCTGACTGTTGTAAGTACTACGATACTTGCACATCAGGGAGCATTGTGATCACTGTGGTCATTTGCAAAGTGCATTTGTCCACAAGGTGCACTAGTATCAAATTACCAACAACAGGCCATGTCTTACCAATGCTATAAAATCTGAACATAGGCGACTTCTCAACAAAGAAAAGTGTGAAAATGTACAAATCAAAAAGTAATATACTGTACTGTTGAAAACTTATGAAACACAGAATCTCTGCAATTGTGTTCAGGGTAACAGTCATCAGTATTATGTCACAATCATCTCACGGTTGGATATTTTACTAGGGGTTAGCATAATTAACACCTCTGCATCATCCTACTTACTGAAAGGATCAACTGCCCTCACAAACACAACATAGTAACAGGACAACAAGGCCTCAACTTTGTTTTTTTGAATAACTGGGAAGTTCTCCAAAGCTATGGTAATATTGCATCTCCTTACTCACATAGATGAACAGTTCTAGTACAGCATTGCATGACCATATAATGAATGTATGTGCCTGCCAGAATGAATGCCCAGACTCGTCAACTATCTCCGTCTTAAATAAATATGGCAGCTTCAAAATGCGGACAGTAATTCAGCTGCCGTGTAACCACGCCTCTTGCTCCTCAACAACAAGGCTCCCTTATGCATATCGCATGTTTCCCCTATTCAGTTTACATGTTTGTGTACATATTTTTTTGTACAATTCTCACAGTAATACTTACCGTATGTAATGGGAACTTTTATCTCTTTTACAACTGGGGCTCCACATCTTGATTTGGGGAAAAGATACTCCCCACATTGCCTGACCATCTCGCTGAACTCTTTGAGCCCTTTTGGAGTTCTCAATAAAGTGAAGTGCTGCAATTAGCAGTCTGTTGGTAAACATAGAAACATAGACTATGACGGCAGATAAGGACCGCTTGGCCCATCTAGTCTGCCCATTTCCTTACCTACAGGATAGGCCGCAGATCCTAGTTAACCAACAGCCTATTTCTTCCTACCCACCCCATAAAAATTGCCTTATGTCTGTCCCATGCATTATTGAATTCTCCCACAGTTTTAGACCCCACAACCTCCTCAGGAAGGCTGTTCCATGCGTCCACCACCCTCTTTGTGAAAAAATACTTCCTCACATTGCCCCTGAGCCGTCCCCCCTCTATCTTCAAATTGTGTCCCCTTGTTCTTGCACGTCTCTTTTTCTGAAAGATGCTACCCTCTTGGACTTTGTTGATTCCACTGAGGTACTTAAAAGTTTCTATCATGTCACCCATCTCCTCCTTTCCTCAAGGGTACACATATTAAGCTCTTTAGTCTCTCCTCATATGGCTTCTCTTGCAGACCCTGCACCATTTTAGTTGCCCTCCTCTGACTGCCTCTATCCTGTCTATGTCCTTGCAGAGATGGGGTCTCCAGAACTGGACGCAGTACTCTAGATGGGGTCTCACCAACTGTCTGTACAGAGGGATAACAACTTCCTGTTTTCTGCTGCTGATGCCTCTCCTATACATCCCAGTATACCCCCAGCCCTCCCTACTGCTTTCTCACATTGCTTGCAACCTTAAGGTCATCTGATATGATTACCCCAGGTCTCGTTCCTTTTGGTTGTTGTTACTACCTCCCACGCTATGTATTCTTCCCTGGGTTCTTGTTTCCCAGATGCATTATTTTGCACTTCTTTGCATTGAATCCAAGCTGCCATACTCTGACCATTCCTCCAACCTTGCCAAATCCCTTCTCATCCTTTCCACGCCTCCTTGTGTATCAACCCTGTTGCAGATCTTTGTGTCATCTGCAAAGAGGCATACTTTTCCTTCCAGTCCCTCTGCAGTGTCACTTATAAAGACATTAAAAAGGACTGGACCCAGTACTGAACCCTGCGGTACACCACTAGTAACCCCTCTTTCTTCAGAGTGGACTCCATTTACAATTACCTTCTGTGTCCTGTTGTTCAGCCAATTTAAAGCAGTTGAGAGGTATGACTGAGTAAGGAGAATATTTTGGATCCAGAATATTCTACTATGTTACCTACCAGGAGGTGGCAGGAAAGAAGGGAAAGAAGTGAGGACAAAGCAGGGAGCAACATTTTGCATGGCAATGTGAGGGGTGCTTCGTTCTGTTTTGTTAGCAATTATAAGCAGGTACATACTGTAGATTTTTGTGATTGTTGCCTATAGAGGGTAGTAGGAAAATCAACTTGGGACCCCCTGGGGCTTTGACTTCTGCAGGGGGGCCCCCTCAAGGGCAATAACCCAAGATGGGGGTTGAAACATTGCACAAAACAACAGGCAAAAAACATATTTTTATGATTTTATTTAAAAATGTTCATCCACCACAGCACATGCCATACTAGTACTGCAGATCAGTGTGTCACTGAGTATCATGGATTATCAAAAGCAGGCTGCCAACACAACCAGTTTAAAAGTACACATGATGACACATGACACACCGATCCTGAAGTATTACCGCAGCCCAACTATTGCATTATTTATGGTGTGCAAAGTGTTATGATGTGGGACATTTTTGCTTTCTTGCTGTTTCTGTTGTCCATGCCTCATCTACTGGAGTTGAAATCCTGAAATCTATCGGTTGGTGTAACTAGGCCCTGGCTCTTTACTTTGTTAGAGTCTGTGTCTCAGTTACTGCTCTCCACCCCACCCCACCCCATATTGTTGCAGTGCCTTTCTAGAATAAAGATTTACATCTAACAGATAATGTGAAGACTGATAAGAAAGGCAAAATGGGCACCCTTTCCAGCTCAGAGCACAATAATTTGCTATCTGTATATGCATCATGGGAGTATTCTGATCTAAAACTACTCACATATTTTGCTAGTGTAATCTGCAGCATACACCTGTGGTCACCTGGCATCATGCAGTTTACATATTTTAGTTTGGATGGGGGAAAAGTCAATGAGTTACATAACCTGTGTCTGCACAGCTTGTTGGGGAGTGGGTCAAGGTGGCGAGTGACAACACACGAGGCTATGCCAGTAGCTAGAGAGGGGATCAGTGTTGGTAGTGACATCACTAGTGTCTGCAACACTTGCTGAGGGGTGAGTCAGTGTGGGTGAGTGACACCATCAGAGGCTATGCAAGTAGCTGAGGAGGGGACAAGGTGGGTGAGTGATACCATCAGTGTCTGCAACACGTGCTGGGCATTGGGTCAAGGTGGTGAGTGACAACAAAATACAGGCAAATCTGGGTAATATGCTGGCATTGAAATGGTGTTTATTATGCTGTGCTATCTCTTCAGAAACCCCACCAAAATGCACCACAGAGCACCAAAAACCTAGAGCTTCTGGGGGCTTTGGTGGCCCCCAGGCCTGCGGCCATTTCTTAAGCTTCCGCCCCCGGCAAAACTAAAAGTCAGCTCCTAGGTACACAAATGAATTAAAAAAGGTGAGTGACAGAATGGATTAATACCCAACAGTAATGGAGCTCACTATCGGTAAGGTGAATGGGGAAAAAGGTTTTAAAAAATGGGAACTGCTGCCGAGTACTGAAAGTCCTGTCACTATGAAAGAGCACAGGAAATCACAGCGAGCTATCAGAATAGGATGCCACCTAATTATCTCATCTTGTCGCATGCTCTCCCCTAGTAGATGTGAGGAGCGTCAAAACAACATCCAGATATTCGGACCACAGGCAGAATGGAAAAAAGGTCAGAATAATATGTTTTTTAATACATTTAACAATAAGAAAACAATACACAATGCTAGTAGGGTACTTCTTTATTACATACAGCAGCAATAAGGACATTTGAGAGATTTTCATTTGATCTTTAAAGTCTCCTCACTGGGGAGAGGGAGAGACAACTTCTAACCCCCCAAACTGTAGAGAGATACTTGTGTGCCTGGCACACAGGTGTGGATTTTTGGATTTATGGATTTTCATGGTCAGAACCCTGTCTGCAGTTTCATCTAATCCTTAAGAACTGGGAATAGGGGATGCAGTCTATGGAATTTCAAGAATGGTAACTGTCTGCATGTAATATAATATTCCTAGCAGTTGATTTTCTATACAAGGCTGTATGAAATCTCACGTCAGTAATCTTTATGACTACACCCAAATAATGAACACTTTCAGGACTGATGTTCATAGCGAACTTAAGATTTGGTTTTCTACTTTTCACCAATTGAAAAAATATGTACGGTTTCTGTATTGCCATTCCATACTAAGAAAAAGTCATCAACGGATCTCTTCTATAACACAGTATTGTCATATTATGGATTCCATTGTGCATTTAAGATGTACTCTGTTTCAAAGAAACACGTATATGCGTTTGCATGCCCTGGGGGCCATAGAGGACCCCATGGCTGTTCCATTACATTATTCAAAAAACGTTCCTCAAAACTGAAATTGTTTCTTGATGGAATAAATTATACAAACATTATAAATACATTCGTTGATGGGTACTTGTTTTCCAACTGAGTGTCTTATAAGAGATCCAAGGTTTCCACCCCTTTCTCGTGTGGTATTGAGATGTATAAATTCAATACATCAAGAGTTGCTAGTAGGTATCTCATTTCCGACTGCGGGAGGTTGCCGTCTTTTAATATGTGAAGCAAGTGTGTAGTGTCTCTGAGATAAGTTGGTATTTTTTTTTAACTAAGGGTTGCAAATGATAATTAGTAACATTTGAAACTGGTTCAAATAAACTCCCTATCCCTGAGACTATAGGATGTCCCAGGGGATGTTCTGGATTTTTATGGATTTTAGGTACAGCATAAAATGTGGGAATTCTTGGATGGGTTTGTAACAATCGATCAGCTCCCCAATCCTTTAACTGATAACACAGGACCAGCTAATCTAATAATGACACCAGTTCTCCCATAAGTGCAGAAGTGGAATATCTTTCCAAAGGTTTGTAATTGGTTGTATCATTTAATAATAATAATAATAATACATTTTATTTCTAAAGTGCCTTTCCAATTTCAAGGCGCTGTACAAAGATTATACAACACAAATAAAACACAGATAAAAAACATCAATCTCAAAATGATACATCACAATCACTGGTCTAAAAAGGCAGACTGATACAAGTGAGTTTTTAAATCCCTCTTGAACTCCTCCATGGAAGTGCACAACCGCAACCGACGGGGTAGAGAATTCCAAAGAGTGGGAGCAGCATAAGAGAAAGCTCTACAACCAGATGAATTTAGGCTCACTCTTGGAATCTCTAGCAAGCCCTCATCGGCTGAGCGGAGTACTCGACCCAGGCAGTAAGAAACCAGGAGATCTTTCAGATAGGTTGGACCCTGATCATGTAGGGCTTTAAAAGTCAATAAACAGACTTTAAAGGTGATCCGCCACCCAACAGGAAGCCAGTGCAGATTGCGCAGCATAGGGAAGATGTGGCAAGACCTGCTTGTCCCAGTCAAAACCTGTGCTGCTGCATTCTGCACTAGCTGGAGGTGGTGGATTTCAACCCCAGACAACCCAAAATACAGGACGTTGCAGTAGTCCAAGTGTGAGGATACAAAGGCGTGGACCAACATTGGTAACGAGTCAGATGGAAGAAGGTGTTTTACTCTAGCGATATTCCTAAGGTGGTAGAAGGAAGTTTTGATGACCGCTGACACTTGTGACTGTAGTGTCAGCCTGTCATCAAAGATAACCCCTAGGTTACGCACCCGTTCAGAGGTTGGGAGTGATACACCCCAAGAAAAATTCCTGAGGGTGCACCAACAGGCAACCTCTCTGTCCGACAACCCGGATCCACAACCAGAACCTCAGTCTTTTCTGAGTTCAACTTCAGCCAACTAGAGTCCATCCAATCCTGGATTTCTTTCAGGCAGTTGTTAAACACCGAGAGAGCTCCATCCTGGTCAGGGGCCAAAGACAGGTATAGCTGGGCATCATCAGCATAACAATGAAACCTCAGCTTATACCATCTTATAATGTCTCCTAGGGGCAGCATATACACTGCAAATAACATGGGAGATAGCACAGAACCCTGAGGCACCCCACACAACAAAGAAATTGGGCCAGAGGGAAAAAATCCCCGACACAACTCTTTGTGATCTCCCAGTGAGGAATGAGGTGAACCATCTGAGGACGATTCCTGATATTCCACAGATCTGCCTCAGGCGTCCTAACAACACTACGTGATCCACGGTGTCAAAAGGTGAAGAGAGATCAAGAAGAACTAGAATGGAACGTCTCTTCTGGTCTCTCACCCTCCAGAGATCATTAAGCACCCGAACCAGTGCAGTCTCGATGCTATGTCTTTTACAAAAGCCGGATTGGAAGGGTTCGTATATGTCATGGATGGTTAAATGGTTCTCCAATTGATCGCCACTACTTTCTCAATCACCTTCCCAATAAAGGGTAGGTTAGAGATGGGTCTGTAGTTTGCAAAACAATCTGGGTCCAAGGTAGCTTTCTTCAAGAGCGGTGTCACCACCGCTTCTTTCAGGGAGCTAGGGAACTCATCCGAGTCCAGGGAGCACCAGACTATTTGCACAAGGATCGGAACGATGATGTCACAACAACCCAACATTAGGGAAGTCGGTCCAGGATCCAAACTACAGCTCGTAGGGCGAATACCATGGATAATCCTCATGACGTCAATGAAATCAGGTCTGCTGAAGGAACACCACGAAAATTGAGGCACTGTGAACCCACGCTGTTCAACCGCATCCCCCTTAGAAGCCACAGGATGCAGATTTGCCCTGATATCGGCCACCTTATTAGCGAAGAAGCGAGCAAGATCCTCGCACTCTAATTGCAAAAAAGCTCTCCGAACTTGTAGACAAGCTGGGTTGCACAGCCTGTCCACAGTTCGAAACAGCTGAGCTGGTCGGTTCCTAGCAGCAGCAATCTCCCTGGACAGGAATTCTGCCTTCTTATGGGAGATTGCAGATTGATAGACAGAATAATGGTCCATCAATTTAAGGCGGTCGGTATCACTGGTGGATCTGCGCCAACAGCATTCTAATCTTTGCCCCTGTCTCCGCATCTCCCTCAATGTCCCATCAAACCAGGGCGCCTTGGGACAAAGGGAGAGGGGGCGTACACGAACAGGAGCAATAATATCCAGAGCCGAAGTAACTGCCCTATTATAGGCCTCTGGACTACTGCTCGCCAACGCGGGGGACGAGAGGTCAAGAACCACCGCAAGGCCTTGGGGAGAAATATCCCGTAAAGGGTGGTATCTCGCCATCTCCACAGGGGTTGGCCTTCTCAGGGGGGAAATAAAATTGAACCCCACGGTGCAGTGGTTTGACCATACGACTGGTTCCACCCCCAAATCAGAAATATCAATCCCTAGGAGAAAGACTGAGTCCAGGGAATGTCCAGATTTATGGGTAGCAGTGGAAACCACCTGTGTAAAGCCCATTTAACCATTTTTGACACATTCTCTGATAGTGGTGATAGTCCAACACTACTATTCCTCCACCCTTGTCCACAGGTTTCAAAATAATATTTAAATAGCTCCTTAGATTATTCAGTGTTGTTCTCTCATTTCTGGTAAGAGTGTCTTCATATAGTTTTATATCAGACTTGAGGTGAAAAGTGATCTGTAGATACTAAGGTACCAGTGACCCCCTGCTGTTTTAAAGCATGCAATTATGCAATTTTCAAATAACTCCAATATTCTTACTTGTTATAAATTATTGGAGGGGTTTTAGTTTCATCATCCAGCTGAATTATGATCAAACCTGACCACCACAACAACGTGACCACCTCCATCAGTCAGGAAAAAGCATTACATTTTATCTTGCCATTCTGGGCTGAGGGCCCCCTGCTTTCTCTCTGTCTTGTGGGGAAACCACTCTCCAGCTTTATTACTTATATAGTGTGCTCTGGCTAATAAGAGGCTCACAGGTGTTTTACATAAAAACATAGAATTTGATGGCAGCTAAGGACCACTTGGTCCACCTAGTCTGCCCATTTCCCTACCCAACGGATAAGCTGCAGATCCTAGTTAACCAACAGCCTGTGTCCTCCTACCCCTTCCCCACTATAATTGCCTTTTGTCTGTCCCATGCATTTTTAAATCCCCCACTGTTTTTGACTCCACAACCTCCTCAGGAAGGCTGTTCCATGCATCCACAACCCTGTCCGTGAAAAAATACTTCCTCACATTACCTCTGAGGAGCTCATCAATTAGAAGAAGGCCTTGTGGTGGTCAGGTTTGATCATAATTCAGCTGGATGATGAGACTAAGAACCCCTCCAATAATTTATAACAAGTAAGAATATTGCAGTTATTTGAAAACATTACAGGCTTTAAAGCAGCAGAGTGGGGGGGGGGGCACTGGCACCTTAACTATATGCTTTTGTTTGGTCACACACCAGGTGCCTCCCCACACGTTTTACTAAGATGACTTGCAAATGCAGGGATTGAGCTTGACAAACTCTTTATACCGATTTGAATGTAGGAAAATTATGGCCTTCTTCTAACTGGTGAGCTCCTCAGTAAAACACCTGTAAGCCTCTTATTCGGATCCGGGTCACCCCTGAAAAAGGGACTGTTTCGATCTCAGTGGGCCTACCCGGTCACCAAAATTTAAATAATAAAAATAATAATTTAAATAATAATATTATTGGCCAGTGCACACTACATAAGTAATAAAGCCGGAGAGTTGTTTCCCCACAAGACAGAGAGAAAGCAGGGGGACCTCAGCCCAGAATGGCAAGATAAAATGTAATGCTTTTTCCTGACTGATGGAGTTGGTCACCTTGCTTGTGGTGGTCAGGCTTGATCATAATTCAGCTGGATGATGAGACTAAGAACCCCTCCAATAATTTATAGTAAGAAAGAGTATTGGAGTAATTTGAAAAAAATGCAGGCTTTAAAGCAGCAGAGTGTTGGGGGGGGGGGCACACTGGTACCTTAACTATATGCTTTTGTTTGGTCACACACCAGGCGCCTCCCCCACAGATTTTACTAAGGTGAATTGTAAATGCAGGGGTTGAGCTTGCCAGACCCTTTATACTGAGAAAAGTGACTGTACCTCAGCAATAATTATCTGTGCATAAGTGTCAATGGAAGGATTTCTTCCTACTGGAGAGGTATAGGTAGATTTAATATTGAGTGTTTTCTTGAGGTCTTTTGTATACGTGTCTTTAAGGGGTTACTTGTGAAATTTAATTTTAATTCTCAGAGATCTCATAAACATTTGAATATTGCAGTCTATTTCCAATCTATTTGCATTTGCACTGCATGCAAATGATAAGCCTTTAGAACATACTGCCAGCTCAGAGTCTAATAATTGTCTTGAGCTTGGATTAAATACTGGGACTATTTCAGGCCCTGTCTGGGCAGTTTGTGTCTGCTGTCTCCTCTCCCTTTGCCTGGACATGTTCCTCCTCCTACCCCTGCCAGATCTATTTCTTCTTCTACTGTTCCTCTTGCTCGAGTCATGTAAGATGGTTCCTGTGACTCCTGTCTCTCTCTGGACTTCAATGGTGTTTGTGTTTTGGTCGGTCCTCTCTCTTGCCCTGGAAAAGGCCTGTGTGGTTGTTATGGTTCTTGTCTCTCATCTGTAACTAAGATGGGTATAATTATTATCGCTGTCTGTTTCACTGTCTTAATGTTTGCAGGGATGGCTCTGTTGTTGTTTGTGGATAAACCTCTTGTATGTATATACTTTATTATCTTTATAGTTATTTATATCTCATTGAAATTTATAAACTTTCTGTTGCTTGATACCTGTCTCATATTCAGTCAGTTTATTCTTAATTTGTCCTAGAGTTTTATTAAACTCGTGTAACTGTAGCTTTGCCTTCAGTGCATCTTGTTCTCCGTTTCATTCTTCAACAATCTTGCCCCTTTCTTCTGTAACTGCTTCAATAAGGGCATATAGAAAATCTACCATGCACCTGGTTCTTATACCCTCCCATTTATGATCTAATTTTGTTTGACATAAACACGTAATCCCATAAGGATCATATTGTGGGCCAAATACTGGGCAAGGGTGAGTGCATGCCACTGCAACCAACAATCTCTGAATTTGTAATTTTCAATTTTCTGCTTTGTATTGTCCACAAAAGTGGCTGCTAGCTCTCCATGGCACTAGGTCTGAACATAGCAGACCACAATGCTGTCGGCAACAACAGCATGGGAAAAATACTGTCACTTTGTTTTTTGCAGAGGCTTTGCCCCATCCCCTGACATGGGGGGCTGTGACCCCCACACCTCTCGTACTTAAATATTCTCCCTCCGTGTGGAGAGCGCATCACTGGGAAAATTAAAATTTAAGGGGCCATGGAATACTGTTTCTACAGCCCCTTGTAAATAAATCTAAGTCCCGATGTCGGCAAAATGGTAGGAGACTGGGAATAGAACCCTGGTCTCCACTGCCTCCCAGCCGAGCTGCTCCATGCCGCAGCCCTCCACATCATGGGAGCAGCTCAGCTAGTGCCTGGTCTTCTGCTGCCCTTGTCCTATGGCAGCACTATGGACAGCGACCAGGGGAGTGCATATTGCAAGCACTACAAATCCCCGCTAGCTGTCTGTGGTAGTGCTAGAAGGACTAGCGCTCTCTTCCATGGCGCTATTAATGTAGCGCTAATCTAACTGGGTATCGCTCTCCATCTCCCCGATGTGCCCCAGTAAGTTTTCCTTTTCTGCATCAATGAATGTGATAAAGTGATACTGGGAGTCTACACTGCCCCTATTTCTTCAAAAGCATCCAGGATTTCCCTATGTATTATAGAAAGTACTGCATTGATTTAAAGACCAATTACAACTGAGAGTAATACGGTGTTTGCTTATTTTAAATAAACTGGTAAATCTGATTATGAGAAAAAAAAAAATCTTCACTTGTTTTCAAACATCATTTTTCCTATCAACATCTGTGGATAAACCAAAATGCATCAGTTCTGCCTACTGAAATCTAGTGGTGGTCCCTGTGACAGAGAGATACCGCAGGAAATTATATAAAATTTAAAAGCTGCCACCCTGATGCTAAGTCACTGAGATGCTGCTATCCCAAAGAGTAGGATGGTGGTGGGGGTGGGGGTGAATAAACGGCAATGCTCAGTAGTCAAATCTTCTGCAATCTGTTCAAATTTTATTTTCATAAACACGTTAAGCAACAATTCAAACTGTCCTCAACGTTTAACCTGTATAATCAAGGCTTCCTCAGGAGATTGCCTAAAATACTGAATAATAAAAATAATTTATTTATTTATTCATAGGTTTCATAGGTGGTCCTGAGCTGTATAAAGACCAAACTCCATTTAGCTCGCCTTAGCAGTAAATTAGTACCCCTTAATATTCTTACTACTTAAATAACAATCAAGGGAATGCTTAAAGGCTAACATTGTTTGACTACCCACAACCTCAATGGGCAGTGCATTCCAAATTTTTACCACCCTTACTGAGAACCAATGCATACGGGCCTGTGAGTTAAACCTATCCACCTTAAGCTGTAGGGGGTTAGCACAGGTATTATATGACTGGTCCCTAAGATTTAAACCCAATTGTTCCCAAAGCTGGTTATCAGACAGTGCCTGATAGATAAGGCACATGTCCTCTCTTAGCCTGCGATATTCGAGGGAATAAAGTTCCAGGCTCTTTAGTCTATCCCCATAGTCCATGTCCTGAACTTCACTTATTCTTTTAGTTGCCCTTCGTTGAACCTTCTCCAGGGCATTTATATCCCCCCATAACCTAGTGCCCAGAACTGAATACAGTACTCAGTATGGGACCACACCAGGGAGGTATACAGAGGGAGCAAAACGTCCCTTTTCCTACTTTTGATGTGTCTGTGTATGCAACCCAGAATTCTATTGGTCCTCTTAACCACCTGGCTACAGTGTGAGTGGAATTTAAGGTCATTACTAACCCTAATCCCGAGATCTTCTCCTCATGTACTACTCTAAGAATCTGGCCATCTAAACTATAATCCACTTCTGGATTTTTTTTCCCCCAAGTGCATTATCGTACATTTATCAATGTTAAATGTCACCATATTTTCCTTGGCCCAGGCCTCCAACTCACCAAGAGCTTCCTGCAATATTAATGCATCCATTTGACTATTTACTGGAAGGCCTGTATGCGTATCATCTGCAGATTTAAACAACCAGATATCTGATGTTACTTGCATGGTAGAGATATAAAGATTACACAAGCATGGTCCCAAGACAGATCCCTGCGGGACCCCGCTTGTGACTGCAACCCAGTCCGACAGTTCACCCAGGACGCATGCCCGTTGCTTCCTTTCAAACAACCAATCCCTTATCTAATTTACTATTTTTTGGTTTATCCCAAAGTTAAGAATTGTATTTATCAGTTGTTCATGGGGGACTTTGTCAAATGCTTTAGCAAAGTCTAAAAATATAACGTCAACAGAACTACCTTCGTCAAGTGTTTTGCTAACTCTACCATAAAATTCGAGTAGATTCGTTTGACATGAGTGACCTTTTGTAAATCTGTGCTGTGACTCATCTTTAACCCTCTCAAGCTCTACATGATTCATAATGAGATCTTTTATAATGCCCTCCAGGATTTTCCCTAGGGCTGAGGTCAGGCTAATTGGCCTATAGTTACCCATCACCTGTTTGGATCCCTTTTTATGAATAGGGATCATGATTGCTTGCCTCCAAGCCTCAATAATTAGTCCTGTCTCCAGAGATTGTTGAAAAATCAATGTGACAGGTCCTACCAAACTATCTGCCAATTCCTTCAGTATTCATTTGTTAACTGGATTGGTGCACTGATCCAAAGACCTTTTTCAGGCACGACATGGGCCAGTTACTGGCACATACAATGGTAAATACAGTCAGTACAAACAGCAAGAATCATACAAGGATCAATAACAAGCAATCAGTACAAGTCAGCAGATAAACGGTGGTGAGGGAAAATAAAATACAGGTAAACAACACAAAGTCCATCTGACAAGGTGAGCATAGTAAACTTAAATAACGTACCTGGAAGAGGGCAAGTAGGTAGGTCAACTAGCAATTGAAGATAAATAATGTCTGATGGCAATGTCAGAAGATACCCATAGTCCATGAGGGATTGGTTTTAGGTAGGTACTCAGTCATTAGACAGGAGGAAAAAGACAATTGGAGAGCAAGTGCTCAGGGCAGGGGAGGAGAGCGCTAGTTGGAGGAGAAGGTGTGGGGGGGGCTGCGTAGGAGGAACAGCAGGGCTAGTTACCTGTGGGCAGATGAAGGCTGCAGAGGACAGGAAGTGGGTTCTTGAAAGTGAATTTAGGTTTAGATGGGGGTTGTGGGGATGTACGGAGGTAATTATTTTGTGACCAGTGTTGTTCAAATTACATTAATGACAAAATCAAACTGATTATTTATTCACAGTATAGTGGTCACTTTTTTACTACAGTACTGCAAAAGTTCATACAAAGATCAAATCATTTTGCCTTGCCTAAAATATATATATATATATACATATATCTATATCTATCTATAGCCCTGTTCTGTGGACCCTCAACTACCCCAGACCAGCCTCTGCCTTGGCGATGAACAGGGAGGACCATGGCTTGCCCCCCACGGATGGCCTCTGGGGGAGTGGGGGAGGCTGAGATCACCCTCAGCCCCCGCCTGGTCGCCAGGCTTTATTCAGTCCAGAGAGGGAGTATGTCGTGGGCTTCCTAAATGCTACTGCCAGAGGAGTTTTGTACATAAGCCCCGCAGATGTGCAATGACATCAGCACACGATGAGTGTACTCCCGCACTCACCCTCAGGGCATCCGCCACTGCCCCAACCCAGTTACCAGGTGTCCCTAACTGCAGCAACCCCCAGTCTCCACTGCGGGTTGCAGGTGTCAGGGGCACGCATCCCACTCCTCTCCAGGAGAGGAGAGCAGTCCTTCAGATGCTTGATCCTCTCCTCCCTGGCCAACCCTTGATGACCCGAGCAGGCTCCCGAACTCGGGTCACCGGCGTCGGGTGAAGTAAGGTGTTCATCGCCTCAGCACTCAGCTCCACTGGGCTGGCCTGCCTAAAATATATTTATAAAACTTTTTTTTAATTTTATTTCAGCATAGGTTATGGATATATCAAATCAGGTGAAGTACTCCCCTCCACTAAACTCACCAGTTACTGACTCTCTTTCTGTTGCTGCTCTTTAATAAATTCTTTACCACCTGTGCTCTCCCCCCTTCCTTGTCCCCTGGATCATTTCTGTCTCTATTCTCTGCTGCCTCTCCCTAGTCACTGTCCACTGAAGGTTTCCATTTATTCCTGCCTCTCCTCACGAAATCCTCCTAGGCCTCACATCTTCTAATCCAGCCAATTCCAGCTCCAATGGTCTGGACCCTAAACTTCTCCATAT
Source organism: Neoceratodus forsteri (assembly GCA_016271365.2). Classification (NCBI taxonomy): domain Eukaryota; kingdom Metazoa; phylum Chordata; order Ceratodontiformes; family Ceratodontidae; genus Neoceratodus; species Neoceratodus forsteri. The sequence continues at coordinate 1,596,755,519 of CM057450.1, forward strand.
CTCGGCTCCTGGTATTACCTCTTCATTCTCTCACCTTCTGAACCTCTTCTTTTCCCTCAGCACTATCCCTCAGGCCTGAAAGATTGCCAAGGCTCTGCCTCTGTACAAAATGGGCAGACCCACCTTCCCTGGCAACTACTGGCCTATTTCACTCCTCCCCTCCCTTGCAAAACAGAAGGAGGGCATAATCTACTTTAGGTTTGCTGACTTCCTTTACTCCTCCAACCTCAATTCTCCCTTTCGTTCTGGATTTAGGAAGCACAACTCCATGGTCTCCTCCCTGCTGCAAGTAATTGATGCCCTTTTCACTGGAATGGATCAGGGACACAACTCTACAGCCATATTTATCGATGGAGTCAAAGCTTTTGACTCGTTATCCCACATGCTCCTCCTGGACAAGCTGTGTTCTGTAGGCCTCTCAGCTCCTGTTGTGGACTGGTTCCATTCCTACCTCACAGGCCATCAACAGTCAGTTCAGGTGGGAGGTGTCTTGTCCCTGCCTCCTCCCATCCTAGCCAGGTTCCCACAGGGCTCCATACTGGGACCTACCCTTTTCTCTGTCTTCCTTAATGACCTGCCCTCATTATGTGTCTCCACATATATCCATGTGTACACAGATGACATGGTCCTTTACACCTCTGGACCCTCCTCTGTGGCTGTTGAAGATACACTTTAGCAGGATTTCCACAATGTTCTATGCTGGTTGGATGCCAACCAACTCTGAGTCAACACCAAGAAAACAGCGTCTACAACCTAAGGCACCAGCCAGAAATTGATCAGGTTATTACCTTCCTATATCTTCTCCATGCTGGATGGCACTCCACTTGACATAGTTTCTGCCTTTAAATACCTTGGGGTGTGGCTTGATAGTAAGTTTGACTTCTAAACCCACACTGATGCCATCCACACCAAGCTCTGTCCTAAACTTGGTGTTCTATATTGCAATATGGGCTGCTTGTCCCCACAGGTCCACTAGGAGGAACTGCTCACCAAAATGGTTCTCCCAGTCTTTGACTATGCAGATGTGGGCTATGGCACTGCCCCCTCCTTCTCCTTTGCCAGACTTGACACCCTCTGCAATGCTTTCTGCTGTTTTGCTACTAATTCACCCCTCATATGCATCACTGCTCACTCCACGCTTCCCTTTCCATCCTCCCTCTCCCCTCACAACACCAATACCACTGTGCCTCTTTCTTGTCCAAATACTTGTTTGGGGCTTTCCCTTCCTATCTCTCCTCACTCCTCTCCTCCTCTCCGTCTCTTTACTCTAGGGATCCATGTACCTTCTCCATTCCCCACCCTCACACTGCTGCAGGGCAAGCTGCCTTTTCCTACAGCCTTCCCTCTCTCTGGAACCTGCTCCCATCTGCTGTTCACTTTTCCTCCTCTGTCTCAGCCCTTAGATACCAACTAAGGAGCCTTTCTGGTCCCACCTGTCACTGTCAAACCCACTCCTGACTCTTCTCTCCACCTCCTACCTGCCTCTAGGAAACTTCTCCCAGTATTTGGCTGTGACAGAGTCATTCCTCTGTAAGGCTATGGCACTACAATCTGCCTCTTCAGCCTCCATGCACTTTATCTCATATTCATTGTGACTGTATTGCACTTTGCTCTTGTACATAATCATTTAGTAATTAATACCTGCTGTACTTCCTCCAGTAGATGTTCCTGTTAGCGTGCCCTGCAATCTTTTTTTTTTCAAACTCTATTTTTTCACCCCTACCACTGAACTCTCTCCAGCGACCTCCAGAACCGCAGTCTCTACCTCCCTACGTGACTCAGCTGACCCATTAGCTCCTCTCCGGCACCGGCATCCCCCAGGTCTACCCTCCGGGAAGGGCTGCCCCTGCCCAGGATGCTCTTTCTTTTAGTATTGAGGCACCGGGCCAGAGAGGGAAGGGGCACAGCATAGAGAGCCGAGTTCATTTCTGGGAGTGTGGGCTATGGAGAGAGGGGCCTTCGCCTATTGGTAGAGAGTGTTTTTTTATGTGTTTATGCCCCTGTGGAGCCCAACTGCTAAGGCAATGTACTGCCGCAGCTCCACCCCCCGGCATATGCTACGATGCTTCTGTCGGCAATCTCCATCCTCATGCTCCTCGAGCGGTTGTCTCCCCAACCCTCCCTGGGGAGGAGAAAGCAGTCCTTCAGATGCTAAATCTCCTTCCCCCCACTGACCCCCCAGCAGCCCGGGCTTGTTTCTGAACCCAGGTCGCTGGTGTGGCGTGAGGTGTGGTGTCCAGCGGCTCAACCCTCAGTGCCACCGGGCTGGCCGTGCCCTGCAATCTAAGCTATCACTGAATTGCTCACTAATATGTCATTGATGTATTGTTCTACTTGTACTCCCCCCCCTCCTTTCCCTGGGTCACACCTGTAAACAAGCCTCAGCTCAGTATGCCTTTCCCAGTTACCAATTTCAATAACTAACTAACTAAATAACTAACTACCACCACGTGCATGTTCAAGGAAACTGATGTCCTCTGAATTGCTAAAGTGTAAAAAAAAATTAAATTACCATATCTCACTGCCTTTTAAATGACTGAATGTATATACTGATATATATATATACACACATATATATATATATATAATAATAATAATAAATTGCAAAAAAATGTTGTTAATGCATCAGTTAGGGTTAAAGCAACAAAAGTAGGGAAATGTGGGGTTAGGGTTTCCAACCCTAACACTCCATTCCCCACCCTGCTCAGACCTACAGCCGGGGAAGGGTCTATCTTGAGGATCTCTAACACTCACTCCATTCAGCTATGCTTTACCCATGTCACCTAATTTTGCATGGAATGGGGTGAGCGTTAGGGTTCACAACCCCCAAGACAGACCCCCCCACCTATGGGTCTTTGTAGGGTAGGGAATGGGGTGTTAGGGTTGGAAACCCTAATGCCACATTTCCCTACTTTTTTCACTTTAACCATAACTGATGCATTAACAAAGTTTTTTGCAATTTATTTCTTTACTTTTTGAGATAGTAAAATAGTATCCTTATTTTATGGTGGACTCTGCACTCCCATCCCTTCATTGAGATAGTATAACAGTATCCTTATTTTACGATGGGAGCACAGGGGCCTTCTGACCCAGCACTCCCATCCCTCCATAGATGAGTATATGTATGTAGCTGTGGATGCACAGGGATGTCTGGCCCCTGCGCTTCCAGTTATAGCACAGCACTCGCCAAATTGTCACCATACCCATGCTATTACCCCACCTCATTTTCCTGATGCAGAAACTTTTTCAATCCCTGCCAAAATGTAACTCTGTGCCAGCACAATGTCAATCCACAGCGCAGGTGGAAAAACACATTTTGGACAGGATTTGAAAAATGACAGCTGTGGCATACATGAGGTGGTGTAATAACAAGGCTATGTTGAAAATGTGGGTTAAAAATATGTAAAATTTCCAACGTCACGAGCAGCCGTAGTGAAATTGCAACAAATTTTCATAACTCTGTGATTTTTATTTATTTTATTTTATTTATTTATTTAGTTTTTGTTGACTGGGTAAGTGCACTACACAAATCCTGCCTATTTTCAGGCACGACCCAGGGGAAGGGGATACAGATGAATGGCAACCGACCTTGAACCAGATTAAGCTGTTGGTGGTATTTTTAATTTTAATTATTTTGACCCCAAATTTTGAACATAGCCTTCTTATGACATCATCCCATGTACCCAGAACAATTTCAAATCCCTGCCAAAATGTAATTCTGCGCAACTGCAATTCCATTCTACACCACAGGTGCATAAACACATTTTGGACAGGATTTGAAAAATGACAGCTGTGGCATACATGAGGTGGGCTAATAAGATGACAATGTTGAAAATCTGGGTTCAAAATATTGAAAGCTATCAAAGTTATGAGGGTGCGTAGCGAGATTGCAATGAACACCCATAATGGAGCCATTTTTTGAAAATTTGACCCCAATTTTCAACATAGCTGTCTTATGACCCTACCTCATGAAAAATATGACTGTCGTCACACAAATCCCACCAGAAAGGTGTTGTCACCAAATGACTGCAAAATCACCTTTCTGGCAGGAGTTGCCTAATGACAGTCACATTGTTCATGAGGTGGGGTCCCCAAAACACCCATGTTGAAAATTTGGGGAAAATATTCCAACAGAAAGGCTGAGTTATAGGTAAAAGTTGAAACCCCCCATGGACCTCTGGAGGTGAGTGAGGGTCTGTGGGGATGTCAGGGGGGTGTTGGGAGGTGGCTGCACAGTCAGTGGTCAAGTGGGGGGTACGGGCGCATGAACATCCTGCAGGATCATCTAGTCATGAAAAGGGACATCTGGCCGACAAAATAAGAAATCCTTTTTTGTCAACCGATTTCCTTTTTTGCACGATGAACAAGGAATCATGAAAAAGAAAATTAGCAAGTGACAAAAAAGGGTTTAAATAGTAAAAAAAGACACTTTTATGGGTGCACATAGGTCGGAAACCCCGTGGAACAGCTTATCAACTCACGATGATCAAAAATAAAACAAAACATTGATGCCTATAATAGACATCCCTGGGCAGAGTTATGACAGTTTTTAGGATGAAAAAATTAAAAACAAGATGGCGGGTCCTGAAAAAGGAATTTTTTCTGATGAACGAGGATTGGCCCCTCAAGAAAATGGATTCTTGTTCATCAGGCCAAATTCCTTTTTTGTTCCATTCCTCTATCCAAAAGACGGAACTGAACATGCTCAAAACCCGAAATTTAAAAATTAAATAACTTTGGAAAGGGTTAACATTTTTTTTACCAAACCAACGCAGACATGGAATGGGGTGAGAGTTAGGCCTGACAACCCCAACGTACACCCCAGTGCCTGTTGATGTGTGGAGGGTGGGGATGTGGTGGAGTGGTAGGGTGGGAGGTGTTAGGGTTCAAAACCCTAACGCCTCATTTCCCTACTTTCATTGCTTCAACCCTAACTGATGCATAAACAAAGTTTTTGCAATGAATTTCCTTACTTTTTGAGAAAGTGTTATCTTACTCTTATACAGTATGTTTGTTGGAGCACAGAGCCCTCTGGGCCATGCGCTCCCATCAGTGTATAGTGTTTTGTGGTTGCACAGGGCCCTGCACTTCTATGTATCCATAAGTGTACAGACATTATAATTTATTTAGTTTTTGTTCACCGGGTAAGTACACTAGACAAGTTTTATGCCTATTTTCAGGAACGACCCGGGAGAGTACAAAAGGGTACAACAGGTACATTGATGCAGTAATTGATTCAGATGAATACATTCAGGTACAAAAACAGGAGAAAAGACAATGTTTACAGTTTTTACATTTATGTGGAAGGTACATCCAGATACAGTGCTGGGGCAAGGTATAAGTTAGAGATAAATTCAATGACCAACAGGGCTGGTGAGGATTATGAGCATAGTAACATCATAGCGTCGGTCAAGCAAGGGAGGGGGGATTTGGACGAGGACATAGCGCAACAGTGGTGACGCCAGAGCAGGAGAGAAGAAGCCGGCACCAGTGGACACCGGGAGGCTAAGGAGGCTTAGGACATTCACAGCGAGAAGCCACCTTAAGATGATCCCACAGGGAGGTCTGGAAACTCTTGTGAGAGGAGGCAGTACGGACTCTTTCAGGAAAGGAGTTCCAGAGCCTGGGGCTATGGACAGCAAAACTCCGGTCCCTCATGTTGGTGCGGGAAGTAGGTACACTTAGTAGGCTGGGGCCTTGGGATCTAAGCAGGTAGGGGGAGAGGTCAGCAGGAGCAAGAAACCGGGCCAGTTCCGGAGGGGTGCCGGAGCTAAGTATTTTACTCACGAGGCACCCAGTGCTAAAGTTAAGGTGATTGAGCGGGGATAGCCAGACAAGCTTCTCGTAGAGCTCGCAGTGATGGGTGAGGCGGGGGACGGCCAGGGCAAAACGACAGATATTGTTGTATGTTGTGCTCCACTTGCTTAGGAGGGTCTTAGAAGTATGAGCAAATATGAGGGAGCCGTAGCTGAGGGAGGGAAGTAGTACTCCCCTGGCAAGAGCTAAGCGAGCCGCTGGAGTGAGGTTGTACCGAGCCCTGTAGGCCATCCCCAGTTTGCGGTTTACCCCACTGCAGGCATTATGGATATGACTACCAAGGTCCAATTGGGGATCAAGCATCACTCCAAGATATTTGAGGGAGGTCACGGTAGGGAGAGGGGAGCCATCTTCGTAGTTGATATGTAGGGGAGTTGAAGAGGCTCGTATTTTGGCAGAGGAACCAAAGAGCATAGCCTGGGTTTTGTTTTGATTTTGGACCAATTTATGGTTGGAGAGCCATGCCTGGATGTTCCAGAGGTCTTCAGATAAGTGACGGTTTAGTGTGGCTGTATCACAGGAGTGGGCAGGAGAACCAGGTCATCCGTGATACATGATGACACGCAGCTGGAGACCACATCAGGAGATTGTTGATGAACAGGGAAAAGAGTAGGGGACCCAGCACGGAGCCCTGAGGGACACCAGAGGTGACAGGCTGGGGGGCAGAGAGGACTTTATTGAATTTAGTTAGTTGTTTTCTGCCATATAGGTAGTCAGAGACCCAGTTTAGGGCGGTGGGGGCAAACCAAGGGACCTCATCTGCAGGGCAAGCAGGTCATGGTCAACGAGGTCGAACGCCTTGGATAAGTCAATAGATACCACACCTGAGAGTTTTCCCTGATCCATAGCAGCTCTGATGCTGGAAGAGACTGAGATGAGAGCCGTGGAAGTGCTGCGCCCTTTACAAAAGCCGTGTTGGGCCGGGGTCAGCAGACCATGAGAGTGGATATACTCCGAGATTTGTTTGGCCACCACCTTTTCTAGGAGCTTGCTGACAGCATAGAGGATAGCAATGGGACGGTAGTTGTCCAGGATTTTGGGGTCTCCCTGCTTAGGGACAGGGATGACCTTGGCAACCTTCCAGATATCCAGGATCAGTCTCTGGGTAAGGGATAGGTTGAAAATGTGGGCCACCGGGGAGGCTATAAGAGGAGCACCTAGTTTGAGAAGCTTTGGCTCCAGATCATCAGGACCAGGGCTAGCATTCTGGGAGAGATCAAGAAGGAGAGACCGCACCTCGCTTACCGATACCGCCCTTAGGTAAAATGGAGGACGGGTCAGACCAGACTCCCATTGGGACGGGGAGGCAGGGCAGTTTGAGTTTTGGGCTGAGGACCCTAGCGGAAGAGCAGAAGGGAGGTCTGTGGAATGAGAGTTTAGAGCACTAGCAATCACGTGAGGATTGTTGCAGGAGACTCCTTCGATGAGCATGTCAGTGACCCCGGAGTAGGAGCGACCGCCAACCAGTAATTGGATGGTTCTCCAGAACCGTCTGGGGTCTTTAGCAGAGCTGAGAAGGGTGGCCTTGCAGAAGTCGCTTTTTGGCCCCCTGATCATTTTCTTGCACTCATTTCTGAGTTTTCTGTATTGCTGCAACAGGGCAGTGTCGTGTGAGTGGTTTACCTGATGCCAGCATTTGTCTCTCACTCGCATATGGGAGAGGAGACCCCCTTTCAGCCACTGGGTGGCTGTCCCACGGACCCTACGCCTAGTGATAGGGGCATGCCTATCTTGTAGATCCACAAAGATGTTGTGGAATGTGGCGACGACGATGAGGGATCCAGTGCTCTGTAGACTGTTGACCAGTCCGTAAGCCTGAGTTCCTCCAAGAACAGGTCAGGTTTAATCTGGCAAAGTTTCAACCTGGATGATTTTGTGGGAACCTTAGGGAGGGATATTCCATATACACAGAACCAGAGAGTGGTCCAATATGGCATCGGTAGGGCCCTACTGAGGAGATCCTCTCGGGACGGTTTGACATAATCCAGTCCAAGAGGGAGCAGGAAGTGCCATTTGCCTTTTGACTGGCACCTTTCACCAGTTGTGTTAGGATTGGTGGCAAGCAGGGCCTCAAACTGCTTGACTTTTCCCCATCCCAGTTTAGGTTAATGTCCCCCAAGATAAGGAGTTCATTTACCCCGGTACTGGGACAGACAGTATCCAGGAGATGAGAGAGGCCCTGCAGCCTGCCCTTAGGTGGGTTGTAGGAGCATACCATGTGCAGTTTATTGGTGTTGCCAAGCAGCAGCATGGTGTGGAGGAGCTCACAGGTTGACGGCAGCACGGAGGTGTGGTTTATAAGGGATACGTTGAGGTGGGCCCTGTAGTAAATCAGGATACCTCCTCCCCTTTTGCTCCCTATTCTGTCCTGCCATTTTAGCTCATAGCCAGGGAGCCTGCAGACCGAGTCGGGAATCTGGGGTTTAAGCCAGGTCTCGGTTATCCCCAGGATGTCAGGCTTGTAGAGAGTGACCCATGCAGTGAGCTCGTCAAGGTTGGGAAGAAGACTCCAAATGTTGATGTGAGCAACTTTCAGGCCCTTTTCCCTCCACCATTTCTGAGGAGAGTCTTAACCCTCATCTCCCTGTGGGAGTGCAGGGTCCAGACCCCACTCCCATCACTCCATACCAGTATCAAATTTTGGGAGTGCTGGGCCCTATAGGCCCTGTGCTCCCATCTATCCATAAGTGTAGAGGCATTGTAAAGAACTGTTGTCTCTCTGTGGGAGCCACTCCCACTATTGCATAATGGAGGGCACTGCAGTCCCATTACTGCATAATGGTATCCTTATGTGGGAGCACAGGGCCCTCTGGACCCTATGCTCCCATCTACCTCTAATTGTGGAGACACAATGCAAACCTAGAGATATTCCAAGTAATCCTTGTGCTGCAAATGGTGCAATATCTCAATAACCGTAGGAACATTTGGCAAAATTCCACCACAGTTGTAATCATGGACTAGCAACCTGCATCATTGCCTAGTGGTGTGCTATCTGCGTTTAGTGAAAAATCTGTATCTTGAACCGTTTTTGAGATATAGGTGCGGAAAGGTACTGCATCTGCCACAATGTTATCATATGGGAAATTTCCAAACTTTGAAATGTTGTAAGTATGGAAGTGATGTAAATGTTACCACCTGAGCAGCAAAAGTCACATCTCTGGGGTAAGCCCTTTGTAACCTGAAAATTCCAGCCTGAAAGTCCTGTTTCTTTGCAGTGAAGTGACAAAGAAACTGTAAACTTTAAAAATCCTTTTTGATGAGGTGTGAAAAGTCCTTTTCGTGAGCTGATTCACTTTTTGCTAGGTGTCAAAAATCCCTTTTCATGAGGCCTAAATCTCTTTTCATACCATGCAGCTACCTAAAAGACTGAACTGAACATACTCAGAACCCGAAATTTCAAAACTGGATAACTTTTGGAATGGATTAATATTTTTTCACCAAACCAATACTGACTTCTTCTTTGGGGCAAGCTGTTTTTATGCTAGAATTTTCAGACTAAAATTCCAAACGGTGTGGCCACAGTGCGATGAGGAAAAAGCAGTCAAAAAAGGTGAAAAAACCCCGACTTTTACAGTTTTTTCATTATATGCAACACGAAATCCGATCAAAACAAAACTTGGTACGTCAAGAGATCTACCCTATGGGACAGTGTATACAAAATTTCTTGTATAGCTGTTAAACGGTTGCAAAGTTATTAAAGTACAAAATTTGAGGTTTAACATTAAACTACCTACTCAACCCTAATGACAGTGGCGCAATATATTTAGGGGTTGCAGTTGCAACCTCTGTAGTTGGGGTTGAGTAGGCAATTCAATGTTAAACTCAAAATTTGCACTTTAATAACTTTATCACCGTTCAATGGATTTGCACAAACTTTGGTATGCACCATCCTGTGGGGTAGTTCTCTTGATGTGGCAAGCTGCTTTCGCTGACTTCTGTTGTCTGCCAACTCCCTTCTGCTAACCTATGTTTCCTTTATAAATTATGCTCAACTTTATCTAATACCTGGTTCCTCCTCCTCCTGCTAGTGTTCTATTTGTTAATTGTAATTAGAGTATGATATATAGTGAACGCTTGACCCCCGATTCTGACTTAATCTGAAATTTCTTGCATAAGATTACTGTGTTCTCCAATTACTGCCTGTTTTTGAATTTTCTATTACTGTATTTGATCTAAAATTACTGTATTATTTGATCCTAATGTAGTCTGCAACAGTTTTGTTAGTTCAGCCTGTACTGTTTTTGACTGCTGTCTGCCAGACACCTGCCTTGAACTTTTTTTTGTATCTTCTTAGTGTTTTAGTGAAAATATTGTTTTCAACGCATGGCATTGTCAATGAACTGCATTTCCCGGGTTGCCCCTGAAAAAGGGACTGTCTTGTCTCAGTGGGCTCACCCAGTTACCAAAATTCAATGAATGAATAAATAAAATAAGTTACATTCCAGTTGGATGTGTAGTTTCTGAGTTATAGAGAGGTGAAAAAAACATGTTTTCACTCATTGTCTTTGCTGAGATTTTTCCTTGAACTTGCCTACAGCCCAGATGGTTTGTTTATTTGGTCTGACATTTTCAGGGCAGAAAGGGACTACCTCACAGATGTGCCTTTTGTTAGTTTGGTAAAAAAAATAATAAGCCATTTTTAAGTTATTTCAATTAAAAATGTGAAAATTTTTTTCTGAGCATGCTCAGTAAGCACTAAAATATAGCTGTATGAAACAAAAGAGGAATCCTGCTTTGCATGAGAAAATTCCTCTTTCATATGGTCGCCATCTTGTTTTCAGTTTGCCTGAAATATTCAAATTTAGAAACCCCACAAAACGATGCACCTGGGGAGGAACCAACACATGCACTGTAGCTTGCTTATTGGGATCCCTTAGGTACATTTTGCACATTACTGCTTGAAAAATGCCCTTAAAATTGGCTTTTATTAAATTCTTCTTTTGTATCCATGTAATACGAAGTAGTATCTTACGTTGTATAATGAGATACGAAGTAAAATCCTACTTCGTGAGCCGAAAATAGAAATATTGCTGTAGAAATAAGTTTTACTGCCGACATCGGGGTGCCCAATCCTCATGTTAGCACTAGATGGCACTATAGGACATTGGGTAGCCCACTCCCAGAGATCTCAACACAAGAAAACTGTCCATTTCTGACAATGGGGGTGCCCAATCCCCGTGTCGGCAGTAGCCCCCCCAAGACAGGACACTGGGGAGCCCACTCCCAGTGTCCCCAGTTATAGCATATCCCCACCACCACCAGTACTGTGAGACACTGAGGAGACCACCCCCAGTGTCCCGAAATGTTTATTTATTAAAGTTATACCTGAAAAAAAGAAAACAGTTCCCTGAAGTCTTTTTATTTTTTTAAATCCTGTAAAAAGAAAACAGTCACTTGTTGTCTCCCCATGCCCCCTCCCCATCCTGACCCTCCCACTAAGCACCCCATCACCCCATAGCCCCTTGCCCACACCTCCCCTTGCCCAAAGACCTCTGATGGTAAGTATTGGGTAAGGGGGTGGGTGGTGGGTTGCTCAAGTGGGAATGTGTTGGGATGGGGAGATGACAAGAAACTATTTTCTTTTTTTCAGGTTTAAAAAAAGTCATCGGGGGACTGTTTTCTTTTCACAGGTGTAAATCACATAAATATTTTGGGACACTGAGGGTAAGTTCCCCAGTGTTCTACACTGCTGTGGGATGGGAACTAAATGTTGACATGGGGATTGAGCCCCCCAATGTTGGCAAATTAATAAAACAATGGGTTAAATGGGCTGTGGGGGGTGCAGCAGCATCTGACACCTGGGGTGGGCATCCCGGGTGTGGGATTATATAAATAACTTAAATAAGTACACAACTGACTAGGGTATGGCGATTGGAGGGTGGGGGTGACACGAGACACCAGGGAATATGGGGACAGTGATCAGGGAGTAATTGGTGCCACTAGACACCTGGGAAAACAAGGGGACTCAGACCTCACACTACAGCTGGCAGCAGGAGTTCAGCTGCGGCTGCAGAACTAAATAAAATCTGCTGTTCTCATACGTAGAATGCAGTGGAAGGCTGCTGTCACTAAGCTGGGCACCTCGGATTTCGGGTGCCCAGAAAAAGTATTTATGGGGGGGCTAATTGTGAAAAACAAACATCAGAATGTAGCTAAATGAGGCCTGTTTAGCTAGGTTCTGGTGTTTGTTTTGTAAAATGAAATTAATTTTTTTGTATTTTCCACGCCTTTTAGTTCCTGGAAAAAAAAAACAGGATGGTGGTTGGCGTAAAAGGAATTTTCTTTCATGAAAAAGGATTTTGTCCTCACAAAAAAGAAAATGATCTCATGAGACTGAATCCTTTTTCACGAGATCAATTCCTTTGTTAAACTTTGTACCTCTGTCTTGAAAAATGAATCTCCCATAGGAAATAATGGGAACTTAAAAACTGAATAACTTTGCAACAGGTTAATATTTTTGCACCAAACAGACACTGGCAGTTCTGTTGCCAAAGTTCTTTCTACCATAAAACAAATCACACCATCTGGGTGCAAGACGAGGAAAAAACTGCAAAAAGTGGTGACTTCCAACTTTTTGACACTGTTCAGATCTCAGAATCTGCACATTCAACCAGAGTGAAACTTGCAATCTTAAGAGATCTACCCCATAGGACAGCACATACTAAATTTTGCGCAAATCCTATATATATATTTATTTAAGAGAGAAATTGGAATTACAATCCTTTGAGTCAAAGACTCCTTTGCAAAGGCTCCATGTCAGATAGACACATACATAAAATAACTGGATATTAACATAGGTAATACAGTACAGGGAATATGTACAATTGGCAGGTTACAGCTGTAGTGGTCATAACAGTAGACCCAATGTCATAGAAAATTACATATGGTAGCTTTCAGTTTCAGGGGGTCTTAAATGGACCATGAGTCATAATATATACACAGTGAGAGAGGAGTAATGAGGGAATTAATCAAGATACATCAGATATGGTTCCCCTTTCCAGTGTGTATCCTATGTGAGTAAACTAACAAGTTATGAAAATGTTCCTCCTAGGGATTAAGCTATGCAACCTATAGAGATGAAAAGTAGGAAGATGTAACATTATGTGCAGTCACAGGCTGAGGAGGCAAGGAGGAGGGTCTTGAGGCCAAGGCTGGGTACCATGGATATGGAGAGTGGAAGGTTGTTTAACCACAGGGGAGCCCGATACCGGAAGGATCTTTTACCAAGGGTGGTCCTACAGTGGGGGACCAGGAGGGTGGTATTGGGGGAAAGCCTGTCTGCTTTTCTGTTGGGAACTATTAGGATGAGGTGGTATAGGCCTTGAGGGGCTTGCTTCTGGAGTATCTTTTTTGCAAGAAGGCAAGTGTGATACTTGAGCCTGCCATTGAAGTTTAGCCAGTTCGTTAGATTGTACAGATCACATGTGTGAGTGGAACAATCACAACCAGAGATCATGCGGCAGGCTTTATTGACAGCTAAGTTAACGCATTGTAGGGCTGTTTGGTCTGCAGTCCCGTAGATCATTATGCCATAATTCACCAAGGAAAGGACTGAGGAGGACACTGCTAGTCAGAGGGCCTGGGGGGGGGGTAGGCAGTGCTTATGTCAGAATAGGATCCCTAGCCTGATGTTAATGGAGGATGAGATGTGTTGGATATGTGTGTGGTAGGTGAATGAAGTGTCACGGTTGCTAACAAGGTACTTGAAAGAGGAGACCTGTTCAAGTTTGGAGCCTAGTGAGTTCATGATAATTAGCGGGGTGCTACAGAGAGGGCTCTGACGGTGTGCAAAGATCATAGTCTTTGTCTTCTTGTAGTTGAGCAATAGACAATTCTCAGAGAACCAGGCTTCAAGTTCCCCAAAGAAGGTCTGTAGGGCGGTTTGGAGGGAGTAAGGATGAGGGTGTTTCCAGAAAACCACGACGTCATCCGCATAGAGCAGTAGTTTACCACTGCAGGATTAGGGAAGGGAGTTTAGGAAGAGGGTGAAGAGTAGTGGACCAAGAACGGATCCTTGTGGGACCCCGGCAAGGACTGGTCTACTGGAGGAGAGTGTGGTATCTATTTTGACCTGTTGAGTATGACCGGATAGACAGTCTTCGAACCAGGAGGTGGCCTCTGGGGAGATGTTCAGGGCAGTAAGGGAGTGGAGAAGCAGTGTGTGGTTGACATATATCTATTTATATACTGTGTGTGTGTATGTATATGTGTATATACATATATATATATATATACATACACACACACACACACACACACACACACACACACACACATATTGTAAAAAAACTCTGTTAATGCATCAGGTAGGGTTTCTATTACAGCTACAAAAGTCTGGAAATTTTATGTTAGGGTAACCAACCCTACCACCCCACCCCACCCTACCACACCCACCCTCCACACACCAACAGATGCTGGGGTGCCTTGGGGTCATTGGGCCTAACTCTCACCACATTCCATGTGTAAGGAAGCTTAGTTGGTACAGTATAGTAAAATGGAGTGAGAGTTAGGCCCGATGATGCCAAGTCACATCCTGACATCTGCTGGTGTGTGGAGGGTAGAGGGGTTGGGGGTGGTAGGGTTGGTAACCCTATCATTGAATTTCTGGACTTTGGTAGCTGTAATCAAAACCCTAACTGATGCATTAACAGAGTTTTTTGCAATGAATTTCCCTTGTTTTGAGAAAGTGTGGTTCACACATATATAGTTGCGTAGGAGCAGGATAGGCCCCCATGCACTTATCACACTGCCATCGCTCATAATGGTATCCATTTGTGGGAGCGCAGGGCATACCCATAAGTGTAGAGACATTGTGATGAAACATTATACAATGGCAAAAGAAAATCTAAGAAGCCGACTGGCTGCTCAGTCATAGACACAGTGATGTCATTAGACAATAACATCACTGTATGTAGGGCTGGCATAGAAAAGACCGCATTACAATAACAGGAATCATGCAGGAATCACTCCCGTCTCATCTCCCTACAGCAGTCAAATGTTGCTGCAAGTGCACACTGAAGTAGTCAAGGCTTAATCCCCCCACCCACATCAAATACTAATTTCATCTCTAGCTCAGACATCAGAAAATCCACAGTTTATTAAAAAAATAATTTACATTTTTGGTGACACGCTTTCCCCCCAAATGGAGCAGGTGTGAGTGAACTGCAGAAGACCATAACTATCACGCGCCTGGTTCACTGATGCTGCTCATTTCGGGGATAAAATGGTAGCAAACTAGAGTTTCAATCCTGCAGTGCCACTAACCTTGCCACAAAATGTAAATCCCCATCTTCCTCATTCTGTACTCACCGCTGAAAATAAGTGAAAAAATAACCTAAGCGGTGACACTGTGTCTCTGAAATCCTGACACTACACACATGCCGCACAGCTACCTACCAGTTCTGCATGGATGGAAAAACAGTTACAATTTAAAGAATAAAAAAAGAAACACATTTCAAATACAGCCCATTTCTATGGGAGGCTGAACAGCCAGGGTGGGGGACGCAACGATCACAACATGGTTAAACAGGAGAAACCTTTGCTGACTGGCAGGGCACAGTGAATCAGCTTACAGCTCCACCTCGTGACAGAAATAAACTGGACTTTTTTGTTTAAATGTACTCCTCCACACACAAAAAATGGAATAAAAAATGTAGACAAATTTTCTTTTTTAATTTTTTCTCTTTTGTTAAAAAATGGGCCATTGTATAATAGCAATAAGGCACTCCAGAGTGTGTGTTATTGTGTAATAACATCACTCCTGGGGTGCTGGAAGCACTCAGCTTTGCCTCATGACAGAAGAGTAAACTGGACTTTTTTGTTTAAATGTACCCCTCCACACACAAAAAATGGAATAAAAAATGCAGACAAATTTTCTTTTTTAATTTTTTCTCTTTTATTAAAAAATGGGCCATTGTATAATAGCAATAAGGCACTCCAGAGTGTGATTTATTGTGTAATAATGTCACTCCTGGGGTGGTGGAAGCACTCGGCTTCGCCTTGTGCTTTGACCCACCCCAGGAGTGACGTTATTACACAACAGCACACACCCTGTCATGCCTTATTGCTTAATCATCTCCCTGTTGGGAGCCCTGCACTCCCAGTACTGCATAATGGAGGGCCCTGCACTCCCATTTTTGCATAATGGTATTCATATGTTTGCACACAGGGCCTCTGGGTCCTGTGCTCCCATCTACCCATAAGTATAGAGACATAGTGCAGGCCTAGAGACATTCCAAATAACCCTAGTGCTGTAAATGTGGCAATATCTCAGTAACCATAGGAACTTTGGAAAAAATTCCACTGCAGTTGTAGTCATGATCTGGCAACCTGCACGCACGCTTAAGCTGGGCTTAGTGAAAAATTTGCAATGCTCACTCCCTCGCGACTCCATCGCTCAGTTGGGCTCCGCTGCCACTTTCCCAGACCATAAGTCCCGAACATCTCTTAGAAAACAAACAAACAAACAAAAAAATTTCCTCACCTGTATGGTCCCGCTGTCGGTCTCTAAATGCCAAGGAAAAAAAGGCAGAAAAAAACATCCCCTGAGTCCATCTGCAAAACAACACAGTTCAACCCAGAAGCTCTCTGATGGTGGAGGGCAACCCCTTATGTCTCACAAGACCACTCCACACAGTCACAGTTCCTTCTCAGTGCAACTAAATCTTAGGAGCAAAAAAAAAGGCTGCATTAGAATGCAGACATCCACTCCACAGCTATGCCAACAGCACTAGCAACCAAGGACTATTTTTTCAGTGGCACAGGAACAAATACAATAAAAATAAATTGAAACACTAAAAAAGCCAGTTTTTTTCTCTGTCTCAAAAAAAAAAAAGGTGGGGGGGACCATTGTATAATCACAATAAACCACTTTAGTGTGTGGGTTATGCTGGGATTGACCCATGGCTGACTTAGTTTGGCCACGAGGCCACACCAGCCATGGGTGCATCCCAGCATAACCCACACCCTGTTATGGTTTATTGCTTAAATGAACCTTACACTTAGAAAAGTCAAAGCAAGTTTATGATCTTCCTCTGGCTGGAGGACTAGAGTTTCTTCCAAGAAAATGTAATCTTGAGGTGGGAAGATCCCACTTCTTTACAATGGGCCATAACCTATGGAATACGCTGCTGTCCTATATGAGACCTTCAGATGGTAAAATTATTAGCAGCAGAATTGGTAAATAGTTGTCTAATCAGGCACACAGGAATTCAGCTTATTGCCCCAGTTGGGATACTAGTTAGTGTGAGATTTACATACACTGTCACGTAATTGCCTTTTAATTGATATTTATAAACTGAGTTCTGTACAGTACATTGTTTTGTAATATTTTATCCTTTTATATTTAATTTAGGCAACTATATCTATTGCAAGAAAGGACCTCATTGCAAGTGAGCTCTGCTCAGTTGAGTCTGCTGTTCATATGAAATATGTATTAAGTTTTTTCAATACCATACCATGCTATGCCATACCATACTCAAACATACATACTATTGTTTAATACTGTGACATAGCTGAATAAGACACTGCCCAATTTGTTATTTAGAAAGAGTTAAAAGCAAGGATACGTTCTATCCTCTCCTTTTCTGTCTCATCTGTCTGATTGCACAATCAAATTTTCTTGTGACATTTCGGAACTGATCACTCTGACAGTCTTACGTTTCTCCTTCTCCTCCTGCTATCTCCCTGCCTTCACTTGCTGTTTCTGTCTTTTCCTCCCCCTTGCTTATCTGTAGTCAAATATGGCAACTCATTCTTAACATATTTAGAATGGAAGGAACTGCTATATTCACAGTTTCTTAGACTTCGCAGATTTTGCAGTGAAGAGGATGATTTTCCTGAGCAGGCTCAAATAATGCACAGTTTTTTTTATTAACAGGGGACAGTGGGACACCCTAAAATCACAGTAGGAAGAGCATTCTCCCATGTCAGTAATATGCCCCCTAACCTCGACCATCTTAAGAGGAATACTCTAACTCAACAACAATGACACATTCCACTAGTGCTTATCTTCCATCACAATGCACCTTCTCTTTGCAGGATCATCACTAGGAAACCCCCAGTTCTGCAAACTGAATCTTATATCAAAGCTTCCTTTACAGAACCGCATATTGCTTCCTACTGCCGACCTCCCCACACGTGGAAACTCCTGATATGAAGCAGCCTATATACGCCTAACAATTCCCCCCTACTAGGTACCAAGGCTTGCAACAGAGCTCACTGTTATACCTGCTAATTATATTGTCTTGCGCATGTGCAAGCAACATTTTGTGGCAGTAGCAGATGGTAGTAGGAGAAATGCAGAGGTGTGTCAGTTTTGGTGAATGCAGGGCATGTTTAGAAGGTGCATCCCTCATTCTCCATGTAGTGAGCATGCTAGCGGTGAGACAAATTTTGTACAAAGTGCCACCAACTTGAAACGAATTTGCTGCTGCAATCCGAGACAACCTCATCATGCAGTGGCACAGATGACACGCCTCTGCTACGTGCCTTTCTTGGTCAAACATTTCAATCAACGTGGTGGTGGTGGTGGTGGCAGGAGAGCAAACCTTGTAACCTCTCTGCCTCGCCACCCCACCCCACCGGTCCCTGCCTGAACGGTGGGAGGAGGCGCTTCCCTCGCCTGCCTCCTTCACGTCCCACTGTCTTTGACCGAAAAGTTTCTCTCAGCCCGTGCAGAGCAGGCCACAGCCTAAGCTCTGCATGGGCTGGGAGTATTGAGTGCCCAAAAGGCACTTGTACTGTAAGCGTGATTCTGATTGCACTCGTTGACTTCCTGCCTGGCGACATTGGGGTGCTTAATTCCCCCCAAACATCCTTTAATGTGGCACACTTGGAGCCCACCCCAGTGTGCCAAACCCTGCTGTGGTGCTTCTGACACCAGTATGCTCACTCCAGGTGTTGGATGCACCCCCTACATATCTTCTGACCTCAGGGTGCCCAATCCCAGGGTCAGCACTGATCTCCCCGGGAGTGTGGCACACTGGGAGCCCACCCCAGTGTGCTGACATCCAGGTTTCCCTGTAAAAATAAAAAAAGGACCCACAATGTCTTTTTAGTTTTTTATCCTAAAAACAAGAAAAAGGTCCTGAGACATTGCCACCAGCCCCCCTTCCCAAACCCGCAACCTCCCTCTGTGCACCCCACCTCCCCTCACCCACCACCCATACTTACCTGCAGAAGATGGAAGCAGCGATCTTCAGTGGACCGGGAACACACCTGCACTCTTCAAACACCCATCACAAACTGATGAAATGATTATAAATCCTATAATGACACTGAATGGGGGGGTTTCAATTTAGGTGGTTATCTCACCCATTTTGGGGAATTTTGGTCCCAAATTTTCAACATGGGATTCTTGGGACCCCACCTCATGAACTCAGTCACTGTCATTTCGTTATTTGGTCCCAAAAGGTCATTTCGTGGTCACTGCATGGAATCACCTTTTGGGACTGATTAACAAAATGACAGTGCCACTGTTCATGAGGTGGACTCCCAAAAAGCCTATGTCACAAATTTGGTGAAAAAATTCCAAAAATGACTGTTACGAGGTTACATTGTTCAGTTTGCACGATGCTCATAACGCTGCTAATTTTTAATATTTTCACTCCAGATTTTCAGCATTGCCATTTTTTCACATCTCCTTATGAACAGTACAGCTGTCATTTTTCACATCCTGCCTGAAATGTGTTTTCGCACATGTGGTGCACAATGGCGTGGTTGCTGTGGGAAATCAATGTTTGGGACAGAGTAACAAAATCACAGTGACACTGTTCATGAGCAGAGGTCCCAAAATGCCTATGTTGAAAATCTGATTAAACAAATCCCCAAAATAATTGCATTACGGGCGTGCATTGAGCAGTTTCTATGCATGCTCGTGACTTCACCAATTTTTCATATATTCACTCCAGATTTTTCAACATTGCCATTTTATTACACCTCCTCATGAACAGTGCAATTGTCATTTTTCACATCTTGGCTGAAATGTATTTTCGAACCTGTGGTGCCAAATGGTACAGTCACTGTGCAAAATCACCTATCGGCTAACAAACTGATAGTGCCACTGTTCATGAGGTGGCGTCACAAAAAGCCCATGTGGAAAATTTGGAGTGCAAATATCAACAAACGCCCGGGGTGTTAGGGTTTCCAACTGTAACTCCCCACTCTGTAGAAACTGAAAGATGTCAGGGTGTGACTTGGGATTGTCAGTTTTAATGCTCACGCCATCCCAACCCCACCCTCATCCTGCAGCCAGTGACAGGCAACGAGGTGTGCCTTGGGCTCTTCGGCCCCAAAGTTCACTCCATTCTCCTATACTGCACTCATTTCAGTGTATTTCCTTATGGAATGGGGTGCGTGTAAGGCCCAAAGACCCCAAGGCACACTGCGACACTTGTCGGTGTCTGCAGGGTAGGGTGAGGTTCAACAGCATGAGTGTTATGGCCGATGACCCAAAGGCACACCCCAATACCTGTCAGTCTCTGCAGGGTGGGGGTGGGGTTGGCATCAGTTCAATACTTCACGGCTATTCCTATTATGCATCTCTCTAACTCCTGCACTACCAATGCCAATGCCAGCATGACAACATTCGGCATTGACAAATGCTTGTTTATTTCTAGTGTCACTGAAATTTAAGGTCCCACAGGTGTTTTTCACATCACCAAGGAGTTCTCATGCACTTCCACTGATGTGGTATATCATATTCCTTGCAGGAAGTGTGCAGCTCTCTACATTGGAGAAACTGGCAGATGGTAGGCTGACCAATTCAGGGAACATTACAGGGAAGTCAGTAATGGAGACACTGATAAAACCATTGTATCCATCTTTACCAACAGGGACAACAATGTCAATGATCTTTCAGTTTGTGTCCTTCAGCAGAGTTTATGGGATGCTAACCAAAGAAAAAATGATATACACCTCCAACAACGAAACATTTACAGCGATTGTCAGTACAGCGATCACAGTGCCAGGTCACTGTATGGACGGTCACTGGACCCAGGCACTGTATTTGGGGGATTTGCACCCTCTCCCCTAATCAGCTCCAACTCGGAGTTGATTATAAACAGTGGGAGAGGGAGTGTGGGGGCACAGCCCCCCGCGTGGAGGGTTCTGAGGGCAAAGACCCCTGAAGAAAACATGTCCAAGTCAGAAACTGTCTACCAATCGCAAATGTGGCCAACATGATGGTTTGGCTGTCCTGGTTGGCTGACAAACTTTTTGTTGACGACCGGTCGTAGATCTAGATAAAACATGGAAACCAAGCTGATCATACAACTAGGCTTCCAGCAGCCCTCCAGTTTAAATGACAGACTTATTTTCTACTAACATCTTTTAGCCACCTTATGGTTTTCCACCATAGTCACAGAAACATAGAAATATGGAATCTGACAGCAGATAAATTCAGCTTGGCCCACCTAGTCTGCCCATTTCTTTACCTGATGGATAAGCTGCAGATTCTACTTAATCAACAGCTTACTTACTCCTACCCGCCACTAGAATTGCCTTATGTCTGTCCCATGCATTCTTGAATTCTCCCACTGTTCCTGACTCCACAACCTCCTCAGGAAGGCTGTTTCATGCATCCATAACCCTCTCTGTGAAAAAATACTTTCTAACATTACCTCTGAAGCGTCCCCCCATCTTCAAATTGTGCCCCCTTGTTCTTGCACATCTTTTTTTCTGAAAGATTCTACCCTCTTGTACTTTGTTAATTCCCTTGAGATACTTGAAAGTTTCTATCATGTCCCCCTCCCCTTTCCTCAAGAGTATACATATTACGCTGCTTTAGTCTCTCCTCATATGCCTTCTGGTGCAGACCCTGCACCATTTTGGTTTCCCTCCTCTGAACAGCTGCCACTCTGTCTATGTTTTTGTGGAGATGGGGTCTCCAGAATTGCATGCAGTACTCCAGATGGGGTCTCACCAACTGTCTGTACAGAGGGATAACAACTTTCTGTTTTCTACTGTTGATGTCTCTCCCTATACATCCCAGTATCCCCCAGCCCTCCTTACTGCCTTCTCACATTGCTTGCCCACCTTTAGGTCATCTGATATAATTACTCCTAGGTTTCTTTTGATTTTTGTTGTTGTTATTATCTCACCCCATTGTGTACTCTTCCCCTGGGTTTTTGTTTCCCAGATACATTACCTTGCACTTCTTTGCATTGAATCTGAGCTGCCACATATTTGACCATTCCTCCAACCTTGCCAAGTCCCTTTTTATCCTTTCCACTCCACCTTGTGTGTCAACCCTGTTGCAGATCTTTGAATCATCTACAAATAGACATACTATTCCTTTCAGGTGCTCTCCAATGTCACTTATAAAGACATTAAAGAGGACCGGTCCCAGTATCGAACCCTGCGGTACCCTGCTAGTTACCCTGCTTTCTTTACTGTGGACTCCGTTTACTATTACCTTTTGCATCCTGTTGTCCAACCATTTTTTTTTTGTTTGTATGATCTATTTTTCCCGCCCCCATGCTCGCTGGTCCTCCACTTCTTCGGGCTCTTGTCAAGTTCCCCCTGACCTCTTCTGACCTTGCCTGGTCCTCCTCTGATTCCCCAGATTGCAGCCGAGCCCCGGGATATCCCGGTATATCCCTTCACTGGGGGGGTCCCTCTCCTCTGAGGGGAAAGGCACCGGGGGGGGAGGATAGCCCCAGTGCACACTTCTAGGGGCCGGGGATGCTGCTGGGGAACAGGAGGCACTGGGAAGGCACTGGAGGCCCTCAGGAACTGAGAGCCATCATCTGGAGGCCAGCGAGCAATTTTCCTGGCTTTCTTGAGGTGCATGATGTCCGGACATCAAGGTGAGAGCTGACGTCTGTCACGCAGCACCCCTAATGACCTTGATGTGCTGCTCCACCACCGGCCTCCACCAGTGGTCGCTTCAGCACCGGGTCATGACCCCTACCCTCCCTGGAGACAGTGAGAAGTCGTGGGATGCTCACGCTGCCTCCCACCCGGCCGGCCCTCCAGCGCCCCGTGCTTGTTCCTGAACCTGGGTCGCTGGCGTCGCAAGTGGAAATCCTACTGCTGCGCCGATGGGCCAGTTCAACCAGTTTTTTATCCAGGCTACCACCTTGGGACCCACCCCAAGGCTGGCTAACTTGTATATTAATCTTTTGTGTGTGACTGTGTCAAATGCCTTGCTAAAATCTAGGTAGGCCATATCCACAGCCCATCCTTGGTCTACTACTTTGGACACCCAGTCAAAGAAATCTTTTAGGTTCATCTGACATGACCTTCCTACTGTGAAACTATGCTGCCTTGGGTCCTGTGCCCCACTGGCCTCTAGGTACTCAACAATTCTTTCCTTCAGAAGTGATTCCATCATTTTCCCTACCACTGAGGTCAAACTAACTGGTCTGTAGTTTCCTGCCTCGGCCCTGCTCCCACGTTTGTGAAGTGGAATCACATCCACCCTCCTCCAGTCCTCAGGTACCACCCCACTCTCCCATGATTTGTTAAAGAGAGTAGTCAGTGGCATTACTAGTTCTACCCTTAGTTCTTTTAGAATTCTGGGATGAATCCCATCAGGCCCCATTGCTTTGTCCACCCTCAGTTTCAAGAGTTATTTCAAAACCCTTTCTTCTGTGAATGGCAAGGCAAGGCAAGGCAAATTTTATTTAAAAAGATGCCCATCCCGGAGGCTCTGGGCACCGTACAACAATCAAATAAATACAACACAGCACACTAATAATTAATTAAGCACACTGCTCCAAACAAATTAAAACAAAATTTGATACACAATTTGCTACCCTCAGCTACAGCTACACTTAGAATCTCTAAACCTACAGTAAACATAATTTTTTTTTTAAAGCAGATATAAACTATAAAACATAGTCTGGGAATGCCTGATCATACAAGAATGCCTTGAGGTGGGCCTTAAATACCTCAAAAGATGGGGCCTCCCTAACAACTAAAGGGAGCAAATTCCACAGGACGGGGGCAGCAACACTAAATGCTCTGCCGCCAGCAGTTCTTAACCTCGTCCTAATCGTGAGGAGGCCCCTAGAGGAGGAGCAGAGGGAACGGACTGAGACAGCAGGTGTAAGAAGGTCACTCAGGTAACCAGGAACCAGGCCATGTAGGACCTTAAAGGTGAGCAAGCCCACCTTAAAGAGGACCCTCCACCTAACCGTCAGCCCAATGCAGTTGATGCAGCATCAGAGTAATATGACAGTATTTAGACTGTCCTGTCAACAACCTCGCCGCTGCATTCTGCACCAGCTGCAGTCAGCGGAGGGTACCCCCAGAGACCCCGAGATAGAGAGCATTACAGTAGTCAAGACTGGACGTCACAAAGGCATGCACCAAAGTAGGGAGGTCCAGTGGTAGAACTAAGGGCTTGATCCTGGCGCTATTCCTCAGATGATAAAAGCTTGTACGGACAACGGAAGCCACCTGAAACTCAAGTGTCAAACTGCTGTCAAGAATAACACCCAGATCACGCACCCTAGAGGAAGCCTTCAATGGTATAGAGCCAAGGCAAAGTCCTGTCTCCGCACCAGAGGCCAACCTATCATGCCCTCTGTTCGACTCCACCACCAGTACTCCGTCTTACTGGGGTTCAGTCACAACCAGCTGGAGGCCATCCAGTCATTGATTTCAGCAAGGCAGCTGTTAAGCACTTCTACTGCACAAGATGTTCCAGGGTCAAAGGAAAAGTACAGCTGGGTCTCATCAGCATAGCAGTGCAAACCCAAGCTGTACTTCCTAATGAGCTCTCCCAGGGGTAGCATGTATATGGCAAACAACATCGGTGACAAGACCGAACCCTGGGGAACTCTGCACAACAGGTGGTCAGGGGATGAGGAGAAATTCCCCATCCCTACCCTCTGCCTCCTGTTAGATAAAAAACACTGAAACCAGCTGATAACAGAGCCAGTGAGTCCACAGAATTCCCTTAGGTGGTCAAGTAACACTCGATGGTCCACAGTATCAAATGGTGAAGAGAGAGATCGAGGAGAACAAGAATTGTCCCCTCCCCTCAATCTCTAGCCCTAAGGAGGTCATTGTGCACCTGAACTAGTGCAGTTTCTGTGCTATGCCTCGCATGGAACCCAGATTGGAGCAGCTCATAAAGATTGTGGGTCACGAGATGCTCCTCAAGCTGAAGCGCCACCATCTTGTCGACAATCTTACTGAAAAATGGAAGATTGGAGATAAGATGGTAATTTGCCTTGACATCAGGGTCCAACGATGGTTTCTTTAGAAGGGGTCTCACCAATGCCTCCTTCAAGACATCAGGAAAGACCCCCCTTTGACAAGGAACACCGGACAATCAGGGCAAACACTGGGCCAACGGAGTCAACACATCTCATTAAGAAACGGGTTGGCACCAGGTCCAGTTCACAAAAGGTGTGCCAAAGCTTGGAGGCAATCTCATTGACCTCAGCCACCTCCACCGGTCTAAACTCACCCCAAACAGGTGGAGTGCTCTCCGGTCACCCATGGCGACCACTGTCAGCCAGATTCTGGTCCACTGGTGGAATCCGCTGCCTAATGGCAGACACCCTGTCTGAGAAGAACCGAGCAAACTCATCGCACAATGCATTCGAAAAAGCTACCTTTGGCTGTAGACAGGAAGGATGAAGGAGCCTGTCCACAGTCTGAAAGAACACAGTTGGTCGGTTCCTCACAGCAGCAATTTCCCTGGACAGAAATTCCACCTTCTTATGGTTGATTGCCCCCTGGTATGCACCATAGTGCGTACGTAGGGCCAGTTTGTCTACTTCCAGGCCAGACTTCCACCAGCAGCGCTCTAATCTCCGACCCAAGGTCTTCATCTCCTTGAGCTCCCCGTCATACCAAGGGGACCTCAAGTGAGAAGACCTGGGTTGTACACGGAATGGTGCGAGGGAGTCAAGCGCACCAGAAAGTGCCTTATTATAGGCTTCCACTACCATGCACACCCCTCCACCTCATGCATTGTCCACACAAGATAGGTCAGCCACCGCCAAGAAACCCTCAGGGGTCAACCCCCTCAAAGGGCGATAGCTGACCATCTCTGCAGGGGGAGGGCTACTGAGGGGGGCCTGAACTGGAACTTCACTTTGCAATGATCGGACCAAACAACCCTATCAATGCTGAGACTATTTATCTCAAGCCCCAGTGAGAACACCAAATCCAACATGTGGCCACCCTGATGAGTCGCGGAGGAAACTCCCTGCACAAAGCCCAGAGATGACATCATCTGGAGGGAGTTATGACCAAGCTGAGATGATTCATCCTCTGCCCAAACATTGAAGTCCCCCAGCACTAAACATCTGGGGGCCTCCAATGTTTCCCCGATGACGAAATCGGCCATTTCCTGCAAAAAATCTCCCGCCACCCCAGGAGGGCGGTAAATCAGGAGAATCAAGCAGTCTGTGCCCGGAACCCCATGAATGGCCACACATTCAAATGAATGTGGTGCTCTCACTGGATGCACAGTGAAGCACAGCTCAGATCTAAAACAGATGGCTACCCCCCCCACCCCTGCGTTCCACTCTGGGGCAGAGCACTACGGTATACCCGGACGGGATGGCAGCCTCTAAAACTCGGCCAGCATCATCACCAATCCAGGTCTCTGTAATGCAAGCCAGATCGTCCAAAGAAACCAAGTCTGCCATAATTGCAGTCTTGTTTCTGACCTACCTGGCATTGCAAAGCACCGCCCTCAGGGGATTGGTGGACAATGCAGTCCATCTGGCTACCTGCCCACTCGGTCTAGAGGGAACCCTGGTGACAGGAACTAACCACGTCGGGCCTCTCCTCAAGTCTCGTCTAATCCCAGAGCACCTTCTACACCCCACTACCTCGATCCCACCACCCGCAGTGCAAGGGGCACCCCGGCCCGATCGAGTCCTATGACTCCTCCCAATTCCACCTCCCTACAGCGCCTTGCTGTAGTATCTGACACAGGGAGGCTGAAAAAAGGCCAAAGATCAAGCAGCCGGGATGCCCCATACACTATCCTGGCCCGCCCCAGGCCTGCATACATTTCCAGACACATCCCCTACAACTACGTAATCCCAAGACCAAAACAAAACTCACTACCACAACCTCCACACATACAAACACCTACACACACACACACACACACACACACACACACACACACACACTCACTCACTCACTCACTCACAATACACACAGACACACAAATCAAGTAAACACTAAACCCCGGCAAACAACCCCCTAAAAACAAAACTCAAAATTAAATCTTCAAAAATAATTCAGAAAAGCAAACTGAAAATCACATAAAAAATGCCAATGCTCAGGGTGGCACAAGTCACTTTATATTCAGATTTTCCAGAGTCTTTTGGCAGTCAATCCCAGAAGATCCCAGAATTTGGAAATTTCTTAGGCCCCCTAGTCGATAAATCCACAGGGGCCCAAGTCCCAGAAAGCAATCCGCAAATGAATATCCCAAGTGGCACTCTCACTGCCAATAGGGAAGTCTTTTAAATGGTAATTAAAACCACAGAGGTGCTCTCACTACCTCTGAAGCAAAAAATTCAATCCAAATGCAGTAAATAAATTCCCAATAAACTGTTTGTTTGATAACTGAATCTTACTTTCAGGATGAAATGATTTTCAGGACAAAAGGAAGAGCCCCTCCACTGCTCACCCCAACAGGAGATTATCCTGTGCTAAGGAGCCACAACTATGGCCCCCAGCATGGAGACCGCTAAAAAGAAGACTCTCCTGAGAGACCTGGAGGCTGCCGATAGCACACCTGCTCTTCACTAGACGTGCATCGGCACTTCCCGCAGCGGCCCCAATGCACACACAGGCGCCCCTCAAAGGGCGAGCAGAAAGAGGTATACCAAGTGCCCAAGTCATCCATGACTCAGTAAAATGTCGCAAATCCTCTAATTAAAAGCAGCGTGGTGTTCAAACAAAATAAACTTGCCAACATAAAATACCAACAGCAAACTTTTCTCGCTTTCCTGCATGGGTTAGCAGACCCCCTCGCTCACAGTACTCCAGGAAATCCCACATCAGTCCCTCTGGCCGATCTCCAGAGCTATTACACTGCCAAAAATCCTAGTCCTGCTTCTTCCATGTCCAGCACTGCAAAGCACATCAAAAGACAGCAAGTTTAGAACAAAGACAATCAAAGGCTAAAGCACCAGGAACAAATCTGGAGAAAATTCCCCAAGTTCAGGTTTCCAATTCGAGAAGGCAACTCCCGGAAAAATAATCCACTCTCCATCTCACCAACTCCCGATTCTGAGCTGCCTGCTGACTCCAACACTCAAAATGCTCTCTCCATGAGCACTCGTACCAAGGATACCAACCGATGCAGCAACAACTGAACACGGCAGCGAAAATAGCGACCGCTAAAGCAAAAGCGAGTAAACACTTTACCAGGGAACGTCTTTGAAATAAAAATAAGATGAAACATAGAAATATAGAAGCATAGAATTTGACGGCAGATAAGGACCGCTTGGCCCACCCAGTCTGCCCATTTCCCTACCTAATGGATAAGCTGCAGATCCTAGTTAACCAGCAGCCTACTTCTTCCTACCCCCAACCCCTAGAATTGCCTTATGACTGTCCCATGCATGCTTGAATTCCACCACTGTTTTTGACTCCACAACCTCCTCTGGAAGGCCGCTCCATGCATCCACAACCTCTCTGTAGAAAAAATACTTCCTTAAATTACCCTGAGCCGCCTCCATCTTCAAATTGTGCCCTCTTGTTCTTGCACACCTCTTTTTGAAAGATGCTACCCTCTTGGACTTTGTTGATTCCCTTGAGGTACTTGAAAGTTTCTATCATGTCCCCCCATCCCTCCTTTCCTCGAGGCTATACATATTAAGCTCCTTAAGTCTCTCTTCATATGTCTTCTGGTGCAGACTCTGCACCATTTTAGTTGCCCTCCTCTGGACAGCTTCCATCCTGTCTATGTCTTTGCGGAGATTGGGTCTCCAGAACTGCACTCAGTACTCCAGATGGAGTCTCACCAGCTGTCTATACAGAGGGATAATAACTTCCTGTTTTCTACTGGTGATGCCTCTCCCTATACATCCCAGTATCCCCCCAGCCCTCATTGCTGCCCTCTCACATTGCTTGCTCACCTTTAGGTCATCTGATATGACTACCCCAGGTCCCTTTCCATTTTGTTGTTGTTATTATCTCACCCTCCATTGTGTACTCTTCCTGGGTTTTGTTTCCCAGGTGCATTACCTTGCACTTCTTAGCATTGAATCTAAGCTGCCATACATTTGACCATTCCTCTAACCTTGACAAGTCCCTTCTCATCCTTTCCACCCCACCTTGTGCATCAACTCTGTTGCAGATCTTTGTGTCATCTGCAAAGAGACATACTTTTCCTTCCAGTCCCTCTGCAATGTCGCTTATAAAGACATTGAAGAGGACCGGGTCCTAATACTGAACCTTGCGGTATCCCACTAGTAACCCTCCTTTCTTCAGAGTGGACTCCATTTACTATTACTCTCTGTGTACTATTCTCCAGCCAATGTTTTACCCAGGCTGTCATCTTGGGACCCACTCCCAGGCTGGCTAACTTGTATATTAATCTTTTGTGTGGGACTGTGTCAAATGCCTTGCTAAAGTCTAGGTAGGCCATTTCCACAGCCCCTCCCTGGTCTACTACTTTGGTCACCCAGTCAAAGAAATCTATCAGATTCGTCTGGCATGACCTTCCCGCTGTGAATCCATGCTGCCTTGGGTTCTGTGCCCCTCTGGCCTCTAGATACTTGACAATTCTTTCCTTCAGAAGTGATTCCATCATTTTCCCCTATCACTGAGGTTAAACTAACAGGTCTGTAGTTTCCTGCTTCTGCCTTGCTCCCACTTTTGTGAAGAGGAATCACATCTGCCCTCCTCCAGTCCTCGGGTACCACCCCATCCTCCCTTGATTTGTTAAAGAAGGCAGTAAGTGGTGTCACTAGTTCTAGCCTTAGTTCTTTTAGAATTCTGGGATGAATCCCATCAGGCCTCATTGCTTTGTCCACCTTCAGTTTTAAGAGTTCTTTCAGAACCCTTTCTTCTGTGAATGGGCTGGTATCAACTTCTGTATCCAGAGTGCTTCTATTGTTTGTTTTAGGTACCTCCCCCTCTTCATTTGTAAATACTGAGCAAAAATATGTGTTTAGTATCTCTGCCTTTTCATAGTCACCCTCTGCCCACCCCCTTCCCTTTATTAAGCATCACTATCCCTCCATTGGTCTTCCTTCGCTCCCTGATGTACCTATAAAAGTTTTTATCCCCCTTCTTAACTGAGTTGGCTATCTTTTCCTCGGTTTGGGCCTTTGCTGTTCTGACTACCTTCCCAGCTTCCTTTTGCTTTAACTGATACAGTTCTCTGTCCTGCTCCTTCTGTGATTCCTTGTACTTCCTGAATGCTTTCTTTTTCTCTTGAACCTTCACTGCCACTTCCTTTGAGAACCATAGTCGTTTCTTACATCATTTTTTTTGTTTATTTGCTTCACACGAAGGCTTGTTACCTCTGTGATGGCAGTTTTTATTATTCCCCATTGTTCTTCCACCCCTCCTTCCTGCCCATTTGCTAGTGCATTCCTTAGGCACTCACCCATTTTGGCAAAGTCAGCCCTCCTAAAGTCCAGTACTTTTGCCTTTGTATGGCTTGACTCTATTGCTGTGTTTATTGTGAACCATACTGTTCGGTGGTCGCTAGTTCCCAGATGGCTACCCACTTCTACATCTGTGATCCTCTCTCCATCTCCATTTGAGAGAACCAGGTCTAAGATTGCTCCCTCTCGAGTGGGTTCCAATACTAGTTGTCTAAGGCATGCTCCCTGTAGAGCATCTAGAATAACCCCGCTCTTTGAAGTGAAAAATAAAACAAAATCACACAGAGCAACAAAAACAAGTAGTGAGGGCTAGGGCTGGACATGTATCAACCCGCCTATTCAGAGTGTTTCTCTTGTTTGGTTTAAGTACCTCCTCCTCTTCTTCCGTTGTGAATACTGAGCAGAACTATTCATTCAGTATCCCTGCTTTTTCACTGTCACCCTCTGTCCACATTACCTCCCCTTTATAAAGTGTCTGTATCCCTCCCTTGGTCTTTCTTCGCTCCCTAATGTACCTGTAAAAGGTTTTATCCCCCTTCTTAACAGAGTTGGCTATCTTTTCCTCAGTTTGTGCCTTTGCTACTCTGACTGCCTTCCCTGCCTCCTTCTGCTTTAATTGATAAAGTTTTCTGTCCAGTTCCTTCTGTGTTTCCTTGTATTTACTAAATGCTATCCTTTTCTCCTTCACCTTCCCTTCCACCTCTTTTGAGAATCATAGTGTTTTTTTCCTTCTTTTGTTTTGTTGATTTGCTTCACACAAAGGCTTGTTGCCTCTGTGATGGCTGTTTTAATTATTCCCCATTGTTCCTCCACCCCTCCTTCTTGTCTGTTTGCTAGTGCTTTTCTGAGGCACTCTCTCATTTTCCCAAAGTCAGCCCTCCTAAAGTCCGATACTCTTGTTTTGTATGGCTTGACTCTATGGTTGTGTTTATTGTGAAACTCTTGTTTTGTATGGCTTGACTCTATGGTTGTGTTTATTGTGAACCACACTGTTTGGTGGTCACTTGTTCCCAGATGGCTACCCACTTCTAAATCCGAGATCCTTTCTCCGTCCCCATTTGAGAGTACGAGGTCTAAGACTGCTCCCTCGAGAGTGGGTTTCAACACTAACTGTTTGAGGCATTCTCCCTGTAGGGCATCAGGAATTACCCTGTTCTTGGACGTGCCTTCAGCAAAGGTACTCCAGTTAACATCTGGTATATTCAGGTCCCCATCAACAATATCTCCCCTTTTTCTGCTATTTTAAGGATGCCTTCTATCATTTCCTTGTCCATTTCCTCCCCCTGAGATGGGGGTTTGTACACAACCCCCATGCGGATTGTGGTGCCATTTCCTCTCTTCAGGGAGACCCATAATGACTCATCAACTTCCTGTTTACTCTTTAGTTCTGTTGCTTTAATCCCTTCCCTTATATAGAGAGAGCCACTCCTCCTCCCTGTCCCTCCGGTAGATTGTGTATCCTGGTATGTTGACATCCCAGTCATGGTTCTCTGTGTACCATGTTTCAGTGATGGCCACAATATCCAGGCATCCCTCTTCCATGAAGGCCACTAGTTCAGGGAGCTTGTTCCACAGACTGTGGGCATTAGTACTCATCACGCTCCATTTTTTGATGGCCTTATCCCTTTTAGCCCCATCCCTGTCCTTACTGCCTTTTTTCTGCATTCACCCCTGTCCTGCTCCCTATTGACTTCTCTACCTTGGTGTTTACCTCTCTAACTACTGTGTTTTGTGGGGGAAGGCTGGGATTTCCCTGCTCCTTTTCAGTGCCTTCCCCTCTTGGCTAGTTTAAATGCTTGCCAATGAAGCATTTAAACCTGTCACCTAGGATCCTGCTTCCCCCCTGGACAGATACAGACCATCACACCAGTATAGGCCTGTATCCTTCCAGTCTGTCTTTTTTTAACCCCACCCCTGTTATACTCTTTTTTCACCCCCACCCCTATCATATTGTTGCTTGCATATGTGCATGGTTTGTTTGCATGTGTGGGGATGCCTGCACACACTTCCATCCTGTGTGTGTGTGTTGTCACCTTCACATGGGCATTTCAGCTATGTCTGCACATTTATTTTCATTTTTCCTCAGATGTCTCCATCTCTGTCTCCTTCCCCTCACATTTGTCACATGTCATCCTTCTAACTAGACCCTGTTAATTAGTCCCCACTTGAGAACTTCTCGGCTCATTCACTTCTACTATGCCTTACCATACCTAGCATCATCTTTTGTTTCCAGATTCTTTCCTTACCTTGCCTATTATCGCTTTTCTCCTAGAACCTCCCCCTTTTTTCTTTCCTCACATATATATCCCTTATTTCCCCTTATCTCCCTACTAACTTTGCTTTTCTTTTTTCTTTTAGATAATTCCAGAAGACCTAAGGTGGAAACATCAGTTTTAACTCAGTTTTCTATTTTCAGCGTGCATTTAGTATGACCATAATGTTTTGTTTTCAGTCCACATGCTGACACAGCAGCTTGTTTCTTTGTTTTGACACGTGTAGGTGCTGTAGCTAAACATTTTAATACTGCCGGGCACACAGGTGCCTCTCTATGGTTTGGGGAGTTAGAAGTCCTCTTGCCATCTCCCCAGGGAGGAGAATTTAATAAAGTTCTAGAGTGCACGGAAGGCACTGGAGTTTTGAAATGGATGCACTCAGTTCAAATATGGGGATGAATAGAGACGCAAATTGGAGTGCTTGCTGGTAGAGTCTTTTGATTATTTTAGACATAGTGTCAGTAGCTACTAAGTTTCCTATGTTCATCACATTTTCCCCTTTAGTCCCCTCCCTTCTGAAAACTATAAACACTGAACACATTTATTATGGTTATTAACTAGGAGGGAATAGCTAAATTCCTTTCCCCTTACCTCCCAATCTTTTTCTGCTCAAATTCCTCTATCACCTTTTTGCTTTCTTGGTGAGGCAAGGTTTTTGAATAATATAATTACCTAACACATATTGACATTATTTTTTTAAAGAATCAGAGTAATAAAACATCAAAAAACAAAGTCAGATAGCAATTTTCCCTCCCTCCCCACACTTTTCCTTCTTCCCCTCTAGATGTCCCCCATATTGAGAATATAGGTTTTAAATTAAAGAGATGATGTTGTTAAGTGGAGCTATAACCTGCTGTTCACCAATACTCTATAGTCTGCATTTGTTTCTGTTTTTGAAGTTTATGTAAGTGTAATATTAAACAATTGTATGCATGTTTGAATATACTAGATCGGCCTGACAGTGCCTGATGTTTCTCTTTTTCTGTGGAATTATTAGTATAAACATCCATTTCTCTATAAGTAACCATATTAGTATGGTTATTGATATGTTAGGCTTTTTTGACATATATATTTTTTTCGTAAAGTTGTTTATGTTCAATTTGAACTTTTATGAAATAGCAGTAAGTAAAGAATACTCTGAGTATTATATATTTCTATGGTTTGTAAACTTCTTTCCCTTACTCCGAGCCGCCAGTGATATAATATTTTTACCACTGCAGCCCTGAACACTGTGACCACATGTAGCAGGTCCGGTGTTAGTGTATGGTTGCTGTGAAACCCTTTGGCGTTGATTTCAGTGCATCACCCACTGGGTTGGCATCATTGCGTAAGATGTCAGAGGCAGGCCACGGTGGTGAAGTTAAAAGCTCGTGAAATATTTTTTGGCTCTGCCTGACTGCCAGAAATGCTGTTAGTGTTACTCACATTTTATTTAATACACTGCTCAAATGCAGTAAGTATCACGCTCACTTTCATTTAAAATATATTGGTTACATAATCTTAACTACAGCACTTGGTTCAAACTTGTGAAGCTTCTTTTTTAACACAATTTTTTAACAGACATAATCTGGCCATCGTGCTTTGAAATACAATCAATAATTTAAAAGGCGGTGAGGTATGGCAGTGTAACTACTGTAGTTTTACACTTTAGCAATACAGAGGACTTCACTTTTCTCAGACATGCATATAATGGTATTTGGAGTGTTTGGTGGATGGGAGTGAGTCACCAGATTTGATATATCCATAACTTATGTTGAAATTGAAATAAAAAAAAACCTTTGTATAAGTAAGCAATTATGCAAGGACGATGATTTGACATTTGTAAGAAGTGTTGCAATACTGTACTAAACAAGCAATGACTATACTGTGAATAATTATCAGTTTGATTTTATTTAATGTAGTTTGAACAACAGCGGTCAGAATATAGAAACATAGAAACATAGAAGTTGATGGCAGATAAGGACCGCAAGGCCCATCCAGTCTGCCCATTTCTTTTTCTACCTTATAAATCTGCCATCAGCCTTTGCTCTGTCAGTGGCCTATCTATTCATACTCATTTGTATTGCTCCCTTATGCCTATCCCATGCCTGTTTGAAGCCCTGCACTATATTCATAGCCACCACTTCTTGAGGTAGGCCATTCCATGCATCCACCACCCTTTCTGTGAAAAAAAATTTCCTCACATTCCCCCTTAACCGGCCCCCCTCTAATCTCATGCTGTGTCCTCTTGTCCTGCTATTTTTCTTATATTTAAACATGTTAGATTCTTTCACCTTGTTAATACCCTTAAGGTGTTTGAATGCCTTGATCATGTCACCTCTCTCCCTCCTTTGCTCAAGGGTATACATATTGAGCTCTGTTAATCTGTCCTCATATGTCTTCTGATGCAGTCCCTGCACCATTTTTGTTGCCCTTCTCTGGACTGCCTCAATTTGGTTAATGTCCTTGTGAAGGTGTGGCCTCCAATACTGCCGCAGTACCCAGATGGGGCCTAACCAGTGTCTTGTAAAGAGGGATTATTACCTCCCTCTTACGCTTCTGATACTCCCCATTTATTACACCTCTAACATCCCCTAACCTTACCTACTGCTTTAGAGGTCTGCTTGGATGATTTCAGGTCATCAGTGATGATGATGCCCAAGTCTCTTTCTTTCTTTGTGACTGCTAGCAACCCTCCCAGCCTATAGGTGGCTTCAGGGTTTCTCTTCCCTATGTGCATGATCTTGCACTTCTTTGCATTAAATCCCAGTTGCCACTCTTCTGACCATTTTGCTAGTTTATCCAGATCTCTTCTCATTCTGCCCACCCCATCTGGATTATCTACTCTGTTGCAGATCTTGGTGTCATCTGCAAACAGACAAGTCTTACCCTCTAGTCCATCTGCAAGATCACTAATGAAGATGTTGAAGAGGACTGGCCCCAGGACTGATCCCTGAGGTACCCTACTTGTGACTTGCATCTCTTTTGACTGTATACCATTTACCACCACTCTCTGTTTTCTGCCTGTCAACCAGTTTGCCACCCAGTAGACCAACTTCTGACCCACCCCGAGCCTACCCAGCTTATTTATCAATCTTCTATGTGGAACAGTGTCAAAGCTTTGCTGAAGTCAAGGTAGGCAATATCAACTGCTCCCCTTGATTTCCTCTGGTTACCCAGTCAAAGAAATCTATGAGATTAGTTTGACAGGACCTTCCTTTGTAAACCCATGCTGTCTTGGATTCTGTGCCCCTATGGATTCCAGGTGTTGCACTATCCTTTCCTTAAGGAGTGCCTCCATAATCTTGCCCACTACTGAGGTAAGACTGACTGGTCTGTAGTTCCCTGCCTCCTCCCTGCTACCACTCTTGTGGAGCGGGATCACATGAGCCCTTTTCCAGTCTTCTCGGACCTCTCCTGTGCTCAGAGACTCACTAAACAGTTCTGCTAATGTCTCTGCTAGTTCCACCCTTAGCTCCTTAAGTACCCTGGGATGTATGCCATCAGGTCCCATTGCCTTATCCACCCTGAGCTTAGCAAGCTCTTGTAGGACCCTTTCTTTTGTGAAGGGAGTAGTGCTCACCTCCCTCCCCTGTGTCCATGGTGCTGAGCTGTGGGCCTGCCCTACCTTCTCTTCAGTAAATACTGAGCAAAGTATCTATTTAGGATAGATGCTTTTACAGGGTCCTCCTCACATGCTCCCTTTTCTCCATTAAACTTAGCAATACCCCCTCTGGACTTTCTCCTTTCACTAATGTATCTATAGAAAGTCTTGTCACCTTCTTTTTACTGTTCGTGCTAGTGTTTCCTCAGTTTGGGACTTTGCCTGCCTTACTGCCTTCCCTGCTTCCCTTAGGGCAGTTTGGTATGCCTCTTTATCTTCATCCCGCTGTGTTCTCTTATATTTCCTGAAGGCCAGCCTTTTGGCTCTGACCTTTTCTGCTACTGCATTTGAGAACTAAAGTGGTTTCCTTCTTCTTTTGCACTTCCTTTTCTGTCTAACACAATGGGATGTTGCTTCAAGTATTGCATCCTTAATGCTTGCCCACTTTCCTGTGTACCCCCTCACCTGTGTTTCTTTTTGCCAGGGCTAGCTTAACTCTGTTGGCCATCTTATCAAAGTCAGCTCCACTGAAGTCCCATATTTTTGCCTTGGAATGGGATGATTTAGATGTAGTAGCCAAATTGAACCATACCATTTGATGGTCACTGGCCCCCAGGTGACCTTCTATCTGGAGATCTGTGATCCCTTCCCTGTTAGTCAGTACTAGATCTAGGATAGCCCTGTCTCTTGTGGGTTGTTGTACCAGTTGTTTGAGGCCCTCCCCCTGCAGGGAACCCACTATGTGTCTAGTTCTGTCATTCATTATTTTTATTATTCAGTATTATAAACAATTTCCTGAGGCAGCCTTTATTATACAGGTGAAAGACTGAGAATGGTTTGAATGCCTGCTTAAAATGCTTATGAAAATAACATTTGAACAGATTGCAGAAGATTTGACTGCTGAGCATGGAAGTTTATTGTGTCCCTCTCCTTTTCTCTTTGAAAGGCAGCTCCTCACTCCTTTAGTTTCCCAAGGTCCTGACACATTCTCTCCACCCCACCCTTCTGAGTGTCCACCCTATTACAGATTTTGGTGTCATATACAACAATGCATATCTTCCCTTTCAGTTCTTCTGCAATGTCACTTATAAAGTCATTGAAGAGGCCCTGTGGCACCTCACCAATCACTCTCCCCTCATTAGAGTGAGTGCTGTTAAAGATTATAGGCGATAAAACTTACAGAACTTAAACTGTCAGCGTGATTCATTAAATATTAAGAAACATAGAAACATAGAATTTGACGGCAGATAAGGACCGCTTGGCCCACCCAGTCTGCCCAGTTCCCTACCTAATGGATAAGCTGCAGATCCTAGTTAACCAGCAGCCTACTTCTTCCTGCCCCCACCCCCTAGAATTGCCTTATGACTGTCCCATGCATGCTTGAATTCCACCACTGTTTTTGACTCCACAACCTCCTCTGGAAGGCCGTTCCATGCATCCACAACCCTCTCTGTGAAAAAATACTTCCTTAAATTACCTCTGAGCCACCCCCTCATCTTCAAATTGTGCCCCCTTGTTCTTGCACACCTCTTTTTTTGGAAGATGCTACCCTCTTGGACTTTGTTGATTCCCTTGAGGTACTTGAAAGTTTCTATCATGTCCCCCCTCTTCCTCCTTTCCTCGAGGCTACACATTAAGCTCCTTAAGTCTCTCTTCATATGTCTTCCGGTGCAGACCCTGCACCATTTTAGTTGCCCTCCTCTGGACAGCTTCCATCCTGTCTATGTCTTTGCGGAGATTGGATCTCCAGAACTGCACGCAGTACTCCAGATGGGGTCTCACCAGCTGTCTGTACAGAGGGATAATAACTTCCTGTTTTCTACTGGTGATGCCTCTCCCTATGCATCCCAGTATCCCCCAGCCCTCCTTGCTGCCCTCTCACATTGCTTGCCCACCTTTAGGTCATCTGATATGACTACCCCCAGGTCTCTTTCCATTTTTGTTGTTGTTAGTATCTCACCCCCCATTGTGTACTTTTCCCTGGGTTTTTGTTTCCCAGGTGCATTACCTTGCACTTCTTAGCATTGAATCTAAGCTGCCATACATTTGACCATTCCTCTAACCTTGCCAAGTCCCTTGACATCCTTTCCACCCACCTTGTGCATCAACTCTGTTGCAGATCTTTGTGTCATCTGCAAAGAGACATACTTTTCCTTCCAGTCCCTCTGCAATGTCGCTTATAAAGACATTGAAGAGGACCGGTCCTAATACTGAACCCTGCGGTACCCTACTAGTAACCCCCCTTTCTTCAGAGTGGACTCCATTTACTATTACTCTCTGTGTCCTATTCTCCAGCCAATTCTTTACCCAGGCTGTCATCTTGGGACCCACTCCCAGGCTGGCTAACTTGTATATTAATCTTTTGTGGTGACTGTGTCAAATGCCTTGCTAAAGTCTAGGTAGGCCATGTCCACAGCCCCTCCCTGATCTACTACTTTGGTCACCCAGTCAAAGAAATCTATCAGATTCGGCTGGCATGACCTTCCCGCTGTGAATCCATGCTGCCTTGGGTTCTGTGCCCCTCTGGCCTCTAGATACTCGACAATTCTTTCCTTCAGAAGTGATTCCATCATTTTCTCTACCACTGAGGTTAAACTAACAGGTCTGTAGTTTCCTGCTTCTGCCTTGCTCCCACTTTTGTGAAGAGGAATCACATCTGCCCTCCTCCAGTCCTCGGGTACCACCCCATCCTCCCATGATTTGTTAAAGAAGGTAATCAGTGGTGTCACTAGTTCTACCCTTAGTTCTTTTAGAATTCTGGGATGAATCCCATCAGGCCCCATTGCTTTGTCCAGCTTCAGTTTTAAGAGTTCTTTCAGAATCCTTTCTTCTGTAAATGGGCTGGTATTAACTTCTGTATCCAGAGTGTTTCTACTGTTTGTTTTAGGTACCTCCCCCTCTTCCTTTGTAAATACTGAGCAAAAGTATTTGTTTAGTATCTCTGCCTTTTCACAGTCATCCTCTGCCCACCCTCCTCCCCTTTATTAAGCCTCACTATCCCTCCCTTGGTCTTCCTTCACTCCCTGATGTACCTATAAAGGTTTTATCCCCTCTTAACTGAGTTGGCTATCTTTTCCTCGGTTTGGGCCTTTGCTGTTCTGACTGCCTTCCCAGCTTCCTTTTGCTTTAACTGATACAGTTCTCTGTTCTGCTCTTTCTGTGATTCTTTGTACTTCCTGAATGCTTTCTTTTTCTCTTGAACCTTCACTGCCACTTCCTTTGAGAACCATAGTGGTTTCTTACATCGTTCGTTTGTTTATTTGCTTCACACAAAGGCTTGTTACCTCTGTGATGGCAGTTTTATTATTCCCCATTGTTCTTCCACCCCTCCTTCCTGCCCATTTGCTAGTGCATTCCTTAGGCACTCACCCATTTTGGCAAAGTCAGCCCTCCTAAAGTCCAATACTTTTGCCTTTGTCTGACTTGACTCTATTGCTGTGTTTATTGTGAACCATACTGTTCGATGGTCGCTAGTTCCCAGGTGGCTACCCACTTCTACATCTGTGATCCTCTCTTCATCTCCATTTGAGAGAACCAGGTCTAAGATTGCTCCCTCCTGAGTGGGCTCCAATACTAGTTGTCTAAGGCATGCCCCCTGTAGGGCATCTAGAATAACCCCACTCTTCGAAGTGGCTGCTGCAACTGCACTCCAGTTAACATCTGGCATATTCAGATCACCCATTAGCAATATCTCACCTTTTTCTGCCATTCTAAGTATACTTTCTATCATTTCCTTGTCCATTTCCTCCCCCTGAGAAGGGTGTCTGTATTGCCGGTCTCCAAATTTACCCACAGTGCTTCTTCTCCTCCCTGTTTTCCCTTTTGTTCTGTTGCTTTGATTCCTTCCCTTATGTAAAGACTACTCCCTCCTCTTTTACCCTCCTGACCCTCCTGTAGATAGGTGTATCCTGGTATGTTTATGTCCCAGTCATGGTTTTGTGTGTACCATGTTTCTGTGACTGCCATGACATCCAGATGTTCCTCCTCCATCAAGGCCACTAATTCAGGAAGCTTGTTACTCAGACTATGGGCATTGGTACTCATTGCTCTCCATTTTTGATGGCTTTACCTTCTGTTGCAGCATCCCCCACTGACCTTTCTACCTCGGTCTTTTTCTCATTTAGTACCCTGTTTTGTAGGGAGAGGCTGGGATTTTCCTGCTGCTTATCAGTGCCTCCCCCCTTGACTAGTTTAAAAGCTTGCCAATGAAGCATTTAAACTGATTGCTCAAAAGACTTGTTCCCTTCCTGGACAGATGCAGACCATCCTGTCAGTATGGGCTGGTGTCCCTCCAGGTGGAACCCCAGTCCCCAGTGAAGCCAAACCCCTGTTCTCCACACCATTTTTTCAACCATTCATTAAACTGCATGGTGCAAAGTACCCTCGCCTCACTCATGCCATTGACAGGCAGCACCTCTGAGAAGGATACTGTGTGTGCTACTTGTCTTAGGCCCCTCCCCAATTCTACAAAGTCCTTCTCCACTGCTCTAATCTCATGTTGAGCCTAGTCATTTGTCCCTAGGCGGACAATGACATCCAGCTCAGACTCCGTCACAGCTGTTCTCGTGATCCTGAGGATGCGCTTCCTGTCCCTCCAAGCCATGGCACCAGGCAGGCACCTTACTTCAGTTTTCCCTGCTCCGCCCAGTTCTATCCCCCTAATAATTGAGTCCCCCACCAGGAGCTGCTTCCTTTCCTTGTGGTGTCCTCTGCCTCCTTCCTGTGGGTCTCCCTTGCGACAGTTGTCCTCAGCCTCCTTACTCTCCTTTGTGGGTGCATCCATAAGGGAGCTTTGCTCCCCCAGAATGGTGTATGGATTGTGGAGTGGAACAACTGACTGGGTGTGCCTCTGTTCCACCATTCTCACCCTCCCTGAGCCCACTGTGGTCCAACTGCTGTGCTTTCTTCGCAACCTCTGAGGTAGTGGTGGTGGCTCTGGTGCTCCCTGGATGGGGGAGGTTCCCTTCCTACCGTCCAGTGTGGCCTGGGGGAAGGTTCCCTTACTACTGTCCAGTGTGGCCTGAAGATGGGCAACTTCCTCCCTCAGGGCAGAGAGTTGTCTGCAAATAGGGCAGCATCTCAGCCTCCAGAAGGACTCCCAGAAGACTGATGCCCCACAGCCATTACATTGCACTACTCCCCACATGTTTATCTACCTTTTTTTTTTGTGAGTGTTTGTGTGTGTGATTGGTTTGTTATATGTAAGCAATAATACCCAACAGGGTGGGCGGTATTGTGCTATACCGGACCGCCCAGGGGCGTGTGTGAGGGCCCGGCGCGCGCGCAGGCGGAGGTATAACCTGGAAGGTCGGTATAGCTAATACCGCCACCCTGGAGGGTATTATTGCGCTTAGAAAATGGGCACTGTAAAAACATAAGTTAGATAAAAAGAAAATTAATACAAAATTAGTTTAAAGTAATTTTGTAAAAAAAATAGTTCCTCCGCCTGCATTAGAATGTTGTTTTTTTTTTTTTTTTTTGAGTTAGGGTATTTTGTCCTACTGGATACTCTTAAGTTTAAAAAAAAAACTCTCTCCTGGGGAGCTCTATAGTGCAACAGGTCACCCAACAGCAATTGTTTGTTTTTTTTGTGTCTTTGTTTGCTTTTAAACTACAGAAAGAGGCAAAGCAACAGTCTGTGTCAATAATTTGTAAAATGGCAATGTGGGCTATTTGTAAAATGAAACATTTTAATACATGAGGGTCTGTTACTGTTACATTTACACCCAAGAAGATCATTTCATGTGGCTATATTACTGATATAGGCAGTGGCTCTTTAAATATCAAGCTTTGTGTGTACCTGCTGGTTGCTGTTGGTGTCGCTAGAGAACAGCTCATCTATGTTCATAGAGGTCATAAGGTTGAATAAAAAGGGAGCTGGAACAGATATGATGAGTATTTCTTTTTAAATTGGCTTAATTATGCTGAATTATGTTGAATGCTTACTGGAAATTGCTTTCTTTTACTAAAGGACTCACGTGGAATGCATTGGGTCACTGTGGAATTGATCTAGCTCGCACTGCCATGCAAGCGTTTCTGTGTGTTTTTATTACTTTTTTTTTACTTATTGTTTTGCTTGTGTTGTCACTTTGCTGCCTGTTTTTAGGTTGACTTTTCTTTACCATTGGGGTTTTTGATTCAGCTTTTATTTTGGGTATGATGCATCCAGCCGAATGCCACAGAGGAACGGTGTTTTGTTTTTTCAACATCCCGCTAATGATTGTTTAACTGTGGGATTTATGACTAGGCAACTGCGTCAGGGCTTAGTCACTGAGACTTACTGTTTGACGTGCCATCTGTTATTGTGTACAATTGTTTTTTATGCCCCATTGCAGAGAACGGTGAACAAGTTTTTTCGGTGCTCATTTCAATCTTGTTTAAGAAAGGCACGTAATATTTTACTGCTGGGGAACATTGATGGCTTTTAGGCTGCAAATGAATATGTCTGAGACCTCGAGACAGGCACATAGCAACGG
This sequence comes from Neoceratodus forsteri, assembly GCA_016271365.2. Taxonomy (NCBI): domain Eukaryota; kingdom Metazoa; phylum Chordata; order Ceratodontiformes; family Ceratodontidae; genus Neoceratodus; species Neoceratodus forsteri. The sequence continues at coordinate 1,596,798,219 of CM057450.1, forward strand.
GAGATCGCGTATGTGGAAATGAATATGGCGGTGCACTTTATGCTGATTTTTTTTACTTTCTGTGTTCTACTGTTGCTTTTTATGCTTGTTTGATGTGGTAATGATGCTGCTGTGAGGGGGTTGGCACTCGCTAAGGTTGCTCATTCAAGATGGCGGTGCTAGTCAGTTGAACATTCTAGTGGCCCACTTATTCTTGGAATGATATGAGGAAACACTGACTGATCTAGTTATTTGCTGGTCTCTGCTGTCTCATACCGGACTGGCTAATTGATGGTATTAGCCAATCACAGAACAGATTTTTGCTTGCCCATTTTCTAAAGAAATATATATATATATTATACAGTGTGTATGCTTATATTGTCAGTGCAGTGTGCTAGAGAGGATATGACAAGTATGCATGCACTCTTGAGGAAATGATGTCAGAACCCCAGGTATAAAGGAACTATTTCCAGGGGTGGGTGGGGTGAGGGGTGGGAAGGGTTGGGCCTAAACTGTGTCCTCACAAAACAATCAGCTAAGAGCTCTGACCCACCGCTGTGATGAGTGCCTTCCTGTCAGCAAGATACCCTACACAACAATTTGACAGCGAAAATACCCTGTTAATCAAACAGAGAAAAATCCAGACATCCAAGTCAGACACAGGTAAAACCTCCCCAGCCCCAAAACAGCCTGGTGGTTTGTGCTCTGAAAGCAGTCAGCCCCAAAATAAGTCAGCTGTGCTTTAAACTCTTCCTGCACTGAAAATCTTAAAATTGTAACAAAGACTGTCTTTTCTGATAATTCTAAGTTCCTTATTTCACCTTTCAGTTAGAAGTAGCTTCCACCTGCAGAATATCTGCTACAAACCAAAGACAATTGTAAGGTTCACCTTCTCTGTTGTGAGCACAACTCGCTTTCTTGAAAATCCTGTTCAGTATTGCAGCTTCTAGCCAGAGGTAGTTTGACTTGAAAATATTAGCTGTTATAAAAACAGCATCTGCCTTGTGTTTTATATAAAAATCTACCATTTCATATCATTTTTATGTTTGCAGTTATGTAAAGCGAATGTGTCGTTATGGTAGTGGATTTTGAGAGGTGTGTCACGGTCAGTCCAATGCAAGGGGTAGTCTGCAAAGGGTTCGACAGTGCTAGACCAATCATCAGTCAGGCTGATCATGACATTCTTATGGGTTTGCTGGGTGGAAACTGCATGAAGTTCAAAGGAAAGTACCTCTAGAATCATAAAACAGCTCTTTTCGTTGATCTGCATAACGTTGCCCAGCAAGCAAAGTTGATCAGAGTCATGATCAACCTGCTGTGGTACCTCTAATGTAAAAACAATCCCTCCCACACTCTGTCAAGTATTCCTTCCCACTGCTTCCCCATTCCTTCTTAATTTTCTGACACCAGGGTGCCCAGTCCCCTGTGCCAGCTAGTACCCACCCAGTCCACCCATTTTCATTGTGTGACACCGGAGAGCCCAGCCTCGGCACCACCAAACATAATTAAGAACTGCTGATAAGGAAAAAGGAAGGCGAGGGTCCATGTGTTGAGGAACATGTATATGAATGCATTCAGGGGAACTCATTCGTTCTTCTGGGCTAATGGTGACCTGAACACTGCTGCAATCCCCTCCCTACCATAAACTGCTTTGATCCCCCCCACCAGAACACTGTCACCTCACCAGAATACCGTCACCTGAACATCAGGTCCATTTAAAGAACCAGAAAAGCTTCAAACAAGGCACAAACCCTGCTCCAGCTGACACCCCCCACCCCACACAATCACTAACAGACTCCTGACCCCACTCCAGGCAGGGGAGTAACCAGGATTTTAACAAGCATTTGTCAATGCTGAATGTTTGCTTGCTGGCATTGGCATTGGTAGTGTAGGAGTTAGAGAGATGCATAATAGGAATGGCAGTGAAGTATTTAATTGAAGCCAACCCCACCCCCACCCTGCAGAGACTGACAGGCATTGGGGTGTGCCTTTGGGTCATCAGGCATACCAGCCACGCCATTTCACCACACCCTACCCTGCAGACACTGACAAATGTCACAGTGTGCCTTGGGGTCTTTGGGCCTTATGCTCACCCCATTCCATCAGGAAATACGGTGAGATGGGTGCAGTACAGGAGAATGGGGTGAGCTTTGGGGCTGAAGAGTCCAAGGCACACCTCAATGCCTCTCACTGGCTGCAGGGTGTGGGTGGAATGGCATGAGCATTACAGGTGACAATCCCAAGTCACACCCCTAATGCCTGTCAGTCTCTACAGGGTGGAGCGTTATGGTTGGAAACCCTAACGCCTCAGGCGTTCATTGGTATTTTCACTCCAAATGTTCAACATGGGTTTTTTGTGACCCCCCCACCTTATGAACAGTGGCAATATCAGTTCATTAGCTAAAAGCTGATTTTGCACAGCGACTACGCAATTTGGTACCGCAGGTGTGAAAACACATTTTGAACCGGATGTGAAAAATGACAGCTGTACTGTTCATGGGGAGGTGTAAAAAATGGCATTGTTGAAAATCTGGAGTGAAAATATAAAAAAACCTGGTGAAGTCACGAGCGAGCGTAGAAACTGCGCAACGCAAATCCTTAATGTAATTAGTTTGGGGATTTTTTACAGCAGATTGTCAAGACAGGCATTTTGGCACCTCTGCTCATGAACAGTGTCACTGTGATTTTCTTAATCTGTCCCAAACACTGATTTCCCACAGCGCACGCATTTCTGCACCGGAAGTGTGAAAACACATTTTGGCCATGGTGTGAAAAATGACAGCTGTACTGTTCACAAGGAAGTGTGGAAAAGTGCCAATGTTGAAAATCTGGACTGAAAATATTACAAATTCATGAACTTATGAGGGTGCGTGGAAATTGCGCAATGCACGCTCGTAACACAGTCATTTTATGGACTTTTGTCACCAAATTTTTAACATAACCATTTTAAGACTTCTGCTCATGAACAGTGTCACTGTGATTTTCTTAGTCTGTCCCGAACATTGATTTCACACACCGACTGTGCCATTTCATTTATAGTTTAGAAGTGTTGTTTGTTTGATTTTTTATATTTTCAGTTAAGTTATTTATATGCTTTATTATATTTGATTGTTTAGTTATTATTATTTTATCATTGATTTATTTTTTGGTAGTGAGAGTACCTTATTATTTGGGGTTTTTTGGGGGGTTGTGTTTTGGGTTTTTTTTTTTGAAGTTTTTGTGTTGTATCGTTTTATTAATTTTTAACAAGAAAAGTAAACAAACTTACATCCACACGGCCGGGGCCTATGACAGTAAAGCAGAGTACAGATACTTAAAACATTAAACATTAACTAGCTTATGGGGAAAGGGTAGGAAAGGGGGAGGAGGGGAAAACAAAATCACTGCAGAGGGAGGGAGGGGAAAGGGAAAAGGATCAACAGGTTACTTACATATCCATATACAGGAAATTTCAGGTAGGTTCCATTTCCATGCTAGTCTACCCAATGGGAAGGAAATAGAGCCTATGTTCCACCTATCCATAGTTAGCTAGCGAAGGGTAAGAGGGAGGACTATTAGTATGGGATGGTCAGGAGGGATAAAAAGTCCTAAAACATTCCAGTTTTTAGCAGTGTGCCATCATTGTTTATAGCAGTATGCAATAATTTATATATAAATGTACTCACTGGAGGGTTGAGCTTCAGGACGGGGTTTGCTGAACAGAGGCACACAAGTCGGTTCTTCTGTATCTGTGCAAGTCGCTCTAATCATTTTCACGGCAGCATGAGAGGAGTCGAACTAGGAGTGTGTATATGTTCTGCAATCTCTGGCCGCTATCTAGAGGCAGAAGAGGAACACAAGCAATCCCAAAGATTCAGGTTCGTAACATAAGTAACAATTATAATGCAATACAACAAAGTAGAGCCGGTAATTGCATAATGTAAGGTCTTCGGAGGGCTTGACTTTTGTATATCTATAGGGGATAGGTGGAAGATCTTACTAAAATTGAGGGGAGATAATTAAGAAGAGTAGGTGCCTAAGTTTTCCAATCATCCTTACATTTGGTTAGTGAGATAATGGTCCAGCTGTGTCCATCAGGCTAAGGGGGTAATCATCCTATACCCATCTGAGGGTAAACGTAACTTAAGTAGGAGGCCCAACAGAATCCAAATTTAGAGAGTTGCTATGTTTGAAGATGGGAGATTCTGTCCAATTTAGCCAGTGCCAAAAGAGAAGCCAGCACTTCCATCAATGTAGGGACCATGGGAGATCTCCATTTACAAAGCAGAGCTCTCTTGGTTTGCATTGTCAGGAGGGTGAGCCATTTGTATTCCAGGTAAGAGAACTTAGGAAGGGTGGTGGTAATACCCAGGAGATAAAAAAGAGGGCAAAGAGGGACTTGGAGCTTTAGTGCTTTGGAAGCCACATCTTGTATTGACTGCCATAAAGGCTGAATTAGTGGGCATGACCACAGTATGTGCATCAAATCTCCTGCTGGAGCCTGACATCTCCAACAATTATCAGAGTCCAGGAGCTTAGCTTTATAGAGATTCACAAGGGTTTTATACCATGAGTGGGATATTTTATTTTGTATTAGACGTGATCTAGCATCTCTCAACCATTTGTGTGTGTCCATCCAAGCCTGGTCCCAGGCGTCAGAAGTGATTGTGAAGTGTAACATTTTTTCCCCACTTATGTTTAGCGTCTTCAGACTGAGAGGATAAGGAGTCCCTGAGATTGGCATAGATACGTTCTGCCAGACCTTTCGGGTTTTTAATCCAAGACTGTAGAACAGAAGGGTTGCATTGTGTCGGGGGGGGGGGTCAGAATAGGTCTTAGGGCTTCTCTAAGCTGTAGGTATCGCCAAAACTCGGTCTGAGGGATATCCCACTTCTATTAGAAGTAATGAAACCGGTATATTGTGTTGTTCATGGGATCCACTATGTCTCCTATGGTAGAGATCCCCTTCTTGGCCCAGTGTTTCCACCAAATCCAATAGCCCCCAATCGTGATGGCGGGGTTCTGCCAAAGGGGGATGTGGATGATCAGGACAGGGTCCATCTTCAACCTCCGGTGAGCGGCATACCAATTGGATCTCAAGGACTCTATTGTAGGGGAGGTAAGGGTTGGATTTAAACTGTTGGGAGGTCTGGATTTACTGTTGGGGCATGTGAATAAGAGTGAGGAGGGGAGGAAAGTTCCCGAGATGTCTAACTCTATTTGGAGCCACTGAGGAGAAGTGGGTAAGTGAGGGATCATCTATTTGACCATCTGGGCCAAGAGAAAGGCCTGTCGGTAACTCTCTAACCAAGAGAGGTTCCAGCCTCCATGTTTTCAGTGGGATCGTAGTTTGGCTCAACTGTATCTAGGTTTGGTGCCTTCCCATAGAAAGTGTCATATTAATCTATCGATGTCCAAGTACCATTTTTTGGGAAGGTGAATGGGGATATGCATAAATAAGTAAAAGAGTTTTGGAGCCGTGACCATTTTGATGGCAGCAATTTTGCCTGCCAGAGTAAGTCTAAGGAGTTTTCATCTATCAAATTCTATTTTGATGGAGGAATGAAGGGGGCGGATATTAATTTGCCAGATTGAATCAAGGGAGGGAGACAGTATTATCCCCAGGTAGGTAATCCCTTTCGGGGCCCAAAGAAGGCCAGATCTCTCTGCCATCTGTTGGGTACAGTACTTATTCAGGGGCATTAGCTCGGTCTTGGTCTGATTCGGTTTGAGACTAGAATATGTATGAAAGGATTCTAGGAGAGAGAGTAAAGGAGATGTAGACCGGTGGGCATCTGCTAAAGGAAGGAGGAGGTCATCCGCATACATAAGAGTTGTGTATGATGTGTTACCTACTGTAAGACCAATTATTTCAGGGTGGTTATGAATGGCACAGGCCAGGGGCTCGACGGTTAGGACAAACAGAAGGGGGGGAAGAGGACAGCCCTGTCTTGTCCCGCGTTCTAATGTAAAGGGTGGGCACAATATCGAATTTGTGTTAACTCTGGCTGTGGGTAGATTGTAAATGGCTTGTACCCTTGATAAGAATATTTCACCCATTCCGAAGTATGCGAGGACTAGGTATAAATAGTCCCATTCTACTGAATCGAATGCCTTTTTGAAATCCACTGCAAGAGCAGTGGCAGGAGAGGAGAGGGATCTAATGGAATATATGAAATTTAGAAGGGTTCTCAAATGGTCTGAACTCTGCCTACCAGGAATGAAACCTGCTTATGGGGGGTGTATGATACGAGGGAGGAGGAGGGAGAGTCTGGTCACCAGGAGTTTGGCATATAATTTGCTGTCGAGGTTAATGAGGGAGATTGGGCAAATTCCCTGGATTAGTGGTGTCCTTACCTTTTTTGGGGATAAGAACAATGGTGGTCTCTCTCATTGAGGGAGGGAGTGCACCTTTACATTCTATCTCCCTGAATACCTTAGTTAGAAGGGGAGAGCTAATAGGGCCCAGTGCTTGTTAAAAATCAGCAATGTAGCCATCTGCTCCAGGAGATTTCCCCAGCTTCATATCTTGGATAGCTGAACATACCTTGACCTGGGAAATGGGGAGCTCAAGGAGTTGGGACTCCTGCGCTGTAAGATAGGGTAGCTGAAGGAGTCTAGGATGGTCGTATCTGCTCCTGCACTCAGATGTGACGAGGTGTAAGGGATCTATAAAAGGATGCCATAATTGAATTAATGGTCTCTGAGAGTGCTGCCCATCACCCTTGCTTGTCTTTCAGCCCATGTATGTATCTACTGGCCTGTTGCTTACGGAGTTGGTAAGCAAGATCTTTGCCTCCCTTATCTTCTCCCTCCCATAATGTATGTCGAAGGCAAAGAATGGCCACTTCAGCCTTTCTGTTCAGCAGCTGATTAAGTTCAAAGCAGAGTCCCAGAATGGTCCTATCTGCGTTAGAGTGGGTAGAGGGGTGAGGCTGGGCCTTCAAGGAGGCTTCCGCTACTGCCAACTCCTGCTCAAGCTTATGTAGCTGGTGCTCTCGGTCTTTACGTTTGGCTGCTGCAAACCCCATAATGTTCCCTCACATTGTAGCCGTAAAGGCCTCCCAAGTATTAGCCGGCGAGGTGTCCGTAACAGGATTCTCTGCAATAAAGAGAGGCTTTGGTCCGAGCCCAGGGGATAGAATCTGGGTCTCGCATCAGGAGGGGGGTCTAGTTTCCAGTTTTGGGTTGGAGGGGCTACAGGGTCCCAAAGAACAAGGAGTTGGACCGGGGCATGGTCAGAAATAATACAGAGGAGAATTTTAACATCCAAAGTTTTGGATGTTAAGGTGGGGGAGCCTAACCAGAAGTCTAGCCTACTATATGAGGCATTTGGGATCGAGTGGAAAGTGTAATTCCTCTCTCTGGGGTGGAAAAGCCTCCAAATATCTGTGAGACCCTGATCCAGAATAATTTGATTTAGTGCCTTCCCACTTCTGCGGTAAGATTCCTTGCCCCCATAATTCCTATCTAAAGATGGGATTAACATCAGGTTAAAATCACCTCCCATGAGAAGAGGACATTCTGGGGGGTGAAATTCCAAAACCACTTCTGCAATAGTATGGAAAAAACTTGGGGTATCTTCACTGGGGGTGTATACATTACAAAGAGTGACCGTACCTGATGGGGTGTCATAATTCGCTATCACCCATCTGCCCTCTGAGTCTGAAGTTGTCTTAGTCAGGGTCCATGGAAGGGATTTGTGCAGGAGGATGATTACCCCATGTTTCCTGGAGGGGGCATTGGAGTGGACTTGCTGGCCTACCCAATCCTTTAGCATATATTTATAGTCTTCCCCTGTCAATTTAGTCTCCTGCAGGAAGGCAATTTTGGAGTGAATGCGCTTCAGGTGTGTCAATACCTTTTTGCACTTCAGTGGTGAATTTAGCCCTCGGACATTCCAAGTGTGGAACGCAATCTCTGATATTATGCCTTACTTATGAGATATTCGACTTGAGAAAATGATACCACTATGCAAAATTACAACAGTGAACTATTTTCCCTCACTAGGTTGGGGATTGTATTAATAGCCACTGGTCTCTAACACTGGCTTAACAAAGAGTAATGGACTCTATTATATGGGATCACATAGTTCTTTAATCTCTGCGCGTTAAGAAATTACACTTTATAGATCAAACTACTATCCTGTAACTTCTAATCCAGAACTAGCAATTAACTTAACCTATTAAACAAAATAACAGTTTGAGGAATAAGAAAGGACTTAACCAGTAGGGTTTCCAACAAATGGTATGTCCGATCTTTTCTGTGGGGCATGTAGCAGAAGGGAAGGGAAATTACCAGATGAAATATGCTAAGCTTGTTATATATTACCACACTAGCACATAAAGCAAGCCACACAACGATTCAATTCAAACAAAACAAAATGCACCCCAGCCTAGAGCAAAACGGGGATTTTCTGGGCAACGATCCCTCTGAGTTAACCCAGGAAACAATGGGAAGTCTGGGATGCTATCCAGGGGCCAAACAAACCTAGGCCTCGCAATTAGGAGCATCCGTTTACCCTGGGTTGAAGAATTCACCCGTAAGGGGGAACCTATCGACTTCTTCATGGGAGGCTTTCAGCAGAAAGTGTCTGCTGTCTCGAAGAAGGTAACTTCCACACACATATCAACAAACTCAACATTTTTAACAGGATTAACCCAACATTTTGTAGATCTCCAGGTGAAGTGCCTATGGGGGGGGGGGGTCTGTTTACCGATCTGCCCATCGGAAAGACAAGGAGTATTGTTACTACAAATCGCATCCTCTATTCCTGCGATTCTCTTCCCATTACCCCTTCCTTACACCCACATTGTTCCGCAGGGCACAGCCTGTATTACTTATCTGATGTTCGGCATCCGATCATCTCAGGTGGTAGTCTTGAGGAGATGTCAATGGTTCTGGAGCAGTAGATGTGAGACTGCTGCCTGTAGGAGAATCTGGAGCCATGGAGTGCCAGTCCGAGCCCTGTAAAGATAGGGCATTCTCCGAAGCTGAGGCCCAGGAACTGAGATCTTCAGTCGGTGCTGCTGGTGAGGGGCCAGGAGTAGATTCCATCTCTTCTCGAGAATCAGTGTCGGGGTGGTCTTGAAGAGGGGAGTATCTATTCTTTGCAAAGTATGGGCTCGTGTACAGATTTTCTTCAGAAGCCCGATCTTGGTCCTGTGGGTGATCCCGCTTAGCGTGTGATGATTTTTGGGGTCTCTTCCGAATCTTGGAGTTGTGGGAGTCCCGTCCAGTTAGTCCAGCTGCTGGAGGGGGAATCTTCTTTCACTGAGGACCAGTTATCTAGGGTTTTTTCAGACTGCAACTGGTGTGTGGGTCAATTGTCTGATGGCCAGGTTTTATCAATAAACGTCATAGCGGCTTCCGGGGTGTTAAATTGTTGGGAAGTGCCATTAACTGTAATCCTTAGGGAAGCAGGATAGTGTAGGGTGAAAGGGATCCGTAGTCCATGTAGTTTCTGACGGGTCTCTGTGAAAGCCTTCCTTTTATTTGCCAGTTCGGTGGAGTAGTCTTGAAAAATCATAATCTGGTGTTCTCTCCACCACAGCTGCCCCAGTTCCTTAGCCCTGGCCTGGATAGCTTCCTTTTTGGCAAAGTTTAGAATGCTTGCAATAATAGGCCTTGATCTGTCTCCCTGCGCAGGTCTTGGCTGCAGAGATCAATGAGCACGCTCAATCGTGATTCTAGTGGACAGTGGCAGTTTAAGGATTTCAGGCAGCATTTGTTGAGAAATGAGAGAGTCTCCTTCCACTCCTTCGGGAGAGCCTCTGAGAAGCCAGAGCAGTTATGTTATTGGGTGGCTTCTCTTCTCTAGGTCGTTGATTTTTTCTTGGAGTTGTCTAATTTGTGCCACCTGACTTCACATTGTGTCATAGTGACCCTGTAGGATATCCTCTTGATTCATCACCTTCTGCTCTGTCCTGTCAATTCTGGCATCTAATTGCTGGATCGAGTTCGCTGAAGTATTTGCTGCCAGTGTTAGAGCGCTGATACTAGTGATAATCGACACAAACATTTCCCTGATGGAGGGTTCTTCATCCCCTTTAGCGGACTGCGCCATGATGCCCTGAGTGCCCCATCCAGACAGAGCACAGTAGGAGATAACTTGCGATCCAGCCATAGAGGTCTCCCAGTTTTTAACTATGTATGGAGGGAAAATTCTGATTACCAATAGTGGAAGAAAAGTTTGGTGGGGATCGGGGCATGAGAGGTAAAGTCGGGTACTTAGCTCTAGGTTTTCAGCACTCGCAAATTACGCCTCCATCTTGGATGATGGTTAGCCACACCCCCCTATATCAGAAGTTTTTACATTTAAATCATAGCTCTGTTTTGGATTGTATCAAGAAATTAAATTTTGTGTTTTTCCCCTTGTTTTTTTAATAATTTGGTGGAATGTGCTGCCTGCCCCCCACCTCGTGAGCTGCCTCCGCCTCCGTGCCTCCACTGCTTCTCTCCCTCCACATCTACCGCACTGTGGGGTGGGATTGCCCTGGAGGAGGATGGGGGCATGGACAATGGAGTCCTAATGAGTGGTGCTGTCCCATCGAGGTGGTTAGGACCAGAAGACACCCTGGGGCGAAATGGTGCCAGGAACGCGGAGATCCTTGTCTGGCTCCCATACCCAAGGGCACCTCCTTTTTGGGAGGGCAAGTAGTTGGGACAGGCCGACAACATCGTCCAGCTCGGGCGCTGTTATGCAATGCCAGATCCATTAGGAACAAAACTCATCTTAGTGCAGATTTTGTTGAAACAGTATATCTAGCTTGCATTATCGAGACCAGGTTAGATGGGAATGCTGCCCCAATTTTAGAGGCAGCTATTCCCTCCGGGTACTCGGTTATATATGACTGAGATTGGATCACGGGGGTTGCAGTCTGTTTTGCAAGACTGAATTGGGCCTAGTTGGGTTCCAGTTGAGGAGGCTATATCATTTGAGTGTACCGTGGTAACTGGTGAGGGAGTGCGGATAGTGCTCATTACCGTCCACCAGGTGATAAACTGTTCCTGCAGGAAGTAGCAGGCTTCACCGCCCGACATGGCATTGGAGTCACCCAGACTGATGGTTCTGGGCGACTTCAATGCTTGGGTCAATGACAAATCCTCGCTTTTAGGACAACACTTCCTCCAGTTGATGATATCACTGGGCTTCACACAGGTTGTTTCCTCAGTTACTCACAATGGTGATCACTCTCTTGATTTGGTCTTCCTCCTGGGGATCGAGGCCTCCAACTTGGTGGTGGAACCTGTCAGTTGGTCTGATCACTGCACCGTTAGGTTTAAGTTTTCTGCCCCCCCTGGGCAGGTCGGCCCCTCTGGAGATGGTCAGTTATTGCCCTTTGCGGGATATAGTCCCTGAAGACCTGGCTGAGGTGATTGACGTCTCGGTGTTTGGTGAGACCAACACAGATCCTGAGCTGTTAGTCGCAGCCTACAATACAGCCATTTCTATAGCTCTCGATCTGATTGCTCCCGTCCGTGTTTGCCCCCTTCCGCTTTGCTCTGGGGCCCCATGGTTTGATGGGTCCCTGAGGGAACTGCAGAGGTTGGGGCGTAGATTAGAGCATCATTGGTGGAGGTTTACCTTGGATGCTGACCATCTTATTTTGTTAGAGCATTATAAACTCTGTCAATTAGAGATTTCTTGTAAGAAGGCAGAATTCTTGTCAAGAGAAATCGCTTTTGCACGGAACTGACTGGCTCAACTCTTCCGAACTGTGGACAGGTTGTGCAACCCAGCCTGTCTGTAGCTCCATCGAGTTTTTTCACAAATATAGTGTGATGAGATCACTTGTTTCTTTGTGAATAAGGTGGCCGACATCAGACAAGAGTTCCGTCAGACTCACTCTATGGGGGATGCTGTTGGTCAGTGCTTAGTCACAGAGCCCGGAGTTTCCTGGAGTACCTTTTATCTGCCGGAGTTTGTTGATATTATGAGGATTATCCAGGGAATGCATCCCACTTGCTGTAGTTTAGATCCAGGCCATACTTCCCTGATTTTGGGTTGTAGTGATATTATTGGCCTGGTCTTAGCTCAGATTGTCCGGTGGTCTTTGGAATCGGGTGAGTTTCCTTGCTCCCTGAAGGAGGCGGTGGTGACACCTCTCCTGAAGAAAGCCTGGAGATTCTAGTGAACTACAGATCTACCTCTAACCTTCCTTTTGTGGGAAAGGTTATTGAGAAAGTTGTGGCAGCTCAACTGGAGAACCATTTAACCATCCATAATTTATACGAACCTCTCCAATCTGTTTTTTGTAGCAGGCATAGTACTGAGACTGCTCTGGTTCGGGTGCTCAATCATCTCCTGGTGGCACGAGATCAGAGAAACCATTCCATCTTGGTACTCCCTGATTTGTCATCAGTGTTTGACACTGTGGATCATGGGGATCTGCTCAAGCACCTGAGGCTCATCTGTGGGCTGTCGGGGATAGTTCTCAGTTGGTTTTCATCCTTCCTCGCTGGTAGACCTCAGAGAGTTGTCTCGGGAATATTTTCTTCTGAGCCTTTCTCTCTGCCTTGCGGGGTACCTCAGGACTCAGTGCTGTCTCCCATGTTACATGCTCCCAGTGTACATGCTGCTCCTCAGAGACATTGTAAGACAGTATGGGCTGAGGTTTCACTGCTATGCTGACAATACCCAGCTCTACCTGTCTTTTACCCCCAACCAGGTTAGTGCTATCTCGGTCTTGAACTGTTGCCCCATGGAAATCCAAGATTGGATGAGTTCCAGTGGTCTAAAGTTGAATGCAGAAAAGACTGAGGTTCTGGTGGTGGACTCAGGTCACAGGACAGAGGGGTTGAGGACTGATCTCCCCTCTGGTTTAGTCCTGGGGGGGCTCAGATCCTTACCTCTGAGCAGGTGCGTGACCTGGGAGTGGTGCTTGACAATGGGCTGACCCTCCATCACCAGATGTCGTCAGTCATCAAGCTGACCTTTTACCATCTTAGGAACATTGCCAGGATCAAGCATCTTGTTCTGCCTAGCGATCTGCCTGTTTTGGTCCATGCTTTTGTGACCTCGCGCCCTCAACCACTGTAACTTCCTTTATCTAGGGCTTCCAATGATATCCACACCTGCAGCTAGTGCAGAATGCTGCTGCACTCTTATTGACTGGAGTATCTAGTAGATCTCACATTACCCCAGTGTGCAATGATCTGCACTGGCTGCCTGTTCAGTGGCGGATCACCTTTAAAGGTAGGTTATTAACTTATAAAGCCCTACACGGACTGGGTCTTGACTGCTTCAGAAAGGCTCCTGGTTCTCTACACCCTACCCGCGTCGCTTTCGACGGCGAGGGTTGCTGGAAGATTCCGAGGTTAGTTGAAAGTAATCTGGGACCCATGCCTTGGGTTTGTTGCCCCACCCACTGGAATTCTCTGCCCTGTCAGCTATGGGAGCAGGACAGGGTGCTTATGCAGGCATTGAAGACCTTTTACGGGTAAAGCTTATTCTGAATTTCACTGATTTTATTGATATCCATTGTATTTGCTAACTTTGTATTTATTTGTTCAGCACTTTGATTTTTGAAAGGCGCTATATTAAATAAAATTTATTATTATTATTATTATTGCGTGCTACATGCGTAAAACACATTTGGCCAAGATGTGAAAATGACAGCTGTACTGCTCATATGGAGTGTGGTAAATGGCAATGTTGAAAATCTGGAGTGAAAATATTAAAATTCGAGAAGTTACAAGCATGCGAGGAACTGCATACACACTACTCATAACAGTCATTTTGGGATTTTTTCACCAAATTTTCAACATAGGGTTTTGGGGTGCCTACCTCATGAACTGTGCTGCTGTTGTTTCGTTACTCAGTCCCGAAAGGTGGTTCCGTGCAGTGACCGAGAAATCACCTTTCGGGACAGAATAACAAAATGACAGTGACTGAGTTTATGAGGTGGGGCCCCAAGAACCTCATGTTGAAAATTTGGTGAACAAATTCCCCAAAATGGGCAAGATAGGTACCAAAGTTGGAAAAAAAAAAACATTTATGCCATTATACAGCTTACCGGCATTTCTTCAGTTTGCGGCCGGCTTTGAAGAGTGCAGACGTGTTCCTGGTCCACTGAAGATCGTTGCGAGGTAAGTATGGGGTCGGGGTGTGTAGGGAGATGTGTATGCAGAGGGTGGGCGCAGGTTGGGGGAGGGGGCAAGACAGTCAATGAGGGACTTTTTTTTTTTTTTTACAGGTTTTGTTTTTCTTCTTCAGGAAGACGATGCAGGACTTTGCCACACTGGAGTGGGCTCCCAGTGTGGTAGCTGAAGGATTATTGTTTTGGGCGGTGGCAGGGGAGCCAACGGGGATTGAGCACCCGTTGGCCATACCGGCCTTTTGCTACACTTGGTGGCTCAGCGTGGCATCTTCTTCAGGAAGATGACGGACTTTGCCATACTGGGGTGGGCCCTAGCATGGCAGCTAGAAGGTTATTTTTTTGGTGAGGCAGTGGAGCCAACAGGGATTGGGCACCTTCGTTGGCCATATACCGACTTTGCCACGCCTCAGGTGGGCTGGCCTCATGCGGGCAATTTGTAGTCTGTTTTGGGGTAGTGGAGCCGATGGGGATTGGGCACCCCCATTGGTCATACAGTGTACGCTGGTGGAGGGGAGCACATGAGCATGCTGGGAGGGCTCCTAGCATGCTACACAAGTGTTCATGTGGGGGGGGGGATGACAAACTGTCTATGACAGTTCAGACGCAGTGAAGATGTACGTGTAGGAAATTTGTATACTGCCAATGGCAATATGCAAATTGCCTACATGCTACCACCGCTGACTGTGGTGGTGTTTTCCTTAGAACTGTATGCCACTGCATCTGAATGGCTGTCTTAGCATGGGCATTCATTGGTGTGGTGCAGCCATGCCTGAAAAAGGGACCAGGGCATTGCAAGTGGGGGAGGCACACCTACGAAAACTCGTATGGTGGCACTATGTTTCTTGCACATGTGTGCAAGCAAACATAAAAACTGAAGGCATACACATAAATACATGCTGTTTGGGGCACATTTGCATCCATGGCCAGTTGAGTTAAGGCATATTTGTTGAAAATGCTTGGATCCAAATGAAGGCCAGGGCCTATGGTCTACTGCCTGGCTACTCCTCTACCAGCTGATCACCACTCTCCATCCGATGTGATCACTGTTGTATGTTCTGCTGATCATTCTCCTGATAGTTTTAAGACAGAAGGGCAGGAGCATGCCAGAGGTAGAAGAGGTATGGGGAAAGGAGGTATGCGGGCATAGTCACAACCTTTTACTGTCACTAGTAAAAGCATGCTTGATCAGCTGTAGTAGTGCTCCTGGGAGTCCCTCCACTACCCAGCCTGAAGACAACACGTAGTATAAGGTGTACAGCACCTTCTGAGGTATTTATGAAGAAAAAAGCAGACTCCAGAGCTTATTTCAACCATACTGTACCAGCTATAACACTTCTCAGATTCCCTTCCCTACGTGACATGAAGGCAAGGTGAAGTATGGTGCATTCAGTGGTGTTATAATGAGGAAAAAAGCAGACTGAAGAGCTTACTTAAACATTACTCCGGCTAACATTCTGCAATCTAGATTAAGAACAATGGCAGATAGAAAGACAGGATAAAGGTTTGGGTGTCAAGGTGTGTGCAGCAAAGGTATGCCAGGGAACTCATTCATTCTTATGGGTAACTTCAACCTGAAAACTGCAGCGATCTTCTCCCTACCTGAAAACTACTGTGACCCCCCCTGACCTGAACATCGTGGTGATCCCCCCAGACCTGAAAACTGCTGCACTTCCACACCCACCCCCTAACCAGAAAACTGGGGCTGTCTAAGACATGAATAAAAAAAAAATGAATTACTTTTTCTGGACTTGCAGCTGAGTTACTTTGGAAGCAGAGTAGGATCTGGATAAAGGGAGCAGTTTGAAGCCGGATTTGCACATCACTCAGCTTATTACGCACTCTCACTTTAGTGCTCTTCCAACGTACTGCAGGGCTAGTGTTTTCACTTCACATGGCTCCTCTCAGCGCTGATGCAAGACGCACCGTAAAGGGGCCCAGACTCGGAGGAGGAGCTCACCTGTTGACATCGGTGGTGACACACTTGTGGGATAGAATGCCATGTTACATTGGATCAAGTGGTACAGCCAGTCCACATGTCTGCTTAAGCCTCTGACTCTGCATTTACAATGATCAGCATCCCCAACTATTCTGGGAATCCCAGGGCGGCATAATGGTCAACTTACGGCAGTACGGTAAGTGCCTACATGGAAGCCTGTGCAATGGAGCAACGCAAGTGCGCACGTTACTCTGGTGCAAATGTGACTGTGTAAATAAGGCTTTAGATTCACTAAGCTCCTCCTCATGTGCCTCCCCACACATGAAAACCATGGTGAATTCCTCCGCCCACCTCAAAACCATGGTGATCCCACAAGAAAACAAAAAAAAAAAACAGACCCTTCGGAGAAAGTAATTAAGCATAATGATGTCCTGGTATACATAGGGACAAATGATCTAACCAGCTGGTCAGTTGTGGAGACCAAGGAACACCTGACCAGGCTGGGTGACAAATTATCATCCATTTCATCTGGCATCTCCTTCTCTCAGATCCTGCCAGTCTGGGAGAGGGGGAAGATGGACGGAAGGTCAGAGAAGGGGAGATAGGGGAGCTAAACATGTGGCTCAAGAGCTGGTGCCAGGAAAAAGGACACAGATTTGTAGGGAACTGGCAACAGTTTTGGGAGCGAAAGTTCTTTAAATTTGATGGACTGCATCTGACTAAGGAGGGAGTCAGTGCATGAGGGCAGAAGTTTGACGTCTTTTCAGAATATTTAAACTAGCAAATAGGGAGAGGGGTGCAGCACCCCATACATCAAATGGGAAGAACACTCCTCCCCCCTCAGCTAGTGGTCAAACAGGGATTCAGCATGTTTGAAGTTCAGTTGCATCACCAGGTAAGAAAAAAGTTCCGTCTCCCCATACGACGCACAGGGGAAATGCCAGACCGCACCCAACAACTAACACACTGAAATCTGGCCAATGGAAAAACATGTACACAAATGCTCACAGCCTGGGAAATAAGATCCCACACCTGCAGGCAATAATGTCAGAGGCTAAACTGGACATAGTAGCAATCAATGAGACGTGGTTTACCAGTAACCACACTTGGGAGACTTCAGTACCTGGCTATGTACTGTTCAGAAGAGACTGAGGTGCAAAAGGGGGTGGAGTGGCCCTGTATGTCAATGAAAACATCAAAGCTACGCAAATTCAGAATACATATAAGGAGCCAGAAGAACTGTGGGTCACCCTGGAAACAGGAAATTGGACATCCATAAGAACTGGGGTTGTCTACAGGCCCCCAGACTGGGGGGGGGGACATAGACACATTACTGTCAGAAGATATACAAAACATGACAGCTAAAGGGGAGGTTCTGATAATGGGAGACTTCAACATGCCGGATACAGATTGGTCAATACTAGCAGGAACATCTGCCAGAACTAGACACATGGTAGATTCCCTGCAGGGGGAGGGTCTCAAACAACAGGTACAACAACCCACAAGAGACAGGGCTATCCTAGATCTAGTACTGACTAACAGGGAAGGGATCACAGATCTTCAGGTAGAAGGTCACCTGGGGGCCAGTGACCATCACATGGTATGGTTCAATTTGGCCGTTACAACTAAATCATCCCATTCCAAGGCAAAAATATGGGACTTCAGAGGAGCTGACTTTGATAAGATGGCCAACAGAGTTAAGCTAGTCCTGGCAAAAAGAAACACAGGTGAGGGGGTACAGGCAAAGTGGGCAAGCATTAAGGATGCAATACTTGAAGCAACATCCCATTGTGTTAGACAGAAAAGGAAGTGCAAAAGAAGAAGGAAACCACTTTAGTTCTCAAATACAGTAGCAGAAAAGGTCAGAGCCAAAAGGCTGGCCTTCAGGAAATATAAGGTACCATAGCGGGATGAAGATAGGGAGGCATACCAAACTGCCCTAAGGGAAGCAGGGAAGGCAGTAAGGCAGGCAAAGTCCCAAACTGAGGAAACACTAGCGCAAACAGTAAAAGAAGGTGACAAGACTTTCTATAGATACATTAGTGAAAGGAGAACGTCCAAAGGGGAGAAAAAGGGGCGTGTGAGGAGGAGGACCCTGTAAAAGCATCTATCCTAAATAGATACTTTTTTTCGGTATTTACTGAACAGAAGGTAGGACAGGGCTCACAGCTCAGCACCATGGACACAGGGGGAAGGGAGGTGAGCACTACTCTCTTCACAAAAGAAAGGGTCCTACAAGAGCTCGCTAAGCTCAGGGTGGACAAGGCAATGGGACCTGATGGCATACATCCCAGGGTACTAAAGGAGCTAAGGGTAGAACTAGCAGAGCCATTAGCAGAACTGTTTAGTGAGTCTCTGAACACAGGAGAGGTCCCAGAAGACTGGAGAAGGGCTCATGTGTGATCCTGCTCTACAAGAGTGATAGCAGGGAGGAGACAGGGGACTACAGACCAGTCAGTCTTACCTCAGTTGTGGGCAAGATTATTGAGGCACTCCTTAAGGAAAGGATAGTGCAACACCTGGAATCCACAGGGGCACAGGATCCAAGACAGCATGGGTTTACAAAAGGAAGGTCATGTCAAACTAATCTCATAGATTTCTTTGACTGGATAACCAGAGTGGTGGACCAAGGAGGAGCAGTTGATGTCGGCAACCTTGACTTCAGCGAAGCTTTCGACACTGTTCCACATAGAAGATTGATAAACAAACTGGGTAGGCTCGGGGTGCATCAGAAGTTGGTCAACTGGGTGGCAAACTGGTTGACGGGCAGAAAACAGAGAGTGGTGGTAAATGGTATGCAGTCAGAAGAGATGCAAATCAGAAGTGGGGTACCTCTGGGATCAGTCCTGGGGTCAGTCCTCTTCAATATCTTCATCAGTGACATTGCAGATGGACTAGAGGGTAAGGCTTGTTTGTTTGCAGATGACACCAAGATCTGCAACAGAGTAGAAGATCCAGATGGGGTGGGCAGAATGAGAAGAGATTTGAATAAACTAGCAAAATGGTCAGAAGAGTGGCAACTGGGATTTAATGCAAAGAAGTGCAAGATCACGCACATAGGGAAGAGAAACCCCGAAGCCAGCTATAGGCTGGAAGGGGAGTTGCTGGCAGTCACAAGGGAAGAAAGAGATTTGGGCATCATCATCATCACCAATGACCTGAAATCATCCAAGAAGACCTCTAAAGCAGTAAGGCTAGGGAGATGTTAAGGTGTATTAGTAGGGGTATCACAAGCTGTAAGAGGGAGGTAATAATCCCTCTTTACAGGACACCGTTTAGGCCCCATCTGGAGTACTGCATGCAGTACTGGAGGCCACACCTTCACAAGGACATTAACCAAATTGAGGCAGTCCAGAGAAGGGCAACCAAAATGGTGCAGGGACTGCATCAGAAGACATATGAGAACAGATTAACGGAGCTCAATATGTATACCCTAGAGCAAAGGAGGGAGAGAGGTGATATGATCGAAACATTCAAACACCTTAAGGGCATCAACAAGGTGAAAGAGTCTAACATGTTTCAATATAAGAAAAATAGCAGGACAAGAGGACACAGCATGAGATTAGCGGGAGGCCGATTAAGGGGTAATGTGAGGAAGTTCTTTTTCACAGAAAGGGTGCTGGATGCATGGAACGACCCACCTCAGGAAGTGGTGGCTATGAATACAGAGCAGGGCTTCAACAAGGCATGGGATAGGCATAAGGGAGCAGTACAGGTGAGTATGAATAGATAGGCCACTGATAGCAATGGACGATGGCACATTTATAAGGTAGAAAAAGAAATGGGCAGACTGGATGGGCCTTGCGGTCCTTATCTGCCATCAACATCAACTTCTACAATAAATTAAGTTTAAACAGACACTCAGAGAATTCAGTATTTATTCATTTTTTATCCAAAAGGCATAAAGAAGCTGCTTTTATGTTTGTTATTGTGCAAAGGGAACATGTTGGTATGACAGTGTATTTTGAGAGGTATGTCACTGTTGGTCCAATGCAAAGCGGTCTACAAGGGACTCAATAGTGTCAGATCAGTCATCAGCTAGGCTGATCATGACACTCTTCTGTGCTTGTGGGCAGAACTGCATGAAGTTCAAAGAAAAGAACCACACAAATCATAGGATGATGCTTTCCTTTGATCTGCATAATGTGGCCCAGCAAGCACAGCTTATTAGCATCATGATCAGCCTGCTTTGGTCCTCCTCCAATGTAAAAACAATCCCTCCCACCCTCTGCCAAGTATCCCTCCCATTGCTTCCCCCTTCCTTCTTAATTTTCTGAGACTGGAGTGCCCAATCCCCACTGCCAGCTAGTACTCCCCACTCTGCTCATTTTCACTGTGTGACACCAGGGAGCCAACCCTCAGTGCTGCCAAATATAACACTGACACTGGGGTGCCCAGTCCCCAAGTGTCGGTACCTGAAATAAAACCGTCCCTTGTAGTCTTTTCTTTTTTTTAATTCCTGTAATCCCACCCCCTGCCATGTATCACTCCCTTCTCTCAATCACTTCCTCTTAATTTTCTGACACCAGGGAGCCCAATTCCCAGTGCCAGGTGATACTCCCACCCTGCCCATTTTCACTGAGCAACACTGGTGCCGTCAAACATAACACTGACTCTGAGGTGCCCAATCCGCAGTGTTGGTACCTGAAATAAAGAAAAACTGTCCCTCATAGTCTTTTTGTATTTTATTTTTAATTCATGTAATCCCATCCTCTGCCAAGTATCCCTCCCACCTCCCCATCACTTCCTGTGCCAGTAAAGGTTGACCTGACACTGGAGTGCCCAATCTCCAGTGTCTGTGCCTGAAATAAAGAAAACCGTCCATTGCAGTCTTTTCATAATTTTTATACACTGTGCTAGAGTGACCTGCATTATTCCTCTGGGTGGGCTGGTGCAGTTGAGTCCAAGTAGACATACACAGTCCTAGGTCAAGTATAACAGTGCAGCTTATTTAAGGTAGTGTTGTTTCCAACTAACCAGGGACACAACCCCTTTAACAAGCATAACAAAAATCCTAGTCCTGTCTGGAGTTCTAACTAAACAAAGTGATTCCCTCACTATCTCTGGTTACCAGCTACTCTGGTTCCCAGCCACCAGGTAATATAACAAAGTCCACCTACTAACTTTGCAGTCCTTTCCAAAGATCTTTGTAGCTTAAACCTGTCCTTTGCAGCACAGCTTCCAGTATTCCCCAGGTCTCTATTCCCCTTCTGTGTTGCCTGGGTGGGTTTTATATACTGCCCCTAATTAACATTGACTGCAGATCTATTTGATTAGCTCCTTGCCTGGATGCTACCAGGACTTTGTGTAACCCTTTTAGCATTTCTAACAAGCATTTGTCAATGCAGAATGTTTGCTTGCTGGCATTGGCAGTGGTAGTGTAGAAGTTACAGAGCTGCGTAATAGGAATGGCAGTGAAGTATTGAACTGAAGCCAACCCCACCACCACCCTGCAGAGAGTGACAGGCATTGGGGTGTGTGTTTGGGTTGTCAGGCATAACGGCCACGCCATTTCACCACACCCCACCCTGCAGACACTGACAAGTGTCACGGTGTTCCTTGGGGTCTTTGGCCTTATGTGCACCCCATTTCATTAGGAAATATGGTGAGATGGTGCTATAGGAGAATGGGTGAAGTTTGGGGTCGAAGAGGCAAGGCATACCCTGGATGCCTCTCACTGACTGCAGGGTGTGGAATGGTATGAGCATCACAGGCAAGAATCAAGTCACACCCCTGATGCCTGTCATTCTCTACAGGGTTGGGCGTTATGGTTGGAAACCCTAATACCTCAGGCATTCGCTGGTATTTTTACTCCAAATTTCAACATGCTTTTTTGTGACCCCACCTCATGAGCAGGGGAATATCAGTTTGTTAGCCAAAGCTGCTTATGCACAGTGACTACGGCATTTAGCACCACAGGTGCAAAACATTCCGAACAGGATGTAAAAATGACAGCTGTACTGTTCTATGGGGAGGTGTAAAATGGCAATGTTGCAAATCTGTAGTAAAAATATTAAAAAAATGGTGAAGTCACGAGCTGATATAGAAACTGTGCAACGAAATCGGTAATATAATTAGGTTGGGGATTTTGTACAGCAGATTGTTAACTCAGGCATTTTGGTGCCTCCGATCATGAACAGTGTCACTGCGATTTTCTTTATCTGTCAATAATGATTTCCACAGCTACTACGATCTCTAGCGCTGAAAGTGTGAAAACACACTTCAGCTATGTTGTGAAAATGACAGCTGTACTGTTCATAAGGAAGTGTGGAAAAATGCCACTGGTGAAAATCTGGACTGAAAATATGACAAAGTCATGAACTAACGAGGGTGCGTGGAAACTGCACAATGCTCACTCGTAACACAGTCATTTTATGGACTTTTGTCACCAAATTTTCAACATAGCCATTTTAAGACCTCTGCTCATGAACAGTGTAACTGTGATTTTCTTAATCTGTCCTAAACATTGCTTTCGCACACCAACAGCACCATTGTGCGTTACATGTGCGAAAACACATTTTGGGCTACAGATGAAAAATTGCAGCTGTACTGTTCATAAGGAAGTGTAATAAAATGGCAATGTTGAAAATCTGGAATGAAAATATTAAATTTGCAAACTTACGAGCATGCATAGGAACTGTGCAACGACGCGTAATACGTGTCATTTTCAGGAATTTTTTCTACCAAATTTTCAACATAGCCAGTTTAAGACCTCTGCTCATGAACAGTGTCACTGTGATTTTCTTAATTTGTCCGGACATTGATTTCGCACAACGACTGTGCCATCAGCGCCTACATGGCTGGAAACACGCTTTGGGTGAGATGTGAAAATGACAGCTGTACTACTCATAAGAAGGTGTGGTAAAATGGCAATGTTGAAAATCTGGAGTGAAAATATTGAAAATTATGACCACGAAAGCGCGTTAGGAACTGCACAACGACGCCGTAGAACATGTCATTTTTAGGAATTTTTCACCAAATTTTCAACATAGCCATTTTAAGACCTCTGCTCATGAACAGTGTCACTGTGATTTTCTTAATTTGTCCCGTACATTGATTTCGTACACCGACTGCGCCATTGTGAGCTACATGGACGGAAACACATTTTGGTTGAGATGTGAAAAATGACAGCTGTACTGCTCATATGAAGGTGTGGTAAAATTGGCAATGTTGAAAATCTGGAGTGAAAATATTGAAAATTCGTGAACCTACGAGCCTGCGTAGGAACTGCGCAACGACGTTTATAAAACAGTCATTTTTGAATTTTAGCATATTTTCATCATGGGTTTTGGGACCTTTCATGAATGATGTCACTGACATGGTGTTATTCAGGCCCAAAGGGTGATTTCGCGACAGTGACTGCGCAGTGACTGCGAAATCACCCTTCGGCCCGATCAACGCCATAACAGTGACATCATTCATGAGAAGGGGTCCCAAAACCCCATGTTGAAAATTTGCGCAAAATTCCCTAAAATGCCTGAGATATGCAACAACAAAGTTGAAACCCCTATCTAGCCCATTATACAGCTTACCGGCATTTCCTCAGTTCGCGGTCGGCTTTGAAGAGTGCAGACGTGTTCCCAGTCCACCGAAGATCGTCGTGCTGAGGTCCGGAGGTAAGTATGGGGTGAGGGGGGTGTGGGGAGGCAGGGTACGCAGTGGGTGGGTGCGGGTTGTGGGACAGGGGCCAGGGAGACTACGTGGGACCGTTTTTTCTTTACAGGTTAAAAAAAAAAAAGAACGATGCGGGACGTTTGCCACACTGGGGTGGGCTCCCAGTGTGGCACAAGGACAGTTGGGGGGGTCGTTCAGCCAATGGGGGATTGGGCACCCCCGTCGGCCAAAGTATGGATTGCCACGCTGGGGTGGGCTCCCAGCATGGCACTTAGTACTGGGGTGGGGGTGAGGACAGTGGAGCCGATGGGGGATTGGGCACCCCTGTCGGCTATATCATTATTTGACACGCTGGGGTGGGTACCCAGCCGCGGGCATTTCAAGGCTTTGGGGAGGGGAACGCAGTACAGCCGACGTGGGATTGGGCACCCTGTCGGCTATTCAGTCTGTGCGCGTACGCGGGGGGGGGCGACACCTGAGTAGCGCCTGTGTGTGTGTGTGTGTGTGTGTGTGTGTGTGTAGGAGTTGGCGATGAGCAAGCGATATCTTATCGCTGCTCACCAAGCGAAATTCCCTTTGAACTGTATGCCACTGCATTTTGGAGCTTGTCATAGACAGCCCAGAAATGCATTGGCTTACAGGGGCCGCACCTGACAACACACAGACTGAATTGGAGGAGGAGGTGACCCACCTCCGAAATCTCTGATGATGGCACTATGTTTCTTGCACATACGTGCAAGCAAACATAAAAAGGGAACGGAGCTTTATCCATTCTTCTGCCAACATAAATTCCATCTACCACTCTGTTACAACACCCTGTAAAAAAGAAATGGCCCATTGATGTCTGTTGCTATCACTGCTCCTGCCGTTGTGGTTCCATGTGATAACAGCGATTGTGGAATAGTGATCACCATTTGGGCAAGTCTACATCACCGAAAATGAATTTCAGTGATGTAGACTCACAGTGGACAGCAAGAGGGACCCTGAGATGTAGGTTTCTTGTATTTATAGGGTGGCTTCACCCCGCTCCCTACGTGAAGGATTCTCAACTCCAGGGGATGCATGTCGGGGTTGCAAAAAGTAAAATAAAACGACCTGGCGCAAAACCATGAACATGCCCAGGAGTGAACCTGGCACCCTCCCAACCCCAGCCTGTCACCAACCCACCATGCCACATGGCCAGCCCAGCAGCCCACCACCGTACTACACCCCACAAACTCTCCCTCCCCTTCTGCCCGCTGTGCGGCATGGTCCCTCCCACCCAACCCCATGCTCATGTATACATAGTGACATCCCATCACTATATTCACCAAACCTTCTATCCGTCAGCCCCATGCCAGGTAGCCCTGTGCACAGGTATTGTGATTGAGTTGCCTCTTTTTAAAGCACTCAATCATGGTCACCTTGTACATGGGATACCATCATGATTACCCTCTCCCACCCGACCCTCCCACTCAGCACCCCTCACCCCACCCTTTACTTACCTATTGGGGTTCCAATGCTGTAATCCTGTCTGGACCAGAGACATGACTTCACTCTTCAATACAAGGCTGGGAACTGAGGAAATCAGCTATGCGGTTAAATGTATTTCAATGCATTATGAACTTGTACTCATAACTTGGTAATTGTTTAGTATTTTAGCCCAAATTTTCAACATGGTATTTTTGGGACCACACCTCACAAACAAAGGCAGTGAAATTCTTCAAATCTGACCTAAAAGATGATTTTGCAGTCCCTCTGTGAAATCACTTTTTGGGCACGGTTTAAAAATCTTCACCTACCGGATTCATGAAGTGTGGTCATAAGAAGACTGTGATGAAAATTGGGGGTTAAAATAGTAAAAAACAACAACAATGTAGTCAAAATATTAAAAAACAACAAAGTTATGAAGGTATGATAACATTTTTCAGTGCTCACTCATAACTTTGGTAATTCTCAATATTTCGACCCCAAATTTTCAGCATAGCCATTTTTTTCACACCACCTCATGAACATGACAGGTGTTATTTTTTCAAATCCTGGCCCAAATATGTTTTTGCACTTAATGATGTTTTAGCCAGTATCGTATAAGTGACACCTGTCATGTTCAGAAGGAGCAATCATAAAAAGACTATGTTGAAAATTTGGGGTCAAAATGTGAAAAAAAAAAAAACTAAGTTATGAAGAAACGTTGAGTTGTTCCAACTTTTACTCATACTGTAACTTTATTTTTGCACATTTTGGCCCTTCATATTCGACATATCCTTTGTATTATCCCATCTCCTGAACATGACAAGTGTTATTTTTCCACTTGCCTTGATCATAATGTTAGATCATAAAAATACAGAATTTGGGGTTAAAATGTGGGAGCCCACTGAAAATTAGATCTTGCTTCTCAGCTGGCCTAACCTGGGTAAATATAATTTAAAACTGTGTAAAAACAGGACACCACTGGAAATGTGGTATTGCTTCTCATCTGGTCTATCCTGGGTAAATGCTTAGTAAAAATGTACAAAAGCAGGACCATTGTACAGCAGAGCCCCCACTAAACTGTGCATCTAAACTGCTCTCTCACTGGAAAAATACTGTACATTGTAAAAGCTGGATGAAAATGTAACTTGCCTTTCAGCTGGGTTATTCTGGGTAAATACATCATAAAAATGGATAAAAGTAGGGCCCCATTGTATTGCATCTTGGCCGTACTATCCTGGATAAATATAGACTAAAAACTGGGAAAAACAGGATCCCACTGAAAGCAAGACAGCATCTGAGCTGTGCTATCCTGGGTAAATACAGTACAAAACTGAGTCAACGCAGGATCCCTTTGAAAATGAGATATTGCATCTCATCTGGATTATCCTGGGTAAACATATTTCAAAACTGTGTAAAACCAGGACCCTACAACAGAACCCCCCTGAAAAGAAGATGTTGCATCTAAAATGATCTGTCCTAGAAAAATACATTATAAAAGCAGGACCACAGTAAAAATGAGATATCGCATCTCACCTCTACTATCCTGAGTAAATACTGTATAAACCTGTATAAAATCAGGACCCCACTGCAAATGACATATTACATCTCACGTGATCTATCTTGGGTAACTACATAGTAAAAATGTGTACAAGCAAGACCCAGCACAACAGCAGTGCAAGTAGGGAACATTCGGCATTGATAAACGCTTGTTAGCCATTTGTTGTGTGTTCTGCTTCAGCCACAGTGCTAGATGCTGAGACTTGCTGTTCCCTGTTACAATCAGCATGTCCTGACGTAATTTGGGGTACTATTCTCTTTCATCTATGAAGAAGCCTGGGACATTGCCACATTGCTAAGATCTGTAAAGATTCTTTTTTTCTTGCTTTGTGCCTGTTGCAGGACACTGAACGACAGCTGTTTGGTTGTGGTTTTTGTCATATTCAATGCCAATAATGCACAAAAATTGTTTAAACTGATTGTTTTAGCCTGTGTGGAAATCAGGGAGACTAGTACATTGATGTAAGGTTTGCAGACTATAACTTTCTATTGTGGTGAAAGGCATGGCTCATATTGTCATGTTAAAGATTGCTGTGCTGATTCACACCTGATATTCAGTAGAAGTGATTTCTTAGGATGGCACTAGAACAATTATCCCATCGCCTGTAACATGGGATAGGAGAAGTAATGCTGTTTTGAAACCTCACTAAGAGTTTCTGTGCACTAGCCAGCCCAGGGTTTTCTTCTTGTTCTTTACTCCATATTAAAATGATCTTTCACCAAGGCACACATCCATTTCTTATAGGAAATTAACACAGATAAGGCCCCTATTAAAACGTAAAGCAGACACTGACCAACAGCAAAGAAGTTACCAGCATTACAATACTAGTAACAATATAGCCTCTTAACAGGCACAATAGAGTAGCACCCCAAATGACATCAGCAGCCTGGAGGCATGCTGACTCAGCATCCAGCAACCTTGGAGAAATGGACCACACCAAAAAGGCACTAAAAAAGTATGAATTTGTCAACTTTTGTTACAAAACCTGGAACACAAATAGGTTTTATAGCAATATTTATTGAGTGGTGCTGCCTGTTTTAATTTTGAAAACCGTTGCACATGATCTTTAACTACTACCCTCTGTCACCTATCCATTAACCAGCTCCTTACCCAATTCACCACTTGGATCCCACCCCTAGACTACTCAATTTCTTTGTCAGTCTCCTGTGCAGCACAGTGTCAGAGGCCTTGCTAAAGTCCACTTTCCTCCCCTCCCCTGATCTATTTCCCTGGTCACCCGGTCGAAGGAATCAATTAGATTTGTCTTGCATGACCTCCCCCTGTGACTCCATGCTGTCTGCGGCCTTGTAGCCCATTAGATTCAAGATACTCTATCAACTTTTCCTTTACCAAGGTTGTCATTAATTTCCCCTCCACTGATGTGAGACTGACTGGCTTATAGTTGCTAGCCTTCTCTCTGCTGCTGCTATTATGGTGAGGGACCACGTCTGTTCTCCTCCAGTTCTCTAGAACCACACCTGTTTCCAGTGAGCTATTGAATGAGGCCATCAGTGGAGCAGCTAGCACCTCTCTGACTTCCTTTAGTATTTTTGGGTATGTCCCATCTGGTCCCATAGCCTTGTCTGCTTTCACAGCTGCAAGTCCCTTCAGAACTCTCCACTGAAAATGGACCTGTGTCCACTCCCCCCCCTTATTTTTGCTGTTCCCAGGTGGTCTGTCACCAGCTCCACTGTGAAGACTGAGCAGTAGCATCTGTTCAAGATGTCTGCTTTTCCTTGATCCTTTTCTGCGGTCTCCCCTGCTGTCCTCTTTATGCTTACTATCCCTCCCTTGCTTTCCTCATCTCACTTAGGTACCTAAGCAAAGTCCTATCCTCTTTAGCTACCCATTTGGTTACACTTTTCTCTGTCTGTCTCTTTGCTTCCTGCACTGCCTTTCCTGATTCCCTTTGTTCTACTTGGTATACCTCTCTGTCTTCTTCCTTTGCATTTCCTTATACTTTCTGAATGCCACCCTTTTCTTCCCTCACCACCTGGGCCACTTCCCTAGAGAACCGTAACTGTCTCTTTTTCCTTCTACTTTGACTCACTTCCTTCACACAGAGGTTGGTTGCCTTAATTATGCCCTCCCTGTCCTCCCTTATTTTTCCTCATTGTGCCTCTACCCTTCCCTGTCAATGTTCCTGATGAGGCAGTTTCTGAGGCAGTCTCCCATTTCTTTAAGATCTGCCCTCCTAAAGTCCAGAACCCTTGTGCTCATGTGGTTTACCTCTGTTCCCATCTTAATGTTAAACCACACTGTACGGTGATCACTGGTACATAGGGGACTGCCCACTGTGACATCTGCAATGCCATCCCTGTTTGTAAGCATCAGGTCCAGCACGACCCTGTCCCTAGGGGGTTCCTTGATTACCTGCCTGAGAAAAGCCTCTTGGAGGGAATCAGGAATGGCCCTGCTCCTTGCTGAAGCTGCACTTGAAAGGCTCCAATACACATCTGGCAGATTGAAGTCCCCAGCTAGCAGCACCTCCCCTTAAATTGCCATCCTGATGATGACTTCCCCAAGTGCCTTATCCAATTCCTTTCCCTGTGCTTGCGGTCTTTATACCACATCTCTATGGGCAGCAGCCACAGTACCTGTCTCCAGCATGACCCACAGCACCTCCAACCCTTCTTTTTTCTTTGGGTCCTCCTGCACTTCTGTGGACTTGATTCCCTCCATCACATACAGTAGTACAACCCCCTCCTCCCTTTACTCCGTTACTCTGCGGTATAAGACAACAGAAGGCAGAGCCCGGCGAGAGTGTCTCCCACTCCTAGTGGGTGAATTAGCTGTATTGTTTTCTGGCCCAATTTAGATATTTGACCAAAAGTTTTTTAAATTTTGGGAAGATGCTTAAAGGGACACTGTCAACCTGTTTTTCATCATATTATTTCTAGATAAAACCGCACATTTTATGATTGCTTACCTTCTCTAAAATTCATTGATGTTGCTGTTTGTTTTGTCTATCTCCTTGTTTAGTAGAACTGAAATGCATGCTAATGTATATTTATAAACAACCTTGTTTTGTTTACAGTCCTGATTGTGTTCTTACTGCATACTTTCTGAGCATTAGAAACACACCCAGACAGTGCAGTCACTCGTGAGGCAGTAGCCTCTTAGGCCCTGTACACATCAGGCTAGTTAAAATGTTTTAAGGTGCTTAAAACATTTTAACTGGAGTAAACTCTGGCCTTGATCTGCATTTAAGCACAGTTTCAAAGCTGTTTAAACCTGCTGCGAGCTAGTCTCAAGTCCGTTTTTAAAAATGGTTTTATGAGAGAAAGCGTGTTACCCTGTAGTGTGG
The DNA here is from genome assembly GCA_016271365.2 of Neoceratodus forsteri. Classification (NCBI taxonomy): domain Eukaryota; kingdom Metazoa; phylum Chordata; order Ceratodontiformes; family Ceratodontidae; genus Neoceratodus; species Neoceratodus forsteri. Next base: position 1,596,828,146 of record CM057450.1, read on the forward strand.
ATGGGTGTCTGCATATTGCTCCTCCAGGAAGCATGTTAGGGATCGTGGAGAACCCGTTTTAAAAAACGTTACTGCAGGCAGATGCAGACGGGAGTCGGCTGTGGTATAACTGAGTTAAAACTCAGTTGAAGACTGATCTGGATGGGCTGCTGTGGTGAGTTTAAAAATGTTTTTAAAACATTTTTTAAACCTGTGCAAATCTTCAGCTCTCATGTGTACAGGGCCTTAAACTCCCACTGCATCATGACGGGCTAGACTGTGTTGGTGGTGTTCCCAAGTCCAGGAAAGATGCAGCTGGAGCTGATCAAGGAATGTAAACAAACCTGTTTTGGTGTGGTAACACCAGTATGGTGGGCAGTCTGTTTTTCACTTTTTTAAAAGTTAGAATCAAACTACCAGCTACATCAGCAATCTTTGCAGAATGTTGACAATCATAAAATGTGTTTTTTAAACTAGGGACACTTTGAGACCTAAGGGGGTTGACAGTGTCCCTTTAAGTCAATCACTTCTTGGGGTAACGAATTCCAAGCCCTAGCAGCCCTTATGGTTAAGAAACAGTCTCCCCTGCAGGTGTTAACTCTCGGAATGAGAAGTTGCTTATTATGGCATCTAGTATTACCATTGTGTATTGCATATTTGAATTTACATTGTGTTGCTAATTCCCTATCATTCGGGAGTTTGAAAAGTTGTAACAAGTCCCCCCTTGCCCTTCTTTCCTATAGACTAACTAGGCCTGTCCTATGTAATCTAGTTTCGTATGGCAGATTACTTAATGATGGAATTAGCTTAGTAGCTCTTCTCTGTAGTGACTCCAACAATTGTATGTCACCAATATGATATGGGCTCCAAAATGGAGAACTTGTGTCCAGATATGGTCTAATTAATTTTCTGAGACGTGAAATGAGAAAGGATTAGCTTCTGTTTGTAAATGTCCATTTGACTTTGTTCAATAGTGCATTTGCAATCTGTGCCATTTTTTGCAGTGACTTTCACTGTCTCTTCTGAACAAAGAATAGCTCAGTATGACCATGTCCCAATTGTGGTTGTCACTGCACCATGACTCCGTTATGGCCACCAGATCCAGACTAGCTTCTGGTATTGTGGCCGCCAGGTCCAGATATTTATTTCCCAGACTCCTTGCACTGGTGTACTGGATTCTCCATATCTCACTGCCTCCCTGCCTGCTTCTATGCTTTCCCCTCACCTTCCTGCCTGTACTGTTCCCTGAAGCTTCTCCTGACCCCTCTCTTCCTTTCTCACCTTCTCCTTTACCTCTCCTCTTTATTCCTTTCTTCATGATTTCCTGATTTACACCTGTCTTGTCCTCTGCCTTGCCCTCACCCCTGTCTTCGTGCGCCCTTGCCCTGGGGGAGCTTGCTCACCTCTGGCTCACCCTCCCTGCTGCTTCATCATTGGGGGGGCACAATTGTTGCCTTCCTTGGTTTTACAGCCTCTCTCTCTCCCCTCCCAGGCTAGTTTAAATACTCATTCAAGTAGCATTTAAACCTCCCACTAAGGACTGTATAGCACCCCCACCAATTTGGGACTTACCTTAAGTGTCTCCCAGGGCTCCAGCAATGCCCACTGCCAGGCAGATGTCCTGCAGAGATAGTAAATCCGTGGTTATTTGTTTAATCCTGTTGATCCATATGAGAGGGCCATGATGTGCCTCTGCACCTGTCCCTTTAAGGCTATAGCCAGTGTGTATGCAGTAAATGGTCTAGGCTGGGTCCGAGTGCTTCAAAGCTTGTGACCGTCCAGGAACTGTCTTAATTCACTCCACTCTGTGGTCGATAGTAAAGCAGAGGGAGTTCTAACTAGTACTGTAAATATTTACTTCCAACTTATTGTTATATTTAAATTAGAGTACTTGCTTTAACCTGCCTTCTTGCAGCTTAGGCATCCAAATGGGAGCCCCTATGTTTAGTCTGGGACTACCAGGAATTTGGACAAGTTGGGACACAGGGGACCTCGAGGGGTCCTTAGTTCAGGTGTCTCATGGGAAAAAGCAGTAGTTCTTGTAGTTTTACAGGTTGGGCCTAAACTGACAAATGGGATCACCAGAACTGTGACTGACAGCTCCCCAGCCAACTGGAATCCAGAAAAAACGGACTAATTCAAGAACTGTTAGAAAAAAAGTAGCAGTTGCTGTTGGAGCTGAGAAAGTGGGCAGCTCAAGCCATAGAGAAGCAGATCCATGAAAGGGGCTGAGGAAAATTGGCAGGGAGAGGCCTAACTTGCCTTCCTGTTCATATTCCCAGCATTTAACTGCCTGAAAGCAGTAAACGGACTAATCCAAAATTAAACATTAAACGGTGGCAGTTAGCCCCGAGACTCTGAAGAGTGCAGCTCGAATTATTGGGCCGAGAGAAGCTTCTGTGGAGTGTTCAGCCCTAGATCCATGTTCAGAGACTGGCTTTGCAGATTAAGAGGTTTGATCAGTGAATTGACTGTAATTGCAAAGCAGCCTGAATCCGAACTGAGAGGTAGAGAAGTGAAAGCTGTTTTCATTAAATGTGCTGAATATTTATTGTGGGCCAAGGCCCACTGTCCAGGGACTCTGACTGCCAGCTGGAGGTTTTCACCGGCAAACAAACTGAACTTTGCCAGAAGTGTTCATGTAGCCTTGGGCATATGCCAAACCCAGCCCAAGCTGACTGTTCTTGCACCAGTTAATGTTTTATTGGTGAGAGACTAGCTTGGGGATCCAGCCCCTGCGCAACTAGCAATCGCAGGTTGCGGCCACCTTGAGGGAAAGGCCCTGAAGTGGAGGTGAGTCATGCAGGCCCAGCCTCTCCATGCTCTTCAGTTCTTCGCAACAGGTCTTCATATCACCAGGCCATCTACTACCAACTGGTTTTGTGAGTAAACTCAGGGTAACTCCCTTGGAATATTTCTTTAAATCATTTTGTGGTACCATCTGATTTCATCAGTGTATTACAGGGTTACATTGGACTGGGTCAACTGGCTAAGGATACAAATAGCCAAATTCTTTGTCATTGCATGTTTAACTGCCTTTCTTTCCACCAAGGCTCCCAACAACAGCTGCAACCCCGGGCAATTATCGGGCGAGCCACCAACAGTCTGCGTACCCAGCAGCTTCAAAACTGTACAGTAGGACTAAATGCATGCATTCAAACATGCCCTGGTTTAAATCCAGTATAGTAATCATTCATCTAGATCTGCCCCTTCCCTTGTTCAAATCCCCTTTAATAAATTGATTAGTTTGTTGCACTGTTACATTGATTCACAAATACCTCATTGTCTGGGTGAAGGTTAATGTGTCTAGGGGGAAATGTATTTAGCAATGCATGTATGTATTGAATGTTGTTTTACAGGGGGTCCCAGGGAATCTGCTGAAGACCAGACCCTGGTGGTAAGTGCAAAGGTTGTGTGCATATTGCAAATGTTTATTGTCAACTGTGTATTAACTACTAAAAGGGGTTGTGTTTATTTCAAAGGTCCGTGGTCAATAGGTGGGCTTGTGGGTGGATATAGCTTCCCAGAGGGCTATACGAGGTTAGATAGACACCCCCACCCCTACTCTGAGTGGAGGCACCAAAATATTAAGCCCAGGCCTCTCAACATGTTGTCAGAAGTACAGGCGGGGGTAGTAACCCTACAGATAGTACCGCCTAGGGGTTACAACTGGAACAGAGGAGAGAGACAGGGGATATGATAGAGACCTTTAACTAACTCATATGGTAAATAAGGTGCAGGAGGGAGGTATTTTTCAGAAGATAAGATGCTCAAGAAAAAAGGTACATGCTATGAAGCTGGGGGGTAGATTCAGAAGAGATGTGAGGAAGTACTTTTCAGAAAGAGTGGTGGATTCCTGGAACAGCCTTCCAGCAGAAGTGGTGGGGATGAAAGCAGTGGTGTGGTTCAAGAATGCATGGGATGGGAAAAAAGGGAATCATAGTGAAAAGGAAGGGGAGAGGGGGAGAAAGAGCTGTGGATTGGGCATGGTCTGCGGTAATAGTGTAGGTAGGGAGAAATGGGCAGATTGGATGGGCCAAGTGGTTCTTATCTGCTGTCAAATTCTATGTTTCTATGACTATGGTTCATTTCCTGGAAAGATGCAGGCCATCTCTCCCATAGAGGCCCATATCCTCCCAGGTTGGTCCCTAGTCCCCAGTGTAGCTGAAGCCCTCCTCCATGCACGATAGGTTCAACTAGTTGTTAAAAGTCCTGGTGCAGAGTGTCCTATCGTGTTCCTTGCCACATACAGGTAACACTTTGGCAAAAGCCACTGTGTGTGTCCCCCTGCTTGAGGCCCTCCCCAGCTCCCTGAAATTTCCCTGCACTGCCCCTACCCTGTCCCTTGCCAGGTCATTTGTTCCCAAGTGCACAATAACATCTAGCACTCTCCCATCTCTTGCTGCCCTAGCGATCCTCAGGATCCACTCTCCATCCCTCCAAGCTGAAACAATATTCAGGCACTTCACCTCGGTCTACACCTGCCCCAAATCTATTCCCTAGCAATAGAGTCCCCCACTAGCAATTCTTCCTCATCAGCTGGGGCCTCCTTCTCCCTCCTTGGGGTCTCCCATTCTGAGACTCCCCACTTCCTGCCTTCCCACTACAACAGGTGCCTCCTCCCAGCTGCCCCATTCTGCCAGTATGGTGAAGAAACTGTCCAGCAGTACAGGCTGAGGAGAGTGTACCCTTCCCACCTCCCCCCACCCTCCCAGAGCCTGCCAAAGTCCAAACGTTCTGCCTAGGCTTCTTCTGGGGGAGCACTGACAGACTTGGTAGTCCCTACATGGGACAGAAGGTATCTGTACCCTTGCCAGTTCAGCCCGAAGTCCAGCAACCTGTGCCCTCAACCCATGAGAGGCAAGTACAAATGTCACAGTTGATAAATGTAACCTCATGTCAAAACTGTGGCCCCCACACTTATATGGCGAGCAAATCAGCAACTAAACAAGGCATAATTCAGGCATTCCAATGAGAGAGTCATTTAGTCATCACTTACCTCCCCCGTTATTTTTATAAAGCTGCATATTCACAAGATCTCTGAGTAGCTATGTCATGCAGGCTATCTGGCCAGTTGTTGATCATCTAGGTGAGCTAAGTATTAGGAAAATGTGTATACCAGTCCACAAACCCACCACGAAGAAATCCAGTCCATCTACTTTCTTAAAAAGTGACCTATTTCAATCCGATCATTTAGTCCCTTGTTTTCCATTGCCTTGAGGGAGACAGTCCAAGATAAGTATGTATTTGCAAGTATCGGAAGTGTTCTCTCCCTGTCAGACCTATTTAGTTTGCAAAAATTTAAAAGGGACCACTGCCTGAGAATCAAAGAATTGAAATGTGCAAGGTAGACCTAGATGTCTCCAACGAGAAAAGGTCTGATTCAGTTGGGAGGGTAGAAATTCCATGTCTAATGCCACTGCCAGCATCCTACAGAAGTAAAAAACTAAAGGTAATTGCAGGAGGTGCTGCAGTTTGTATCACATGGAGAAAGTGTTTGCTGTGAATTTTGTTAGATCAGCCAGGTGTGGCCTCTGAGATAGAGAAGAAAAGAGAAAGGGGCCTATGTCATGTAAGTCATTAAGTACAAATTCTAACTGCTTGCAAGGTGGGTTAATCTGTGGATGAATCCAGGTATAAATGCTGTGTAAGTGGCAGGCTTTAGCGTGGGTAAAGAGATTTGGCGGTTGACCCCTCTGTGGTGGGCAGGCAATTGTAACAATGAAAAGAACCCCCCCCATATAAATATTCCAGGAGGTTAAATAAAAGGGAGAAGGGGAAGGGAAAACCTGTAGGAAGTATAAAATAAGCGGGAGGCCATTCATCCATATCATTTCTATCTTGGAGAAGAACGAGATGGGTAAGTGACTCCAGTGGGAGATGTTGGAGGTTTCTCTATCTTCTGAGTGCTGCTCTGTTATATACCTTGCCTGTTTTATTTGTTTGTGTGCTTTTATTTGAGCCCCGCTCTAAATATGAGTGGGTAGAGAGCAAATTGCACAAAGTTGCTGTCTGTGCACTGCTAAATGTGAATGCATTTTATATACCATTATAATCTGTGGGGGGTTCACTTTTATTTAATAGCACAGCTAACTGAATTAGTACTTGAAATAGTTAACTGTGCGAGGGATCTCAGCTGACACAGCAAGCGCAACGCTTCTGCTACTTCCGGGTTCCTGCTACTATTTAGTTGAGACCTGCGGCGAGCAGGGCGAGTGTGCGGCGAGGCGCGTGAAGATACGCGCAAAGACACACGCATCTTGCGTGTGTTTGCATGTTCGAGTGTTCATGTGTTCGCAGATGTTACAGGGAAACGAGCTTTCATAAACAACATAACCACTAAAGAAATACACTGTCTGAGCATCAGAAGTAGCTTTTATCCACAAGGTAACTGTAATATACAGCAGAAAGCACTGTGGCAAGGCAGTAGAAACATTTGTTGCTCTTCATTCTGCTTGATAGGGTTTTACAATGGAGAACATAATGATATTAGAAGATGAATTAGGCATCATATGCGCATGCTGTAAAATGTTTGTTATTGTGGATACTATTCCTAAAGAAACATTTACGTGTCCTAAATGTTTGCTGAATGAAGAATTAATGAAAGAAATTACTCTATTTAATGAGAGACTGGTTTACTTAGAAGCCAGCCAACAAGAAATGTCCCACAGGTTTAGATCAGAACAATGTGTCACAAACAATATCTCAACCCAGACAGATGTTTTTAATGTATCTTTAATAAAGTCTACTGGCCCACCAGAAACAACAGACTGTGTTTATCCATTGCTTCTTCATTATATACATCTTTAAAAAAGAAAAGAACACGGGAAAAAGCTAGCTTAATCTCTCCAAATGAAGAATGGTTTACTGTACAAGTTCTCAAGTATCCAAAAATGGAAGGCAAATACTTTTGAGCTTCCATTACATAATAGTTTTAATATTTTAAGCACTAACAGTGAATTAAACTATGAAGTACCTTTAAATGTGACAAATGAGACTAGAAAAATGGTTAATCCCATTAGAACAGAGAACCTGACCCCTCCAGTTACGATTGAAGCAAATGACGATACTACAAACCTTAATTTAGTAACTAATACCTCAACTTCTTTAGGAGTTAGAGTAGATAGAGAAGTCTTAGTCTTAGGAGATTCAATAATTAAACACCTGCATAGAGTAGTGTGTAATCCTGACAAATCTTGCAGAACACTATTTAGTTTCGGTGGGGCAAACATAGCAGACATTGCACATATGTCTACTGACATTTTAAAAAAATCTGGGCCTAATCCTTTAGTAGTTCTCCATATAGGGGCAAACAACATCTTTAAGGATACAGTGAATACTATGAAACATGATTTTGTGGGCATCACAAATAAGATAATAGAAATGGGAGGTGTCCCAGCCATTTCAGAGATTTTACCCATTCCCAAAACATACTATTACATTACCCATAAAATAAAAATGATAAATGAATGGATCCATAAATGGACCCTAAAACAAAGCATACCTTGCATTACACACTGGGAAGAATTTTATTAGCGAGCAGAACTCTTCTGCTGGGATGGGATTCATTTAAGTAGACATGGAAGCTCTTTATTAGGGAAACACATCACTGATTTTATTAACAAATCTTTAAACTAGGAAGTTTTGGGGAGGTCAACTTAAGTCTTTTCCTCCTAAAAAATATAAACTTAGTAAACACAACTCTGTCCGAATTTATAACTTCGGCCTAGATAGAACATCAGTTAGTAAAGTGCACTACCTAAATCTATTGCTTGTAAATGCTCGTCGTTTAACAAACAAATTTGATGAACTTAAATACATTTTACAAAGAGATAATATTGCAATTTGTGGAGTAACAGAAACATGGTTTACAACCCATGAATGGAATATTGCAATCCCAGGTTACAGCCATTTTTGTAAAAACAGACTTAACATCAGAGGAGGAGGAGTTGGACTATATATCTCGAATAAATATATATCTCATAATATCACTCCTGACTATATCCTCAGTAGTAAAATAGAAGCAAATTAGGCACAGATTAATTTTCCAAGTAGCCCTTTAATCATTGGCCTCTGTTATAGACCTCTGAATTTAAATACAACAGAAAATAATGAATTCTTAGATACTCTACAAAGAATGGAAACTACCCATAATTATATTTTAATGGGTGATTTCAACTTCCCAAAAATTGATTGGTCTTCACTCAGAAGCCACGGCCATATTGAATCTGCTTTTATTACTTTAACTATAAATCAAAATCTCACTCAAATTGTTAACAGCAGCACTAAAGAAAACTCAATATTAGATATTATTTGGACTGATGTTGAAGATATAATGTCTGACCCTATTATAGACATCCCACTAGGAGACAGTGACCACAAGATGGTCAAAACCAACATTAATATAAGTCATGATATAATAAATGGAGTAACTGTTGTAAAATATTTTGCTAATGTGAATTATAAAAGCATTATTAAATACTTAACCAATTGAGACTGGGAAACAGAATTCCAAAGCCTAAATATAAAACAAATCTGGGAGCAGCTATGGATCAAGTTAGAATATTGTATGAATGTTTGGGTTCCAAACTGACAAAAATACACAAAAGGCCTTAGAACACCAATATGGTAGAATAAAAATATAAAAAGGGCAATAAATAATAAAAATAAATATTATACCAAATATAAAAAGAATCCTATAACTACAAACTGGAACGTATATAAAGAGAAAACAAAAACTATAAAAAATAAAATAAGAAAAGCTAAAAAAGATTTTGAACTTAATCTAGCTACTAAAACCACTGATAATCACAAATATTTCTATAATTATATTGGCTCTATAAAAGGTAAATCCACCACAATTGGTCCAATTGAAGTTTCTATGGGGACAATAAGTAATGAATCTGAAATGGCTAATGAGTTCAATACATTTTTACCAGTATATTTATGCCATCAGAAACTATCGTAAAAAAAATTCCACTCACAAAATAATTTATATTCGCAAATTAGTACTGAAGAAGTTAAAAAATAATGCAAAATCTAAAAGTCCATTCTTCTTCTCCTGGACCCGATAATGTACACCCTAGATTTCTCAAAGAAGCAATTAATGTTATAAGTGGTCCCTTAACTTATTTGTTTAATGCCTCCTTAAATCAAGGGGAAACTGTTCAAGTATGGAAAGATGCATTTGTTACCCCAGTATTTAAATCTGGTAACAAAAAAGAAGTATCCAAGCATAGACCTATAAGTCTCACCTCTGTTATAGTTAAAATATTTGAAAAACTATTACTAGCAAGAATTGATGTTCATATTATAAATAACAATCTTTATGATCCAACACAGCATGGCTTTCACAGGGGAAGATCCTGTTTAACTAATTTATTGAATTTTATTTGAAAATGTTAGTGCATCCCTTGACAAAGGACTTCCTGTGGATATAGTGTTTCTTGATTTCTAAAAAGCATTTGATAAGGTTTCACATGAGGTAGTAATAAAACACACACATCAGCTTAATTTTCCCTTAAATATTATTTCCTGGGTAGCTTCGTGGTTAAAAAATAGACAACAATGAGTAGTAATTAGAGGTCATCAATCTCAGTGGAGATCTGTCAGTAGCGGAGTTCCACAGGGGTCAGTTTTGGGTCCCATTCTTTTTAATTTACTAGTATCAACGATGCAGCCATCTAGCACTATATGGATGACCAAGTATGTGGATGACTGCAAACTTGGATGTATAATAAACAATTTACAGGCAGCTAATGATTTTCAGATTGAACTAAATAAGATCAATGCCTGGGTTATTGAAACTAAAATGTTCTTCAATGAACAGAAATGTAAAGTTATGCATCTAGGATACAACAGCTTGAACTTTAAATATAAATTAATGTACCGCTTATTGAAACCTTGAATGAAAAAATATTTGGGAATAATAGTGAAGAACAAGTTAACCTTTGATACTCATAGTCAATTTAAGGTCAAACAATGTCAAAAAATAATAGGCTGTATTTTTAAACATATAAAAAGTAGAGATTGTAGAGTTATTATATTGCTTTACACAAGCCTGGTTAGATCACAATTGGACTATTGCTCACAGTTTTGTGCACCTGCAACTAGTCAAGGAAAAAACCTGGTGGAAGGAATGCAAAGAAAGGTTACAAAATGAATAAATAATATGAAAAACATGGAATACAAAGAAAGATTAAAAGCCATGAATCTCTATTCAATGGAATACAGGCAGCTGAGAGGTGACCTGTGTTTAACATACAAAGCTTTCCATGATCCTCTGCTTTTTGAAACTCTAGGCTTTATTAAAAACACTACTAGTATTTTTACTAGGACACATAATTAAAAATTAAAAGGAGAACATTTTAAAACTTATAAAAGAGGTCATTGGTTTAATCAAAAAGTTATATCTGAGTGGAATGCACTTGCGAAGGAAATAGTGATGAGTGATACCATGGATCTATTTAAAATAAAATTGGATATCTATATGGGTGAAAGGAAAGTACCTTGTATATGAGTAAACCATAAAATCACTACCACTTGGTGGCGAGCTTTGAAAGGGTAGTTTTGCCTCCTGAGTTCGTACTAACCTATGAACCTATGTCTTCTGAGAGTGCCTAGGTCAAGGGTTCATAATTAAGGGGACACTGTCAACCTTTTTTGCATCATATTATTTTTAAGTAAAATCCCACATTTTATGATTGCTTACCTTCTCTAAAATTCATTGATGTTGCTGGTTGTTTTATCTGTCTCCTTGCTTATTAGAACTGAAATGCATGGTAATATATAGCAATACCCAGCCTTGTTTTGCTTCAAATCATTGAATGCAATGTATCAGACTGTTTTTCTAAAAAAAACGCTACATCACTACAGCCAAGATGGAAGGTTTAACACTTGAAATGCTGAATGAATCAGATAAGCTGGACGTTACTATGTTCTCAGCTGGGGACATGACAGTTGTGATTAATTAACTTCAGAATTACACTTTTGAGCATCCACTTGCTGTTTCTGAGTCAGAATATGTTTTACCTGATACTGCTAACTTGGATTCACTTTTGATTGATTGGGCTGCAGCAACAGGGGAATTGCAAGCATGGAGATCCCAGCAGTTATCTATGAATTGGCATAGAAAAGGAGAGGGCTATTTAAACCAAAGACCAGCTTTTACCCTGAAATATAATAACCCAGCAACTGAAACAAATAAGAAAGCGAATGAAAGAGATGTGCAACAAGTCCTAGAAAATACGACAAACAGGACTTGCAATTTGACTAAAAACAAAATAATTGCTTTGGATAATTTGGGAAAAAAAAACAAGAAGCTTATTATTAAAAAAGCTGACAGAGGTGGTAATACTATGGTACTTAATGTTCCACAGTATGAGAAAATGGTCTGGAACCGCCCAGAGAATGAACAAAATTACAAACACTTGTCATCTAACCTAGTACCTTTGTTCCAAATTCAGTTTTATGAGTTAATTTAAGAGGCTTACAGGAATGATGAGATCACAATTAATGAATCCAAATCTCTTGAAAACTGCGTATCCTGCTATTCCCACAGTGTATGCCCTCCTAAAGGTGCATCAAAACTTAGAAAGTCCTCTGTGTAGGCCTATTGTCCCAATCTTCAAAAAATAACTATATTGCCACCTATCCTGGGACCCCTGCAAATGCTTTGATCCCACTTAATGCCTCACAGCTAACCACCCTATTTCACCCAAGACACTGCTGCACTTCTAAACAAGCTTTGCTATAAAATGTCTTTATAGCTGCCACTTAGCCCAGTTTCAGTTACTTGAATGCACTAATGTCACTTTTGTTATCTCTGCATAGCTATATGTATTATCTCGAGTACTGTCTGACTTGATCTGTATTCTAACCTACCTGTACTATATACTATGTACCTGTACTATATACTATGTATTGTATAATCTCATCTCATTTTATGTACGTATTCTCCCGGGTCGTGCCTGAAAATAGTCAACTTTGGCTAGCGCACCTAACCCGGTAAACCAAAACTAAATAAATAAAATTAATTGTTTCAGGAGTGTGGGGGCTAACTGAAAAGTTGGCCATATTTATTGACTTCTTTTTAAAGCAAAGTGTTGAGAAATTACCCTCTCATCTCTGGGCTACTATGGACACCCTAAAACATTTGAGAGGTTTGTCTGAAAAAAAAAAGAGTACCTTTGTGTGGGCATAGATGTGGAGGCACTCTACACTTCTAGAAATCATGAGACTGGCTTGAAGACTGTAACAAGGTGGCTTACAGAAAGAGCTGAATTTGAAAACATACCTGTTGATTTTCTGATAAAGGGACTCAAATTAATTTTGGAATGTAAGTTTTTCATCTTTCAAGAACAGTTCTTTCTACAGTATTGTGGTACTACAATGGGGGTCTGCATGGCTCCCAATTATGCAAATTTGTTTTGGGGAGAGTGAGAGGATAAAAACATATTACAACAATAACCCATACACAGATAACATTGTCTTGTGGCAATTCTTTATTGACAATGTTGGCTGTATATGGAAAGGTGACAGGAATAGCCTTGTTGAATTTTAGGAGTGTTTCCAGGTGAATGACATCAACTTAAGATTCATATTCACATGTATTGATACTGAACTAAATTTTCTTGACATAACACTCATAGGAGTTCCTGACATGGTAGTTAAAAGTAGAAGATATAGGAAGTCTACCTCTACTAATATGCTACTTAGAAAGGAAAGTTCCAATCAACAGGCATTAGTCAGAGCCATCCTCTACAGCCAGTTCCTAAGAGTACGACATAATTGTACTGAACAAGACAATCTGTTAGTGCAGTTTGATGAACTCACTGATAGATTTATTAATGGGGATACAGTAGGAATGAATTAATGGCAGCACAAAAAAAATAGTTTTTTTCAGTATAACCAGTGACCTTTTGTAACCTAAACAAAAACTAAAAGAGAATGTAAATGTCACTTTTGTTATTGAGTATAATCAAGTTGCAGAGACAATTGGGGGAGATGATAAGGAAGCACTGACATCTGCTTTTTGCAGGTCCCATTTTGTTTAAAGTCATCTGCCCTAGTACCAGAGTTACATTTTCCAGAGGAAAAATATATTTGATTCCTTAGTACATAGCCACTTTGTAAAGGATAATCCAAAACAAACTTTGTGGCTATTATCCTTACCCTCGGGATTCTTTAAACGTGAGAAGTGTTCTGTCTGCAAACTAACTGTCCGAGGTAGAATGCTTGCAGACACTAATGAAAATGCTAACAAGAAAATGAAAATCAAGGAGTTCATTAACTGTGGCACCACATGTGTTCTTTTCATGCTTTGGTACCCTTGCAAACTGGTGTACATTAGTATGACAACCAGTATTCTAAGAAAAAGAATACAGGAACACTTACATTCTATCAGGAAGAACAATATAAGTGCACCAGTGCGGGATCATTTCAGATTGATACATGGTGGTAATGAAAGCCTATTAAATGCCTGGGAATTGAATTTGTGAGAGCAAAAAATTGGGGGAGGGGCAGAGTATACACAACAAACAAGGCCTCCCCACTGCTGGGTGTGCAAGAGATAAAGGCAACAGCTAAAGACAAGAAATCCTATACCTAGTGCCTAATGTGTCAGCCCTTCATGGAACGCCAGCAGGAACCTTGCAACCTCCAAACGGTTTCCCTTTACATCATCATCAGGTTATTTGCTTTTTATTTTACAATAAAATTGCTGTTTGCTTGCCTATTTTTCTGTCTGTAGTGCCTTATTTCAGCTTGTGACAGTGGGTGGTACAGGATGTCTTGTGTTTAGGGGAGGCAGTGTGAAAGAAACTTTGTAAAAGGATATAGATGGATATATTTTTTGATCATCTGACACCAAAAGGTCTTAATGAGGACCAACATCTCAGGCCTTTTCTGTAAAAGTCAGAAATTAAAAAGGTTAGTATTGTGTTAGCTCTATTTTTGTTGAGAGATTTGCCTGTGATACTTGCATTTTGTGGGTAGTGTGGTGTTTTGGTTTGGTCTGCCACTAAAAGACCCTTACCTTCTCTGTGGTCTGCCAGACCCTTCGGTTGCTGCTGGTGGGGAGGACCCCTTGCTGGACTGTGCGAACAAACTGGATGGACACAGAAATAAATGCATAAATGGTTTATTCTGTACAGCAGATGTTCTCTTCATGAGGACAAGCCCCAGACTGACTAACAGACAGAAATCCACGGGGTTTCTAGGGAGCCCCTGCTAAGACAGCAATTAGTATAATATAATATTTGTTACATAGTTCTTAGAGCACTTAAATTGATGGCAGCTGGCATTAGCCCCATCCATGAGTACAGAAGTGTACTTCACATCACCCCCGGGACAGTTAATGTGAGCACCACTCGAACAAAGCAATATCACATTATAAACTTGAAACATTGTTTTTTCTTTCTGTGTAAGGCATGGCACATTTAAAACAAAACAGTACTCCACTGCAGGGAGGGGGAGGAAAGAATCTGGACTACACTGGGGACCAGTCAGAGTAGCACCAGAGGGAGGGGATCACCATAGCACTTGGAGCTTGGTCATGCTGCTAAAGTGTGGGGGAAGGGAAAAAGAAGAGAGGGAAGGGTAGCAGCTGGAGAATACACAGAATGCAGAGAAACAATGCAGTTGCAGAACAGTAATAATAGGTGGACTGTCCATTGGAAGAGACATTCCTGGGGGGGGGGAGCATTAGTATTTAGAATCAACAATGAGTCCGGTTACATAAAAGTTCAAGACCTCCATTGACTTTTCTGGTCAGTAGGAATGGAGGCATGAGTTGCTTGCACCAGTTCTTGACAGGATGGGGTCAGGTGGTTAAAAGCGACCCAGGAGTTCTGCCCACTGTCAAATCTGCACCACTTGACTCTGTAAGTCCAGGATCCATTTATGTACTTTTTTCTTAAGATCATCTTGATCTGGCACACCGTGCACAAGAGACTCCTGAGAAAAAGAAGGCTGAGAAGAAGAAGAAATCCCAGGGAGGTCATCTGGCAAATCAGGCAGAACGGGATCTGGCTGGAGAGCATCAGGAGTGGGAAGATCTGTAGGAACTGGTTGCGAGTTGTCTGAAGAGATCTCAGCTTCTGAGAGGCTGGCAGACTCAAGTGTAGCTTCATTGTCAGGTGGGCTGGGATCATCTGGGGTGGTGTTACTCAGGTACCCATGTTTCAAGAGATTGATGTGGCCTTTGTTGTGTACCAGCTTTCCATCAGACTTGTGGCATAGATGAATGTGCTCAGGAGGAAGCTTTTCTACAGTGTAGAAGGGACCAGTCCAGGGGTGAAGCAGTTTCTTGGTGGTGCCCAGAACAAGGACAGGTCAGATTAAATGATATGCTTTTTTTATAGACTTCTTTGTGGCATTCGACTCTGTGTCTAGAGGGACTTTATGGGAAATATTGCTTACAAGAGGCCTCCCTATTAATTTGTTACTTCCCATTTATTTATGTCATTCAAACACAATTACAGCAGTGAGATATGATACTCATGGGAATCTATCTGAAGTGTTCAGTTCAACCCATGGTGTGAAACAAGGTTGATTATCAGCCCCATTATTATTTAGCCTTCATATTGATTCGTTATTAAACTTTAATTCATCTTTAGCATTTGATTCGCCTAAAATTGGGAATCAGAACATTCACATACTAGCTTACACTGATGACCCTCTTCTTCTTTCTCTCTCAGTAGTCGGTCTTCAATGTGAACTAAATATTCTTAAAACTAAATGTGATCTATTGGCTTTAAAGACTAATTTACACAAAACTAAAATTATAATATTTGGGCCTTCGGATCCTCGTGCTCCTGACCCTAAAATATATCTTGTTGACAAACTAATTGAAGTAGCTTCATCTTATACATACCTTGGGATCCAATTTTCATCAAACTTTCAATGGATGGCACATCTAAAAGAACAGATCTCTTAAGCAAAACTTGCTGCCATGGCTCTATTATGGTTCAGCTACAAATATGGGGGACGTACTCTTGCTCCAGCTTCGGTTGCAGGTGATGCTAAGATAAATCTGATTATACTCTATGGTTCTGAGGTATGGGGTACTAATTCCCCTGAAAACATTGAGTGACCTTTATTATTTTACTATAAAACCCTCCTACAAGTCCCTCTTTCAACTGCAAATGCAGTGGTAGCAATATAACTAGGTAGGTTCCCCACAGCAACTTCAGTAAATATAAGATTAGCCTCTTATTGGCTGAAATTAATTAATGATCAGTGCAACACTTTGCCAGATCTCTGCCTTAAAGAGAAGTACAGTTGGGGTGAGAAGGGGTTTTTGTCCCCTTGGCTGAAACAACTTAAAATAGTATTATCAAAAGCTTCCTTAATTCATTTATGGGTGCATTCACTGAAAGAGATAAAAATATCCAATTTTTAATACTACACTGAAACAAAGGCTTCATCTGGAAGCATGGTACCATCAGATGACTCTAATTACATCACAGAAACTCGGGTTAGGAAATTAATCACCTGGGCAAGAGTGGGCATTCTAGTGCCCAGATAGTCTTCTCTCAACAGATTATTTACGTCTGGTTCCTCCCAGATTTATGCAAGTGTAACAGAGGTTTCCAGGAAACTCTTTATCACATAGTAATACAGTGTCCTCTTTATAAGCTTTCACAAGAACAATTATTAAAATCATTCTTAACAAAATATGCCACCCTGAATTATGATGCCCTGTTCATTCTACTGCATCCGAAAGCCATCCCTGAAGCTCTCCTAATCATGAAATGTTTGGAGGTAGTAGTAAAGATTAAAAGGAAGCGCTTTACCCATTTAGAGAAGAGGCATGGTAATAAGTGATCTTGGTTTTGAGCCATGTTATAGCACTTTATAATGATCATTATGTTCCTCTATGAATTTACATCTGATACATTTTTAGGAGATGATATTGCTGATCACAGGGCACTTTATGTAATCATGTAACCCCTGTGTTTTTATTTTTTCTTGTTGATCTTTTTTGTTACTGTCTGTTTTTGTATAACGGTTGTAATGTCCATTATGTTATACTGGATGAACAATAAACTATGAAGATGATGATGATGACAGGTCAGTACAAGTACACAACATCCCCAATGGAGAATGAAAGCTCATTGCAACTTGGCTGCTGACATTTTCTGCTTTGCAGACTTTCTCTGGCCCAATGTGATTGCAACATGTCTGACAAGTTCAAGCTGTTCCCGCATAGGAATAATGAAGGAAGAAGCTGACAAAGGAACCTCTAGCAGTGAGAAATACCTGTCCAGTGAAGTTCCTGGGTGACGTCCATGGACTAAGAAGAATGGTGTGTACTCTGTACTGTCGACACAAGGGCTGGTATTGAAGGCAAATTGCACAAAAGGAACAAAATGGTCCCAGCTGTCGTGAGTTTCATCCAGATGCTTGGAGAGTGTGCTGAAAATGGTAGACATCATTCTTTCACTCTGTCCATTACATTGTGGATGGTAACTTGTTGTGTGTGTCTTTGTTATGTCGAGAAGGTTGCAAGTTTCTCAATGATTGAAAGGTAGTTAGTGCCTCTATCTGAATGCAGGTACAATGGGGTACCATGATGACAAATGACTGTGTTAAAGGAAGACACTTGCCACTGTGACAATTTTAATCACTTTTAGTGGGATTAGTTCCAGATACTTGGGTAGTTCACAAAAACAAAGATGTATTTGTTACTGGAGTCAGAGCATGTGAGTAAAGGCCCAAGAATGTCTGTGCTGACTCTTTGGAATGGTTCAGTGGCTACAGACATTGGAATGATGTGTGCCTTTGTTGGTTTGGCAGGAGGCTTCCTTTGGGAGCAGAGCTGGCAGGATTTGACAAATCAGACAATGTCCTTGTTCGTGTGAGGCCAGAAGAAGTGAAGCCTTGTCTTTTTGAGAGTTCTGTGTATTCCCATATGACTTCCAGAAAGTGGAGAGGCATGAGTGGAGAGAAGAACTTGATTGATTAAAGAGGCTGGCACAACTAGCGGTACATGAGTTCTATGCATGCGATGACCCTTGCCTTTCTTGGTCCAAACATGGAAAAGCACACCATCATTGAGGAAGTATTGTAAAGCAAAGAAAAGTACATCCTGGTGATGCTTCTTTTGTTGTGGTAAGGTTCCAGACTGTAAGTATGTGATTAGGTCTGTGAATTGAGGATTAGTTCTTTATTGTATTTTGACCATTGCCAAGGACAGATCAGATGTGGAGGAGAAGAGAAGCTTTTTGGCTGCTTGCAGTAACTGAGGATTTGTGTGTCTTTCTGTAGAAACAGTTGGTAGCAGCAAAGCAAACTGAGGTGCTGTAGACGTGTCCATAGGAAGCACATCCGTGGCATGGAAAGGAAGAGCTTGTAAGCAGGATTCTTCATCTGTTGAGGATGATGTGGAGGGATACTGTCTCCGTCTTACATCATTGGCATTTGAGGGGACTTGATCTGGTCTGTACTGAATATCAGAGTTGTAACTTTGCAGCATGGCAATCCATCGGGCAAACTTGCCTACCGGCTCCTTCATTTTGAATAACCCTTTGAGGGCAGAGTGATCAATGATAGCTGTAAAGGAGGAGTAGTGAAAGTAACGGTCAAATTTCTTTATGGCAAATATCATGGCTAGACATTCTTTTTCTGTGGTGCCATAGCTCTGCTCAGCTGAGGAAAGAGAGCACCCAGCATAGGAAACAACTCGTTCTGTTCCATCTTGTATTTGACAGAGCACTGCAAAGGAACTGGCATCTAAGTAGAGCTTGCAGGGTTGGTCGAACCTTGGGTAGACCAATATTGGAGAAGATATTAGGTTTTCTTTCAAAGTTTCAAAGGCCTCTTTGCATTCGGAAGTCTATGTATAGTCACATCCCTTTTTGGTGAGGGTGTACAATGGAGCTGCAGTCTTGGCATAGTTGCAAATAAACTTTCGGTAGTAGCCAGACAAGCCCAGGAAAGCTCGAAGGCCTTTGAGATCATTAGGTTCTGGATCGTATTTGACTGCTAACAGCTTGTCTGGGTCTGAAGAGATGCCTTGAGAACTAACCACATATCCCAGGTAATGAATTTGATGCTGTGCAAAACAGCACTTCTCTGGGAGAAGCTTAAGATTGGCTTGTCTGAGATATTCAAATACTTTATTGAGATGTTGGAGGTGCTCTGGCAAAGTTCTGCTGAAGACAATAACGTCATCCAGGTACACTAATCAAGATTTCCAAGACAACCCACATAGTATGGCTTCCATAACACGTTGAAATGTGACTGGACTATTCCCAGGTCCCATAGACAGATGTTTGAATTGAAAAAGTCCCAAGTGTCAGTGCCATGCTGTATATGGACGAGAAGCTGGATCAATGGAAACTTGGTAGAACCCATTCTGAAGGTCTAGAGTGGTGAAATAAGCAGGCCTGGCTGTACCAAGTCTCTCTAAGGCATCTTCGGTTGTAGGTAAGGGATGAGCATCCTGCACCATGTAGGCATTGCGTTTTCTGTAGTCCACCACAAAGTGATACCCTTTATCCTTCTTTGCCACCAGCAGGCAAGGTGCACCCCACAGATTTGTAGACTCTTCGACAATGTCCTCTTCCAGCATGTCTTTGATTATGCCCTCAAGGACTTGTTTTTGTTTGTGCCCCACATTGTAGGCTCGCTGACGGATTGGTTTCTGGTTGGGCTGCACTTCAGTGGTGTGTTGCAGGATATCATAGCATTTGAGCTTGTAATATGGACCTACACAGACATCCAGGTAACTATCTAGGAATTTCAAAAGTTGTTGCTTTTCTGTTGGAGATGCTGGAAGTTTTGAAGAGGACAGTCTCTTACTGAGGGGTAACTCTGATGACACTGGAGTGGTCATGATAGTGCTGACAGGACTAGAGTTGGTGGAACCAGGCTGAGGTTCCTGCATGGGATGGAGCTGGTCTCCTGTAGACAAGCAGACAAACTTTCTGATGTTGGCACCCTTTGAGATGACTATTTGCTCATCTGTGAAGTTGTAGCATTTTTGGAAGACTGCGCCGCCATGCATCGCTGATAATGTGTTTCCTGGAAGGAGACCTGATGAATGCAGCATGGGGGATCCCATGAAGATGCCAAGAACACCTTGTGGAAGTGGTTCACCTCGAATCTTGGCAATCAAAATTCATCTCTGACTGAGGAGGCACAGAGACTGAGTCTATAGCTGCAAGTTGCCTCTGAGGATCTAGTGACAGTTTGTTTGAGGGAAAATCTAGGATGGCTTTGTGAGCTTTGAGGAAATCCAGGCCAAGAATCACTGCAGGTCGTAGATCATGCACTAGGTAGAATCTGACAGTAGCTTTTTGTGAGCCAAAGTGTAGCTTGAGATGGACTATGCCTGTGATAGGTACTGTAGCTGTACTTGCTGTGATAATGTACTTTAGTTCAGCTGGCGAGACATTAATTATGTGACGAATAGCTTGGTTGTTCAGAGTACTGTTATTGATAACTGAGATCTCTGCTCCAGTTTTGACCAAGGCATGCATGGACCAATCTCAGATGGTTACAGGGACATTGTTCGCTAGGAGTGGTGATCTGATGACAGATATCTTTGCCCCTGGAAGCGAGAGTGTGCCAGAGTTAGCAGTTAGAGGGTGCAGTTCGTTTGAACTGTGAAAGTCAGAGAGGCAGTCAGTTGCTGTGTTCCTCTGATCCTGGGAGTAGTTGCGGTTATTTTGCTGATTGTGGGGTGGTAGGCACCTTTGGTTCTTTTGATTTCTGTTGTGATACTGTAGCCTTTGGCAGACAGCAGCATTGTGGTCCTCTAAATCCACACCACTGGCAGGTCACAGGCTCTCGTGCAGGTGAAGGTGGATCAGGCGGCTGTCGAAATGGTCGAAGAACATTGACAGAGGTAGCAGAAGAAGCAGTTGAGCTGATGTGTAAGGTATTGACAGTTGAGATAAGCTTGTCAATCATTGCTTGTTGCTGTTGGACACATGTTGCGAGTGTAGGCAATTGTGAGGACTGTGGCGCTTGTGTAATGGTGGACTGGAACATTGAGACAGACTCTTGTGCAAGTCATGCAGCTTGGATTGTGTCCATCCAGGTGGTTGGCTTTTGCTGTATGACATAAGTATGGAATTGTGGAGGCAGTCCCCGGACAAAGGCTATGATTTGATCTTTTTCTGATTTCTGCAGACATCTGCACCATGACTCAATGTCAACTATAAATGCTTCTAGAGACTCAGAGGGTTGCATGGTGCATTCCCACAGCTGTTGCTCTAATAACCAGGATGGATGTGCTTGAAGGAAATGGTCTTTGAAGGTTGTATACAGGGTGGCAGTGTCTCCTTTGACTTGTTCTGGTAGCGCGTTAACCAGGAAATGGCAGTGCCTCTCAGAAACAAGTGCAAGGCATTGGAAATATGCAAAGGATCAGTCCAACTATGTAAGGAATCAAGGCTTGGAATTCTTCAAGCCAGTCGACAGCATCTTCATGAGGCAAGGCTGAGAAGGGTATTGGCTGTAGAATGGTATGGACTGTGGAATGAGATGAGATAGTTTTAATGTAGGCCAGATCATCTTGAGTGGCTTGCATAGCTGGTGTCCCTTGAGTTGAGATGGATGACTAGATATCGTGCATGATTGTTTCGATCTTGTAGCCTCATGCCCTTGAGGTGGGTGAAGGTAGAACTCCGGATACTCCGGTGCCCATATCTGGGTCATCGTCAGACATTGTGGTTGGTGACGAGTTTTGTTTCACCGAGTGAAGGTCGTAAGGATGAGAAGGAGTTGCCGTCATGCAGGAGATGAGACATCATGGATTAGGTGAAGTGCTGAGAAGAAAATATTTTTGTAGACCAACGTACAATTTATTTGTAGCAAAGTTCATCAAATGATGTCTTAATAAAAAATTCCCATTTAATTCAGTGTTGTCTGTTATTTACATAAAGGTTTTGTTGCAAAAATCAGCTATTTGTTGCGGTGTCCATTCATTTCAATAGGTTTGCCATTGATTTCTATGGAATGAGGTCATTTAGTGCCCTTCACATGATGGCTACTGAGCTTTGACATGCAGTTCCTGTGTTTTGACTGTTATGACTGTAGCAAGGTGGCCACCAGAAGAGGGATTAAGGCTCACTTCCTTTCTTGTACAGTAAACAAAGATGGCTGCTTTGTACCACGAGGCTGCTGTGCTGCTCTGCGATGCCCAAAATGGTGATTGCCGTGCTGATGTGCTTCTTTCCCTAACCCTGGCACAGAAAAATGGCGGGCTTTCTGTGTTTTTGGTGAGTGACAAGTGAGGGGAGAAATTATTGTATTTATTTTACTGCTCTCCATTTTGTTTATGGAGCTGTTTTATTTTTTTTCATCTTTTTTCTGCTGTGGTCTCTCAGGCTTGTGCACTTTGTATTTTGTTCTGTCCCCATGTATTCTGCGTTGTTATTTAGTTTACTGCCCTCGTTCATATTTGTATTTATTGGTGTGCCCTGCTTTGGTACAGCCTTTGTTTTCTTGCCCCTGATTATTTGTTTATGCTGTGCCCTGCTTGATTTTTTTATCTGTTCCCCTTTTCCTGATCATTTTATTTTTTTTGGGTTTGTATGGCCCCCTTGTTGTGTGACTGAGCGGAGGCTCTGTGCAGTTATGTGGCAGTGTGGAGCATCAGGGAGAGCATGTAGCTCAGCAACAATAGGGGAAGAAAGCTGTAGGACTGACATGGTGCTTAGTGGAGCCACGTTATTTTTTTTTTTTTATGGCTCCATGCTGCGGTATTATTTTTTTTTTACTCTGGTGCAGTCCTTTGTGGAGCAGCGCAGAGCATCTTATGTAGGAGGCTGAGCTCCGTAGTTGCATGGTTTCAGGATGAGCAGATTCTTTGTGTGGCAGCTGGTGCAATGGAAGCCACAGTTGTGGGGCAGGAGGCTTGTGGAGTGGGAGAGCAGATTGCTCCTTTGTGGCTGCTGGTGCACTGGAAGCCAGGGTTGTTGCGTCTTTGAACGTGCGCCAAGCAACAAACAGATCGGGAGAGTGGAACTGCGGTTCTTCGGAAGTAGCATTCTGTGTAAGCAGCTTTTGCTTATTTTAGTTTGTTGGTGCATTTTATTAGTCCTGGCAGAGTGACTACTGAGTTGCGCCATCAAGAGGCAGCAGCTGTGGATGAGCTGCATTTGAAGGAGGGCAGATCGGAGCAGTGGGGTGGCTATGCAGATGGCAGTAGTCGGGTGGCTGTTTGGGGGAAGCACTCCTTAACAAGGCAAGGTTGAGCTGTTTTCTTAATTTATTTCTTAGTTTGCAGCAGTCCCTTCTGCACCGTGGAGTGGGAGGTTTGGCACTAAACTCGAGGTGGGAGCTGGGGGTGGTGGTGGTGGTGCAGTCTGTTCACAGCTCCCTGGAGCACAGGCTTAAATAATTTTAGCATTTGCCACTCTCTGCTCACCATCCGATGCCTCCCTCCTCATTTATCACATTTGCTATGCCCCTACCACCTCCTGAGCTCCCTATTTTTATTGGCTGGGGACATTGAATCCAACCCTGGGCCCGACTCCTCTGCCTCCAACTTTGCCCCCACTAATGGGTTGCGCATCTACCACCTCAATGCGAGGAGCCTTCTGCCTAAACTTGATCACATTAAGGCTTGGATATCTCAATGCTCCCCTGATATCCTCTGTATTTCAGAGACTTGGTTATCTGCCAAAGTCCCTGACTCTGCAGTTGCCATTCCTGAGTATTTCTTTTTCAGACAAGACTGGGGCAAATGTGGTGGTGGTAGTGTTGCAATCTATGACCACAAGTCCCTGCATGCCTCCACTATCTCCCAGGAAGTAATCCTAAAATCACACTAAATCCTATTTTCCAAGCTGTTCTTCCCTTCCTCATCACCCCTCTTTGTGGCTGTTTGCTACTTTTCTCTCAGCACGTCTCCCACCTCTCTGGTCTCCAAACTTGCCACCCTAACTTCTACAGCTGCTTCAGTTGAGCTCCTAATCCAGGGTGACTTCAACATTAATTGGCTTGCCCAACATTCCAAGGCCACAACCCAAGAGATCGAGGCCCTCAGTCTCGCACAACTCATCACTGACCCCACCAGACTCAACCCCCACTCCTCTAACCACTCACTATTGGACTGGATCCTAACCACTCACCCTCAAAAATTCTCTTCAGCTGGCACCCTCCCTGATGTTTTCAGTGACCACTGGATTACCTTCTACCACAGGAAGCACCGTCCACCCCACCCCACCCAAATATATATGGTTCAGGCCCCTAAGGTCCCTCAACTGGCAGGCACTACTAACCAACCTCTACCTGGCTGACTGGACCAGTGTCTTCACTTTCTGCATTGGTGGCCTTTAACTCCACTTCCTAGGTATATGGAACTCCCACGCCACCCTAAAAAACTATGTCTCTGGTGCAGGCACCATCCCTGGATCTCCCCTCACCTAGTGAACCTCTTCAGAGCCAGAGACAAAGACTGGGAAGTGTTCAAAGCCTCCTCCAATGCCTTGGACCTCCAAACTTATAGAACACCGGGGAATACATACACTAAGGTAATGAATTCCACTAAAGCTGGCTTCTTTAAGACCCAACAAGAGGACTGTCATCCCTCCCCAGCTGCCTTCTGGAAAAACTGTCCATTCTCTGCTTGGCTCTGCTCATCACGCCCCTTTCCCAGGCTCTGACCACACTGAAAATGACTCCAGAGCAGTTGCCTCTTCAATAAACCTCTTCTTCATGACCTGTGCCATGCCCCAAGGGCCACCACTTACCCTGCTCTCTCTCCCTCCCTCATAGCCTTCAGGATGTTCCCTCCCTGCCCGGGATCGACCGTATACCAGATCCTCCCACCCCACCCCCACCCCTCCCACCACAGTGCCCACCCTCCATTCCGCAACCCCACCATACCTTCCCCATTACTTAATCAGAGGTGCCTTGCACCCTCAAATCTCTGAACTCCTCCAAACAGAGTCTGGATGGGATTAACTCCATTCTCCTGAAGATCTCTGCCCCAGCCATAGTTCCTCCATTACCCACATTTTCAACCTCGCCCTCTCCACGTGCTCTCTGCTTAAGGCCTGGAAACTAGCCAAAGTCATTCCCCAACACAAAGGGGGTGATCCATCCTACCCTGGCAACTACAGACCTATTTCTCTCCTTCCCTCTCTCTCAAAAATCTTAGAATCCCTTATCTCAAAAAGATTAAACTCGTTCCTTGCTTCCAAGGATATTCTATCACCTTTTCAATCTGGTTTCCATTGTCTGCACTCCACATCCTCCTCCCTTCTCTGCCTCACCAACCACATCCACTCAGCCATGGATAAGGGCCATCTAACACTTGCCATGTTTATAGACCTTGCTAAGGCCTTTGATTCTGTTGCTCACAAACTACTTCTTGATGACCTCTCAGCTATTGGACTCTCCCCAACCTCCACTAACTGGTTCAAGGCTTACCTATCAGTTAGGTTTCAATATGTACAGCAAAGGGAAGCAAAATCTGCTCCTCTTCCCATCCTGGTTGGTGCCCCCCAGGGGTCGATCCTTGGACCTACTCTAGTCTCAATGTTCATGAACAATCTCCCTTCAGCCTGCTTTGTCTCACACATGAAAATGTATGCCAACTACACCGTGATTTTCACTTCAGGACCCTCCCTTGCCCAAGTCAAACCCATCCTCCAAACCAATGTCCTAAACACCCAAGGTGGCTTGAGGACAAGTCACTCAAATGCAACAAGAAGAAAACGGTCACCATGGCCTTTGGCACTGCCAAGAAACTAGCCAAAATGACAGCCCCCCCCATCTATGCCCTTGGCTCCAAAATCACAGTAGTTGATTCCTTCAGATTCCTTGGAGTTTGGCTGGATCCCAAACTGAACTTCTCCGTACACCTGGACTCAATCCACAGCAAACTGCGGCCAAAACTGGGAATGCTTTATAGGTGCAAGGACAGTCTCTCCCTCCCCATCAGGAAGGAACTAATTTCTAAGCTTATCCTCCCCTCATACGACTATGCGGATGTAGTCTATAGCTCAACGCTGCACAACTCCCTTGCTAAATTAGACCTGTTATTTTACGTCTTCTTCAGATATTCCTCTAATCTCCCATTCTGCACTCATCACTGTCTCCTCTACCAATCTGTCTCCTTACCATCTCTCTCTGATCATCGCTTGGTGCATTGTGCTACCTTTATAGCTAAGTTCTGGTTTAACTCCCTTCCCCCCCACCTCTTCTCCTTATTAGCCCCTGCTCCTAGTACAGGTTACTCCCTGTGCTCTCGGGACCGTCGCTTTTTCGTCCTGGCCACACCCCGCTCACTAGCCGGTAAAACAGCCTTCGCCCATTGGCTCCCTGCCCTCTTGAACTCTCTTCCCCTTACCGTACGTAGCTTGCCTACCACCTTCTCCATCAAAAAGCACTTCAGGCACCTCCCACTCCCTCCTTGTCATTATTTCCACCCTACTTGCCCACCTGATACCTTGGCCATCCTGACCCCACCCTTTAATCTATGGCCAACTCTAGCTCACTGTCTGTATTCCTGGCAGCACTTACTTGTGCACACTCATCTGCCGCTGAGCTCTCAGCCTAGCTATGTTAGCTCTCTTATCACTATGACCACTTAATTACTGTTCACTGTTCGTTATGCTACAAGGCCCAACCTCCTGTACAGGCTGTAATTCACTGTGTATTTTTTATATGCTCAAGTATATTGCTGTACAAGTTGTAATTCACGGGGTATTTCTAGTATTCCTGTATATTCATGTTTTTTATACAGATGTTTGATATTGTGATTTGTGTGTCCTTGTTCCTCTACCTTGAGTCACACCTGGAACGAGCTTCGGCTCAGTGTGCCTATCCCGGTTATCAACTTTTAAATAAACAAATAAATTCCTTCATTGAGCGGCTGGCTAGTGATGTTAAATAGTTTCTTCTGACTTTCTGGTTGCAGTAAGAGGGGTGCAGGCTACTGTCTACTCAGGGGACAGTTTATTGTTTCTCCCTGTAGCAAATGCTGTTGTAGAAGTATTATTCAGACAGTTCAAGCATGCTGGGTGATGAGTCGGGGTACCCAGTGACGCAGACAAGCGAGATGGGGGTCTAGACAGAAGAAGAGCTGCATTCTTTAACATGTGTGGCATTTTGGTTTGGGCTACCACTAAAAGACTCTTACCTTCTCTGTGGTCTGCCAGACCCTTTGGTTGCTGCTGGTGAGGAAGACCCCTTTCTGGACTGTGCAGCAAACAGGACGGACGCAGAAATAAATGCATAAGTGGCTTATTCTGTACAGCAGATGTTCTCTTCATGAGGACAAGTCCTAGACTGACTAACAGACAGAAATCCAAGGGGTTTCTTAGGAGCCCCTGCTAAGACAGCAATTAGCATAATATTTGCTACATAGTTCTTAGAGCACTCAAAGAGACGGCAGCTGGCATTAGCCCCATTCATAAGTACAGAAGTGTACTCCACCTTAGCATGCCTATTACCCAGTTCTTCTTAGCTTTTGATAACTATTTTTTATATTTTCATTTTTGGTTTTAATGTATGACAGTGTCATGTACAATTGATTACATTTGCTCAGACTCTGAGTTATGGAACTATTTAAGCCTTTCCCCTATTTCAGGGTTAAATGTTGTTTGAAAGGCTTTAGAGACTGTCCAGCATGATTTAAGAAACTAATTTGGGGAGTACACCTTTAATGTACCTGTATAAATGTAATTGATTTCCAACCAAGCTCTGCCCCCTGAGGAATTGCCAGTGTGGCTCAAAGCTGTTAGGGTGTCGGTGAGTGTCCTCTATTCAATATCTGCGAGTTTGTTGTTTTATCATGAATTTCGGGTTACTGCTGAATAAATATGAAATGTTCTACATCCCTGATTTTCAATACAGAAGCTGCATAGGTGCTGTTTGAATGCATTCAGTTCTTTCTGGAACTGTCTGCTGGAAGTTAGCCACTTTTAGAAGAGCACCAGCCATCATTACCTGAGCACACCTGACCTGCTGTGTATAACATGGTATCATGTTCTTGCATATGTTGTACCTGTAATTCCTTGACTTTGTGCTCTGAGAGCTCCTGCCTCGCATATCAGGCTTTATTCTTCCCTGCTGTGAAGGTAATAAGATGTCCTTGAATGACTGTCTTTGTTGTATTTCATAGTATTTGTGTGTGTGTGTGTGTGTGGGGGGGGGGGTTATAGCAGCTGTACTGTTGTTTTGGGCTATTTCCAGAATTTCAGTTTTTATGAGTTTCCTGAATTCTGGATTATTTAACCAGCCCCCACTTAGCTTCCAGGCAGTATTTTATTTTTTATGTAGCTGCTCACACTTAATCTGCAGTGAGATTAGGGCATTGTCTGAGAGAATGATTGATAAAACTGAGCAGTTGCAGACTGAGTGTACACGTGCTCAGCTGTACGGAAAAAGCAATCCAATCTGGCATACTGTATGTGCCATGTGGGGAAAGTAGTGTATACTGTCTTTTTGGTGCATGAGTTAGCCTCCAAATAGCCACCCAAGCTGCCCATGACATCAATCTCTTAAAGGTTTCAAGGCAACAATATGTGGGGTGGGGGGTGGGGCTGTGGTATCAATTGGTAGATTTAATGTTAAGGTACGTCCACTCCCAACACTAGGATGCCTTTCACTGCCCGATATTACTTGTATGTCTGAGACACTGGTTCCAGTGGGAGGTAAGTACTGACTAATTACCTCCCCATCAAATAGGTAGCCTGAAACTGATGCAGTTCTTCCTGCTTTATCAGTAAGAGTACTAGTTGTTTGAAAAGCGTAATGTTTAGGCTCTGGTATCGCTGCCACCCCACACTTGCCACATCTATATGTGAAGGCTATTACCAGGAAGGAGTCAAACCTACCTAGTTTGTTGTTCTTCTCTTCTGAGAGATATGTCTCCTGTAAAAAACAAAATCTGGCTTTTGCTTTCTGACAGTTGCTAATATCTTGGACTCTTTGACAGGATTAATTTGTCAGCTTACATTATGTGAGTAGATGTTATGCGCCATTTATAAGTGTATAGTTTTAAAAGTTTCTTACTTATCCCTGAACTTTTCCTATCATATACAGTGCTGCCTCAAGCTCTCTGTTCATTCCTCCCAGTTCTGCCCCAAGTTGCCATAAATGTCTGCCTTAGGTTAAGGCTATTAGGTACTGGCAAAGTGAGATAGGGTTGAAAGTTAGAAATGTCATAATGAGTTAAAGTCCCAACAGTGATAAAGATGTTATGATCCAACTGGGCAACTATATACAGTAACTTCCAAGGTCAGGGAGGCCAGTTTCTACTGTCTTCCTTGTTGCCCACAAGTCCACTCGATTGTCTACGAGTTGGTGTAAGACTGGAGGATTTCTGACTTCATGTGAAGAATCAGGCCTCTACCACATGTTGCTGTGGTAAGGTGTGGAGGTTGGGTTGTGGATGTCCACAAGGGATCCAGCTGTCCCAGCATGGGGATCTAGAAACATAGAAGTTGATGGCAGAAGGAGACCACCAGATCCATCTAGTCTGCCCATTGTCTTTTAGCCTAGCCTTCTAACTGCCCTTGGGTTTGAGGGCTCCCTTGTATCTGTCCCAAGCATTCTTGAAACCCACCACTGTGCTTGCCCCACCACCTCTGCTGGGAGGCTGTTCCAGGCATCCACCACTCTTTCTGTGAAGAAAGACTTCTTGGTGTTGGTGGAGAACTGCCCTTCTTGCAGCCTTAGATCATGTCCCCTGGTTCTGCTGCCCTTCTTAAATTGGAAGAGATTGTCTATCTGCACCTGGTTTATGCCTTTTATGTACTTGAATGTTTTGATCGTGTTATCCCTCTCTCTTCTCTGTTCCAGGGAATACATGTTCAGTCCTTTCAGTCTACCCTGTAGGACATCTCATGTAGTCCCTGAATCATTTTTGTTGCTCTTCTCTGTGCTGTCTGCACTTGGTCAATGTCCTTTTTGAGGTGGGACCTCCAGAACTGGATGCTGTACTCCAGGTGAGGCCTAACCAGAGATCTGTACAGCGGCAGGATCACTTCCTTCTTCCTACTTGTGATTCCCCTCCCAATGCATCCCAGCATACCATCTTAACTGTCATGCTCCAGACCATTCTTCCAGTTTCTTGAGGCTAGCTTCCATCTTGTCCACTCCCTGCTGGGTGTCGACCCTGTTGCATATTTTGGTGTCATCTGCAAACAGAGACACCTTTTCCTGTAGTCCACTAGCTATGTCTGATATGAAAATATTGAAGCGCTGGGGCCCCAGTATGGAGCCCTGGGGCACACCGCTGGTTACTCTACCTTCTGATGACAGTGCTCCGTTTACCTACACTTTCTGGGTTCTGCCCTGTAACCAGTTTTTAACCCATCTAACTACTTCTGATCCAACTCCTGTGTAGTGTAGCTTCTTTACCAGCCTTCTGTGTGGAACTGACTCAAAGGCCTTGCTAAAGTCTAAGTAGACCACATCTACCACCCCACCGTCATCTATAACCTTTGTAACACAGTCAAAAAACTCAATCAGGTTTGTCTTGCATGACCTGCCCACTGTGAAACCGTGCTGCTTGGGGTCCTGATGGCAGCTAGCCTTCAGGAATGCTAGGATCTTCTGTTTGAGTAGTGTCTCCATTAACTTCCCCACTATGGATGTGAGGCTTACAGGCCTGTAATTTTCAGAGTCCTCCCTGCTGCCCAATTTGTGGAGCTGGACCACGATTGCCCTTTTCCAATCTTCAGGTACCTCCCCACTCTTTAGGGATATGGTGAATAGTTTAGCCAGTTGGGCAGCCAACTCTAATCTCAGTACCAAAGAGATCATTGCTCTCGGTCTCTCTGTTCCTTCTTTGCTGAGCATTTTGTTTCTGGAGAGCCTAGAAACCTGACCCTGTCTTCTGGGGTCATTAGATCCTGGAGAGGGGGCCTTTACATAGCTGAGAGCTATGTTATTTGGGGGTGAAATAATTTGCCTGTCTGTAACCCCCCACAAATGGGGGTTCTCGAAAAGTCTTCCTTGAGCTTGCCTAAATGTTCACTGCCATGCTGGTGTTCTGCGTTTTAGCAGATTAAATGTACTGCCAGAGAGTGCCTGTATAGCCTCTGTGTACTGTCTCTTTAAGAGCTGCCTGGATTGCAGTCTTAATTAATCTAAAAGATTGCTCTGTTAGAAGATGTGCTTGTTTGATGATCATTTGTTAGAGTAGTAATAATATTGCAATTTGTTCTAACCTGCCTTCTTTGCAGCAAGGACTGTTCTGTTTATCTCCACCAACTTGGCCCGGGACTGTCAGAATGGGTCAATCAGTAC
Organism: Neoceratodus forsteri; assembly: GCA_016271365.2. NCBI lineage: Eukaryota > Metazoa > Chordata > Ceratodontiformes > Ceratodontidae > Neoceratodus > Neoceratodus forsteri. The sequence goes on from CM057450.1 coordinate 1,596,859,349, forward strand.
TGTTAGGACTGTAAAATGGAGCCTGCCTACAGGGGCTTGGTGGGATCAAGATTTGTAGGAATTGTAGTTTTTGCATTTTGGCGCCTAAAACAACCTGGAGGGGGAGCCCTTGTGTGACTGACAGACAGATCAGCTAACCAAACCTTTTGGATCTTGGGGAAATTCCCAAGCTGCTTGCAGCTTGTTTCAGTTCTGAGTTGGGAAGTGAAGAGATAACAGCTTGAATGATTCCAGCAGCAGCTCCAGTGTAGATCTGCATGGGAGAGCTGTGGAAAGGCCTGAGTTTTAGCCTGCATGCCTGCCTGCTGTCCCTGAGAGGGAACGTATGCCTTTTTCGGATTGAATCCGAACTTGGAGAGCGAAGTAAGCCACTGAATTGTGACCAGGCTCCTACCTGAAGAAGACCGAAGATTTGCTGAATGCGATTGGCCTGTGTGGACTTCCAGCCACCTCTGAACTCCCGGATTGTGCAGAGACTCTGTAATTATGACCAGAGAGCCTTTTGCCTGGTACAGTGGAATTTCCTTACATGTGAATGTGTTGTGTGCTTATAGTAGGTCATGATTTGGTTCCCCACTGTGGTTTGAATTGTGTTCTACTTGCTAGAAGCTGCATTAGAATTTCCTTACGTGTAAATGTGCTGTGTGCTGCTAGTGGGTCATGATTTGGTTCCCCATTGTGGTTTGAACTGTATTCTACTTGCTGGAAGCTGCATCCAGTCTCACGGACTGAATCCAAAATCAGCTCCATTGGGCCTGGGCCTGGCCACGCTGGCCCAGCCTGACTACCCGCTGCACAGAGAAAGCCATCGATGAGAGACCTGCCTGGGGATCAGCCCCCTGCTCAACACTTGAACAGGAATGACGCCTCGGTGATTCATGTGGGTACAGCTTCTCTGGGCACTCCAGCTCAACAAGCTGCAGTCTCGATTTCGTCCTGCCTGTGTCCAGTATTGGGTATCATGAGTAAACATCAGGGTAGCTCCCTGCTACAACAGCTAAATGTACAGTGTTGTCATCTGATTTTATGGTTGCTTTTTCTTTCACGAACTGAGCCCTCTGGCTCTGGATTACAAATAGTGTGTGTTGTGCATGTTGCTTTCTTCCATCACAGGGCCCCAACCAGCTGCAACATTCCTGGCTAGCCCATCGTCTCCCTACCTGGGTACCCAGAGGTGTGTCTGTGTGGGGACTTAAAGCACATGCATAACTGTTTGATTAATATAGCCTTTAAGCCAATCAACCTGATTACGCCCCTTCCTTGTTCAAGTCCCCTGAATAAATCAGATCTGACTTTTTCTGCACTTAACCTGACTGTGGTTCCATTTTGTGCCAAGAGTACTATACTGTTGCTATTTACTGTGCATAACCTTGTTTTACAGGGGTCCCCAGGGTCGAGTCAGAGGAACCAGCCCTGGTGGTAAGTGCAAACAGTGTGGGTACTGGTATGGTGTACAAGGGGTACTGTGAAAATGATTATCGTATATTTCACAGGCCACTAGAAGGGAAAGGGGGGGGGTTACAGTGTCCCAGAGGGATGTGCCCAGGTTAGTTTGACCACTACCAACCCTGACCTCTGGGTGGAGGCACCCGTTGCAGAACCTAGGCCCCTTAACCTGCTACTAGACAAGCAGGCAGGAGTAGTAGCCCATGGGATAGCGCCACCTAGGGGTTACATGTGCTATTAGCAGCTTCTCATTTATGTTTGGAGCCTACAATTTCTGTTGCTCTCTCCCCTGTGGTTTGGAATCAATGCTCCATACTTCAAGAGGAAAGGGGCTGCTACTTATGGCTTCTTTCAGGCTATTTTCCCTTGTTGTCTCCCCATAATAGGTCTGGGGAAGTGTCCATTATTGTATCACATACTTTGGGGAGGAGGGGGGAGTTCGCAGTTACCTCCTAGGAGGGGGAGGGGGACGAGGGGTTAGAGTAGCTATTTTGAAGGTAACAGCTCTGTGGTCATTTGTATGGGAGCTAATTACTGCCTATTCCATTGTGCGTAGGGAGCTACCAACAGTGTGGGGGGGTGGTGTCACTTTCTGTTTTATTTATTCATTTTTTGTTAATACCATAGGGGTTTACATGTGGCAGTATATCTCGGTATTCGTATCATTACGGATTCCACGACTGTTATGTAGGTGACCAGAAGTTTATGCTTAAGGATCATGTTGCCTTTTTTGTTTGTTTGCATGGCTGCTCTGGGCTCTATTGTGGCGAAAGGTCAGTTCACATAAGTTCATTATGAAGTCCATTGCAGTTTAATACTTCTGTCTGTGGGACAGATTGGGTTTAGAGTGTGTAGCCCCCCCCCCCACTCTAGGTCTAGGGGTATCGCAGGTGTTGTGGGGAGGGGCACAACTACAGACCAGTAAACTCTCCAAAATCATTTCTTAGCAGCATAAGAGGAAATGCAATTGAGTCAAGCTCAAAGCACTCCAGACAGAACAATTACATACAGTTCTGAACAAAATCCATACAGATCATTGTATAAAAGTCACAGGATATCTACAGAGAGAAATCAAATAATACAGATAATGGTTACAGTTGCACTGAAACACTCAGTCCCAGTAGGAAGCACTGGAAACCACACTCAGGAGCCACAGCACACATACATAGAAACATAGAAACAGACTTTGACGGCAGATAAGGACCACTTGGCCCACCCAGTCTGCCCATTTCCCTTCCTATTGGATAAGCTGCAGATTCTAGTTAACCAACAGCCTACTTCCTGCCACCCCCCACTACAATTGCCTTATGTCTGTCCCATGCATGTTTGAATTCCCCCACTGTTTTAGACCCAACAACCTCCCCAGGAAGGTGGTTCCATGCATCCACCACTCTCTCCATGAAAAAAAAAATTTCCTCACATTACCCCTGAGCCGTCCCCCCTCTATCTTTAAATTGTGCTCTCTTGTTCTTACACATCTCTTTTTCTGAAAGATGCTACCCTCCTGGACTTTGTTGATTCCCTTGAGGTACTTGAATGTTTCTATCATGTCCCCCCGTCCCTCCTTTCATCAAGGATATACATATTATGCTCTCTCAGTCTCTCTTCATTCTCTCTTCATATGGTTTCTGATGCAGACCCTGCACCATTTTAGTTGCCCTCCTCTGGACTGCTTCCATCCTGTCTATGTCCTTGCGTAGATGGGGTCTCCAAAACTACACACAGTATTCCAGATGGGGGTCTCACCAACTGTCTGCATAGACGGATAACCACTTCCCTTTTTTCTACTTGTGATGCCCCTTCCTATGCATCCCAGTATCCCCCTGGCTCTCCTTACCGACTTCTCACATTGCTTACCCACCTTTATGTCATCTGTTATGACTACCCCCAAGTCCCTTTCCATTTTTGTTGTTGTTAGTACCTCCCCTGCTATTGTGTATTTTTCTCCTGGGTTTTTGTTTCCCAGGTGCATTACTTTGCACTTCTTTGCATTGAATCTAAGTTGCCATATGTCTGACCATTCCTCCAACCTTGCCAAGTCCCTTCTCATCCTTTCTAACCCCCTTGTGTATCAACTCTGTTACAGATCTTTGTGTCATCTGCAAAGAGGCATACCTTTCCCTCCAGACCCTCTGCAATGTCACCTATAAAGATGTTAAAGAGGACTGGACCCAGTACTGAGCCCTGAGGTACACCACTAGTAACCCCCCTTTCTTCGGAATGTGCTCCATTCACTATTACCATCTGTGTCCTGTTGTGCAGCCAGTTTGTTACCCAGGCTACCACCCTGGAACCCACTCCCAGGCTGGCTAACTTGATTATTAGTATTTTACGAACATACGAAATTTGCCAGCAGATAAAGGCCTAGAGGTCTATCAAGTCTGCTCGAATGTGCAGCTAGCACCCCTTATTCTGCAGCTGCCCCTCCCTTCCACCCTTCCCTTTCATTAACCCTCCCCCTTGTCCTGTCCCATCCTCGTTTGAAGCAGTCCACTGTTCTACTGCATACCACTTCAGCAGGTAATGCATTCTACCCAGCCACCACCCCTCTGTAAAAAAGTGTCTCCTCATCTCCTCCTGAACCTTCCTCGCTTCCAGTCTCATATCATGGCCCCTGGTGGCCCTCCCTCCCTGCTTTGAACAGCCCCTCTGTACCTGTCTTGTTTATTCTTTCATGTATTTAAAGTTTCAATCATGTCACCCCTGTCTCTCCTCTCCTCCAGTGAGTACATGTTCAACTCCTTCAACCTCCTCTCGTATGATAAGTCCCCAGCCCTTGATCATCTTTAGTCGCCTGCGCTGCACCCTCCAATAACTTAATGTCCCTCTTCAGATACGGACGCCAGTACTGCACGCAGTACTCCAGGTGTGGTCTAACTAATGACCTATACAGTGGCAGAATCACCTCCCTCCTCGAGGATATACCCCTTGCAATACAACCCAGCATTTTGTTGGCCTTGCAGCTGCCTTCCTACATTGTGCCGAGTTGTTCATTGACCCTGTAATGAGCACACCCAGATCCTTCTCCTCCTCTGTCTGGGTTAGCTGCACTCCCCTAGCTGGTAACTCCTCCTTGGGTTCTTCATCCCAAATGCAGCACCTTGCACTTTTGGCATTAAAGCCCAGTTGCCAGGTGTCTGACCAGGTTTCAAGCTTTGCCAGATCATCCTGCAACCCCGCCATCCCCTAGGTCATCCACCACCGCGCCTACCTTGGTATCATCAGCAAACAGACTGATCTTGCTCTTGATGTCCCATGATATGTCTGCAATGAATATCCCAAACAACACTGGTCCCAACACTGAGCCCTGTGGAACACCGCTGTCACTGCCCTTGGGTGTGAGAGCTCCTCACCCACCACCACCCTCTGTTGCCTTCCCTGCAGCCAGTTTCCTACCCATCTCACCAGCTTTGCACCCGCCCTGTGCCTACTAACTTCCTTCCCAGCCTTCCATGTGGCACTGAGTCAAATGCCTTACTGAAGTCCAGATACAGGGACATCCACTGCATGGCCCCTGTCTAGTTGCTTAGTTACCCAGTCATAGAACTCGACCAGGTTGGTTTGGCAGGATCTGCCACGTATGAAGCCATGCTGTCTTGTGCAGGACTGTGTCAAATGCCTTGCTAAAGTCTGGGTAGGCCATATCCACAGCCCCTCCCTGGTCTATTACTTTGGTCACCCAGTCAAAGAAATCAATTAGATTCATCTGACATGACCTTCCTGCTGTAAATCCATGCTGCTTTGGGTCCTGTGCCCTGCTGGCCTCTAAGTACTCAACAATTCTTTCTTTCGGAAGTGATTCCATCATTTTCCCTACCACTGAGGTCAAACTTACAGGTCTGTAGTTTCCTGCTTCTGCTTTGCTCCCACTTTTGTAAAGGGGACTCACATCTGCCCTCCTCCAGTCCTCAGGTACCACCCCATCCTCCCATGATTTGTTAAAAAGTGTGGTCAGTGGTGTCACTAGGTCCTCCCTTAGTTCTTTTAGGATTCTGGGATGAATCCCGTCAGGCCCCATTGCTTTGTCCACCTTGAGTTTTAGGAGTTCTTTCAGGACTCTTTCTTCTGTAAATGGACTGGTGTCAACCCCACTACCCAGAGTGCTTCCATTGTCTGGTTTAGGTAACTCCTCCTCATCTTCTTTTGTGAATACTGAGCAAAAGTATTCATTCAGTATCTCTGCCTTTTCACTGTCTCCCTCTGCCCACCTCCTCTCCTTTATTAATCTTCACTATTCCTCCCTTAACCTTTCTATGCTCTCTAATGTACCTATAAAAGGTTTTATCACCCTTCTTAACTGAGTTGGCTATTTTTTTCCTCGGTTTGGGCCTTTGCTATTCTGACGCCTTCCCCACTTCTTTCTGCTTTAATTGATACAGTTCCCTGTCGTGCTCCTTCTGTGATTCCTTATACTTTTTGAATGCAGCCTTTTTCTCCTTAACCTTCCCTGCCACCTCTTTTGAGAACCATAGTGGTTTTTTACTCCGCTTTGTTTTCTTTATTTGTTTCACAGAAAGGCTTGGTGCCGCTATGATAGCAACAGACATTACACTTAAATTACCATTTTTTTTTGTATTTCTGTTATTAATGCATCTCCACCACAGGTTTGGTTATATGTGGCCTCCCCTAATAATTATTTTACTCACCCCTGCTACTGCCTTCCAGCCCATGCGGCCTTCCTAGGCCCCCATGCCAAAACTCCCGGCCATGTGGCCAGGCCTACTTTTCCCCCATTATGCCTTACCTCAAATCCAATCCTTAATTCCTCACTTATGTGAAATACAAACACTCAGTTATTTAGAACAACTGCTATATAAATACCTCCCAAAACGCTCCCTCAGCATCTAATTCATGAGGGAACCTAGTACAAGGTTATTAAACTACCTCTCTACATTTGTCATATGGTCACAGTTCCTGCCTAAAGACAATCCTCTGTGTAGACAATACAAAAAGGAAGAACAGAAGCCAAAGATGCTTTCCCCCAGTGATACTATTACTTTCTAAATTGCCTAAAAATGCATCTGCTGATTCTCTATTTACTGATTTATATGTATATATATATATATATATATCAATCAATCAAATCTTTATTTATTCAGGCGAACATCATTGAGCAAGGCTCATTTACAAGATGGACCTGATAAGGTCAAGGTTCAATAGTTGATACACAGCAAATACATCATACGCTTTATAAGACAGTTATACATACAGAGAAAAATAATGTTTATAACACAATGATGTACAGTGAATTCACATGTTAAAACTCGGTTAAAGAAAGGTTAGTTAATATCTACAGTATGTACAGTACATACATATCCCAATCGGGGCCATGACAGACACACAACATAATGAATACTAGGATGGTGAAGGTATTATTGGGTGCCATAAGCTGAGGGTGTCTGACTGGAAGGAATATGCCATATATGATTGGAAGCCAGATTTGTAGGATGACTAATCTAGCTCTAGTGGTAGCAACTGCATTTCTCTGTGAAGAAGGCTGTACAATGCTGTTTAAAGGATGCAAATGGAATGATAATGGACAGTTTTAGGGATTTTTGTAGGGTGTTCCATGCTATAGCTAGAGAATAGCTGATTGCTGCCCTCCCTAGTCTGGTGCTGACTTTGGGCAATTTGAGCAGGATGATATTGTTGCTTCTTAGGGCATAGGGCTAGGAGTGGTCTGGTTGAAGCAGTCCAGGATATAGCTTGGGAGTTTTTTTGATAAAGCTCTGTAAATCCATAGAGCTGCATTTCTGCTCCTCCTAATATGAAGAGAAACCCATCCAACTGCGTCATAAAGAGAGCAACGGTAGGTATTATATGGTAGATCTGTAATGAACCTTATTGCACTATGATATAAGGTATCTAACTTGTGAAGGTAGGAGATGGGGCAGTGACTATAAAGGAAGTCTGCATAGTCAATAACTGATAGAAAGATGGCCTGGACTAACCTCATCTTTGAGTCTCTGTTAAGGAAGGGTTTTAATCTATAGAGGAGGCCAAGCCTTTGGCGAAGCTTTTTTAACAGTTCTTCTAGATGTTAAGTGAAGTCGAGTCTGTTGTCAATCCACACACCTAGGTATTTGAAGTTTTCAACACACTCCAGATTTTCTCCAAGTATAGTGCATAGCTGGGGGAGAGTGATTGAAGAGGATGTGCTGGTGGAGTTTTGAGTTGTGAACATCATTGCTTTAGTTTTCTTTGCATTTAGCAGAAGCTTTTCTCAGTAGCTGATGTTGTAACAAAGAGAATTCTGTTTGTAGGATTTCATGAGCAACTGTAGGCTAAGGTTGCTGACATACAGAACAGTGTCATCAGCAAAGAGGTGTACTGAGGACTTGGTAAGGGTTGAATCAATGTTATTTATATAAATGGCAAAAGGATAGGACCCAGAATAGAGCCTTGGGGACTCCTCTTGACAGTGGTCTTAATGGGGATAGGTCACCTTCAGCTTTTACCTGCTGTGACCTACGGAGAGGTAGCATCTGAACCACTTAAGGAGGGTGGATCTAGGCCAAGGGAGTGCAGGGATGAGAGTAGCAGCTCATGGTCCACAGTATCGAATGCTTTGCTCAGGTCCAGGAATACTGCACAGACATTATTGTTTTTATCCAATTCGATTTGCCAGTCATTTCTGACCTTGGCTAATGCAGTGATAGTGCTATGTTTGGCCCTGAATCCAGATTGAGCTGGATTTAATAGGTTAGCATTGTCAAGATATTCCCTTCGCTGATTACTCACTAATTTCTCCAGCATCTTGGATAGCACAGGTAGAATGGCAATGGGCCTGTAATTATTAAGATCCATAGGGTCCCCTGATTTTAGAAGGGGGACCACTTGGGCTGTCTTCCACAGTGTGGGAATAGAGCCAGAGTTTAGGGAAAGGTTAAAGAGGTGTGTTAGGGGACAGCAAGTACATGGCATGCAATCTTTAGAAAGAAGGGGTCCAGAGAGTCTGCTCCTGCACTTTTTTTGGTATCCAGATGCCATAATAGATCCTCAACTTGTTTCAACAGTATAGGTTTGAAGCTAAAGGAAGAGTCAACTCTTTGATCACCAATGTAGTGGGAGCTTAATTGGTCCCTCAGCAGGTTAGCTGGGGAGGTGTCAAAGGCAAGGCCAGCCGTTGTGAAGTGGTTGTTGAATGCGTCCAGGATTTCCATTTTGCCAGTGATAGGGCCATAACTATTGTGTAGTTGAGTTGGAAGGGGGTTGTTAGCATCCTGTCCCATCATACCCTTGATGATGCCCCAAAACCTAGCAGGACTATGGTAGGAGGAATCGAGCTCGGCCAGGTAGAAGGCAGCCTTTGCATCCCTAACTTTCCTGGTGCATCTATTCCTGGCTTTCCTAAAAATCATCCAGTCATTTGCATTCTTAGTTTTTCTTGCCACTTTCCAGAGTTTGTCTCTTTCCAGCAGTGCAGCTTTGAGGTCAGCTGAAAACCAGCGACAGGATTTGTTTTTTATTCGGATACTAGAGATTGGGGCATGGGTGTTAAGGGCATTTATTATAATGCTATTTAGCACCTGCTGAGCTTTTTCTACAGAATGTGCAAGATAAAACTTTTGCCAGTGTGGAGAGTAAGCTAGATCATGCAGATATCCTTCAATATTGATGTTTTTCTTGGAGATATATATAAAAAACATTTTTTTTCTTGCCAAGCCTGCTAACATTGTATTTCTACTCATTAACAGATCTTGCCTCGCATGGCTCTAAAGTTCCTCGGCTACTTGCTGTAATTCCTGCAATTGTTAACTAAACTGAACTGTTTCCTTAATTGCAGGTTATGTGCTGACTGTAAAAAACCTCTAGGAAAAACTCCAGCACAAAAGGCCTGCCACTAGCACACTGAAAGTTAACTCCCTTGCCTAGTTACTGCTCAGGCCGCTCCCATGTGGCCAGGCTTACCCCCACCGGAAAAAAACTTACCTCAAGTAGTTAAATTGCCAAAGTGCTGAGCTCTGTTAATCTTGAAAACCCAACAAAAGCAAATGACGCAAGCAGTCAGTAAAGCCAGGCTAACTAAGAAAAGGGCATCCACTCCAACAGTTTTGGAATAGGTTAAAACATTTATTTAAAATTAAAAAGCTAAAACTGGCAGTAGCACCTCCTCCCACTGCCAATGTTTTGCACCAAACTCTTGTGCTTTTTCAAGGCGTAATGAGTTAATTGACACACACACACACACACACTTAAATCCCAAATTTATAGGGACCACATACATTTTTGAATGGCTCATTAGAAAGTTTGTCAATGAACCTGTCCGACACAATAAGAAAAGAGAAGGGGGGAGGGGATGAAAAAAACAATTATAAAGGAGGGAATTACCATATATACAATATATAAATATGTACAAAATATTCAAAAGAATCATGGTAGCATATAACCTCAAGACAGTGGATGAAAAACTTTCATAAGAAAGGTCCCAATTGAAAGCTATCATTGAGTTCAGGTTTAATCCAATATTTTTATTTAAACTGCCAAAAAGCATTCTTTTGCAGTACACGTTTATTAATGTCACCACCCCAGGGGCCCACAATAACCCTTTTAATACCCCAAAATTTAAAAGAATGATTACCTGAGGAGACTGACACATGTGCTGTTACAGCAGTCTCTTTTTCCTTTTTACTAATGCTCCTTATATGTTCGCCAATTTATCTTTGATAAAGGACAATGAAATGTGTCAGGCAGGCACCAATTGTATAGGTGTTTGTCCTAATTTTGTGGATTGTCTTTTGTAAATAAAATGACAATGGAGCATTGAATCTTTAAAGCTGTTGGTGTCCTTTTAAATGAGGTGGTGATGGCCAAATTCTAGTTTAACATATTCCGAGTTACCTTCATGAGCACCGCCAACCCAGTGCACACTTTTCTTGTTTTTGTATTTTTCTGTAACACCTGTAACTGTAGCTGCATGTCTGTTACACCTATTGTTATACCTAATTTCTGTAACTCTGTGCTGCCTCCCCGTTTACAAAACAAATGTTTCTAATAAAAAACTCTTAATTATATAAAAAAAGAAGTGACTCTGGTGTCAGTGGAAAACCAATGTTGTCTTTTTTAAGAAATGATTAAGTAGGTTCAGTTTGTGAAACAGTTTTTGAAGATCTACATATATGTCGAATGGGTTGTTTGAGGGTCTAGAACATATGAAAGCCCCCTGCTGAGGACATTGATTTATGTAGGGGTGAGGTCCATGCATGGCAAATTGATTACATGAAGTTCCTGATATGCAAAGATTTCAAAGTCAGAAGGTCTATTTCTGTGACTTCCCTTTGCGTTTCCTTTTTTTTTTTTTTTTGGCGGTACCACCGTCTGCCCTCCGCCCTGTTCACGGCCCCCGGAGACCTCCACCACCGCCTATAGCTGCTCAGGATCCCGGTCGCCCCCGGCTTATCCCCCGGAGGGTGGGGCCACAGGCCACCTTCGTGACCCCGGAACTGTGACTGGTTGGGGTCCCGCAGTGGTGATAGTGAGGCGAGGCTGTCTGGGGAAGGCTTCATCCTTCGGTGGTCCCACCCGCCATTTTTCCAATTTTCCTCCTCGAGGAGGCGGGGACGTGCAATGACGCCAGCGTCTGCCCCACCTCCCCAACTCTCCATGTCAAGCGTCGGCAGTGCTAGATCTCCTGGCCTCCGCCAGGAGTCCTCAGCGCTCTGAGCGCTACCTGCACCCTCCCCCGGAGTACGAGAGCTGTCCGTCGGATGCTCGATCCTACTCCCCCCGGCCGGCCCTCCGATGATCCGGGTCCGTTCCTGAACCCGGGTTGCCGACGTCGCAAGCAGAAATCCCACCGCTGCGCCGACGGGCCGGCTGCATTTCCTCTTCTGTGGACTTTTTGCTTTGTTTTGTTGACATGTGATAGTTATATGTTATTATGTTATAATAACCGGCTTCCCCTTTTTTCCATAGGGAAACCGTGGCGTAATTTGCCATTATAAAGGAGCGTTTATAACGGCAAACACATGCACAGTTTTCCTTACTCTGCGCATGCGTCCACCTGACTTCCTGCCATTCCGACGCTGTCCGCTTTCCTGTTGTCAGAATCGCGAACCGCCACTCGGACTCGGCGGTGTTTTTTACAACGCAAATTTTCAAAATTTATACTCAAACAAACATATGCCTGCCCTACCAAATAAAAAAGTTAAAGAGATGTGTCAGTCCTGACGGCAACCACGGACCGCGCACTGAAACCAGACCACGGTCGCAGAGCAACAGCTTTTATTTCATATTTGTTGTGGCAAAAAAGGAAACCTCAATTATATATAAAATAAAGAGGTTGTGTAACTGAAGTTTACACACACCTCGGGGTTTATGTAGCATCTAACCCCTTGGGTGTGTGTAAACTTCTTGTTACACACTCCGACCCTTACTTTATTCTCTATGTTATTATTACTATGTAATTGTTATGTACGTTCACTCAACCTGTTATGTCTTAACCCTGTTGGCAACTGTTTTGCCCCAGGTCCATCTTGTAAATGACCTTGTCTCAGTGATGTTCCGCCTGGCAAAATAAAGATTTTGATTGATTGACTGATTGTTTTCTGTGTGCCAGTGGCTGTGGCCTCTAAAAAAAGTAAAAGACTTGTCAATTTGTTGGTCATTGTTGTTATTACTTCTTGTTGTTGAGTGCTCCCTGTTAGTATTGTGTTGTCTTGAGCCTGATTGACTCCTTTTGCTACCTCTACTGTAGATGGCATTCTAGGTGAATGTTCCCAAGCGAAAGCGGTTCAGTTCGTAATCAGTTGTATCTCTTATTAATTGTTTGTGTTTCTTTCTGCCAATTCCTTTCTTAAAGGGTTAACCTTTTTTGGAGAAGTTAGTTGGAAATTTATAAAAATCTAGATGGTCCTTAAATGCTAGGAGTTTTAGTTTAATGGTCTCAGTTGCAAGGGATACCAGTTTATAGGCTTTCTTGCCTTGGTCTGTGACATACAGTATTAGAACTAAGGAACAAATAAGTATTTGTCATGGTTTCCCAGCGCTGTTTATAATTGTCATTTCAAAAACCCACTAGTAATTGTTTTTTATCTGTTTTTCCACCTTCTCTGTACCCTACAACTGAAAAGAATGGTAAGGACCACAGAAGGCAACATGCAGCGCAAGGACATCATCTCCATCCATTTAATTGCCACATGTGTTCCCTCATTCGCATCTTTAGTTTACTGAGCATTTTACCAACATAAAAGCCCCCTCCAGCAAGTGGCTAAAAATCTCATTGAAGTGGTATCACAACTAATAAACCTAGAACATCCTACACTCTGCGTGTGCCAGGATGAGCAAACACTTTGGATTTCTCAGTCACACTGCAATACTTAACAACTGCCACATTACCATACACCAGCAGGCAAGGCAATCAGCCAACATGTTTGTGTTTCCTTTTATGCAGGCTACTGTATCACTAACTTTAGAACTCTTTCTTAAGACCATCCTGGGCTGATCTGGTATGCCATCCTTCAGACCAATGTCCTTTTTATGTTTGCTTGCACGCATGTGCAAGAAACATAGTGCCATCATCCGAGTTTTCGGAGGTGTGTCACCCCCTCTTCCAATTCAGTCAGTGTGTTGGCGAGCGGCCCCAGTCCACCAATGCATGCAGGCTGTCTGTGACAGCTCAAATGCAGTGGCGCATGCAGTTGAAAGGGGAGCTACGCCTCAGTGAGCAGCGATAGATATCACCTGCCCGCGCGCAGCTCCCCACACACACACAAACACACACACGCATACTGCGTGTTGCCCCCCACACACTGTATAGCTGGACGGGGTGCCCAACCGCCGGGCTGTGCCAAGCCCCCAAAGCTCCACATGCCACGCTGGGTGCCCACCCCAGTGTGGCAACTCATTGTATAGCCAACAGGGGTTCCCAATCCCCCGTCGGCTCCACTGTCCTCCCCCCCTCCAGAGTACAGGGTGCCACGCTGGGAGCCCACCCCAGCATGGCAACTGATGATATGGCCGACGGGGGTGCCCAATCCCCCATCGGCTCCATGGCACCCCAACCACCCATCCTTGTGCCACGGTGGGAGCCCACCCCAGCGTGGCAAACGCCCCGCCATCATTGAAAAAAACCTGTAATAAAAACTGTCCCTCGGCGCTTCTCCCTGGCCCCCCCACAACCCGCACCCACCCTGCCTCCCCACCCCCTCACCCCATACTTACCTCCGGAGTCCGGCGTGACGATCTTCAGTGGACCGGGAACACGTCTGCACTCTTCAAAGCCGACCGCGAACTGAAGAAATGCCGGTAAGCTGTATAATGGGATAGATATGAGTTTTTCAACTTTATTGCATATCTAAGGCATTTTTCAGAATTTTTGCACCAAATTTTCAACATGAGGTTTTGGGACCCCTTCTCATGAATGCTGTCACTGTCATGGCGTTACACGGGCCCGAAGGGTGATTGCGCAGCCACTGCGTGAAATCACCTTTCTGGAATGATTAACGAAATGACACTGCCAGTGTTCAAAAGGTGGGCTCTCAAGATGCCTATTTTGAAAATTTGGTTGAAAAATTCCAAAAAATGACTGTGTTACGAGTGTGCATTGTGCAGTTCCTACACAGGCTCGTAAGTTCGCGAATTTTCAATATTTTCACTCCAGATTTTCAACATTGCAATTTTACCACACTTTCTTATGAATAGTACAGCTGTCATTTTTTCACACCTCACCCAAAACGTGTTTCCGCCCATGTAGCGCACAATGGCGCAGTCGGTGTGCGAAATCAATGTATGGGACACATTAAGAAAATCACAGAGACACTGTTCATGAGCAGAGGTCTTAAAATGGCTATGTTGAAAATTGATGAAATCTAAAAATGACTTTTATGCAGGCGTCGCGTTGTGCAGTTCCTACTGCGCTCGTGAGTTTGCGAATTTTCAATATTTTCACTCCAGATTTTCAACATTGCCATTTTATTACATTTCCTTATGAACAGTACATCTGCCATTTTTCACATGTTGCCCAAAATGTGTTTTCGCACATGTAGCGCTCAATGGTGCAGTCGGTGTGCAAAAGCAATGTTTGGGACAGATTAAGAAAATCACAGTTACACTGTTCATGAGCAGAGGTCTTAAAATGGCTATGTTGAAAATTTGGTGACAAAAGTCCATAAAATGACCGTGTTACGAGTGAGCATTGTGCAGTTTCCACGCACCCTCGTAAGTTCATGACTTTGTAATATTTTCAGTCTAGATTTTCACCAGTGGCATTTTTCCACACTTTCTTATGAACAGTACAGCTGTCATTTTTCACAACATGGCCAAAATGTGTTTTCACATTTTCAGTGCAGAGATGCGTGGTCGCTGTAGGAAATCATTGTTCGGGACAGATAAAGAAAATTACAGTGACACTGTTCATGATCGGAGGTCCCAAAATGCCTGTGTTGATAATCTACTGTAAAAAATCCCTAAACTAATTACATTACGGGTGTGCGTTTCACAGTTTCTATGCACGCTCGTGACTTCACCAGTTTTTTTAATATTTTTACTGCAGATTTGCAACATTGCCATTTTTACACTTCCCCATGAACAGTACAGCTGTCATTTTTACATCCTTTTCGAATGTTTTGCACCTGTGGTGCTAAATGCCATAGTCGCTGTGCATAAGCAGCTTTTGGCTAACAAACTGATATTGCCACTGTTCATGAGGTGGGGTCACAAAAAACATGTTGAAAATTTGGAGGAAAATACCAACTAATGCCTGAGGTATTAGGGTTTCCAACCATAACGCCCACCCTGTAGAGAATGACAAGCATCAGGGTGTGACTTGGGATTCTTGCCTGTAATGCTCATACCATTCCGCACCTGCAGCCAGTGAGAGGCATCAAGGTATGCCTTAGACTCTTTCCTTTAAAGTTCACCCATTCTCCTATACCTCACCCATCTCACCGTACTTCCTGATGGAATGGGGTGCACATAAGGGCCCAAGACCCCAAGGCACACCTTGACACTTGTCAGTGTCTGCAGGGTGGGGTGTGGTGAAATGGCATGGCCGTTATGCCTGATGACCCAAAGGCACACCCCAATGCCTGTCACTCTCTGCAGGGTGATGGTGGGGTTGGCTTCAGTTCAATACTTCACTGCCATTCCTATTACGCAGCTCTGTAACTTCTACACTACCACTGCCAATGCCAGCAAGCAAACATTCGGCATTGACAAATGCTTGTTTTATTTTGTTATTGCTTATCTTCCATGGCCCTGGGCAGCCCTTCGGATGCCAGCCATCTCAGCATGTCACCCCAGTTTTCCACCAAGTCTTGCAGTCATATGAAAGCAAAGTGGCCTGGGTGTTTGTTAGGTGCAGGACCTGCGGGTGGCTGGCAGTCAGCCGGCTGCCTTGGAGTCTGTTTTTGTCCCAGTTTCTCTCTACACAGAAGAGGAGCAATGCCACTCAGATGGCCCAAGCACACTTCTGTATGTGGGTCACTGGCAGCTGCCACTCATCCCCCTCCCTATCATGTCACTCCCTGGCTGCCATGCCACTTGCTGATGCTAGTGACCAGGCTAATGCCGGGCACTGTAACCCTTCCTCCTTGGGAGAGCAGAGCCCTCCAGACACTCAGTTAATTTACTCCTCTCTTTTTAAATACAGCCCAAGAAAGTGTTTAATTTTGGCTGCTCCTGCCTAGGGCATGTGAAGAGCAGCCATCATTATTGTGCTGGGCTTATGAATGGTAGTTGATGACAAATCACCTTCAGCCAACTGCCTTAAACTGACATTTAACCCTTTTTTTTCCTTTAGGGTTTGCAGTCCAAATAAAGCTGTGTTTACTGTTTGCATTCATCTGCTATAATTCTTTAGAGCTAAATGGATGCTTATTGGGAACTGTACAGTCATTGTGTGGGTCCACAGGCAGGGCGGCTACAGTAGGGAGGTGGTGAGATACAGTGTCACAGAGGGTTGTACCACTATTTCACGAGGCCCACTATAATCTTTATCTGGGTGGATGCACCGGACTACTTTCTATCAACAAATGCAATCCCCTCTCATTGGTCAAGGCAGACCTAACAAGCCAAAGGAGCCACTGTGACATCTACGGCAACCAGTTGTTAAGTAAGGTTGTTATGGCCTTCATCCTGATGTCATCTGAGGGAGCAACCACCTTACAGACCTAGTTTTAATTTACCATTTGCTTCCAAATTACTTGGAGGCATGGTTGCAAAAAGACTTGTGACTTACTTGGAAGCAAACTGTTTACTGGGGAGTCCCAGTCTTGTTTTGGGCTTTAGTTTAGCACAGAAACAACACTTGCCATGGTCTCTAAAGAGCTATTGTTGACTACAGACAACAGCTCCTTGGCTATCTCGCTTTTGTTGGACCTCACTGCAGCACCCAATACTGCTAATCACAGGCTTCTACTCTGTTGGCTGGAGACCCTGGTTGGTATGTTGGGCACTGCCTCGGCATGATTTAAATCTTACTTTACTTCTTTAGTTTCTCTGGGGGATTTTAATTCTACCCCTGTTGCTTTAACTGATGGTATCTCCCAGGGTTCCATCCTTGCATCATTATTATTTAACATTGATATGTAGCTCTCAGCAAAGTTGCTGCATCACCTGGGGGTGTCATTTCATGTGAATGCTGGTGACACCCAGGTATACTTCAGAGAAAATTCTTTGGATGCAGTGTCAAATTCCTTGGTTCCTTGTCTACAAGTAATTAAATCTTGGATGACGGAAAACTTCCTTCAATGAAATCCTTCCAAAACAGAATTTATAATCTTTGGTCCTTCTTCTGTGTCTAAGCATGTACTGGAATGCAATATTGTTTTTGCAAATGTTTAAAAGGCAAAGAGGCAATATAGCGCAGTGGTTTAAGGCTCTGAGCTGCAACTCTGGTGACATCCAGCAGACCAGACCTGGGTTTGAATCCCACAGCTTCCACTTGCATGCTGTGTGACCCTGAGCAAGTCACTTAACTTCCCTGTGTTCCCAGGTCGCTCCTGTTAAAAAGCTTTCAGCTTAGTGTGCTACTCCTGGTTAAACAAAAAAATCAGATATAAACATGACAGTACAAACTTTGGTGTCCTCTGACACAAAATTTTCTTTTGACATGCACATTACTAAGATATTCAAGACTGGGTTCTTCAAGCTGAAAAATGTGGTCATTCCCTCAACTTGCTACAATAATTAATGTCTTTATGAAGAATTGTATTGTCTTTTGTAATCTGCTGCTGGTAACATTACCCAGTGTGACCATGGTCAGATCACAATGCTTGTAGAATGTTGCAGCTTGTGTTTAAACACAGTCTAAATGTCAAGATCACATTACCCTTATTCTGAAGTCTCTGGTTCCTAGTTAAACAATGGGTTGATATTAAAATCCATTTCTTGGCTTACAAGGCTTGGCATTATCTTGTTCCAAGCTACTTGACTGCGTTATTGGTTTTAACTCCTGTCCCAAACTGACTCACCTTAAGTATTTCAGATTTGTTACTTGTCCCCTGTACAAACTTCAAGACTAGAGGGGACAGAGCCTTCTGTGTTTACAGTTCAAAACTTTGGAATTCTATAAACTATGATATACAATGTTCTCCTATCCCAAGTTCTTTTAAATTTACTTATTTTAGCATGTCTTTTCTTCAAACTGATGGTGTATTTTTCTTGTTTTGTGCTATATTTGAACCATCTTGTTTGCCTTCAGACTTTATGGTTCAGATAGCAAGGGTTCCATTACTGTTAACATTTTTAAGTTCCTTTGAGTCATACTTTGCCCATCTGATTAACATGCTGTTGTGTACATTGTTGGAACCATAAAATGGAAATTTTAATCTGCCTATTTTACTGTTGTTGTTACCATTTATGATATATCTGTATTGGACCTGACTGTATTACCACTGTAACGTGCATAGAGATAATTTCTTTACATGTTTGTACTATACAAAATAAAATTCATTGACTTGAATGAATGACCTAAATAACTTTCATCTGTCTTGTCAAAGTGCTGTTATGCCTATCTGTCATCCTTGAAGGCAAATTTATATGGATTCCTCTGGACAACAAAACAAAATGGTAATATTAAATGCATGCTGAAAATAGAAAATAGTGTTAAAATCAATGTTTCAATCTTAGGCCTTTTCACAAATTATCTATAAGGGAAAAAACACAAAGGGATTGTTTTCCACATTCTTTTCTTACCTTGCCTATTATCACTTTTTCTCCTAGAGCCTCCCCTTTTTTCTTTTCCCTGCATATATATCCTTTATTTCCCCTTACCTTTTCACTAACTTTGCTTTTTTTCTCTTTTAGATAGTTCATGAAGAAGACCTAAGGTCAAAATATCAATTTTAACTATATTTTCTATTTTCAGTGTGCATTTAATGTTTTTTCAAATTTATTTATTTATTGATTATTTGGATTACAACCTTTGAGCTGAAGCAGCTTGTTTACAAAGGTGTTACATCAGTTTATAAGGGTACAAAGGTATACATTATTTACATTTACAAAGGTTGCAAAGTTCAGCATTGTGTAACAAGTACAAACCAGTGGTCTAAGACAGATCATACACCAACAGCAAATATGTTTAGGGCAGCTAGGCATTGTCAAGAGAGCACAGCATGCCAAAGTATGTACATGTGAAGAGAGATAGCTGCCATGTAGGCTTTGTCAACAGAGGACAGTGTGCTAAGGTACATGCAGAGGAAGAGAGAGATAGCAGCATACTCAGGGAGTCCCTTGTCAGATTATTGTCTGATTGTGGGGAACTTTGTTGTGTGCAAGTTCAGGGATCATCTGTAGCAGTTACAGTTGTTAGTATTAGCCAGGTGGTATCGTAGTTCCTCTTTGAAGGTAACAATTTTGTTGCTGCTAGCTAGGGTGTTGCGGAGCTCATTTAGTTATTTGGGACCTCTATATGCTATGGACCTTCGTGCAAATGAGGTGGACCTGAATGGAACACAGAGGACATTCCTGTCTTTTGTTCTTGTGCACTGCAAGGTTTTTTTTGGGGTGAAATGTCTTAGTAGCCCAACTGGTGTTAGGCTGAACAGGGTCTTTTTTCCCAGGACACAAGTTTGGTATGTGATTCTACTCTGCAAGGGTAGCCACTCTGTATGACAGTAGAGATCACAGGTATGTGTTGTTCTGTCCACCCTAAGGGCCAGTCTGCAGGCCTTGTTTAGGATAGTTTGTATCCTTTTTAGTGACATGTCGGATGTGGCACTGTAGATAACGAGGCTGTAGTCAATTACCGACAGAATGGAACTGCTGATGGCCAGCTTCAATGTGGTGGACGTCATGGTGTTCTTATACTGCAGTTCATACTGCAGAGTTAGGACAGCAGAAGGCATGATGCCCATAATTACTGTTATACTGCTCAGTGGGTGCAACTACAGAAGTTGCTCTCATATACTGTAAGTAAGTATGTACCCGACTTGGCTTTAAAACCAACAAAGATGGATTAGCTTACAATATCAAGTGGCAACTGGTTCCACATTCTTATTGTCCTTGGCAAAAAAGCACATTTCCTCATGTTTGTCCTAGGTATAGAGTCCAATATTTGCCTGTTGTGTGTCCTCAAATTATGTATCTGATCTTTGTATATGATCCCCAGTTCTAGTGATAGCTCCTTATCCCCAAGTATTTTCTGGAGACACAGCAAATTGCTCCTGCTTCTCCTGAGGCTAAGAGGCCACAGGCCTAATGCCTCAAGTCTCGTGTTACAAGATTTGTTTTTTAGGGTCGGGATTTGTTTAGTGTACTGGCACTGGGCTTTTTCAAGCAGTTCTGTCAGTTATGATGGTATAGTAGGCCGAGCTTAGAATTGGCTGTTCTTACTACGTGCTCAATATGATGGGTGAAGGAGAGGGTGTCATCTAGATATAGGCCCAGGTACTTGAAGGTACCAACTTGTTCCAGTTGCACCCCACTCTTGCTAACAATGGATAGGGGCCTACCCTGATTTGGGTGTGTGATGTGGTGGACAGCATGACCTTAGTTTTCTTGTAGTTTAATGGAAGTTTATTTTGCTGGAACCAGGGTTCCAACTTGTTGTAGCTACACTGTAGCTCTTCTGTGAGCTGGTCTTTTATTTGTCTGCTAGCATAGATGACTGCATCATACACGTACAGCGACACTTTAGCTGGGCACACATGTGGCAGTGAGCTAGTGAACAGACTGAAGAGCAGTGGGCCAAGGATGGAGCCTTGGGTACTCAGAGGGTGACTGCTCTTGGACTGGAGTATGTCCCATTTATCTTTACACTTTGTGATTTTTGCACAGGGTAACTCTGGAACCACAATACTGCATCAGTGGATAAGCCCAAGGATTGTAGTTTAACCATTAGGATTTGGTGGTTTACTGTGTCAAAGGCTTTAGTGAGGCCAATGAAAATTGACCCCAGTAGCTAGCCCTTATCAAGCTCCTCAAACGTGTAGCTTGTGTACTTTGTGAGGGCAGTTGTGGTGCTACAGTATGTGCTCTGCAGAAAACATACTGTTCCTGACATTGTTTTTCATATTTGTTTAGATAGTCCATAAGTTTTATTTATTTATTTATTCAGTTTTTTTGACCGGGTAAGTGCACTAGACACCAGAGTTGATTGGCTACTGTATGCTCCAGAGCTTCTGACAGTGGGGGCAAGATCGAAATGGGGCAGTAATTACAGTAGTTTGTGCAGTCACCGTTTTATGGACCAGAATGACGTGCAAGACTTTCTAAGTACTGGGGAATGTTGACGTCCTGAGTGACAAATTGAAGATTTTGGATATGGGCTGGACTATCTCGTTTAATGTGAGGGCTATGATTTTCATATCTACTGTGTTGCTGCCCACCCTGGTTTTACCCAGCACCCATTTGATGTATTTTTTGGTATCAGCAGCTGAGACCTGCTTGAAGTAAAATAGTGGTTCTCTAGGGTCAGTTAGGGATGGATGGACCTGCTTGTCCTGGGTTAAGGGCCAAAGTGGTGCTAGGTACTCAGGTGGTAGTATGGAGGTCAGGTCCATGAAAGCTGCATTAAAGATGTCAGCAATTGCTTTGGTGTCCTGAGTGGTGCATTGTTTAGTGGTTATCAGGTCAGGTGCCACTTTGGCCTCCTTCCCGAGAAGGCTGTTTAGAGTTCCCCAGAACTGTTTACCATTGTCCCAGGAGGTCCTGAGCTGCTCCTTATAATGATTGGCTTTTGCTTTCCATATTGCTTGGGTGCATCTGTTTCTAGCAGCCTTGTAGTTGATCCATTCTTGCAGGTGCCCTGTGGCTTTAGCTCTGTACCAGAGGTTATTTCTAGCCTTCATGAGCTCTAGAAATGAGGCTGTGAGCCAGGGGTTGTTTGTCCCCTTATGCTTATGGCTTCTGGATGGTGCATAGATGTCACAAGCTTTTGTGAAGGTAGAGATGAAGTAGTCCAGGACCACATTTACATTTGCTGCAGTATCTAGGGGGGATGGGTTGCTCATGTGGAGATATTGTTTGAGTGTTTCAAGTTGGCCTTTCCTGCCTGATCTGCTCTTTACTAGGTGGTAGTACCATTTTGTTTTGTTTTCAGACTGCGCGCTGACGCAGCACACAAATGACCTAGCTAGGGACAGGGCTAGGATAGTGCAGGGGGACTTAGAGAACTAGGAAAGAGTCTCAGGCAGGTGTCACGCTCAGTAACTTTTACTGAGGTACTGCCTGTCTATGACAGGGGGAAGGAGAGGGTTCTCTGCACCAGAGCTTTCAAGTCAAGGATGAAGGAATGGTGCAGACAGGAGGGGTTTGGCTACATTGTGGATGGGGACGCACCAGGCAGGATGAGGGCCTATACCTGAGTGATGGCCTGCATCCATCCAGGAGGGGAACCTCAGTCCTCAGTGGACAGTTTAAATGTTACTTCAATGAATATTTAAACTAGCTTAAGGGGAAGAGAAAAAAATGGGGAGGCAGAAACTGCTCAATGCCGTAGGCTGAAGTAGAAACTAGAGTAGGGAGATCCTGAAGGGTGAGGAACCCTCAGGGTGTAAATTGATAAAGGAAGAGGGTGATAGTAATGGGGGGTAGTAACATTATAAGGGGGGAGGCTGGGGCAAAAAAGGAAAAAAGGGGAGTAACAAGCAGGGTGTTGACAAAATCTAGACACTGTTCAGGAAGGACAGGATGGGAAGGAAAGGAAGGGGTGTGGTGCTTTTTGTGATGGAAAGCATAAAAGCGATGAAGATACAAGGAATTTTGGGGAGGGCAGAAGTGCTGTGGGTCACCCTGGAGTCAGGGAATGGAGCCACTATTCGCACCAGCATGATCTACAGGCCTCTGGCACAGGGAGAGGAGTTAGATGAGGTACTGTTAAAAGTCATTGAAAAAATGGTAGAAAAGAGGGAGGTGCTGCTGGTGGGGGACTTCAGTCTACTGGATGTAGATTGGAGCCTTCCAACTGCAGCTTCAGCTAGAAGCAGGGAAATCCAAGACTCCCTGCAGGATGCATTCCTCGGGCAACTAGTCAGTGAGCCCACCTGTGATGGGGTGATACTGGATTTTGTTCTCACTAACTTGGACAGTGTTGCAGACATCAAGATTAGAGGCAACCTGATGACCAGTGATCACCGTTCAGTGTAGTTCAATATAAGGATAGCTGCGGAACTGAGTCACATACAAGTGAGAAACATAGAAGTTGTCGGCAGATAAGGACCTCTTGGCTCACATAATCTGCCATATTTTCCCTACCTACAGTGCCACTGCAGACCCTACTCGATCTCTGTTTTTTTCCACCCCTTGCCTTATTTCTAAGGTCCCCTTGGTCTATTCCGTGCATGCCTGAATCCTGTTACCATTTTAGCACCCATCACCTCTGATGGAAGACTGTTCCAGGCATCGACCACCCTTTCTGTGAAGAAGTATTTCCTCACATCTCCTCTGAGTCTCCCCCTTCCAGCTTCATAGCGTGACCCCTTGTCCTCAAGCATCTTTTTCTTTGTAAAATGCTACCCTCATGTACCTTATTAATACCTGAGAGGCATTTGAACATTTCTATCATGTCCCCCCTTTTCTTTCTTTCCTTTAGAGAGTACATATTTAATTCCAAAACCAACAAATATCTGGCACACTCCAAACCTCGAAAATGCACGGGCACCAGTCTCTTGTCATCTTAAGTTATATTTTTTTGACATATCAACAACAAAATAACAAATACAGGCCTGTATTTGTTATTTTATTGTTGACGTGTCAATAAAATATAACTTAAGACAACAAGAGGCTGGTGCCCATGCATTTTTGAGGTTTGTGTGTGCCCGACATCTGTTGGTTTTGAAATTAAAGATTCACGTCTGGAGCATCACTATCCCAGTGTGAACTCCACTTTGCTTATAATACATATTTAATTCCTTGAGACTTTCCTCTTAAGGCTTTTGATGCAGGCCTTGCACCATTTTGGTTACCCTCTTCTGTACTGCCTCCACCTGATCTATATCCTTCTGGAGATGGGGTCTCCAGAACTGGACACAGTACTCGAGGTGAGGCCTCACCATCGGTCTATACAGGTATAACACTACCTCCCTCTTTCTACTGGTGATACCCCTCCCTATTATGCACCTGAGCATCCTGCTAGCTTTCTCCACTGCCTTATCACACTGTGTTGCTACCTTCAGGTCATCAGAAATTATTACTGCCAGGTCCCTTTCCTGTTTTGTGGTTGCCAGTACCTCCCCGCCCAGTTGATACATTGCCCCCAGGTTTCTGTGTCTCAGGTGCATGAATTTGCACTTTTTTTTATTGAAACCCAGTTGCCAAACCCTTAACCAGTCTTCCAGCTTTTTCAGACCATCCCTCATCCCCCCCCCTCAGGTGTGTCCACTTTGTTGCATATTTTTGTGTCATCTATGAACAGGTATACTTTCCATCCAGCCCTCCTGCAATGTCAGTAATATAGACATTGAAGAGGACTGGGCCTAATACTGACCCCTGTGGCACCCTGCTGGTCACCTTCCCTTCTTCGGAGTGAGCACCATTTACCACCACCCTCTGAGTCCTGTTGCTTAGCCAACTTCTTACCTATATTTACTACTTTTGGACCCTCTCCTAGGCTGCCCAGCTTCCTCATCAGTCTTCTGTGTGGAATGGTGTTAAAGACCTTACTGAAATCCAGGTAGGCCACCTCCATCGCTTTGCCCTGATCCACTTCCCTGGTCACCCATTTAAAGTACTCCATCAGGTTTGTCTGGCAAGATCTCACCCCTGTGAAACCATACTGCCTTGGATCCTGTAATACACTGGTTACAAGGTATTCTCCAATCCTTTCCTTCAGTAGTGATTCCAATACTTTACCCACCACCGAAGTCAGGCTGACAGATCTGTAATTTCCTGCCTCCTCCCTGTTACCACTTTTGTGAAGTGGGACCATATCTGCCCTCCTCCAGTCCTCTGGAACTTCCCCCGTATCTAATGATAGGTTGAACAGGGCTGTCAGAGGTGCAGCTAGCACCTCCTTGAGCTCCCTCAGTATCCTAGGGTGTACCTCGTCAGACCGCATTGCCTTGTCCACTATTAGTTGTGCTAGTTCCTTGAGGAGTCTCTCCTCTGTAAAATGACTAGTTTCCACCTTCCTTCCTTTTATGCCCTTGTCCCTTACCTGTGGCCTGTCACTTACCCCTTCCTCCATAAATACTGAACAAAAAAATTTGTTCAATATGTCTGCTTTTTTCTTTGGTCCGTTTCCACACACACCCCTCCTTCCTGTTAGGAGCGCAAAGGCGCAAACAGAGGAAAGATTAGCACAAACAGTGAAGGAAGGGGACAAGATATTCTATAGGTACATCAGTGAAAGAAGGAAGACCAGAGTGGGACTGTAAGGCTCAGAGGGTTTAGGAAGGGGAGTGTGTGGAGGGAGAGCTGGAAAAGGCGTCACTACTGAATAAACACTTCTGCTTAGTTTTCACTGAAGAAGGGACAGAGACCATAGCTAGGCATCAGATACACGGGGAGATAAACGCCATTCCATTTACATAACAGAGTGTCCTAGAGGAGCTCACAAAACTGAGGGTGGACAAGTCAATGGGATCAAATGGCATACATCCCAGAACTGGCATTCATCTATATCCCCCTCCCTCAGGTCGTGCCTGCAAATAGGCAGTATTTGTCTACTGCACTTACCCGGTCAACAAAAACTAAAAAAAAACAAAAAAACTGAAGGAACTATGGATGGAGCTAGCAGCACCACTGGCAGCCATATTCAGTGAGTCACTCAAAACAGGAGTAGTTCTGTAGGACTGGAGGAGGGCACATGTAGTCCTCTTCACAAAAATGGAAGCAGCGAGGAGGCAGGAAACTATAGGCCAGTCAGCTTCACCTCAGTAGCGGGTAAGATTATGGAGGCACTGCTTAAGGAATGGATTGTGGAACACCTGGATTCCAACAGAGCACAGGATCCAAGGCAGCATGGATTCACAGCAGGAAGGTCATGTCAAACAAATCTGATAGATTTTTTTGACTGGGTGTTGAAGGAGGTGAATCGGGGGGAACAGTAGATATCGTCTACCTCGATTTCACCAAGGCCTTTGACACCGTTCCACATAAAACACTGGCAAATAAGTTGGGAAGCCTGGGCGTGGGGCACAAGATGGTGAACTGGGTTACATAGAAACATAGACTTTGACGGCAGATAAGGACTGCTTGGCCCACCTAGTCTACCCATTTCCCTACCTACAGGATAAGCTGCAGATCCTAGTTAACCAACAGCCTATTTCTTCTTATCCCCACAAGAATTGCCTTATGTCTGTCCCATGTATTCTTGAATTCTCCCAGAGTTTTAGACCCCACAACCTCCACAGGAAGGCTGGTCCATGTGTCCACCACCCTTTCTGTGAAAAAATACTTCCTCACATTGCCCCTGAACCGGCCCCCCCCTCTATCTTTAAATTGTGTCCCCTTGTTCTTGCACATCTCTTTTTCTGAAAGATGCTACCCTCTTGGACTTTGTTGACCCCCTTGAGGTATTTGAAAGGTTTTATCATGTCCCCCCTCTCCCTCCCGTCCTCAAGGCTATATATATTAAGCTCCTTTAGTCTGGCTTCTCTTGCAGACCATGCACCATTTTAGTTGCCCTCCTCTGGACTGCTTCTATCCTGTCTATGTCCTTGCAGAGATGGGGTCTCCAGAACTGGATACAGTACTCCAGATGGGGTCTCACCAACTGTCTGTACAGAGGATAACAACTTCCTATTTTCTGCTTTTGATGCCTCTCCCTATGCATCCCAGTATACCCCCAGCCCTTCCTACTGCCTTCTCACATTGCTTGCTAACCTTAAGGTCATCTGATATGATTACCCCAGGTCCCTTTCGATTTTTGTTGTTGTTACTACCTCCCCCCATTGTGTAATCTTTCCCTGGGTTTTTGTTTCCCATGTGCATTATTTTTCACTTCTTTGAATTGAATCCAAGCTGCCATACTTCTGACCATTTTCCTCCATCCTTGTCAAGTCCCTTCTCATCCTTTCCATGCCTCCTTGTGTATCAACCCTGTTGCAGATCTTTGTGTAATCTGCAAACATGCATACTTTTCCTTCTAGTCCCTCTGCAATGTCACTTATAAAGACATTAAAAAGGACTGGACCCAGTACTCAACCCTGTGGTACCCCACCAGTAACCCCTCTTTCTTCAGAGTGGGCTCCATTTACAATTACCTTCTGTGTCCTGTTGTCCAGCCAATGTTTTACCCAGGCTACCACCCAGGGACCCACTCCCAGGCTGGTTAATTTGACTATTAATCTTTTGTGTGGGACTGTGTCAAATGCCTTGCTAAAGTCTAGGTAGGCCATGTCCACAGCCCCTCCCTGGTCTACTACTTTGGTCACCCAGTCAAAGAAATCAATTAGATTGGTCTGACATGACTTTCCCGCTGTGAACCCATGCTGCCTTGGGTCCTGTGCCCCACTGGCCCCTAGGTACTCAGCAATTCTTTCCTTCAGAAGTGATTTCATCACTTTCCCTACCACAGAGGTCAAACTGACAGGTCTGTAGTTTCCTGCCTCTGTCTTGGTCCCACTTTTGTGAAGGGGAATCACATCCGCTTTCCTCTTGTCTTCAGGTACCACATCATCCTCCCATGATTTGTTAAACAGGGTAGTCAGTGGTTTCACTAGTTCTCCCCTTAATTCTTTTAGAATTCTGGGGTGAATTCCATCAGGCCCCATTGCTTTGTCCACCTTCAGTTTTAGGAGTTCTTTCAGTACCCTTTCTTCTGTGAAAGGACTGGGATCGACCCCCGTATCAAGAGTGCTTCTGTTAATTGGATTAGGCACCTCCCCCTTCTCCTCTTTTGTGAATACTGAGCAAAAATATACGTTCAGCATCCCTGCTTTTTCAGTGTCCCTCTCTGCCCACCCACCGGCCATTCTATTCAGCCTCACTATCCCTCCCTTTGTCTTTCTACACTCCCTGATGTACCTATAGAAGGTTTTATCCCCCTTCTTAACCGAGTTGGCTATCTTTTCCTCAGTTTGGGCCTTTGCTAGTCTGACTTCCCTCCTGCTTCCTTCTGCCTTAACTGGTACAGATCTCTGTCCTGCTCCTTCTGTGTTTTCTTATACTTCCTGAATGCTATCTTTTTCTCCTTGACTTTCCCCGACACCTCTTTTGAGAACCATAGTGGCTTTTTCTTTCATTTTGATTTGTTTAATTGTTTCGCACAAAGGCTTGTTGCCTCTGTGATGGCAATTTTGATGTTTCCCCATTGTTGCACTCTCCCATCTTGCCAAATCAGCCCTCCTGAAGTCCAGTACCCTCACTTTTGTATGGCTCGACTCTGTAGCTGTGTTTATCATGGACCACACTGTTTGATGGTCACTTGTTCCCAGATGGCAACCCACTTCTAGATCTGAGACCCTCTCACTGTGCCCATCTGAGAGTACGAGGTCTAAGATTGCTCCCTCATGAGTGGGTTCCGAAACTAGCTGTCTGAGGCATGCCACCTGTAGGGCATTGAAAATGGCCCTGCTCTGGATGTGGCTGCAGCAAATGTGCTCCAGTTAACATCTGGCATATTAAAGTCCCCCTTCAACAGTATCTCCCCTTTCTCTGCCATCTTATGAATGCCTTCTATCATATCCTTGTCCATTCCCTCCCCCGACATGGGGGTCTGTATACAACCCCTGTGCAGATTGTGGTGCCATTTCCAGTCTCTAAGGTGACCCACAGTGCCTCCTCTCCTCCCTGTTTACTCTTTTGTTCAGTTGCTTTTATCCCTTCCTTTACATAGAGAGCTACTCCTCTCCCTCTTCTCCCCTCCCTGTCTCTTCCGTAGGTTACGTACCCTGGTATGTTAACATCCCAGTCATGGTTCTCTGTGTACCATGTTTCTGTGACTGCTACGATACCCAGGCATCCCTCTTCCATCAAGGCCACCAGTTCAGGGAGCTTGTTGCCTAGTCTGTGGGCATTGGTACTCATTACCCTCCATTTCCTGATGGCCTTACTCCTTTTTGTCCCACCCCTGTCCTTATTGCCTTTGTCACTTTCTCCATTTACCCCTGCCCTTGTCCCTATCAACATCTCTATCTTGGTGTTTACCTCACTTACTACTCTCACTTTTTTTGGGGGGGGGCTAGGATTTCCCTGCTCCTTTCCAGTGCCCCCCCCGGGCTAGTTCAAATGCTTGCCAATGAAGCATTTAAACCTATCACCTAGGATCCTGGTTCCCCTCCTGCACAGATGCAGCCCATCATGCCAGCATAGGCCTGCATCACTCCAGGTGGACCCCCAGTCCCCAATGAAGCCAAATCCCTGAGTTCTGCACCAGTTTTTTAACCACTGATTGACTCCAAAGGTGTGGAGCACCCTAGCCTTACCTACGCCATAGACAGGCAGCACCTCTGAGAAGGTTACCGTGCGTGCTACTTGTCTAAGGCCCCTCCCCAACTCCACAAACTCTTCCTGCACTGCTCTGATCCCTTTCTTAGCCAGATCATTTGTCCCTAGGTGGACAATGACATCCAGCACCCTCCCCTGTGCAGCTGCTCCAGCGATCCTAAGGATTCACTTCCTGTATCTCCAAGCCATGGCACGAGGCAGGCACCTTACTTCCCTCTCCCCTCCCTTCCCCAGTGTTACCCTCCTAACAATGGAGTCCCCCACCAGGAGTTGTTTCCTTCCCCTGTGGGGCCCCATGCCACCCTCCTGTGGGTTTTCCTTGTGGAGGTTCCCACCATCCTCCTTGGTCTCCACTGCGGGTGCCTCCATAGAGGAACCACACTTTGCCAGAATGGCATAGGAATTGTGGAGAGGTACAAGTGGAGGGATACACCTCTGTTCCACCACCCTGACTCTCCCTGAGCCCACTGTGGTCCAACTGCTCCTCTTTCTTGGCAACCTCTGAGGCAATGGCAGTGGCCCTGGTGGTCCCTGGATGGAATAGGAGGTCCCACAAATCCTGGCCAACTCAGCCTGGAGATGAGCAACCTCCTCCCTCAGCCCACAGAGGTGCCTGCAGATGGGACAACACCGCATCCTCCAGAACGTCTCTCAGAAGACTGCTGCTCCACAGCCACTGCACTGTACCACTCGCATCATGTCTTATTTCTGGCCCCTTCACTGTTGTTTGGAATCCTTACTCTTTCCTCTGTTTTTTTTTCTTCTCTCCCTACTTATTTACTGCCTCTGTGCCCTTTAAGCTCCTGATCATCCTGTTCTGAGACAAGAAGACCCTATATTTCTCAGTAGACCCCTTACTTGCTCAGAGACAGACCTCCAGAAGCTAGGGGGTGGGGCCGGAGAGCTGCTCTTGCCCTTCTAGGATGGTGAGTCTTTGGTGGCTCTGTGATCACTCCCTTCCTGCTCCCAAACAGGAAGTTCCTGTTGTCAGTCAAATCCTGTGCCTATAAAGTAGAACTAGCTTTGTGTGGGAGGGTGGAGGGGAAGGAAGGAGGGCAATATAGTTCCAGTAGAGAAGTCCAGTCACACAGCACTCCTTCCTCCTGGTGTTCTCTACATGTAATTAAATTGCACAGATAACAATCCCCTTCAGCCACCTAAGATTTACACCTAGATAACTGCTCAGATAACCATTCACTTCAGCTAACTCAGACAAACACACTAACTTTTTTTGTTTGTGTTTTTTTACCCTAAATTGAAGGTCCCAGTAGAAGAGTTCTACTTCTTTAGTCCCAGTAGAGAAGTCCAGTCACACAACACTCCTTCCTCCTGGTGTTCTCTGCCAAGCAGAAACTGGTTGGGGGACAGAAAGCAGAGGGATGTGGTAAATGTGATCCAATTCAAGGAAAGAGGGGTAACCTGTGGGGTACATCAAGGATCAGTCCTGGGGCCAGTCCTTTTTCTTTATTAGTGACATTGCGGAAGGGCTGGAAAGGAAAGGAAAAAGGGGAAATTGTTTAACCAGAAAAGGCACACTAAGCCGAAGCTTGTTTCCAGGTGCGAAGGGAAAGGAAGGTTTGCTTGTTTGCAGATGACACCAAGATCTGCAACAGGGTAGACACTCAAGATGGGGTGGAAAAAATGAGGAGGAACCTAGGAAAGCTTTGAAAATGGTCTGAAGTGTAGCAACTGAAGTTCAATGTGAATAAGTGCAAAATCATGCATATGGGGTGGAGAAACCCTGCGGAGAGCTACAGGATGGGGGGAAGGGAGTTGCTGACAGTTACCAGGGAGGAAAGGGATTTGGGGATTATCATCTCAGATGACCCAAAGGTGGCCAAGCAGAGTACAAAGGCTGTAGGGAGGGCCAGTTGCATGTTAGGGTGCATAGGAAGGTGGGAGGTGGTGATACCACTGTACAAAACACTGGTGAGGCCTCATCTGGAGTACTGTGTGCAGTTCTGAGGGTCGCATCTTCATAAGGACATAGATAGGGTGGAGGTGGTTCAGAGAAGGGTAACTAAGATGGTGCAGGTCTTGCAACTGAAGACTTATGAGGAGAGATTAAAATACCTCAATATATAGTATATACACTGGAAGAGAGGAGGGAATGGGGAGATATGATAGAAACCTTCAAGTATCTTAAGGGCATAAACAAGGTGCAAGTGGAAGACAACTTTTGGTACAGGAGAGGCACAAGAACAAAGGGGCACGATATGAGATTGGAGGGGGACAGGATAAGGGGTAATGTGAGGAAGTTATTTTTCACAGAAAGGGTGGTGGATGCATGGAATAGCCTGCCTCAGGAGGTGATACGAGTGAATACAGTGGTGGGATTGAAACATGCATGGGATAGGCATAAGGGAACCCTAGAGGTGGGAAGGAGACACTAAAGCTGCTCCCAAGTAGTGTCAGTGGCTGCTGATACAGGCAGGGTATATGGGCAGACTGGGTGCACCTAGTAGTTCTTACATACCATTCAGCTTCTGTTTCTATGTTTTTCCCCCTTTTTTGAGTTATCTTTTTACCTCCTATGACACTCCAGCGCCCACCTCTCCTTCAGGCCCTCCTAGTATCTCCACTCCCTGCCATCCTGTTCCTGAACGCTGCTCTCATGCCACATATTGCAGCGGACCCACTGAGTCATCCTGGAGTAACCCATCTCTGGGCGTGTCCCCCTCCTTCAAGAGGGAAGGCACCGGGGTGGGGGGACCTCAGCACTCTATTTCTTTCCTTATGAACTCGGGTGCTGCTGTGGAGGAGTAGGCTCCCGGAGGTTCTGGAGATGTGGAGAGACGGAGTCCATCATCTGGTGGGTGCTGAAATTGTTTTCCGGCTTTCTGATTGTCCCTCCTGCAACGCTGCACACAGCACCCCTGATCTCCACTGGGGGCCGCTACTAGAGTGAGGCTTCCCACCGACCCACCCAGGAGAGGAGAGCAGTCCTCTGGATGCTCAATCCTCTCCTTCCCCGGCCAGCACCCGATGTCCCGAGTCCGTTCCCGAACCCAGGTCTCCGTCGTGGTTCGAGGTATGGTGTCTAACGCCTCAGCCCTTTGCACCACCGGGCCACCTCTTTCTCCCTTTTAACCTTACTATCCGTCCTTTGGTCTTCCTCTTTTCACTTATATACATAAAGAATGTTTTTTTATCCCCCCTTTTTGCTGACTTGGCAATAGTCTCCTCTGCATGCTCCTTTGTGTGCCTAACTACTTTCCCTGCCTCCCTTTGTTTCTCCTGATATCTCTCCCTATCTTCTTCCTTTTGTGCTGTCTTGTACCTTCTAAATGCTTGCTTTTTTGCTGTTACTTTCTTCGCTACTTCTTTAGAAAACCATAGCGGTCTCTTTTTTCTCTTGTCCTTGTTGACCTGCCTGACACAGAGGGTCCTGGAATTCAGAAGGGCAGATTTTATAAAGATGAGTGAATGGCTCAGGGATGGCCTGGTGGGGAGGGGGGGGATGACCTGGGGAGTGGAGGAACAGTGAGCCAAGTTAAAAGGGGGCATAGTGAAGGCAACAAACCTCTGCTTCAAGCAAGTGAGCAAAATCAAAAGGAAAAATAAATCACTACGGTTCTCAAAAGATGTGCCTGAAAAGGTAAAGGCCCAAAGGGTTGCATTCAGAAGATACAAAGAGACACAGAGGGAGGAGGATAGGGAGGTGTATCAGCAGAAACAGGGAAAGCAGAGAAAGCAGTAAGGAGTGCAGAGGCACAGACTGAAGAGAGAATAGTCCTGGCATTATCAAAAGAGGGCAAGACATTTTCAGATATGTAAGTGAAAAGAGGAAGACCAAGGGAGGGATAGTAAGGTTAAAAAGGGAAGGGGAGGGACTGTGCAGAGGGGGACCAGGAAAAGGCAGACATCTAGAATAAATATCTCTACTCAGTGCTGATACAGGAAGGGAAGGGGGGGAACTGTAAACAAATAACAGGAGCTTTGAAGGAGGGGAAGTGGACTCTAGTCCTTTTTCGAAGAGAGAGAGAGTCCTGAAGGTCTCACAAATCTGAAAGTAGACAAAGCAATGGGGACAGACTGGGGGCATTCAAGGGAATTCAGGGAGCTAGGAGGGATACTAGCTGCATCTGTGACTATCCTATTTAACAGATCACTGCAAATCAGAGTTATTTTGGAAGACTGGAGTGTGGAGGGGCTGTGGGATAACAGATGGACCAAACACCGAACTTCAAGTTCAAAACACAATCTCCGTGTTATGTTTATTTAAAATGCAGGAGATAACCTCAGAATGGCATATCCCTTCTTCAGTACATCAGTTTGTAGCAACAGACTATGCAAGTCTTTCATCTACACTTAGCCAGCACCTACTGATTCTCTGATCTGCGATCTAATTTATCTGTTGAGATTTAGCCTCCCCTATGTGGGTCTTGCTTGCTTGGGTGGTGGTGGTGGGGGGGGGCTCAAATTAAAAAAAAGCTGAAGACAAAGAACCTCAGTGCAGAAGCACTGAAACAAGGGTTACCCCAAAGGGCATTGACAATAAGCCAAGTTTCAAAGAAACACAACATCACACATACTCCCATAATGCAAAGCATCATGGGATATATGCAAATAACCATGACATTTCAGACTTGTTCAGTTTACAACAATTTATATGCATTTTAAACATCACAACTAACTTAATTTTTATCATACAGTCCCCTAGTGACGTTTTTACCTTTACCAAAAACACCTAGTGCCATGGTATTTTCAACATTTATAGGTTTTATACACATAAGGGATATACCTGAAGGTATTTTATGACATAATGCCATTGCTTACTAAATCCAACAATGAGGAACACAGCCTGTTGTTTTACATCAGCTCAGGGGTCACGGCAATAACCTTCCTGTATGAGGACCTGAGAGAGGGAAATGAAAATTAAGGAGGACACAATAGCATAGTCAAGAAATGGGAGGGGTGCCCATAGGTGGCCAGCCTTATAGACTAGAAATTGTAAAGGATAGATTAGGCTAAGAAATAGAAGAGCTGTTGCAATAGATTTAAGAAAAGGTTGGTCCTCAAGAGTGACAAGAGCTCCCTGTCACAAATCCCCCACCTTAAGACGGACGCAGTTATTGCAGGCTACTTACCACCTTCCTGTCCCAGGAAGGGATGGAGCTTTCACTCATCCATCTTCAGAAGCTCTATCTCAGGGTCTCTATTAACGATAAACATTCCATCATAAACATAGTGGATATCATCATTCTTGATTTTGTGACATTAACACATTTCTCAACAGAGACTAACGCTACCTTCCCATCTCCTTTTAAGGAAAGTCCATCATATTTTATTGACCGAAAAGCTGGACGGCTGTAAAGTTCAGTACCATAGAAAGAATTACTCTGGGATGAGTAATTACTTGCTCCAACCCCACCAGACATGTCAGTTTTAAGCAGGGGCCCAGTCCTTGTTTCAACCCCTCTACATAAACCCACTATGTCTCTTGATTCATTTCACTTACTACAGATACAGACACCTGAGGGTAGATACTTTTGGTGTTACCCCAACACAGGTTGCAATCCATTTTCCACCCACCTCCTCCTTTGTAGATTTTCCCTCAGAAAAGAATAACACATATGTAGCGCTACAGACTCCTTGTCTGCACTTGGGTACTTATTTCTTTGACATCAGGCCCACCACTGACCAAACATGCTACACTTTTGCCTACAGAAAGGGACCATTGCAGAGCCACATCTGGCCTTGCCTGCAACTACTTTGACCCCTCTGTTTTACACAGTGTCTGCGGGAATATGGAACGAGCAACAGTAGCTTCTATTCTCTTATTTTAACCTATGATAACCTAAGACCCCAAACCTTTGGACATCCTATCTCCAGGTGGGTCTCTACTGAAACCTACAGGAAACCAAAGAAGCCCTCCCAGCTGACTTCCATCCAATGTTAAACAGCAGGGTCCTAAATCCTATACTCTCTGGGGTGTTTTGGGGAACATTAGCATTTTAATCACTGTGCTTATTTTCAGCTGTCTTTTACCATCTAGTACCTTGTGACCTGTGTGAGAGTTTTCCCTTTTTCCAAGGGTGCCATTTTTTTTCTTTAATGACCTCTACCCTTTGAGACACTCTTTTCACACCACTGGTTCTAGTTCTTCTGCTGTCCCCAGCAGGTACCTCTATCTGGTTGCACATAAGACATGTCTTAAGATAGGTTGTCACCTGTTTGTACATTCCTGGCCAGTAATAATACAGGATTAATTAAGCTAATACCTCACTATGGCTCTGATGCCCACAGGGACTAAAGTGAGCAGCATCCGTCACTTGTTGTCTGTAGGCCTCGGGCACCACTATCTGGGCATCTACACTTTTTATATGGGGTTTAGGCCTCATGTAGTACAGAACACCTTTCTTCAGTTTGTACCACCAACACTGTTTTGCCCCCACATCACCATTAATCTGCATACCCTTCTTGGCATTAACATACTGTACCAGTTTGGCAACATTAGCATCTCTGGCCTGTAGTATACCCCAGTCAGTACTGTTAATAGAGTTATCTGTATCAATACAAGAAAAAGTCCCTTCAGCCTAATAGGCTTCTTTTTACTTGCTTGGAGTCTTCAACCACAGCACAATATCACTAGGCACAGTCTTACCTGGGGTCTCACATTCAAGTTAAATACTTGCATCTCTGACCTCCAACAGGTAACATCCTGTGAACACAAGTAACAAAGGAACATCATGCTCAGTCAGAGGGTCCTCTTCCAGCAGAGCCCATGAAAAATCCTCCTCCGATTCTTTATCCAAACTCTCTGGCAGGGACCTCCACCTCTCTGCATAGTCGAGCTGCCTCCAGCCATTGCCCAATCATCCACCATATTAGCCCCATCAGGTTTTCCACCATTGGGGAGTCATCTTACATCTCTGGTCTGCCTCAACCCCACGATAGCTCCTTATCATCTTTGCACCGCTTTGTCATCTTCAGGCAAGGCCGTCCTCCGAGCTCCCAGGTCCAGTCCAGGCAGCAGCTTCTCTCCCAGTCTGTTGGCCATGGTTCTAGTCAGAACTCCACAGACTTTCTTCTTCGGGTTCTCCTCTGGCAACTCCTGGTGCATCGGTCCACCTGGAATATCTGAGCGATATCCATCGGAAAACGTCCTTCTTCGGTCAGTCCAGATGCTTCCAGCAAGTTATCCCAACTCTGTCACCAAGTCTGTGGAGGGGTTGTGGGATAACAGATGGACCAGACACTGAACATCAAGTTCAATACACAATCTCTGTGTGATGCTTATTCAGAATACAGGACATAACCTTCAGCAATGGCATATCCCTTCTTCAGTACATCAGTTTGTAGCAACATACTATGCAAGTCTTTCCTCTACACTTAGCCAGAACCTACTGACTCTCTGATCCATGATCTAACCTATCTGTTGAGAGTTAGCCTCCCCTATGCGGGCCTTGTTTGCTTGGGTGGTGGGGGCTCAAATAAAAAAAAAAAACAAGTTAAAGACAAAGAACCTCAGCGCAGAAGCACTGAAACAAGGGTTACCCCAAAGGGCATTGGCAATAAGCTAATTTTCAAACAAACATATCACACATACTTCCATAATGCAAAGCATCAAGGGATATATGCAAATCGCCATGACATTTCAGACTTGTTCAGTTTACAGCAATTTTCATGTATTTTAAATAGCACAACTAACTTAATTTTTGTTATACAGTCCCCTAGTAACTTTTGCCTTGATCAAAAACACCTAGTGCCATGGTATTTTCAACATTTACAGGTTTTATACACATAAGGTATATAAATTAAAGTATTTTATGACATAGTGCCATTGCATACTAAATCTAACAATGAGGAACACAGCCTTTTGTTTTACATCAGCTTGGAGGTCACAACAATAACCTCCCTGTATGAAGACCTGTGAGGGAAAGGAAAATTAAAGAGGACACTATAGCATAGTCAAAAAAGGGGAGGGGGTGCCCATAGGTGACCAACCTTATGGACTAGAAATTGTAAAGGATAGATTAGGCTAAGAAATAGAAGAACTGTTGCAACAGATTTAAGAAAAGGTTAGCCCTCAAGAGTGGCAGGAACTCCGTCACATGGAGGAGGGCAGATGTAGTCCCACTTTACAAAGTGGCAGCAGGAAAGATGCTGGCAGTTATAGGCCAGTCAGCTTGACATCAGTGGTGGTAAAGTTAATGGAAACACTGTTGAAGGACAGGATTGTGGAATATCTTGAATCCAACAGGTTACAATACCCGGGGCAGCATGGATTCACAGGGGGAGGTCATGTCAAACAAATCTGATAGATTTCTTTGACTAGGTGACCAAGAATTAGATCAGGGACTAGTGGTAGACGTGGCCTACTTAGATTTCAGTAAGGCTTTTGATACCGTTACACACAGGAGACTAGCAAGCAGATTGGGTAAATTAGCTGTAGGTAAAAAGGTGGTAAACTGGTTATGAAATTAACTAGGAGATAGACAGCAGAGGGTTTCTATTGATTCTATGTGATTCTGGTTAATTTTCACTGTACCTGGAGAAGGGCCTTGTGTTGGTTATGAATGCTTGTGTGTAGAACAGTCCTTTGGTTTATTTAATAAAAATATATTATTGGAATATTACATTCTGGATTTGACTCTTGACACCGCAGTACAAACTAATATCTGTAACCTGGCCAAATTCTGGAATGTGGTGTACAACTTGTTTGACCTCCAGTTGACGACGAACCCCCTAACCTCAGGAACAGGATCACCCACTTCACCAAGCTTCTAGAGGTAGTATCTTTATTCAGGGATTAGTAAAAAGCACTTTTGTCAACTGTTAAAAAAAATATTGGATTCATATTTTCAGTACTTCTTGTAATTGAAACTGTATAGTTAAATATATTTTTATTTTTGCTTTTATTGCCCTATTTATTATTTAATGTTTGTAGTTGTTCATACACATGTGCATAATTAAATTGTTTAGAGCAAAAGCAAGTCACCACCAGACTGTGTGGAGCTCACCTGAATCAAAATACACAGAGCAGGAGAGGCCAACACTCGCTCAGCAAAACAGCAAATGCACAGCCTAATGTTCAAAGTACAGAGATAAGGTGCCACATCTTTATTGTATTCAAAAGTTTACAACTGTGCCAAACACTTCTTAGGGCTGTAGCCCCTGTAGTAAACTCAGTTCTTCACATAAAACTTCAGGCTTTGTCAAGAGTATTGGGACCCTCTTGTGGTATATTTTTATACTACACTCGTAAAGGGACATGACTGTACAAAAAGCAATGCTACATAAGACATAGTTCAAAAAGACATTATTATGTCAGTACAACCTGCAGGTGAATTGAATATATCCTGCAACCCCTGTGGGTCAATTAAATATTTGGACTCAATGTTTAATCACACAAATTACATTATTATTTATTCCCCAGATACTGGTGCTGATAATAATCCTACCAGTTTGGCTGGCATCCCAGATACAAAAAGTGCATTTAATTAGCTTGAAGGCATTATCTTACAGGCTAGGCATATTTATTGGCTGTGTTGTACGTGGGAGGCAAATGTGAATATAAATCTTTTTCCTTGCAGCCTCCGATTAGTTAAGCATCCAGCACTTGGTCAGAAAAAGGAAAACTTTACTGCAAAATGATATCAGCTTCTGCAGCATGTCTTGGTGAAACTCACAGAGTTAATAGTAACTGAATCAGGGGAGGGTAAAACAAAAATACAGAATTTATTTCAAGAAAAGCACAAAAAAACCAAGAAGAAGAAGAAGAAAACAGTGACTGAATTCACACAAATCATATGGACCCTGAACGGTTAAACTCAGAATTAAAAGCAAGTACTGAGCATTGGGATGAACAGCTAAAAACAAATAAGTAGAAATGTGTGATCCTTACACAGCCAGTTATGCTAATGAAGGAGTTTTCATTTAGAAGGAAAGATCAAGCATGGCCCAGTCAAGGTCACTTTTAAAGAAATGTGCTTAATTGATCAGTAAACTGTAGCGCCTGTACCAGTGATCCAGATTGTGAGAATTAGGATTCCAGTTCTCTTTTGTCAGAACATGTCCCCCCCACCACCTCCCAAATCTATAGAATTGCACTCATTTAATTACTCACCAATGTCCCATATGGAGATGCAAAAGGCATTAGAGTCTCTAAACCTCAGAAAAAGCATGCTGTCCCATTAGATAAACATCGGAGTACTCGTCTTGGTTGCCATTGCCATGGTCAGCCTAGTTTCCATTGTCTTTATCTGGTCCCTGTCCACTAGTTAGGTCCCATTTACCTGAAAGCTGGAAAGAGAGGCACCACATCATAATGGGAAGACTCCCTCAAGGCAAGAATTTATCTCCCCATCTCAATCTTATCAGTTGTATCATAGAGCTTGGAGAACCAAGCACAAGTACACGTTACCAAGTTCTGAGCAGCCCAGATTTCTTTAGCCCCTTTCAGGCTGGCTTTTGTACAAATCAATCTGCAGTCACATCTAGGGCTGCTCAGAATCCATCTAATTGATTCTTGACTTTTCTTCAGAATTTTGGTAGGCCAAAAATCTGAATTCTGAAAAAAGGAGAGAGGATGCAGAATTGGAATCTGATTGCGATTCCACATCTGACTGCAGTAAAATATCCCCAAATGAATTTAAACAGACATGTTGGACTCCTTTCAATTCAGTGTCCTGCCCTTCCCCCACTCTTGCTTCCACCCTTGCCATCTAACCTGAAGCCTCTGTTCTGTGGTGTCCCGCAGGGTTTGGTATTTGTCACCCTTGTTGTTCATGATGGACATGCTACCATTAGGGGACATTGTTCGACAGTATAGGTTGGGTTTCCACTGCTTTGCAGATGATACCCAGCTATACCTGTCTTGTGCACCCGATTCCCAGATGGCAGTATCTGTATTTAACAACTGCCTAGAGAAAATCCAGTCCTGGATGTCCCTACACTGGCTTAGACTCAACCCCAACAAGACTGAGGTGCTAGTAGTGGATCCAGTGCATTGGGGTGGAAGGGGGAGGCATGGGACACCCCTCTGACCTTATGCTGGGGGGGGTTCCCTTGTGCCTTTCAGTTGGGTAAGGGACCTGGGTGTGATCTTTGAAATGACGGTCTGACACTTGAAGTACAGGTGTTGGCTGTCATGAAAAGTGGTTTCTACCATCTTAGGAACATTGCCCAGATCCAGAACCTGATTCTGCCTGAGGACTTGCCTACTCTGGTACATGCTTTTGTTACAACCAGGCTGGACTACTGTAATGCCCTATACCTGGGGCTGTCAGGAGGCAACCTCCATTGGCTGCAGCTGGAGCAGAACATGGCAGCAAGATTGCTTACTGGCACAAGAAGAAATGACCATATTACCCCAGTTCTCTGCGAACTGCACTGGCTGCCGGTTAAATGGAGGATTGTCTTCAAGGTAGGTCTTTTTGACTAACAAGACCCTACACAAAAGGGGGCAAGCCTATCTGCAAGATCTCCTTGTTCCTTACCGGATGCCCCAGGGCACTTTGTTCTGCTGAGCATTGCCTCGTAGAAGTTCCTAGGGCTAGGCTGCAGCATTCAGGAGACCGTGAATTTTTGGCGGCTGCTTCTCCCTTGTGGAACTCACTTACAAGACATCTTAGGGAGGCACCCTCAGCAGATGCCTTTAATAGAGATCTTAAATCCTATTTATTCCAGCAAGCTTTTAATTCATTTATATGTTTTACAGTATAGTTAGAGTGTTGATTGCTGACTCCCCATTTACTTATTTATTTAGTTACTGATTTGTGTATTTATCGATTTATTTATTGTATTTGTTGTTTTAACTGTACAGTACTCTGAGTCTACAGAAAGGGGTGCATTATAAATAATCTATCTATCTGTCCGTCTGTCTGTCTGTAATCCAAATGGACTCTGCACTCGAGTGCCAGTGATATTCCAAATAAACTCCAACCTTCTTTTTCTTTTCCAAAATGCAGTGAGTTTTTATTGTATGGTGCCTGGATTCACAATTTACACTTTCTGCTCCATAGAAATCAGTTTATAGCCAATATCAGTGCATCCAACATAAGCACTAAATCCCAACACTTCGACCATGTGTGTGGTCTTCCTCAGGGGGTCTGTCTGTTTGTCTATCTATCTATGTATCTTACTTTAAGTGGAGTACTACTTGCGGGTCAAGGTCCGACTTCCTAATTGTGTCCAGGTGGGTTCACTGACCAGGGCTTCCAGCAACAAACTACAAGACCAAACTTGACAGCATCCGCCTCCTTCCTTCCCTGCTGCAACCTCATGCCACAGCACGTATACAAACCCACTGCAGTCTCCAACTTGTCCCCCACTAGCCAGCCTAGCCACACAATTCCACCCTCCCTGAGGCCTTCCCAGTCCCAGCCTAATGTTGTAGGTAAGGCGCTCCACCCCCGGAAATTCTTAAAGCAAGCAACCACCTCCAGCCCAGACATCACAGCCAAGTCCCTGTGTGGCTGGGAAACCAGCTTAGGTGGTGAACCAGGACAAATTCCTGGATATAGCCACTACCAGACACTGTACTTAGCTTTCTGGCAGCCTTACTCCATAGTTTTGTATTCTTGTTGGCCATCATTGTTTCCTAGGTCAGACAGGGACTAAGATCATAATGGCTAGGTTTGGGCTGGTTGCTTGTTTGGAGGAGTTCAGAGGAGACATAGGCTGGAGCACCTTGCCTATAAGATCAGATTGGGAATGGGAGGAGATAGTGTTGGAATGGACTAGTGGGAAGCCTGGACTCAGGAAGAGAGTTTTTCAGGCTGGCCCACTGGTGCAGCAGTAGCACTGCTATTTGTGACACCGATGATCCGGGTTCGGGAACAAGTCTGGGAATTTGGAGGGCAGGCAGGAGAGAGGAGGATTGAGCATCCTATGAACTGCTCTCCCTCCTTCGTGGGGGGAGCATCACTGGTGTTTGGGTAACCCCTCGTGGTAGCCTGGGGTATGACAGCCAGGACTGACTACATTTGGGATGCCTGTGAGACATTCAGCATGCCCACCCCAACGTTATTGCACAACACGCCTCCTGGGAAGAAACAGAAAAAGGAGGTTCTGTCGCCACATGATCATGTCCACCCTGATGTTGCAGACCCTACGCAACCAACTGGGCTTTTGCTCCCATTCTACTGTTCAGTCTCCTTCGGGGGGATGGGGGCCCCCCAGACAGACCCACCACTGGGGGGTAAACCAGGGGTGTTTGGGAGTAAGGTAAGTTCCGGGGGGGGGGCGGGGCTGAACATGTGTAGATCGGACAGATGGAGGCTGGTGGATGAGAAGATAAAGCATAATAAATAAATAAAAAAAAAGGAATGGGGGGGTCTTTCATGACCAGACTGGCTAGTGGGGAGGGAGGCATGTTGTCAACTGTGGCAGGGTGTGTGAGTGCCATAGCATTCATGATGTTGCAGTAGGGAGGGAGAGTGGGGGCTCACAAGTTTGGCTACAGTATGTTGTCCATTTCCTGATTGATGCCTTGGTCAATGGACCCACCTGGAATTTATTAGAAACTGGAACTGGACTGTCCAGCAGTTCTGAATTTAAGTTAAGGAGGGGGAAAGATGCAAGAGTGTGAGGAAGAGGAGAGGATTATTCTGAAAATGCTTTTTATTTAGTTATTTTATTTATTGAAATCTTGGATGACACCTGCGGGCAGATGCTCGTTGAGAGGTTCCACGTCAGATACATTAACACAAGAAGACACAATTACAGTAAGTTATACATACAGAATACAAAAAATTCAACACTGCATGGGATGCAATGACAAACAGTTACACAAATTGTGCTAAGGCGTTGTATCTGGTATGCCAGCATCCTGAGGAAGAGAGAGAGGCAGAGTCAGACTGTTACAGTGAGGTAGGGAGGGGCAGTGGGAGCTGGGATAGGAAGGGCAGAGGGAAAGAAAAGAGCCAAGGGGTAGGGGGTGGGAGGCAAGTGCCAAGGGCAAAAGGGGATGGGAGGCAAGTGATTGGGCAGACTTAACTTGGCAGGTCAGGAG
Organism: Neoceratodus forsteri; assembly: GCA_016271365.2. Classification (NCBI taxonomy): domain Eukaryota; kingdom Metazoa; phylum Chordata; order Ceratodontiformes; family Ceratodontidae; genus Neoceratodus; species Neoceratodus forsteri. Next base: position 1,596,902,526 of record CM057450.1, read on the forward strand.
TTGGAAGTGCTGAGGCAGACCAAAGCTGTGGGTGCAGACTAGTGGGGGCACCTACAGGTACTACTGTCAGTGAGGTGCTGATGGAGTTTGTGCTTAAAGAAACCAAGGGTTTTAGTCCAACATGTTGAATTAATCTGTTTTACTGGGGGAGGTTACTGAAGTTGGAGGCAGAATCGGAAATTGCAATTCTGACTCCACTTTGGATGCTTAGCTGGCATTGGAACAGAATTGGTGTGGAATCAGATTTTCTGATATTCTGACATATTCAACCAGAATGGATTCTACAGAATCTGAGCATCCCTAGTCACATCCCTTCTGAAGCTGATCAGTGCTATCCACACTGATACGGACAAAGGCCACCTTATATGAGTGGTTTTCATTGACCTAGCAAAAGCATTTGACATTGTGTGTTGACTACATACTGCTCCTAAAAAAGCAATCTAATGCAGACCTCAGCAACCTAGCAGTCTGTTGATTATAATCATATCTGTCTAGCTGCCTTCAAACTATGCACATTGGTGGTGCTGCCTCACGCCCATTTAGATCTATACGGGGTCACCCAGGGCTCAGTTTTTGGACTTCTGCTCTTCTCCACTTTCTTAAATGACCTTACCAGCATTTACAAGTCTGCCTCAATCCACATGTATAGTATGCAGATCGTAAGTTACTCTATGTTTATGGACTTAGTTCCACTGAAGCTCAGTTCAGTCTGCTACATGAGCTATTGGAGACACACAGATGGTTTCTGAATAACCAGCTCCCACTTAACTGCAAAACATCTAAGGCCATAGGTTTTGATCAAAATAAACTCTAGCTAAGGACTTCACTGGCTTCTGCCTCAGTACTTTGTCAGTGCTCCCCTCTGGTCATTGTGTGAGCATGTTCAAGTACTTTGGTCCCTGGTTAGATCCCCCCCCCCCCGCCACCACCTTGACTTCTCCATCCTTATAGAACACCTTGTATCCAAGCTTCACTCCAAGCTTGGTGCTCCTCAAAAATACAGACTACCCCCCAGCTGAAAGAAATGAGCTATTTCTTAGATGATCTCACATGACATAATGCATGGCTAGGCTGAAGGCCATATTCAGACAAGTAGTTCCCCTGGTCCGGAGCTTTAAAAAAAGCGCTATCCAGCATGAAATGTTAGAGGCTGTTCTGAGTGACTGATGCTGCTGCAAGTCCACTTTTACATGTTTGCTACATGCTGCATGAATAGAAATGTTTGTTACATACGTATAGCATTGCTAGTTTTGACTTCTACTGGTGGGCCTTGGGCTAAGCTGAGTGGGGCTGTGTTTTGGTTTTACTTTTTGCTTGGCCATACCTGGAGTGGCTCTCATTGGTATGTTTTCATATAAATTTCATAGATGAAACTGGAACCCGCCTATTGCCATAGGGGTTACTAACTGACCTGCTTATAAAACATAGAAACATAGACTTTGACAGCAGATAAGGACCACTTGGCCCACCTAGTCTGCTCATTTCCTTACCTACAGGATGAACTGCAGATCCTAGTTAACCAACAGCCTATTTCTTCCTACCCTCTACAAGAATTGCCTTATGTCTGTCCCATGCATTCTTGAATTCTCTCACAGTTTTAGACCCCACAACCTCCTCAGGAAGGCTGTTCCATGCATCCACCACCCTCTCTGTGAAAAAATACTTCCTCACATTGCCCCTGAGCCGTCGCCCCATTATCTTCAAATTGTGTCCCCTTGTTCTTGCACATCTCTTTTTCTGAAAGATGCTACCCTCTTGGACTTTGTTGACTCCACTGAGGTACTTAAAAGTTTCTATCATATTCCCCCTCTCCCTCCTTTCCTCAAGGGTATACATATTAAGCTCCATTAGTCTCTCCTCGTATGGCTTCTCTTGCAGACCCTGCACCACTTTAGTTGCCCTCCTCTGGACTGTCTCCATCCTATGTCCTTGTGGAGATGGGATCTTCAGAACTGGACACAGTACTCCAGATTTGGTCTCACCAACTGTCTGTACAGAGGGATACCAACTTCCTGTTTTCTGCTGGTGATGCCTCTCCCTATACAACCCAGTATCCCCACCAGCCCTCACTACTGCCTTCTCACATTGCTTGCTAACCTTAAGGTCATCTGATATGATTAACCCCAGGTTCCTTTCCATTTTTGTTGTTGTTACTGCCTCCCCCCGCATTGTGTAATCTTCCCCTGGGTTTTTGTTTCCCACGTGCATTATTTTACACTTCTTTGCATTGAATCCAAGCTGCCATACTTCTGACCATTCCTCCAACCTTGCCAAGTTCCTTCTCATCCTTTCCACACCTCCTTGTGTATCAACCCTGTTGCAGATCTTTGTGTCATCTGCAAAGAGACATACTTTTCCTTCCAGTACCTCTGTAAAGTCACTTATGAAGACATTAAAAAGGACTGGACTCAGTACTGAACCCATGCGGTACCCCACTAGTCACTCCTCTTTCTTCAGAGTGGACTCCATTTACAATTACCTTCTGTGTCCTGTTATCCAGCCAATGTTTTACCCAGGCTACCACCCTGGGACCCACTCCCAGGCTGGTTAATTCGATTATTAATCTTTTGTGTGGGACTGTGTCAAATGCCTTGCAAAAGTCTAGGTAGGCTATGTCCACAGCCCCTCCTTGGTCTACTACATTGGTCACCCAGTCAAAGAAATCAATTAGATTCATCTGACATGACCTTCCTGCTGTGAATCCATGTTGCCTTTGGTCCAGTGCCCCACTCGCCTCTAGGTATTCAACAATTCTTTCCTTCAGAAGTGATTCCATCACTTTCCCTACCACAGAGGTCAAACTGACAGGTCTGTAGTTTCCTGCCTCTGTCTTGCTCCCACTTTTGCGAAGGAGAATCACATCTGCCCTCCTTCAGTCCTCAGGTACCACACCATCCTCCCATGATTTGTTAAACAGGGTAGTCATTGGTGTCACTAGTTCTCCCCTTAAATCTTATATAACTGATATTGTTTTTGCACTTAAAAGGTTAATGTTATAGCCTGCTCCTAAATGTCAGATGTATTTCCTGTTATTGCCTTTTTCTGCCCATAGGCTCAGCATTTTTCCGGGTATTCCTTCCCATCCTCCTGAGGCTTGTAAAAGAGTCCCATATACCATAAAAAGTGGGATCCAGGGTTGTAGTTCCAGAAGGTTCAGTATTGGAACCCATGGGACTTAGGCAGAAAAACACAGAAGCACAGATAACGTTGGCAGAAAATGACCATGGGTCCATCCAGTCTGCCCTGTTTTACCCTATCCTACTCTGAGACATGTTGTCTAGATGGCGATTTTGCCCCTCCTCCTCCTCCTTGCCCCCTGCCTTAGCACTAACCACCCCTAACAACTATTAAGCTCTTAGCTCTGTTCCTGCCATTCTTGAAACTATTGTTTTTGTGCCCGTCACCTCTGCCACCAGGCTGTTCAACAACTCCATCACTCTTTCTTTAAAATGTTCTCACATCCCTCCTGAATCCCCCCACCTCCCACCAGCCTCTACTCCTGTTCCTGTGTTTTTGACTCAGTATTCCTCCTGAATGGTTCCTCACAGTTTACTCTGTTCATTCCATTTAGGAACTTGAAGGTGTCTGTCATATCGCCCCTTTCCCTTCTGGCCCCCAGTGAGTACCTGTTCCGTACCCTGAGCTGATCCTTGTAGGATCTGCCCTGTTGGCCTTGAGTCATTCTGGTTACCCTATGCTGCACTGTCTCCATCCTGTCTTTGTCTTACCTTAGGTCGGAATTTCAGAACTAGGCACAGTATTCTAGATGGGTCCTCACCAGTGATCTATAGAGAGGTAGTATTATTACCTCCTTCCTCCTACTATTGAAACCCCTCCTAATACACCCCAGCATCCTTGTTATGTTGCTGTAGGGCTTTTTACATTGGCTAGATTGTTTTTGGGAGTCACTTATGATGCTTCCAGGTCCATTTCCTCAGAAGAAGGGCCCAGCTTAACTCTCTATGACCCAATATTGCATCATGGGGTTCTTGTTCCATTTGTGCAACACCTTACACTTTTTGGTGCTGAATTTCAACTGCCAAGCATTGGGCCACCTCTTTAAACTTTGCAGGTTCCTCTGCAGTTACCTAACCCCTTTCCTTGTCTACTCTGCCACAGAACTTAGTGTCATCTGTGAAGAGAAACATCTGGCCTTGTATTCCTTCCCCTATGTCACTGATGAGGACTGAACAGGACCAGCCTCAGGACTGAATCCTATGGCACCTTACTCGTGACCGCCCTCTTTCATTTGAGGATTAACTGTCCCCTTTCCTCATGCTGACATCCCAGTGTTTATTTTTCTGGTTTTAGTTCTATTGAAGCTTTTTGATATAAACTTTTTCTTTAGTGACTGAGTATTGATTTATTCAATTATTTTATGTACCTATCATGTTATGCTTTCTACTTATGCACTTTCTTGTAATGGTGCCCTGAGCCTCCAGGGAAGGGCACTAAATATAAATAAAAGGTACTATTACTACTACCACTACTGTCCCCTAACTTGACCCCATGTACCAGTACTCTATGCTGTCTCTCCTCTCTCAACCAGCTTCCCACCCATCTGACTAGATCCTTTGCTGTTCCCATATCCTCTGATTTCCTCAGCAGCCTTCTGTGTGGCACAGCACTGAATGACTTGGTGAAGTTGAAATACAGCAAATCCAGTGCCTGTCCCTTGTTCACTGCACTTGCTACTGAGTCAAGGAACACTATCAGATTGGTCTGACAGGCCCTTGTTACTGAGCCAAGGAACACTATCAGATTGGTCTGACAAGCACTTGTTACTGAGTCAAGGAACACTATCAGATTGGTCTGACAGGCCCTAGTTACTGAGTCAAGGAACACTATTAGATTGGTCTGACAGGTCCTTGTTACTGCGTCAAGGAATACTATCAGATTGGTCTGACAGGCCCTTGTTACTGCGTCAAGGAACACTATCAGATTGGTGTTACAGGCACTTGTTACTGAGTCAAGGAACACTATCAGTTTGGTCTGACAGGCCCTTGTTATTGAGTCAAGGAACACCATCAGATTGGTCTGACAGGCCCTTGTTACTGAGTCAAGGAACACTATCAGATTGGTCTGACAGGCCCTTGTTATTGTGTCAAGGAACACCATCAGATTGGTCTGACAGGCCCTTGTTACTCAGTCAAGGAACACTGTCAGATTGGTCTGACAGGTCCTTGTTACTGCAAACCCATGCTGCTTACTATCCTGGAGCCCATTTCTCTCCAGGTACAGTAGTGCACTAGATCTTCTTTGACTAGTGTTTCCATTAGTTTACTTTCTGTGGTGTTAACTCATTCACTCCACAAGAGCTCTTTGAGACTTCCACCACTTGTGCCCTGTATACTCTTAGCACTGCATTCTGGGTCTTTCTAAGCAAAATCAAGCCATAATCAGCATGCCACAAACAAATGTGAATACCTCCTGAACCGTAAGTGCTACACACAAAGTATGAGTTGCAAAGTTGTTCAGCGCAAAAGTATCTTTCCAATGTTGCGATATAATTAATAATAAGTAATTTTGTTTTCTATACTAGTCGAAATAACCATGTTGTTGCACAAAAAAATGCAACACAGGCCATTTTTGGTTGGGAAATATGTAACATATCAACAACAAATTAAGTATCCATACATTATAGTTAAAAAAAAAAGCATTTTTTTCTAGTATAAAACTTGTATTTTTCCCTATTTTATGCAAGATGCTTAGGTGAGGCTTGATGGCCAAAATGTCTGCCATTCACACCATGTCATAAACAAATGTAAATAACTCTGTAAGTGTACATGATACACATGAAGTATTAGTGGCAAAGTTGTTCAACACAACATTACCTTTCTAATGGTGCTATGCCATCAATTCTAATCAATTTTGGCTGGCAAGTAATATTAAAACATGTGAGTGATGTCTCTAGATGTTACTAGGGCACACAGGAAGTCTGTAGCTGACTTCTGTAGTCATTCTGGGACACACTGCAGTACATTTGCTGCCGTCTACAGGCGTATTCTAGGAGGTAATGAGTTAAGAGTAATGGGTCTGTATTTTCCCTGTTGTTCTTTGTCTCCTTCCTTGTGGAATGGGTATAGATCTGCTGCCCTCCAATTTTCAGAACCACCGCTGTCTGCATTGAATAACCCTGCCAGGAGTTCAGCCAGTTACAATGTCAGTTCCCTAAGCACCCTCAGGTGCATCCCATCCAGCCCTTGAGCCTTATCTATTTTCAGAGCTACTAGCCCTTTTCTGACTATTGCTCTCATAAACACCAACAGTTCAATTTCTAGGCCCTCTCTTACAGCAGCCTTTATGCCACTTTCAAGCAAAGCTGCTATTCTCCACTGTGAACACAGAGAGAAAATAGTTGTCCAGAACAGCTTCCTTCTGCTCCTCCTTCTCTGTTACCCTGCCTCTTCTGTAAGCTTAATAATTCCCCCTCTCATCTTTCTTCTTTTCCTAATGTATCTAAAGAACCACCACCAATCAACTCTGAAATATGCAGTTGTATGTCTGCTTTTGCGTCCCTAAATGCCTTCTAGGCTTCCCTTCCTGATGCTCTCTGTATCTAATGAAGGCCCTTTGTTTAGCCCTTACTGCCTCCGGAACTTTAAGAACCAGACTGGTTTCTTTTGCCTATTACTCTTGGTAATCATTCTCAGACATGACTTAGTGCCCTATAAAATGGCCCCTTTGATTATTCCCCACCTCTCCTCCACACCCCCTGATTTGTCCACTTCCCTCATTTTATCCTTGACTAGTTCCCTCATCTGGTCAAAGTCTGCTCTTCTAAAATCCAGAACCATAGCCTTTGATAATGATATAGTACCCAGGGCCTATTGGAACCATGTGTTTCTGTGGTCACTGGACCCCAGAGGCTCCCCAGTCCTCACCCTGCCTATCATTTTCAAGTTGGTGAGCACTACATCGAGAATGGCAGTCTGCCTTATGGGTTCTCTGACTAGCTGCACTAGCAGACAATCTGGCAACATATTTAGCAGGGTCTGACTACTCGCACTTTTAGCTGCTGGAATGTCCCAGTCTACATCCAGTAAGATGAGATCCCTATATCACTACCTCCCCCTTTGCTGCCTCCATCAGAATCTCTGCCCCAGGTTCCCCATCTCCATCAGCCCTTGTCTCAGTGGTCTGTGGACCACCCCCAAGCACAGTTTCTTTCCTGATGTGGTTGTGATCTGCACCCACAGCGATTCTGTCCCCCCCCCATTCCTCCTGTGTTGGACCCCTCCTTGTGTTCATAAGATACCAAGTAAGGGTATGAATATTCATTATGCAAATAAGTAGAGTGCTCTCAGGCACATGGACAGAGAACTAGTGCATGTGAGTCAGGATGCAAAAGCAGGTATTCAGTCTGAGTGAGATAGAACAGCTTGCTCCTCTGTATGCAAGACAAGTTAAGCTGAAATGAAGAGTTGTTAAAGAATATAAATATATTTAACCCATTGTTTGTGTATCCCCCCCACCAATGTCTAGGGCCCAGGTGTTCCAGGGAAGGGGGGCCCAGACATAGAATCTTACCAAGCATTTATCTGAACCATAAAGATACAAAACTGATATCCTTACCTTCAGATGTCTTCTGATACTTGTCGCAAGGGCCCCGAGAGATTTTATTCTTTTTCCCCACAGCAGCTGGACCAGCAGAGGACAGCACAATTCATATTCAGCTTCAACTTCTCCCACTGTACCTGGGAGCGAAAGGGCGTAAATTAAAACTGGATGGCTTCAAGACCCGAGGGGACCACGGAACCTCTAAAAACTAAAGGACTAATTAGTTCATTAAATCCTTCATTTGGATTAATCACACTGAATTCTAGTTTCTTCCACACAAATCAGATTTATCCTCCTGAGTCCATAAATGATTAACAGAGCTCAGGGGTCCCAACTGCTTTAAGGAAAGAAAAAAAAATACTGTACACAGCTCCATGGGGCTAACCTTTTTACATCATCTGAATTTTGAGAGGGACATTTCAGGCATACTTAGGCAGGGAGATGTTCTGCTACTAATACAGACCAAACCCAGAAGCCTGAAGCTCCCATTTCTCAGTGGCACTGGTAAGTACCTGAATTTTCTGCCTGTCCCCAACTCACATCCCTTTAGGCAGATTTTCTGGATCCTCATCCCAAATGCTCCCACACTCTGACACAACCTCTTCAGTTGCCTGCTAGTTCCTCAGCTGCCTCTTCCCAAACACAGCTCTCTACCTCACTCTAGCCCTCTTGTACTGGACCAGCCAGGTCCCCAATGGCTTCTCTACCTGTTGGCTGACTTCTGATTCACTTTTCTTTGGGTTGAAACCCCCAAAAACAGCAGTCACAGTGGCACCATTTCTTTAGTCTTCATCTGTGCTGCCCGATCACTGTAACGATAGGGGCCACAGCCTAAAAGGCCTCAGAATGAAGGTCACGTTACCTCACACTTGAGGACCCACCGCAGACCGTATCCCAGAGCCTTGGGGCCTGCCCCTCCATGCAAGCCCCATTTTGAGTGAAAGCCCTGCCCACTCCCTTCTTTCCTCCCAAGCCATCCTGCCACGTTGGGAAAGAATCAGGACCACTCCCACCAGCCCTAACTCCCTGCAGAGGCCTGCTACAACCTCTACAGCTCTGATGGCTCGAGAAATCACACCACCATCCTAGGCCCAAAAACATCCCCTGGGTCCTACTCTACCTACCCGCAACTCACTCCCTGGATGCTCTCACCACCCAGTCCCCAAGGGACCCATGACCCAAAAGGCTGCAAATTGCCTCTTTGATGACCTCCCTCTGATGCCCACCCAGGGGCCTGTCGCATTGCCACTGAAGCTGACGACCTACCTAGGGAAGGGGCCCCCTTCACACTTCCCTATGCAGTGCCCAAGCGGTCTCCTATCCTCTTCAGAACCCTGACTCTAGCTTAACTCCCCTTTTATAGGAACATTTTCTGCTGTCCCCACATGGCAGCAAGCAGAAAAACACTCTCCCCAGTGCACTAATGTCCCTAAGCTCTGGGGAAAGAGGGAGGGGGAACCTAAAGGTGAACAATAAGCCCCCTCAAAATGAGGGGAGCTTACATTTGATTATTGCAAAATAAGATATGCTACTAGGAGTGGTTTTGGGACTTTTGAAGTTACACTACGAAGGAAGGTGAGCTCTTGTGGAAGAAAAACAGCATTCACTTCAGCAGTGGCTACAGATCAAGAATCATAGAATTGTCATGGCAGAAAAGGACATCCTCGGCCCATCGAGTCTGCCCGTACCCCACTCCCTACTTATTTCCACTCTTACAGGCCCTCTCCTTCCCCTCAGTTCCCAATTCCATGTGTCTGTCCCATGCCCTCTTAAATCCCTCCACTGTTTCGGCCTCCACCAGCTCCTCTGGTAGTTTATTCCATGCCTGCACCACCCTCTCATGAAGAACCACCCCCTCACAGTGCCTCTATTTCTTCCACCTTCCAATCTTAGGCTATGCCCTCAAGTTTTAGCCCCCTCCTTCCTTCTGAATAAGATCCCTGCATTCACCTTATAGATCCCCTTCACATATTTAAGTTTCAATCTTGTCCCCCCTCTCCCATCTAATCTCCAATGGGTACAGATCCAATTCCCCACATCTCTGTTCATATGGTTTCCCCTGCATGCTGTACACCATCTTGGTTGCTCTTCTCTGAACCCTTTTCATCCCATCAGTGTCCTTGCATAAAAGTGCTCTCCAGAACTGGACCCTGTACTCCAGGTGTGGTCTCACCATGGCCTTGTAAAGAGGCATCAGCACCTCCCTCCTTCTGCTAGTTATGCCCCTCCCAATACATGACAACATTGCATTTACCTTCCCCACTGCCTTGCTACACTGGTTACCCACCTTAAGGTTGCTCGATATTATGATCCCCAGATCCCTTTCTTGCTCTGTTCTTTTGATTTCCTTCCCTAATAGAGTGTAAGCAGCTCTCGAGTTTTTGCACCCCAGATGCATCACAGCACATGTTATGGTATTGAATTTCAGCTGCCATGTTTCTGACCACCCCTCCAACATCTTCAGGTCCTGCTTTATGGCCTCCACCCCCCCGGGATGTCCACCCTATTGCAGATGTTCAAATCATCTGCGAATAGGCACACCTTTCCCTGCTATTTCACTGATGTATATATTAAAAAAAGAGTGGTCCAAGCACCGTCCCCTGGAGAATCCCACTCGTCACCCTCCTCACCATGGAATGCACTCCATTTACCACCACCCTCTGGCTTCTGACCACCAACCAGTTTTCCACCCATCTAGTTATTTTATGCCCCACCCCTAAGCTTTCTAGTTTCTTTACTAGCCTTCTGTGAGGGACGGTGTCGAAGACCTTACTGAAGTCCAGATAGGCCACGTCCACTGCCCCCCCGGTCAACCACCTGAATCACCCAGTTGAAAATATCAGGCTCATTTGGCAGGACCTCCCATTTGTAAATCCATGCTGCCTTTCGTCCTGCAGTCCACTGTCCACCAATTAGTCCTCCACTCTTTCTTTTATCGGTACCTCAATCACCTTTCCCACTACTGATGTGAGGCTGACCAGGTGATAATTTCCCACCACTTCCTTACTGCCCCCTTTGTGCAGTGGCACTGCATCTGCCCTCTTCAAGTCCCCTGGCATCAAACCCGTATCCATGGACAAGTTACATAGTCTCTTCAGTGGGGCTGCCAGCTCCTCCCTCAGTTTCTGAAGTACCCTTATGTGCAAGCCATCTGGCCCCATTGCCTTGTCCACCTTCAACCTGCCCAGTTCCTCCTTTATCTTGTCTATGCCGAACATACTAGGATTCATCATTTTGTCTTCCCTGCCCCTCCCTCTCCCAGCTCTAGTCCTCTACCCTCTCCCTCCTCCATGAAGACCGAGCAGAAGTATTTATCCAATTGTTCTGCTTTCTCAAAGTCCCCTTCCAGTTGTATTCCTCCCTCCCCTCGCAACCTTACTATCCCCTGCCTCACCTTCCTTCATTCCCCACATACCTAAAAAAAAGTTTTATCCCCCCTTTTGCCCACTTAGCTAAATTCTTCCCTGTATCCACTTTAGCCCTCATCTTCTGTCCTACAACCCTCTTCTTCTGTCTATAAGCCTCTCTGTCCTCTCCCTTTGTGTCTTCTTATATTTTCTGAATGCTCCTTTCCTTTCCTTGACCGCCCCTGCCACCTCCCTTGTAAACCAGAGCAGTCTTCTTTTTTTCTTCTTCCTCACCTTCTTAATGCAAATTTCAGTGGCCTTCAATACCCCTGTTTTGATGGCTCCCCATGGCATATTCTCTTCCCTGCCATCTCTTCCTCAACTATCCTCCTCATTCAGTTAAAGTCTGTCTTTCAGAAGTTCATCACCCTTGCACTAGTCTGATTTGTGTCCCTCCCCTTTTTTACCCTGAACCTCACAGTCCTGTGATCACTAGTTTCTAGTCCGTCACCCACTTTCACCTCTTCCACACTCTCCCCATTTGTGAGGACCACATCCAGCAGATTTTATGCCCTAGTGGGCTCCCTAACCAGCTGTTGCATGAATACCCCTTGTAGTAAGACGGTCAGTGAATTCAAACAGGCATGGGATAGACAGTATAGTCACCTTAGCAAGACAAACTGATCGTGGGGGGTAGAAAACCTGGGCAGGCTAGATGAAACACACGGTCTCCTTCTGCCGACAAATTCTTATGTTCTTGCAGCACCTCTAGGATCCCCCTACTCCTAGCTGATATCACAGCTGGGATCCCCAGTCCACATTGGGAAGGTTTAGGTCCCCCACTAGCAGAAACTCCCCCTTGAGGGCCATCTTTGTAACTGCCTGTATCATCTGTCTATCCCCTTTTTCCCCCTGCATTGGAGGTCTGTAAATCACCCCTATCCTCAGAGATTCCCCAATCTGACTGTTGAGTGTGGCCCACATGAGCTCCGTCTCCCCCACCTCCTCCTGCCCTTCCGTTGTCCTAATGTCGTCTTTGACGTATAATGCCACCCCTCCCACCATCCCTGTCCTTCCTAAACAGTCTGTAACCTGGGATAACTGTCTCCCAGGCATGATGTTCTCTCTACCGAGTCTCACCTATCACTACTATGTCCAGTCCCTCATCCACCATGATGGTGTCCAAGTCCACCATTTTGTTCCCTAAGCTCTTGGCATTTGCTGATAATCCCTTCCACCAGGACCCCCTCCCCCCACTGCTCTCCTCTACTAATAATTGCTTGTCCTTGGCTCCTACCAGTACTTTTTCACCATCCTGGGGGGGGGGGGGGAGGCTGAGAGCCTCCCATTAAACCTGCCACTTTCAGTGGCCCCTTCCCTGACCCCCCGAAATCAGTCCAAAGAGATTGCAGATTTTGTCTACTGGTCTCATAAATCCCAGAATGATTTGAAATGGAGCAGTTACGACCACTACCAGAGGTAAGGTTTGTGGGCAATTCAGAAAAAAACGTGGAAACATTTTAAGTAATGTTTTAATCTATACTTAAAAGCAATGGGAGCAGATCAAAAGGAGAGAGCCTAAACAGTAGCATTCTTGCTGACTGTAGCAGGATCAGAAGCTCTAGATGTCTACAGTACTTTTCAACTGTCTGCAGCTGCTAGCAAGGATTATGACACGGTAATGGCACAATTTGAAGCTTACTGTGTGCCTAGAAAAAAATGAGATCTATGAAAGATATGTATTTAGAGTTTGAATGCAGAAGGAACAAACAAATATTGAGGAGTTTGTTACAGACTTGAAACTAAAACTGTAGTTTTGGTGCTCTTTGCAATTCTTTGATAGGAAGCCAAATTGTTATGGGCTGTTAATATGAAAAACTAAAGGAGTGTTTACTGAAAAACTGTGACCTCAGGATGGAAAAAGCTGTTCAGATATGGAGCACACAAGGATGCAAATGTAGGTGATTACTAATAATAAAGTAAAAAGGGGTACAATTGATGTAGAAGAAATGCAAAATTTACAGAAACAATTGCAAAAGACACATGCAAATTTGATGAGGCAGGAAGTAAAACCAAGAGCAAAAGGATGAACTGCTGCCATGCAAAACAAGTTTACACAGAAAGCATGTAGGAAATGTGGAAAGGAGGACGTCAATAGAAATTGCCCAGCTTTTGGTCAGTACTACAGATCTTGTGGAAAGTTTAATCAGTTTTCAAGACGTTGAAAGCAGAAACATGGGGGTCAATTCACAAGCATTCTGAGAATGCTGCAAGCCCCAAGGACGTCGAACATATGACTCACGAGTCTTGTGGCATTCCCTGGCCGGCGATCAGGATTCTTGATCCTGTGTGCAGATTTCTGGAAGTTATAGCATTTTTTTCTGGTATAACTTGTGGCAATCGCAGGTACCCTTTATACAGGACTTGTGCCAAAGATTTGGCACAAGCTGCCATAAATCAGGAAAATCGTTGCAAATGCTCCCAGTCTTCTTGAATCGGGTGCATTTTATGGTGAAGTGTTTGGTGCAGCTCTGCCAAAAAATGGGTTTGAGTCCTGCGTCATTGTTTGTGAATGGGGCCCATGGTGTGCATGATGTTACAGAGGTGGAAGGTTTGAGCAACAAAGGTAACTTGCATATAGGTGCAATACAAAAGGAAGACTCAGATGAAAAGGAATGGACTATCCAGATAGACACAGATAGCCTGAAGATTTCATATGTGATTGACAGTGGCACAGAAATAAATGTACTGCTGGCTCGTCTGTGGTGTGTGCTACCTAGGAGACCACAGGTTAAGAGGCAGACTGCTGTTATGAAGGTGTACAATGAAATAAACATACCTACTGTAGGATACTGTACGCTACACCTGAAGCAGAAAGAGAAAGGTCAGGAAACACCATTTTTATCCTTGTAACAGGAGATAAAGCCAATTTTGATGCTAGATACCAGCCCCAAAATGTGTCTCATAAGTCAGCTATTCTCAGTAGAAAAGGAAATGTCTGACATTGATCACATTATGTCGGAATACAGTGATGTTTTTAACAGGCTGGGCAAGCTACCAGTTATACACCCATTTACAATTTCTGAGAATGCAATGCTGGTAATACATGGGTCGGTGTTGCCCTGAAAGACAGAGTGTAAGACGAATTGCAACATCTAATAGCAATGGATGTAATAGAAAAAGTAGTGGAGCCAACACCCCTGGTTCACTCTTTAGTGGTAATAGTAAAAAACCAAGACAAAGAACCTCTGTGCGTAAACACTGAGGCAAGGGTTACCCCAAAGGGCATTTGGCTGGGAAGCCAAGTTTCAAGAAAATACAAAATCACACATGCCCCCACAATGCAAAGCATCATGGGCTGCATATGCAAATCACCACAGAATGTTATGCTGGTCCAACTTTAAGCAGAATTGCATGGTGCCGAAAGGCCTCTCACACAGTTTGCAAAGGGTGCTAACAGAAGACATAGACATGTGTTTCGTCCTACCAGGACTCATCAGTATGCCTCGTCTGTTTGACACCCCAGTGGAATGGACCAGCTACCCCTAAGGCAGTGTGCCTGGGATATATTGTGGTGAACCCATTAAAATAAAAAAACATTTAAAAGACAAAGAACCTCTGTGCGTAAACACTGAGGCAAGGGTTACCCCAAAGGGCATTTGGCTGGGAAGCCAAGTTTCAAGAAAATACAAAATCACACATGCCCCCACAATGCAAAGTAAGAAACAGATGTATCACTGCATTTGTGTTTGGATCCAGAACAGTTGAATACTTGCATTAAAAGTGAACATTTCCATATACCAACAAGACATGAAATTATGGGTGAAATGGCAGAGGGCAAGTTCTTTTTAATATTGGACGCCTTCTCCAGGTTTCTGCAAGCCCCAGTAACACCTGAAAGTGCTCTCTTATGTACAGTATATTTACCACTTCATATGATAAGCACCATTTTAAAAGATTGCCATTTGGAATTTGTTCTTCACCAAATGCCCTACATATGGGTCAGTGTCCTCTCCACCAGAGCATAGCCCAGGAGATGAGAGTACCAGGTCAATATGTCACTGCAATAACAGCACAGTATTAACTGCACTGTTACAACAGAGAGAACATTGACAACGACAGGGGTAGAATAGCGTAAGGGAATTACCGATGCCCTGTCACTGTCCGCTGGAATGTGGGAAGGATCATGTTGCCATTGTTGAGGTGCCTGGTTGAGCCGCTCCCATGGTGGAGTGGCTAAGGCACCAGCACAAGGCAGTGTGGGAGACCTGGGGCCATGATTCGGTTCCCCCAGGTCTCCCAGTCTTGCAACATTTAAAATAAATAAATACATCCCCCCCCGAGCTTCTCCCCATTCCTGAAGTCCACACCCCCTTGGAGTAGGTTATTTTTAGTCCAGGGGCATGGGGGACACCCCATATCGGGTGGTGCGGGGAAAAAGCCCCACACAAAACAATGAATCTTCAATGTTGCCTTATGACTTGGTGATGGTTTGTGTCAGGCGCTGTTTTGCCCAATGTTTTGTGGGATTTTGGCATTTGCTTGTGGTTTTTATTGCTGACATTATGACACTGTGCCAAGATGAGCACCTCACAGTCCCACAGCTGATTATGTCCCTAGTGTACCTATGCTCCAACGGCAGAGAACATTAAGGCCCAGAGGGAACTGCTGCTTTTCCTTGCCATTCCAGGGGTGGGAAGAGGTCTCTCCTGAGCCAGCATGGAGTAGAACCACACTAAACTTGCCCCGATGAGGGGAATATCAACTGATCTCCACTTAAGAGACACCTAAAGAAGCACCAAGGAGAATTGGTTGGCCTCATCTCAAAGGGGGCATCTGGGGACTCTTCCAGGCCCACAATCCGATTAGGAGAAGCAATGAATCATAGCAGTTCACCTCCTGAGAAAACAGGTAAACAAGATAACCTAGTAAGGCAATGGGACAGAGTTGAATAACCCTGTCCCATTTGTTACACTAAAGAGTTAAAAACAAGGATCTGTTCTATCTTCTCCTTTTCTGTCTCCTATCTGTCTGATTGCACAATCAAATTTTCTTGTGAGACCTAGGAACTTTATCACTCTGGTGGTCTCATGATTCTCCGCCTCTCACTATCTCTCTGAATTCACTTGATTCTGTCTTTTTCTTCACCCTTGCTTATCTGTGGTTACAGGAATACAGTATATGTGAATCTTTCTGTGGATCTGTGTGTTAAAGTGGGATCCCTTTGTTTGCCAGTGTATATAGTCATATTGTTGAAATTATTGCAAAAAGCTATTTGGAACTCAGGGGGTTAACCTTGGGATGAGCATAAGCTCATTTGCAGAGTTGTCAACATGAGATTAGTTCTGGGATACACTATTCTATTTTGTTACATTTGCAAGGAAAGAAAGTGACAAAGTTCTGATGCAGTTTGTGAGAAACAGGATATATCTTACCGAGCTCAGGATAAGGAAGAAACAAACTGGTGTATTCTTTCAGGAGACAGTCTGGAGGTTATGAAGCCATCTGAATGAAATTTGAAGGATACCTACCTATCCTGAGTGCAGTCTCACCCACCCTTTTACTAAATACCATAGCATACTGTAGGCGACACTAGTCATAAGCTAGGTTGTAGATACTGATTCCTGGCAATATGTTTTAATTTATTTTTTATTTTCTCCCCTCTTTTATTCAACAGTCCCTCATTAACCCATAGAGGTGCATGGTGGCACTGAAGACCCAGATGCTTGGAATAAACAGGTTATAGACTCACTGATCTTGCACATAAATTACAATAAATCTGTTTTAATCACTGCCTCTGTACACTGTACCTCTTTTCAGTTGTATAAGTGTAACCAATAGAATTGCACTGATCTACAAATCTCTCTTGCTGAATATTTCATTTTTCTCTAGCTGCTTGCAACATGTATGACAGGTGAAGGTACTGGACTTCAGGAGGGCTGATTTTGTCAAAATGGGAGAGTGCCTCAGAAAAGCACTAGCAAACAGGCAAGAAGGAGGGGTGGAGCAACAATATAGAAACATCACAACTGCCATCACAGAGGCAACAAGCCTTTGTGTGAAGCAAATAAATCAAAATGAAAGCAAAAACCACTATGGTTCTCAAAAGAGGTGGCGGGGAAGGTTAGGGAGAAAAGGATAGCATTCAGGAAGTATAAGGAAACACAGAAGGAGCAGGACAGAGAACTTTACCAGTTAAAGAAGAAGGAAGTGGGGAAGGCAGTCAGAATAACGAAGACCCAACCTGAGAAAAAGATAGCCAACTCAGTTAAGAAGGGGGATAAAACCATTTATAGGTAAATTAGGGAGCAAAGAAAGACAAAGGGAGAGATACTGAGGCTGAATAAAGAGGAGGGTGGGTGGGCAGAGAGGGACAGTGAAAAAGAAGGGATACTGAATGAATGCTTATGCTCAGTATTCACAAAGGAAGAGGAGGGGGAGGTACCTAATCCAGTCAATAGAAGCACTCTGACTAGGGGGGTCGATATCAGTCCTTTCACAAGAAAGAGTTCTGAAAGAACTCCTAAAACTGAAGGTGGACAAAGCAATGGGGCCTAATTGGATTCACCCCTGAATTCTAAAAGAACTAAGGGGAGAACTAATGACACCACTGACTACCCTTTTTAATAAATCATGGGAGGATGGTGGGGTACCCGAGGATTGGAGGAGGGCAGATGTGAATCACCTTCACAAAAGTGGGAGCAAGACAGAGGCAGGAAACTACAGGCCTATCAGTTTGACCTCATTGGTAGGGAAAATGATGTAATCACTTCTGAAGGAAAGAATTGTTGAGTACCTAGAGGCCAGTGGGGCACAGGACCCAAGGCAGCATGGATTCACAGAGGGAAGGTCATGTCAGACGAATCTAATCGTTTCTTTGACTGGGTGACCAAAATAGTAGACCAGGGTGGGGCTGTGGAAATGGCCTACCTAGACTTTAGCAAGGTATTTGACACAGTCCCGCACAAAAGATTAATAAACAAATTAGCCAGCCTAGGAGTGGGTCCCAGGGTGGTAGCCTGTAAAACATTGGCTGGACAACAGGACGTAGAGTGTAATAGTAAACAGAGTCCACAGTGAAGAAAGGGGGTTACTAGTGTACAGCAGGGTTCAGTACTGGGACTAGTCCTTTTAATGTTTTTATAAGGACGCCAGAGGAGGGAAGGAAAAGTGCGTCCCTTTGCAGACGATACAAAGATTTGCAACAGGGTTGATACACAAGGTGGGGTGGAAAAAATGAGAAGGAACTTGGCAAGGTTGGAGGAATGGTCAAACGTATGGCAGCAAAGAAGTGCAAAGTAATGCACCTGGGAAACAAAAACCCAGGGGAAGTGTACACAATGGGGGGGGGGGGATACTGACAACAAAAAAATGGAAAGGGATCTGGGAGTAGTTACATCAGATGACCTAAAGGTGGGCAAGCAATGTGAGAAGGCAGTAATGAGGGCTGGGGGATACTGGGATGCATAGGAAGAGGCATCACCAGTAGAAAACAGGAAGTTGTTATCCCTCCATACAGACAGTTGGTGAGACCCCATTTGGAGTACTGCGTGCAGTTCTGGAGACCCCATCTCCGCAAAGACATAAACAGGGTGGAGGCTGTCCAGAGAAGGGCAACCAAAATGGTGCAGGGTCTGCACCAGAAGACATATGAAGAGAGACTAAAGGAGCTTAATATGTATACCCTCGAAGAAAGGAGGGAGAGGGGGGAAATTATAGAAACTTTCAAGTACCTCAAGGGAATCAACAAAGTCCAAGAGGGTAGCATCTTTCAGAAAAAGAGATGTGCAAGAACAAGGAGGCAGAATTTGAAGACCGAGGGGGAATGACTCAGAGGTAATGTGAGGAAGTATTTTTTTCATGGAGAGGGTTGTGGTTACATGGAACAGCCTTCCTGAGGAGGTCGTGGAGTCAAAAACAGTGGGGGAATTCAAGAATGCATGAGACAGACATAAGGCAATTCTAGTGGGGGGTAGGAGGAAGTAGGCTGTTGGTTAACTAGGATCTGCAGCTTATCCGTTAGGTAGGAAAATGGGCAGACTAGGTGGGCCAAGTAGTCCTTATCTGCCGTCAAATTCTATGTTTCTGTGTTTTTAAAGTTATGATACGTCTTGTTTAAAAGAAAGTGTTAAAAAAATCTAACAAAGTTTCTCCAACATACAATATAAATAAACTTCAAAGATAATTGGGAGTCATCTTCAAAACTAAGTTTCATATGGGCACCTGCAGCATAATCCGTTCCTGCCTAGGGGATTTCTGGTAATGGTACATGGCTTTTGGGAACAGGATGCAGCCCCCCCCCCACAACATTTACATTCCTTGAAACAACCTTTGGTGTGAAACTGGGGAGACTCATCGAATGCTGTGCTGCTGCCCAGAGTTCATTCTGATTGGCTCTTCTTTTCCAAAACTTGGCCTCCCCCCCTTCCAACAACTCCAACTGCCCCAGCAGCACTGTAGTAACCTCCAATTATTTGGTCAATCCTGACCTGGAATGCAGACTTTGTAGTAGGAGCAATTAATTACCCTCGGGTAACAGTTAACCCACTTGCTCAGCAACCAGGCCAGGCACATGTATTTGGGTGCATCAGTGCTTCTTTAACTATCTCTACAATAACCAACAGTACATGGGGTCAATGCTGTGGTTTTTCATGCCATGCTCACATTTCTGCAGGTCTCAGAGACCCCAATCAGTTGTAACACAATTGTTCCATTTGGCTTAATGACCCAACCTTAGGTTATAGAACAGGAAACTCTGTCCCATTTTGGAAATGCCCACTGGAGCCCTTCCCTGCTATAGTCCCAACAGACCTTTAACTTAGAATCTTTACCTTAGAACATCATGTCACTAGAGCACTCAGCTGCTTCATGCTTCTGTCTCAAGACTCTGCCATAGGGTAAAATCATGGAGTAATTGCTATAGGGTTTAATAGGATCACTCTTCATTCCTTTTAGCTCACCTGGCCTCTTGTACTAGGGACATACATTCCCCTATCCCATACCACATACAGAGACTCAACACAGAGAAACTGTTGCCACATTCATCTTAGACTCTGCCACAACCCCTAGCATGGCCAGCCTTGAGCTAACTTTTGGTTTCTAGCTGCTGATCGCCATCAGGCTGCACCCCTCGAGGGGAGCTGCCAACAGACCCTTATCATTCCACTATTGAATCCCATCCAAAATCCAGCCTCCAGAGACTCACCCCAGAGAGTCGTCTGTTATTAATCTGTTGTTCTAGGCATCTAGGTCTTCAGTACCACCATGCAGCTCTCTGGGTTAATGTACAGAGGCCATGCCACCCCAGACTTAGGATCCTGCCACCACCTAAGCTGGTGGGCCTTCTCCAGCCAGTCACAGCTGGAGCTACACTGGGAAGAATTCCTTGTTTATTCAGTGAGGAAGACTGGCTGAATCACAGGGACTTTATCTACAGACAAATTCATTGTATCTATGGTTATATATAGTAGACCCTGAACATGCCCACAGCCTTTTAAAGAAATGGGTCTCTGGAATTTCTTTATTAAAGCATAGAGACTCCTTACTGCAAGAAGTCAGACTAAAAGTAAAGAATACTGTGATCGTGCCCTTAATAAACTATGGAGACCTAGTATATGGTGATGGTACAGTTTGACAGTTGAAAAACTAGACAACTGCAAAAAAAATGGCCAGATTTATTTTCAGAGCACCCCGCTTGACATACCATTGCACTCTGCCTGACTAACTTGGCTGGTTATACCTCAGTGACTGGATGGACCTCCACCTACTCAAATTAATGCCTTAGTGTGTAAATAAAAAGGTTCCTTAGTATGTTCTGGAGCTGATGAAAACAAGAACAACCAGACTGGGTATCAGATCAGCTGTGTATTTAAAGTTTGAAGTAATTCAGACTAAAACTGTGAGGGGGTAGCATGCATTCGCGAATAAAGAGCCAAAAATATAGAACCAGCTCCCTAGCCACCTAAAACCAAGTTTGGACCCTGTAGCCCCATTTGGGAGCACAAAAAGCTGACAGGAAGATTGGGCCATCAATTCCCACTCCTGCTTTAATGGCCCATTTTTAAAGTGTTTTGTCTTCACTGGGTTGTATCAAGCCCATACTATTCCCAGTGCAGTACTAAATCATATTCCTGAATTTATTTATTGAACTTTGAATTACGTGTTGAAGCAGCAGTGCGACGAAACTGGGCCAAACATTTAACCCTACAGTTTTTTTTCACTATAAAAGATTCCAGGCATCTTTCAGTTTTATTTGGTGGTCCAATTTTCTAATGACACCAAAATTTGAGTACTTTATATAAATGTTTTAATTTTGTTTTTTCTTCCTTGATGAAATAAAGATGGCCACCACCTTTGTATGAAATAGCATTGTATACCTGGCAAAGGTTAGGACCAAGAAAATAAAAAGACTCATGGTGTGCAGCATAGGAGGTACCGCAACAAGTACATTTGACAGGTATGCTAATGTTTTTAACTGGAGCTGAAACTAGCTTTTTGGAAAAACATATTTTATTGCACTGCTGCTTAAAAATGTAACATTTACAATGGTATTTGGAATGCCAGTGTAAATTAGCTTTGGCTCAATCCATCCATGTGATCTTCCATGATTATTTTACAGTAAACAAGCTTATTGTCATTATCCAAGGTAAAAGCCCAATAATTGAAATTGGTATGACACTGAATAACATTATTATTATCTATATTTATATGTAAATATTAAGGGACTGGCCAATAAATTTCTTGGTTTGGATGAGAAGTTTCCAGTAAAGCACAGTATAAGGAATGAAAAGGAGAGTAATTCTACTGAGGTAGGCACGCCTGATGTGTTCTGCTCAAGACCAAAGGCCAATGGTTACTGCTTCTTAGGTATGCCATTATCTTTTTGTAGGCAAATGTTTATTGAACTCTATGACTCACCATTGCATTCCTTCTTGCTATCATAAAACTGAGTTTAAAGCTGAAAATGGAAGTGATCAAGTATTTTTGATACCCGTGCTTTTTCAAACAAAAAGAATAGTAGGTTTGTTGTTAGAATGATAACAGAAAGACAGGGTACAGTGAAGGATGAAACATACAGAATGCAAGATTTTCCCCTACCGCTTTTACAAAAGTGTAGCAAACCCTATTATCTCTAATTATATTCATGTTCATATCAGAACATACTAATATAGAAATGATGTCATTATAGCCTGTCATTGTAACACCCCACTAACAACTGTCTAGTGTTCTCTTATTTAAAGCAGCAAAAATGTCAGCAGTTAAAATACTGCATCAGATCTAATTTTCATATGCAAATATACTGTGCGATATCACTCTATCATATGGAAAACCATTTAAACAAAGCAGCAATGAATGAGAAAACATGGCTCTATGTTGAGATAATAGCACACATGGGATGCAACAACCTCGGTATTTGGCACTGGGCCTCATAATATCCCAGGTAAGCCATTAACTAAGCATGATTACACAGTTTCCTCTTCCTTATTGCCTCAACCATAAATGCTAGTAAGGCATCTTAACTTATTTTAAAGTCGATGCATTTTCCCATCCATCTCTTTTAATATTATTTAGACACATTAGAACAGTGAGAAGTTCAGAAATGTATTAACAAAAAGAACAAGGATTGGTTTTCATAATGTACACAGTACCTAGCCAAAAGATGAAAAAAGTGACAACACTGTAAAAAGCAAACTCTGGTCAGAGTCAACTCGGCTGCTATATTGTTTTAAAGGGACATTGCCCATGTAAAATCACCAAAGCGGGGGGCCAGCTCAGTGGTACAGAGGGCTGAGATGCCTAGAGTGTCTTACCTCTCCCACACCGGTGACCTGAGTTTGGGAACAATCTTAGGCTGCCAAAGGGTTGGCCAGGGGAGGGCTTGGAGAGGGACGAGTGGCTGCTTGGCAGCTGTCCTCTCCTGGAGTGGGAGGTGAAGATTTGCTGGCTGTTGTCTGCCACCAAGTGGAAGCTCAGGGGTAGCACCAAGCAAATGGGGGGCTGACACTAGGCTGGGTAGGTGGAATGGGGTCACTGGTTCTGGTGCAGGCATGCATTTCCACATGCATGCGTGGCTGTGTCTCTGAGGCACTGGAGAGTTAAGGGAGAAAATGGGGGAAAAAACATGTACCCCCATGTCGCCACGTCTGACAGCCCTTGGGACTAGCAGGTCCTACACTGTGTAGATTCCCACTGGCATGATGGTGAAGAGATGGCAAACCAGACAAGAGGTCCTGAGCTATGGCTTAAAGACAGGAGCAAGGTGGCGGTGGGCAGGCAAAAAATTGTATTAAAAAAAAAAATTACCAAATTATGAGCGTGCATTAGAAAATTGCAATGTACGCTCATAACTTTGTTGTTTTGTAATATTATTACCCCACATTTTCAGCATAGGCTTCTTATGACCCCACCTCATGAACAAGGGTGGACAAAATGTTCAAAACCTGCCCAAAAGATACGAACATGCGAAATTTGCCAGCAGATAAAGGCCTAGAGGTCTATCAAGTCTGCTTGAATGTGCAACTAGCACCCCTTATTCTGCAACTGCCCCTCTCTTTCACACTTCCCCTTCATTGACCCTCCCCCTTGTCCTGTCCCATCCCCTTTTGAAGCCGTCCACTGTTCTACTGGATACCACTTCTGCAGGTAACGCATTCCACCTAGCCACCACCCGCTCTGTAAAAAAGTGTCTCCTCATCTCCCTCCTGAACCTTTCTCCCTCCAGTCTCATATCATGGCCCCTGGTGTGCCTCCCCTCTCTTACTTTGAACAGCCCCTCTGTACCTGTCTTGTTTATTCCTTTCATGTACTTAAAGGTTTCAATCATGTCCCCCCGTCCCTTCTCTCCTCCAGTGAGTACATGTTCAACTCCCTCAGTCTCCTCTCGTATGATAAGTCCTCCAGCCCCTTGATCATCTTTGTCACCCTGCGCTGCACCCCCTCCAGTAACTTAATGTCCCTCTTCAGATATGGGCACCAGTACTGCACGCAGTACTCCAGGTACAG
The DNA here is from genome assembly GCA_016271365.2 of Neoceratodus forsteri. Lineage (NCBI taxonomy): Eukaryota > Metazoa > Chordata > Ceratodontiformes > Ceratodontidae > Neoceratodus > Neoceratodus forsteri. The sequence continues at coordinate 1,596,926,435 of CM057450.1, forward strand.
TCTAACTAATGACCTATACAGTGGCAGAATCACCTCCTCCTTCCTCGAGGATATACCCCTTGCAATACAACCCAGCATTTTGTTGGCCTTTGCAGCTGCCTTCCTACATTGTGCTGAGTTGTTCATTGACCCTGTAATGAGCACCCCCAGATCCTTCTGCTCCTCTGTCTGGGCTAGCTGCACTTCCGCCAGCTGGTAACTCCTCCTTGGGTTCTTCATCCCAAAATGCAGCACCTTGCACTTTTTGGCATTAAACCCCATTTGCCAGGTATCTGACCAGGTTTCAAGCTTTGCCAGATCATCCTGCAACCCCTGCCACCCCCCTAGGACATCCACCACTGTTCCTACCTTGGTATCATCAGCAAACAGACTGATCTTGCTCTTGATATCCAATGATATGTCTGAAATGAATATCCCAAACAACACTGGTCCCAACACTGAGCCCTGTGGAACGCTGCTCATCACTACCCTTGGGTGTGAGAGCTTCCCACCCACCACCACCCTCTGTTGCCTTCCCTAAAGCCAGTTCCCTACACATCTCACCAGCTTTGCACCTGCCCCTGTGCCTACTAACTTACTTCCCAGCCTTCCATGTGGCACCGAGTCGAATGCCTTACTGAAGTCCAGGTACAGGACATCCACTGCATGACCCCTGTCCAGTTGCCTAGTTACCCAGTCATAGAACTCCACCAGGTTGGTTTGGCAGGATCTGCCCTATATGAAGCCATGCTGTCTGCTGTCCTGTAGTCCTTTGGCCTCTAGAAGGGCCACCAGCCTTTCCTTCAGAATAGTCTCCATTAGCTTACCCATGATGTATATGAGGCTCACTGGTCTGTAGTTTCCCGGTTCATCCTTGGGACCACTCTTGTGGAGGGGTACCACATGAGCCATCCTCCAGTCCTGAGGTACACACCCGAATGTAGTGAGGCATTAAATAGGTCTGCCAAAGGTCCTGCAAGAACCTCTGCCAGCTCCTTCAGTACCCTGGGGTGGATGCCATCTGGGCCTGGCACCTTATCCACCCTCAGTGCCTTCAAACCCTCCCGAACTCTGCCCTCCATGATTTCCCCACCTGTCACCCCTCCCCCCCGTTTCTGCCATTTCTCCCCCCTTGGGTGTCACCCCCCTCTTCTCTTTAGTAAATACTGAGCAGAAGCACTCATTTAGTGCTTCTGCCTTATCGCACTCTGCTTCCACCCAACCCCCCTCCTTCCTAATCCTTACTATGTGGTCCTTACAGCTCCTTTTCTCCCTGATGTACCTACAGAAGTCCTTCTCCCCCTTCTTAATGCCTTGTGCCAGCCTGAGTTCCATAGATGCCTTGGCTCCTCTTACTGCCCTTGTCACCTCCTTCGATTCCGTCAAGTACTCCTCCCTGCCCTCCCCTCTCCCTGTTTTCTTGTACTTCTTAAAGGCAGCTCTTTTCCTCCTTACCTTTTCCATGACCTCCTTGCTCAACCAGCTTGGTTTCTTAGCCCTACCCTTCTTGCTCTGGGCCTTGCAGCAGGTTTTGGTTGCCTCCACTATCCCCAGCTTTATGAGCTCCCTCTTCAGGTTAGTGTCCATACTAGATTGAATTCTGGCCAGGTACCCTTTTACCACTTCCTCCATCCTCCCAAAGTCAGCTTTCCGGAAGTCCAGCACTGTTGTGCCAGATTCCACTCCTTCCTTGCCCATATCCAATGTGAGCCATACTGAGTGGTGGTCACTCTCTGACAGTGGTTCCTCCACTGTAAGTTTTCTCACAAAGTCCCCATTTGCCAGCACAAGGTCAAGGGTATTCCTAACTTGTTTGGTTCACTGACCATTTGCAGCAGGAAGCTGTCCTGGAAGGCATCCTGCAGTACCTGCTCCCTTCTGTTCCTGGTTGTTGGGAACTCCAGTCCACTCCTGGCATGTTGAAGTCCCCCACAATCACCACACTACCCTTCTCACAGGTCCTCCTGATCTGTCCCGCTAGTTCCCTGTCTAACTCCTCCATCTGAGAGGGCGGCCTGTACACCACTCCCATTCTAGGAATCCTATTCTTGGAATCCTGGCTTTGCATCCAAATTTACTCTGTACTACCCTCCTTCTCTTCCTCCCTTACACACTTCAGTCCTTCCTTCACATATAGTGCCCACACCCCCTCCTTTCCCAATCACCCTGTCCCTACGAAATAACCTGTACCCTGGTACAGACAGGTCCCAGTCATTGTTTTGGGTGGCCCATGTTTCTGTGATGGCTGCAATCTCCACCTCTCCCTCTGCCATGAGCACCTGTAACTCTGCAGTTTTCCTCCCAAGGCTCCTAGCATTAAGGGTAACCACCTTCCACCCTTTTCCCCCCTCCCATCCTGCCCTCCTTTACTAGCATCACCAGTAGTACTTGCCATTTGTCCCTTGTCACTGTTATGGGGGGTAAGCACATATGGTTTCCCAACCTGTGGTCTCTGCATGTCTCTTGACCCCTCGCTCCTAGTTTAAATTCCCTACTTCCTCTATGTACTCCTCCATCCTCTATTTCAGCACTTTCTTTCCCTCCTCACTCAAGTGTAGTCTGTCCTTGGCATAGAGACTACTGTCCTCCCAGGTCCCTCCCCCCCACAACAGCCCATACCCTTTAGCACAACACCAGGTTCTTAGCCATCCATCAAATTCCTCTATTCTCAGCTTTCTTGTTGTGCTTGCCTTGGGCACTGGAAATATCTCCGAAAAAGTTACTGATCTTTCTGCCCCCTCACATAATTGTCCTAGTTACTCAAACCTCCTCTGGACTATATCTACTGTCTTGTCAGCCAGGTCATTTGTCCCAAGATGTATAATTAGATGATTTCACACAGGAACAGTGGTATTCCATGCCACATGCACTTATATTTTAGGAACATAAAATGCTAAAACGGAAAGCTTAGACTCTATGATGCAATGGGATTTTCTGACATTACTTATGGACTCTTTTCAAACCCTGGCTCACCAAGCGAGCTGTTGTTGCCATGTATGGTTAGCTAAATCAGGACTTAGAATGCAATTACTGCAGCATCTGGAAAAATGAACTGCCATACAGATGTTCTACTGGTTTGGGCTGCCCTGTTTACAGCAATTAAATGATCTGTACAGTCTTTTAAAGACTGAACCAGGAACTGTAACTGCTAAAAGGCTACAACAAAACAAATGAAAAATCTGTGATGCAGCACTTTGTTGTTTACAGTTTCAGGGCTAGTCAAAAGACTAATACATTACACAACCCCCACCCCCCAAAAAAAAATACAGTAGTAGAATAGTCCTATGTTTTTACTTTTCATGGAGCACTGTTATAATATAGGTTCTGAACAAAAGAAAGAACCAGATAAACAGCATAATTATAAGGAAAAGAATTAACAGCTACGATTAATTTTAAATTCATTGTTTACATGCTAATTAAAATATAAAAACAATGTAACTTGTACCATGCTGTTTTCATTTTATAGCACTTATTTTTCAGGAACATAAAATACTATAACAAACAGCATAGAATCTATGATGCAATGGGATTTTCTGACATTGCTTAAGGACGGCTGGCTTCCATGCAGCCCCAATCAGAAAATGCCTCCCTTAGGACTGCTTTCCCTTCTTTAAATACAGTGGTGGTTAGTGATGCCGAGTACTAGCTAAGTATTGGTAAAATATATTGACACTTTACCTTGATGACATGTCAAGTCATAATTTCCTGATTTTAATTATAAAAACGTTACTTCTTACTCAGGTGACTCGAGGAAACACAACAGTCTATTACAGTTAGTTAGAAGCATCAAATGTGCCATTCTGTGTGGTTTGCCACCATTTTTTGGGGGAGAATACCTCTTATTACAGTTCTTTTTATAAGTACAGGTGCAAGCCACTAGCTCAGTATCCCTTTATCATCTCTCGCTATTGTTATACACTCTTGCCTCAAAGTAAAATTAGATGAGAAACTGAGTCTTTGTACACTGATGTGAAACAGAAAAAAATCAATTATCTCTGCCAGTCAAACTTCAGCCACTTGGTTTTCCTTCAGAGACAATTGACAGGTACTGTTTTTTTTATATATAGTATTCTGGTACCCATCGCCTCCTCCTGCCAATTGGCAATGGGGACACATATGCATTTTTTACAGATTTTCTCCCCTGACCCGCCCCCCGAGGCCCCGGCACACGGCCGTGTGAGCATGTGGAGGCATGCTTTGCACCTGTGGCACCAGCTCAGCCCCTTCCACCTCCCGATACTTTGCCACCCCTCTCTGCCTATGCTACCCACTGGATCTCCACCCAGTGGGAGCGGAACTACAGGGGAGGCGTCAACCCACCCTCACCATGAGAGGAGAGCTGCCCGCCGGCATGCTCAATCATACTCCACCCTCCCCTACTCCATGCTGGCCCCCCAATGACCTGAGGTCATTCCTGAACTAGGGTCACCAGTGTAGCACGAAGTAAGGTTCCCAGTGCCTCAACCCTCTGTGCCATCAGGCTGGGAAAGCCACCTCTTATTACAGTTCTTTTTATAAGAACGAGTGTAAGCCATTGGCTCAATATCCCTTCATCCCCAGGGCCGCTCGGCTTCTGACCAGGTGAGATCTCCAGCTGGTGATGTGACTTGACTTTACTGCCATCTGCCTCTCTACCCCCTCGGCTGCAGCTCCAAGAATCCAGGACCCCTCAGCCCCTGACTGGGCGAGATCTCAAGCTGGTGGTGTGGTTGGACTTTACTGCCGCCCACCTCTATACCCTCCTGGCTGCAGCTCCAAGAATCCAGGACCCCTTGGCCCCTGACCAGACGAGATTTCCAGCTGGTGGTGCAGCTTGACTTTACTACCACCCGTCTCTCTAACCCCTTCAGCTGCAGCTCCAAGAATCCAGGACCCCTTGGCCCCTGACCAGGTGAGATCTCCAGCTGGCGGTGCTGCTTAGCTTTACTGCTGCCTGCCATTCTACCCTCCCTGGCCACAGCTTCAAGAATCCAGGACCCCTTGGCCCTTGACCGGGTGAGATCTCCAGCTGGTGGTGCGGCTTGACTTTACTGCTTCCCACCTCTCTACCCTCTTGGCCATAGCTCCAAGAATCCAGGACCCCTCAGCCTCTGACCGGGCAAGATCTCCAACTGGTGGTGCAGCTTGACTTTACTGCTATCCACCTCTCTACCCCCCCCCCGCTGCAGCTCCAAGAATTCAGGACCTCTCAGCCCTTGACCGGGTGAGATCTCCAGCTGGTGGTATGGCTTGACTTTGCTGCCGCCCACCTCTCTACCTCCCCCAGCCACAGCTCCAAGAATCCAGAACCCCTTGGCCCCTAACTGGGTAAGATCTCCAGCTGGTGGTGCAGCTTGACTTTACTGTCGCCCGCCTCTCTACTCCCCCCGGCTGCTGCTCCAGGAATCCAAGTACAGACTGACTGTTTGAATCCTGGGCGCCTTTCCAGCGACCCTAACCTGACTGGCTCACAGCCTCAGCACTCACTAGCTCATTGGCTCCCTGCCTACTGTGCAGCCAATCGGACTAGAGGTGCTATTCCCCAGGTCTGATATTCAGAACCTGCCACAAGGGCAGCCATTGCATCGGCCTAATCCTCTGTTTGGCCGTTTGCTTGTTTTACTAAGACTAATAATTATTTTAGCTGTCTATGACTGTATTTGCCTTGGATGTTACTGATTTTAGCTCATCTTTGTGTTTATCTGCTGGATGTACATCTAGTAATTCTGCTCCCAGTTTAATTATTTCCCCTAGCCTTACACAATTTATTTGTAGTTAAAAGAACTGGTTACTTACAGCTGTGCAGCGCTCCCCTGGGACTTTTAAATAATTCTTGCTGCACTTCGATACATGGCTATAGGACATTAATTTGTTGGTAAACCAGCCGGGCAAAAGGTAGCCTAAACTGCATGTATGTTTGAATTAGCCTGATCTGCATGCTCATGTTGAAACTGCCTAAACTGATTAATTAATTAGAGTTAGTCTGAAGTCGGGTTATGCAGCCCTCCGTGACAGTTGCTATCAATAGCCTGAACTGCTGATATTTTTGTCTATTTTCCCTGACTTATGCCCTGATCTGTTCTGACTTTCCTTCCCTTTTCTCTCTCCTCTCTCTTTCAGTGTATAATTTCACTGTTGTCGCACCTCAGTTCTTAACTCCCTCTCACTAACTCTGTTCCTTCCCTCCTGCCCAGCTACCTCCACCTTTCCACCTAATCCACCTCTGAATAATTACTCCCTCCTTCCTCCCATTCTCTAGCTGCTCATGCAAGCAAATCTATTTTGGCTTGCCCTTGGCGCCACATTCTGCTCCCGAGCTGTCCCATCCTTCTGTTTTGCTCATCTGATATGCCCACTACTTAGTGCAACTTAGCTAACCTTCGGGCCTTCTTCTTCTCCCCTCCAGGACCCCGCGGCCCCTGACTGGGTGAGATCTCCAGCTGGTAGTGTGGCTTGACTTTAGTGCCGCCAACCTCTCTACCCCCCGGCTGCAGCTCCAAGAATCCAGGTATGGACAGACTGTTTGAATCCTGGGTGCCTTTCCAGCAGCCCTAACCTGACTGACTCACAGCCTCAGTACTCACTACCTGATTGGCTCCCTGCCTACTGTGTGGCTAATCAGACTAGAGGTGCTGTTCCCCAAGCCTGATATTTGGAACCTGCTGCAAGGGAAGCTGCATCATCAGCCTAATCCTCTGTTGTGGCCGCTTGCTTGTTTTACTAAGCCTAATAATTTGTCCCGCCCGCCCCGGCCCCAACCTCTATCAAATCCATGTAAGCTCCTGCTCTCCCCCACTCACTCCTACCCTGATTGGCTGCAGTCCCTAGCAACCTCACAGTCATGGAAGCTTTCAAACTGTCTGTCAAGTTCTGCATGAACTGAGACGCTGCAGCTGAGATGGGTGACAACGTTTACACTGTTACTTCTGTGGAGTAGCAGCAAGAAGCAGATCTGCTAGGTGATTTCCCTATTTAGAACAGGCAAACTTGCCTGAAATGTGGACTTACCAGCCCATCTTAAGTTGACCCCATCTGCTGCTGGTTCTCTTGCTCCTTGCTCTTTTCCTCTGTCATTGCAGGAGGAACATTATTGAAGGTGGTGAATGGCAAGACTGCTCCAATAGTGGAGGCCCTTTGGGAAGGTTTGCAGTGAAAAGCTACATTGTGGCCACCGTGTCTTTGATCTGGACAGCACTGACAGTAAACACCGTTAGGGCACCTAGGGACTCCTAGGGTGTACCTATAGCCAGAAGGGAAGTGTTTTCTGCCTCAGATTTTAAATAAGTTCTAAATAAGCTGCTCTGTATTGTTCCAGTGTATAGGTTTTATTGTGTTCATGCGTTGTTCCTTTATGTATTTTACTATTTAATCTATATACATTGGCCATATATTTACTATTTTATTAGTGTGTCTGTAGAAGGTACCTACGACTTATTTATTTATTCTATATATTTGGCGTTCATTTACCTTACAATTTTATTTTCACGCCATTTGGCGTAATCAGATCACATGACCATTTTGCTTAAAATACGCATGTGCCGAGTCTGGCATCCAGATCACACTGAGTGACATACTTGACAGCACACTTTTCACCAGCCTACTATGGAGATTGTAGAGAGCATATTTTAATTATATCAACTTTGTTGGTGGATGCGTTGTGCACTGGTGCATTAGCTAATGAAAACAAAATCGTTGTATACCTGGAGGCCAGTATATAGCTTCCGAGAGTGATTCCACATTTCATCTATCGTGATAAAGGTAAGTCATCTTTGTAAATTGTATTTAACTGCTGGAAACTAATTTGTTATTCTTAAAGTGAGGTAACGGGTGCTAGTAATTGTATAAGAATTGATAAACACTTGTTTAGCCTTTGTTCTCTTGTTTTTTTCTAGTGCGCGACACAGAGAAAAACTGAGGAACTTTACCACCATAGAACCTGTACCTGCAAGCCTACATATAAGGACTGTTGGGCTAAGTGAGACATCTTGTTTGGCAATAACTGTGTGTTGAATAATATTATAAATTAACTCAGATGCTCCACAGTTCTGCAGAAGATCCCTTCGAGGCAAAATTAAAATCTTTCTTCTTTTACTGCAGACGAGAACTGTGTTGGATTTGCATCTTTCCATCTCTGAATGGCACCACACATATTAGGACTGGTGCAGGACAGGTGGTCTCCCAGGCCTCCGATAAATTATAACAATATTGGGCTTAACAGTCCATAGTAAGCTAGAGTAAGCAGCCATAGCTGCCACTGAATCTGCAGTTATTTATTGTCTACCGTTATTGATACAGGAATCATGTAATTTAAAATAAATTTAAGCTGCCAGAGCATATAGATTGGCACTGAGTTAGAGCTTTTCCTCTTGTAGGATTCAGTGGAAGTGGTATTGGCACTGTTTTATTACCTGACATTTTAAGTAGTGATAAGCACTAAACTAATTTCACTGTTTTAGATATCACAGTCTGGTAGTGTATTATATAAATTTTAAAATGATTAATACGAGGTTACAGAGACTACAGAATAATGATTTATCACCCTTGCAAGAAATGGTAATCAAACAAAAAAAGTTTCCGAAAAGCAATCAAAGATTACTGAGCATCTGATACCTTTTTTTTTTTTTTGCTATCGCTTTTTTACCTCCTTTGGCCACCTTCTGCTCCCATGTCCATCACATCCTTGCTGGGGATCTGGCTGCTGTCCGCCTCTACTGGAGCCACACATCGGCACCCTATAATCCCTGTGGCTTAATCCCTGCAGTGGGCTGGCAGGGAGCCCAACTCCCCACCCAACATGGATCCAGTTTTGGGTGCCTTGCATTACCCTGGCGAACACTTATGGACTGCCATCAAGCCACTCGAGAGGTGCACATTTTTCCACTGTTCCGTGTCCCCTGGAATCTAGGGCATACAATGATGCTGGTGGAGGGAAGCGTGCACTTGTACACGTGCGCTCCCTCCAGGCATCTGCCTAAACTCCTCCCCACACTGTCACCCCAGTGCCCTGTCCCGCAGCCTCCACCGGGGGCAAGCGGACACCAACTGATGAGACCCCCCCTTCCTGGAGAAGGAGAACAGTCCTTCGAATGCTCAATCCTTCTCCACCCATGCCAACCCCTGGCAGCTCATGCTCACTCCCGAACACAGGTCCCCAGTGTGGCGTGAGGTGAGGCATCCAGCACCTCAGCCCTTAGTGCCACCAGTCCGGATTCTGATACCTTATTTAAATAAAACTTCTACCCCAAGAAATGAATCCCAATTAGTGATGTGTATCTCAAATACACAGGAACATCCAGAAAAGGAAGATGTACGATCCTGTGTATTTATCTCTCCAAGTAATATTAATAATAGGGAAAATTCTGAGACACAGAATAATGGAACTAATGCTCTGGAAGGGGTTCTAGTTATTCCATCTACCCCAGGCATTTTAGGGAATGCCAGTTCTAATTTGAGGGTATCCCATACTAAGTCCTCAGCCAAGATTTTTAATTTGCAGGACACACAAGCCTCTAAGGCAGAGGACTTACCTAGACAGGGGATAAATGCGATACATTTTTCAGATTTAGAAAATTCACCCAAACTGTGGGGTTCAAGTAATGATGAACATAGTGATATCCAAGGCAATGATGGCAATGATGATTTAAACTCAAAATTGGGAGGAGTCATCAGTGACCTACAACAAACCATCAGTGGCCTTAAACAAATAGAGGAATGCTCTGTAGCCCCAGAATTCTGTACTAATTGTGGTATTAATATAGGACAAATAACCCCTAATGCTGAGATTTTTAAACTCACGTGTTTGAGTGATGATCAAATACAATTATTAAAAAGTACTCACGATGCACATCTAACATTAATGGAACAATTGGTTATTAACAAAAATATTTCAGAAGCACTAAGGGAAGATGTTGCGGTGAATAGGCTTAAAATTGACATGATATTAACACAGAGAGATACAAGGGATGGGAGCTGGAAGCCTCCTGCTATAGAACCATGTAATGTATCTATAGACTACTCAAATACAGACATCAGACCAGATTTCAGTATAACTGAAATTCCCCCTTCCCCTTCAATTAAGCCTAAACCTAAGAGGCTAAAGAAAAAGAACAAACAGAAAATGGTGAAATAAACTAAAGGGATTAATGGGGTTGAACAGATTCATGCACTGAAAAAGGCCAGTTTTGAGACAGATGATGTCCCGTCTGAAACACAATTGCACTCCCAGAGAGGTATGCAAAGTGCTACTGACATGGAAAGCCTATTGGTTAAATGTGATCATAAAATCAAATCAGATCTAATGACTGCATTAGGTAATTTGGAGCAGGAAGTTTTAAAACGTAATCAACAACTTGACCAACCAACAAAAGAACAATCTCTGGCTGCAATATCCTGTTAATCCACTTACATCAGAGAGGCTGTTTCACAGGAGTCAGTAAAGGCAATTGGTAAGGTAAACAAACCAATTACGGATCCATTAAAAAGTGTTAGGAATATTGTCTCACTAAAAAAGATAAAGCTATGGCTGAGTGCAGTGCATGGACAGAAACTTACCCTCTTATTAGGCTGTATGGCCCTGCAAAGTGGGGTAATTTTGATCCTTCAAACTTAGAAGTTGGTGTGTTACAATATTTAAGTAAAAGCTTGGATATCAATCTCATGGAAGAGGTTATATTGGAAATCAAAAATATCCCACTTACAGAAGCAACCTTGAATGATATATTGTTTCTCTCACCTAGAATTGCTAATTATATCTGGATAAATAGCTGGTTACTTCAGGAACCTGACTTGATTATTACATTTCCAAACAGGACATTGTTTAACAAAGGTCCATTAAAGACAGAAGTTGAAACAGTTCTTAGCATGTTTTTCCGTCTTGTAGAGGAAGATGATTCCAAACTAACAAATGCTATTAAAGATCTGTTGATGAACTTTCTAGAAATCCCTGTGTTTGAACTAGGATTTATCTCTACTGCTAGGGCACATATAGATAGCCAGGTTAATTAATTTGTGTCTAATTCAAATATAGCAGAACACATAATGAAGGAGGCCTCAAAACTAGACCATATAGGTTTTTATTTTGTAGAATCCAACGCCTTCATAACAAAGGATGTAGACTGCACTCTAGGAGCTAATATGACAGATTCATTCACTATACCATTAAGTAATAGATTTATGATGTTTGCAGGCTATATTAACAACTGACTAGTTAGTCATTCACCTGCCACATTACCCTCAATAATAAATAAAACCCAGACTTTAATTTTTTTATCTTGGAATATTGTGGAATGGTTCACTAATATAAGTGATGATGATTGTAAAACCTTTTTTGACACAATATGATTGTATATGCCTACTAGAGACTTGGCATGCTGCCAATGATCAAATTACAATGAATGGTTATGAATGTTTTTATGTGTCTGGTGTCAAGACAGCCACATTTGGCAGACACTCGGGAGGTTTGATAATGTTTATTAGGATTGGTAAATGTGCAAAAGTGTGGCTAAAGAATCTAAGTCCAAATATGATTGCCATACAAACTACAGTTGGTATACAAGAAATTATCATTGTGAATTATGTCCCACCAGATAATTCAAATTTTTATTCAGAAGAAATATGGAATAATCTGACCAGTGAGGCTATGAATATACATCATGATAATCCCATGGTTGAAGTACTGGTTTTAGATGATTTTAATGCTCGTATTGGCAATTATGATGGGTTAGTGGATAATTTGTTGTTCTTATATATGCATCCAAGTACCAGGTTAACAAAGAGAAATACAAAAGATGAAAAAAAAAGGTTAATCGACTTTATGGTGGAACATTCCCTTTATCCTCTTAATTGAAGGCTAATGGGTGACTTAGTTGGTAATTTCTCGTACATATCTGCTAAGGGTGCCTCCTTGATTGATTATGCACTATGGACAGGCCCATTGGTGGTATGGAACTCCCTAAATCTCTTAGTGAGAGCGAAAAGTGATCACGTCCCATTAGCACTGGAGATTAATAATCATGGGTTTAAACAAAGCAAGGAAGAGATTCTTCCAGCCATGTTTACTGAAATTAAATCAGACAAGAAAATTATCTGGAAATATAGCTTGGATGCAGATACTGTATAAGCTTGATATTGTCAAATTCCTTTCTTACTGAGAACTACAAAAAATTGTCGTTGATGGATCGACAGCTGCTATCACAGTTGCTTAGTTCCTTATTTTCTGACAGAAGGATTAGCCTGGAATGTAAACCTAACTTTCACTCATCTGCAACCATCAATTGGTTTGACACCGAGTGTAAGTCGATGAAAGGACAGATAAAGAAATGATATAAAATCTATAAACATACCAGGGCCAAACAGGATTTGAACAACTTAAACTGTCAAAAGAGGAATTATAAAATCTTAATAAAACAAAACAAAACAAAAAAGGAAAAAACATTTTACAAAACAAAATGGCAATTAATGCTGAATGCAGTTAGACAAAATAATTCGAAAACATCCTGGATAAGTGGCAAAGGGTAGTAACAGTTATAAGATGGAGCTAGATTCATATATTACTGAGTATAAATGGCTAGCACATTTTCCCACTATATTTTATGAGTCTTCAGAAGACATACAGAGTAATGAAACTTTAACTGTGAATGCAGCCTTCAAACCAATAACTTTAGACAAAATATATTTTGCTATTGTCACTCTTAAAAAACACAAGGCAGCCAGTTCAGACGGAATCACTGTGGAGGTATATTTGTGTTCACCTTTGATATATACCACATTTTTGATCTTTTATTTCAACAAGTGTATTTTAACAAATAAATTTCCAGATTCCTGGAGAGGTGCCAATGTAATACCCGTACATAAAAAGGGAGTCTCACTGATTCCACCATGTATAGACCTACTGTATAAGTCTATTGGATGTAAACTTAAAGATCCTATCCAGAGCTAGATTAAAAGAGGAGGTAGAGAAAACTGGAGGATTAACAAACTTCCAGGCTGGTTTTAGAACCAATTATTCAACAGTGGACAATATATATGCCCTACAACATTTACTTGAAAAATATGTAAAATTAAGACAACAAAAACTGTATACAGTTTGATTATTCTTCAGCATTTGATTATCTATCAGAAATATTTCATGGAATATTCTTGTCGATAGAGGGATAGATAACAACTTGGTGGCCCTTATCTCTCAATTATACTCTAATAATTGAGCTAAGATTAGACTTGGTAGTCGGGAAGGTCTCTCTGCCTCTTTTAAAATCAATGGAGGTGCGAGACAAGGGTGTGTGTTGTCATCCATATTATTTTCTTTATATACAGAGAAAATACTAGCTGAATGTGAAAATACAAACACAGATTCTCCTAAAATTTCCTCCCACTCTTGCCCTTTATTGGCATATGCAGACGATTTAGTCCTCTTTTCTCTCACCAAGGTAGGACTACAGAGAAAACTGGATTATGTTTATAGGAGATCAGTGGACTTAAAGTTGAACATTTATTTGAATAAATCAAAGGTAATAATCTTTAGTCCTGGAAAAAAGAGAGATTCAACTTTCTGGACTGTGGGCGAATAAAAATTAGAAGTAGTTAAAATCTACGTATATCCTGGGATTACATTCCAAGAAAATTGTAATTGGACCTTACAAATGGAATCATTGATAGAGAAACTTATAAAGACAATAGCAGGGTTGGCACATTTCAATCTAAAGTATTGGGTTTTAACTATAAAACTGCTAATACAAGTAATCAGGGTGAACTTTGATGCCCAATTACTCTATGGCTCAGATGTCTGGGACCACCAAAATTTAAATAGTATAGTGTCTCCACTATATACATTTTTGTGGGCTATATTGAAGTTAGGACATTCATGTCCTGCTGCCTATCTTAGATCTGAACTAGGCATTGCCAATATAAGTGCCCTTACTGAAAGTAAGAAAGTTAAGTATTGGATTAGGCTTACAAGACAGGACCATACTACTTCAGCACACTTAAGGCCAGACATTCAAAACTGTGCTCCGGGGCTATATTAGCACTGCCCAGCGAGTAAACTTAGCCTGGAGCAAAAAGCAAGCTATATTCAAAAGGAATAGCCCGGAGCAAAACCAGCTGAATATAGCAAGCAAAGGACGCTGGGCAAACATGGCTGGGAGTGCAGGGCAAAAATAGCCTGGGAATAAGACAGCACTGAATATAGCAACAGGGAAGTGCACACTGCCACTGCAGCTCATTAGACCCTGGAGAAAGCCAGTGTTGCAGGTGGAGAACATTGTGTGTGATTGCACAGAGATGTCTCACATCTACTGCAAACAACAATGTAAGCCACGCGCTGCAGAACTGTGCTATGCTGAAGTGAGGTTTGCCCGGGCTAACCTGATTGCACAGTGCTAACACATTAGCCCGGGACAAACTGGTTAGCTTTGGGCAAACGGGAGCTATATTCAAAGCTCCCATGCAAATGAGCCTACTTAGGTAATCGGTGGACAAACAGGTACATTTGCATCTTATTAACTGCTGCTTAGCATACATTACCATGCAGCTTGCCCGGTGCTACTGAATGGAACACACAGCGCCACCTTTTGGTCATAATGAAAGTACAGGCTGGATGCTGCAGGAAATGGGTGCTGGCAGGCACAAGTGGTGCATACACCTGACCCCTGCAGCACTGCAAGCAGCCCAGAACAGTAGACAGAGACATGTCCATCAACATATAGACATAGATATATAGCCATGTATATATATTGATATATATATATATATACTGTATATATATATATATATATATATGGATATATACAAATATCTGTCTGTCTGTCTGTCTATCTATCTATCTATCTATCTATCTATCTATCTATCTATCTATCTATCTATGTATATATACATATATATGTACTGCCTGCGGCCAAATGTGCCCTGGGAGACAGCCCCAACCCACAACAGTGGCACCCACAGCAGTCGTAGGTGCAATAACTGTGGGTGTCATGGCTGCATGGAACAGGCATGAGGCAGGGGCGGGGCGTAGGCCATAGGCATACTAGGATCCACAATGGCACAATATTGTTGGGGACAGGGAAGGCTGGGTGCACTAAGCAGTCCGTCTGAGCTGTCAAGGCTCTGTTCCTATAGGTGCAAACACCTTGGTAGTCTAGTACCCCTTATCATGATTCCTGACCCTGTAGCCACTTGAATGACTGTATTTCCTGACAGTCTAGTCCCCCACCCACCTGCATGAATCCTGACCCCCATTCCTCCTAGAAAATCCTAATTTACGTGGTAGTCTAGTGGTTCCCACCCACCTCCAGCACATTTCCCGACCCCCGTTCCCCGTAAAATATCTTAAATTCTCTGGTAGTCTAGTGGTTCCCCCCCAGCACGCCTCCCGAACCCCTGCTCCCTATAAAATATCTTAAATTCCTATAGGTCTAGTGGTTCCCATCCTCAGCATGCCTCTCAACCCCGTTCTCTCATAAAATATCTAAATTCCCTGATAGTTAGTGGTTTCCTTCCACCCCAGCACATCTCCTGGACACCGTTCCCATAATATCTTAATTTCTCCAGGTAGTTAGATTGGTTCCCCCACCTGGCAGTGCCGCTTTCACATCCCACCCATCTGCCACGAATCAGCTGGCGCCATCGTTACTTTCGCACGACGGCTGGTACTAACCGGAGGAATGAATGAGCTGTACTGCATTCATTACAGTGCCAGCTCATTCATTCTCAGTCGGTGGCCAGCTGTGGTGGTGTGAGGAGGGCTGACTGGTCGCTAGCCTCATTCATGGCAGATGGGTGGATGGGGGAAGGCACTGCCAGGTGGGGGTACCACTGACTACCAGGAAATGGGTGGAATCTATGGGAACAGGGTCGGATACATGCTGGGGTGGGGGGAACTACTAGACTACCAGGGAATTTAAGATATACTACAGGGAACAGGGGTCCGGATATGTACAGAGGGTGGGGGGACCACTAGAACATCAGGGATATGTGTTGCTGTTACTGGCCTCAGGTTTCGTGATGGGGGGCACCACTGCTATTAGTGCTGCATTACTGGCAGTTTTTTTTGGCGGTATCTAGCACCGCGCTACAGGTCACGCTAATGCCTGTAGCGTGGCGCTATGCTTTTGGATATGCTGGTGTGCTGGCATTCGGGGCCCCTCCCCTCTGTCCTTCCCCTGCATACATTATGGTTTAGCGTTGGCGCTAACACCTAATGCAGGCGCTAACTGTACCTTTCAATATTGTAGTCGGGCATAAAGTCGGTGCTAGTCCAGCGCAACAGCTTTGCGCCCAGCGCTGAGCTTTGAATATCTGGGCCTTAACCTATAAAGAGGAGCATTGGTTTACTACCCTACTGACAATATTAAAAAAGCATAAATTGTCATATCTAAAACAGGCAGTGGAAAAGGGTATAACTTTAAGTTTAAAGTACAAAAAATATGTTAAAAAAATAATTCACTGGAACTCTGTGGATTTGAAATTAATTAATGAAACTCACTACTCTAAATGGTTCTCACAAAATAATTATTATTCCAGGTTTAAGCCTTGTTAGGAACTAATAATTGACCCAAACGTGAGAGCCACCTTCTCTAAATATAAATTTGAACAATGTACAAATATGGTCTATTGTCTGGAAACTGTGATTGCAGTTTTGGAGGTGAGGAAAATTTAGAACATATACTATGGTTCTGCTCTTGGTATGATACCCAAAGAGTTTATTGGTTGAGCCCTTTTTTTTGAATGAACTATACCCAATTGATAAAACACTCCTTACTAACATTTTATTTCAAACAGAAGAAGTCAGGACCATAGAACGCTTAGCAAAATGTCTTTCTGTAACAGAAAAAATAAGAAAACGAATCACTGTTATTTGACAGGGTTTAGAACTGGAACAATATTAGTTTTTAGTTTTTTTGTTGACCTGGTAAGTGCACTAGACAAATCCTGCCTATTTTCAGGCACGGCCCGGGGGAGGGGGATACAGATGAATGCCAACTGACCTTGAACCAGATTAAGCTGTTGGTGATATTTTTAGTGAATGAGGGAAATTTGGCCAGGACACCAGGGAAATTCCCCTACTCTTTTCGATAAGTGCCATGGGATCTTTAACATCCACCTGAACTACCACCAATCCAGGCAGATGGGACCTCAGTTTAACATCTCATCCGAAAGACGGCACCTCAGAAGTGCAGCACCACTCTCATGCTGCACTACAGTGTCAGTACTGGGATATTAACCCAAGTGCCAGATATGGGAACTGAACCCACAGTCCTCTGATCTCCCGGCCTCAGAGGCGAGTGTGCTACCTACTGAGCCACTGACACTGACTTTAACCTATTATATTGCTTGCATTTTAAGCACTTTAATCCAGACTGCGTTTTTATACTCTTAGTAACATTATGCTGATACTTATTTAAAGTTTGTATTATAAAGTATTGAGATTTGTATGTTATATTATGTTTTCATGATTTGTAATGGCTTTACAAAGCTACACAATAAACTTGCTTGAACCTCACAGTCACTTAGAATAACTCTACTGTTCCTCATGGTTTACTTTACAGTAAGGCAATTTCCACCAGCAGAACTAACTTCTCTTGGACACTGCAGCACCGCTTTCTGCTGGGCCCCCTGCTCCAACTACACTCTATATCCAGTAAAGTGGGCTACGAAAACTGCATGTCGATTTTGCTTCGGCTGCAGTAATCAGTTGATATTCCACACTTTACTCAGAATGCAGGCACCCACTAAACTAGTATCCCTGCCTTTTCTTGTCACTTGTCTGGTGGCCGAAATAGGTAGGGAGAATGGAGCACCAAGACTGGACCACTCTACCCTCTCTGGCACCCCCAAGCATGAATCATGTTCTTGCAGCATGTGCCTGGACCCCTACCGGCCACAAACCTTCAAACTGCCACCACAATATTACTTGCCTCCAGAACCTCCCAGACTCCCCCTAGCGGCCCTGTTATACTACCGTACCCTCATAACTAACAACTGTAAACTCATCAAGGCTAAGTTTGCTGGCTCCACCTAGGTGTACTTATCGAGCTTCCTCAGAAAGCTCATCTTGTTAATGCTCCTACTATCTGGAAACATGCACCCAAACCCTGGACCACCCAATGCAAACGTGCCTTCAGGACTGGAACACCTCAAGATCATCTCACTAAATATAGGTAGCCTCCTAACCAAGCTATCGCAGTTCCAGGCCTGGGTTGAGCTTTACAAATCTGATATCATCTCACTCACTGAAACCTGGCTCTCTCCCAAGACCAATGATGTAACTGTAGCCCTGGATGGCTATACCATGTTCCACCAAGACTGACTCTCCAAGTGAGGGGGTGACTGTTTGGTCTACCTCAGGAACACTATAAAAGGTCAACTACTGCCATGCAGTTTGCAAACCAAGGAGGCACAATTCCTAAATCTAAAACACACCATAGGCCATCAAAAGAAAACTCTACTGCTCTCAATTGTACATATATATATATATAGTATATACCCCCCAATAAGAACGCCATTGGCCTTGAGCAATTCCTAAGCAACCTAGGGCAGACCAGACATAAGTGGGAGTAGATTATTGATGGAGACTTCAACAGTAACTGGCAATTCCAGGATGCATCAACAGTCAGAAAAAACAGATATCAAACCACTATTTCACGCAAATGGTGACACAGGCTGCCAGGCACAACAACCAGATGGGCACCAGCACCCTTATTGACTGGCTCCTCTCTACCTGCCCAGAACACATCACTGAGGTAGCCATCTTACCAGACTCCCTCAGTGATCATTCCCTTGTAATGTGTACCTGGACAAATAGATTCACCAAGTACACCCCCACGTCTCTAGAAATAAATCCCTAAGAACTGGGCAATTAGAGGTCTTCAAACAATATCTGCGGCTGTTGGACTGGTCCCCCCTCAATAATGACATAGATGGGAACCAAGCTCTTGACTACTTCATTATTACATTCACAAAGGCATGTGACATCTTTGCCCCATATAAGACCAAAATACTTAAAGGATCCACCAACTCGTGGCTTTCTGGATCCCTCCTGGAGCTCATGCGCCATAGATACAATCTGTGGCATAAGGCCTAGGCATCTGGGACTCAGGCTGACCTCATTGCTTATAAGGCCGACAGAAATAAATGCATGAAGCTTATTCGAACCATCAGCTTCTCCTGAACTGTTTATTATCTACAGGCTTGTCCAATGACACCATAGCCTGGTTTGACAGCTACCTCTCCCACAGGACACAGTGCGTCAAAATCAATGGTGATCTCTATGAACCTATGGAGGTGAGACTTGGAGTCTCTCAAGGCTCAATTCTTTGACCACTCGTATTCAGTCTCTTCATTCTACCCTTTGCATGCCCGGCACATATTGTACTCTATGCTGATGATGCCATCATTTCAGTAACTGGAAAAAGACAGTCCTCTATCACCACAGAACTGCAAGCCAACTTCAGTAAGATCGTATTGTGGTTTATCCAGAATAAACTAATGGTTAACTACAAGAAAAGCAAAAGTACAGTATGATCTTCACAGACCTGCAGAACAGGAAGAACTTCGGTCCACAAAGTCACAAAGGAGCTACTTTGGAACAGGTTTGGACATTCAAATACCTAGGTGTGCACCTGAACGACTCACTCTCCTTCTCCACACACATCGACCACATCATCAAGAATGCAAATATAAAGCTAGGTGTCCTCTACCGTCACTGACACTCCATGACTCCTGAAGCCCTAAAACTAGTTATGAGTTGCTCGGTCCTTTTCACCATCGATTATGGCTTGGGGATATATGAGGCAGGCTCTGACACCGCCCTAAAAAAGGTCAAAACCCCTTCTCAACAAGGCCTGCCACTTGGTCCTTGGGCAGACCACCTGACCCATACTTGTCTCCTCTACAGTGAGACAGGGTGGCTTCCCCTTCACCTCAGGGCACAATACCAGTCCTGCCTGTTAGCAAAAAAATCTGTCTTAGGGCTTACACCTAACTCAGCCTCAAGCCATTCAAGACCATACTACCTAACAACAGCACAAAAAGTGCTACTAAAGGGGGGCTCCAGGTGCCTTTTAAATGCACATCATTAGCCCAGAGATCCATCTCCTTCCAAGGACCCAAATGACTTGACGAACTACCTACCTCCCTTGTTGAGTGTAGCAAGCTATGACATTTCAAAACCGGACTCCGCTCCCTTCTTGCATGTGAAAATATCTGTGGCTACACTACCTAATTCCCACCAGTCCTTGATCCACTTGTCATCCCCTACCATACCTGCCCAGCCCCAGCTGCCCCCTCCTATCTCTTAGCCCTGACCTCATCGCCTCCTTCTCCTCCCTTGACTATTCATCCATCACCTACTACTGCCTCACTCCACTCTCTTCTGCACGACTGACAAAGCCAAATGCGGCTGCTTTTCCCCCTACTCCACATAGCCTGTATCTTGAACTATGGTCTGTTTATCCACTTAATTTAACTTAACTTAATCCCTGAGGAGGCTATGTTGAGTGAAACTGGTTAGATTGTTTGGCGTTTTGGTGGTGTGAGTATGTGTTCTGCTGTACCACTGTTTGTCCATTTTTATGTTTGCTTGCACACATGTGCAAGAAACATAGTGCCACCATATGAATTTTAGTAGGTGTGCCATTCAGTGTCCAATGCCCTGCTCCTTCTTGCAGGTGCTGTCTCACCGCACCAATAAATGTCGGAGCTGTCTATGACAGCAGTTGAGATGCAGTGGCATACAGTTGAAAGCCAAAGACTGCTACACTCAGTGGTGGTAACATGTAGGCAATTTGCATACTGCTGTTGGAAGGCAATTTACATACTGCTGTCGGCAGTGTGCAAAGTGCCTACACTCAGTACTGCATCTGAACACAGCTGTCATAGACAGCTCCCTTGTTTTCTAGTTCTCCTCTCCCCAAACACTCAAGTAGCATGCTGGGAGCCCACCCCAGCATGCTCATGTGCTCTCCCCCACCGCACACCGCATGGCCGATGGGGGTGCCCAATCCCCTGTTGGCTCCGCTTCCCCCACCAAACAGACTTCCAGGTGCCATGCTGGGAGCCCACCCCAGCATGGCAAAAGTCAGTATGGCGATGGGGGTGCCCAATCCCCTGTCGGCTCCACTGGCCTCCCCAAAAAAACATCCAGCTGCCATGCTGGGAGCCCACCGCAGCGTGGCAAAAGTCCTGAGTCATCTTCTAAAAAGAAAAAAACACCGAAACAAAAACGTCCCTCGTTGACTGTCTTGCCCCCTTCCCCAACCCATGCCCACCCTCTGCGACTCCACCTCCCCACATCCCCAGCCCATACTTACCTCCAGAGCCCAGCATGACGATCTTCAGTGGACTGGGAACACGTCTGCACTCTTCAAAGCTGACCGTGAACTGAAGAAATGCCGGTAAACTGTATAATGGCATAAATGTTTTTTTTTCAACTTTAGTGCACATCTCGGCCATTTTGAAGAATTTTTCACCAAATTTTCAACATGGGGTTCTTGGGGCCCCACCTATGAATTCAGTCACTGTCATTTTGTTATTCGTCCCGAAGGTGATTTCGCACTCACTGTGCAGAACTACCTTTGGGACAGAGTAACAAACAACAGTGTCACTGTTCATGAGGTAGCCCCAAAAATCAGATGTTAAAATTTGGTGAAAAAATTTCACAATGACTGTTTCCATGAGCGCAAGCTAGCAGTTCCTATGCACGTCCGTAACTTTGAAAATGTTTAATATTTCACTCCAGATTTTCAACATTGACATTTATCTTACCCTTATGAACAGTACAGCTGTCATTTTTCATATCTGGTCCAAAATGTGTTTTCACACATGTAGCACACATTGGCGCGGTCGGTGTGCGAAATCAATGTTTGGGACACATTAAGAAAATCATAGTGACACTGTTCATGAGCAGAGGTGTTAAAATGGCTATGTTGAAATTTTGGTGACAAAAGTCCATAAAATGACTCTGTTACGAGTGTGCATTGTGCAATTTCCACGCAGCCTTGTAAGTTCACGAATTTGTAGTATCTGTAGTCCAGATTTTCAACATTGACATTTTTCCACACCTCCTTATGAACAGTGCAGCTGTCAATTTTCACACCCTGGCTGAAATGTGTTTTCGCACTTCCGGCGCAGATTAACGGTCACCTTGGGAAATTAGTGCTCGGGACAGATTACGAAAATCACAGTGACACTGTTCATGAGCAGAGGTCCCAAAATGCCTATGTTGAAAATCTGCTGTAACAAAATTGCCGAACTAATTACATTACCGGTGTACGTTGCACAGTTTTATGCATGCTCGTGACCACCAGTTTTTGTATATTTTCACTCCAGATTTTCAACAATGCCATTTTTAACACCTCCTCATGAACAGTACACTTGTCACTTTTCACATCCTTTTCGAAATGTGTTTTCACACTTGTGGCGCAAAATGGCACAGTCGCTGTGCAAAATCACCTTTCACCTAACGAACTGATAGTGTCAACGTTCATGTGGTGGGGTCACAAACAGCCCATGTGGAAAACTTGGAGTAAAAATACCAAGAAACACCCAGGGTGTTAGGGTTTTCGATGATAACGCCCTACCCTGTAAGGACTGACAGGCGTCAAGAGTGTGTCTTGGGATTGTCGACAGTAATGCTCATGCCATTCCACCCCCACCCCCACCCTGCAGCCAGTGACGGGCATCGAGGTGTGCCTTTGACCCTTTGTCCCCAGAGTTCACCCCATTCTCCTATACTGCACCCATTTCAGCATATTTCCTTGTGGAATGAGGTGAACATAAAGCCCAAACACCCCCAAGACACACCTCAACACTTGTCAGTGTCTGAAGGGTAGGGTGAGGTGAAATGTCATGACCATCATGGGTGACGACCCAAAGACACACCCCAATGCCTGTTCACTTCTGCAGAGTGAGGGTGGAGTTGGCATCAGTTCAATACTTCAATGACATTCCTATACTGCATCTGTCTAACTCCTGCACTTCCACTGCTAATGCCAGCAAGCAAACATTCGGCATTGACAAATGCTTGTTCTATATTAAAATTGCATTATTATATTCAGACAAGTGGTGCCTTCCTTTTGTTGCTACTCCACATAGCCTGTATCTTGAACTACGATCTGTTTATGCACTTATCTAAGCAATGGACCACACTCTAGTAGTGTTGAGATGTTTTTGAGCACTTCCTTACTGTTACAATGATTCTGCACTCTACTGTAAAAGCTTTGAAACCATGCATTCTTGTGTCTGGCCCTGTTATGAATTGAATTGTGTTGTATGGAACTATACAGCATTGTACTTGTTGTATTGTATTGTATTGTATTATATTATATTGGATTGTATTGTTTGCTGCCTGACTCGGAACCTTTGTAAACGAGCCCTCGGCTCAAAGGTGTTAATCTGAATCTAAAATAAATAAATTATCGTCCCGTGCTACTGTTCTACACTATTGCCACTAACTACAATTAGATGAGAAACTGTGTTTTTGTATACTTTTTTTTTTAAACTCAATTTTTATTATTATTTTGACAGGGCACTGGGTGCAATACCAAGTTGATAAAAGAAAACACTTGGTGATAAATCACATCTACAAGTACAATATAAGAAATTACACATTTTTCTTACCACAAATAGCGACTTATGGATAGCAATATTTAGGGATATAAAACAGTTGAGAAGTTGTGGGAAAGCGTCAAGAAGCTAAAACATTATCATTCATTGAGGACCAGGTTCCCATAGCGTGTGTGTGTGTGTGTGTGTGTGTGTGTGTGTGTGTGTGTCTATCTATATATATATATATATATATATATATATAGATATATATATATATATTAGAGGCAAAAAAACTCCATTTAATGCATCAGTTAGGGTTGTTCCATAGCGACAAAGTAAGAAATTCAGTGTTAGGGTTGAAAACCCTCCTTGTAACCCCACTCCCCAACCGCATTAGTCGCGCCGGCCCTAACTCTCACCCCATCAAGCATGTGTAAAGAAGCAGAGGTATAGGAGAATGGGTGAGAGTCAGGACCTAACACCCCAATGCGCACTCCCAATGCCGGTTGAGGGGTGGGCGGGGGTCCAAGGGGGTTTCTCAACCCTAACACCGAATTTCCTCACTTTTGTCGCTGTGGAACAACCCTAACTAATGCATTAAGTGGATTTTTTTGCCTCTAATTTCCCTTCTTTTTGAGAATGATAATGAGAAATACTGAATGTAATGCAGCAGCGGTCCGGGCCCCGCGCTCCCACCACGTGATGTCTTGTGACATAGTAACAGGAACAGCAACACAAACAGAAGCACTAACAGTGGCACACATGGTAACGCAAGTGCAAATAAGAACAGAAAGGGTAACGCACACGGTGGCGTGGACGGGAACGGTCCGCCACGTGATGTCTTGTCACATAGTAAGATGGTGCCACAAACGGAAATGGCAATGGGCATGGTGATGCAAAGCAAAACAGAAAGAGAAACAGTACTGTAGACACAAATGGAAAAAAATAACGGAAACACAAGCGCAAATGGAAACGTAAAGGATAACGCACATGGTGGCGTAGACGTGAACGGTAAGTGAAACCGGTACGGAACCGCAAGCGGAAAGGGCAACAGTAACAGTTATGTAAGCGCACAGGCTGGTTTTCCCCAAAAGCTGCATAGAGAAAGACAGTGAGTACAAAGAATGTATGCATAATAATGTGTCTCGGAGCAGAAAATGAGGAGTTGGAATACTAAATTGCTTATATCTCAGGAACTGTACGATGTAGGAAAAAAATGTAAAAGTCATATGATTTAAGAGTTTCCTGGCTAGTTTCCTGGCCCCTAAAGGGGGCTAAGCATTTTTCTAATGAAAAGTCCGTATCTTGCACCGTCTCCGAGATATGGGCCCTGAAAGGCGCGGTGAATGCTGTAATGTTATCCTATGGGAAAAAAAGAGAAGTTCAGAGTGGCATAGCTTTGGCTGCCTGTAATATTTTTTCACCAAACCACTGAAAGGCATGTCTGTCAGATGTTGGCTGTCTTCCCTCCAAATTTCAGCCCAAAAGACCAAGCTGTTATTTTGCAGCAGGGCGCCAAAGGATTGCTGCAATGCGTCGGATGCCGTAGTGATATTCTATGGGAAAAAGTGTCAACTTTGGAGTGCCGTAACTTTGCCGCTGTGTAATATTTTTTCAACACAATACTGAAAGGCACATCTGTGAGATGTCAGCTGCATTCCTTCCAAATTTCAGGCCAAAGCACCAAACCGTTCTTTTGCAGCAGGGTACCAAAGAATTGCTGTCATTTTCCCACAGCTTAGAAAAGTACTATCGCAATTTGCAAAAGCTTTCGTAAAAATTTGTGACACTTTCATGAGTGCGACACTACTTTGTGAAAGTACTTTTTCCATAAATCTGAAAAACATATTTCTGGGGTGTTTTACCACAAAATAAAGACATGGCTAGCATCCTCAGGGCCCGACTAGGTGAATACAAAAAGAATTAGGTTGCTAGAGGGTCTCAATTTTAAATGCCAAGCATTTTTCTGATCACTAACTGAAAACAAAATGGTGGATTTGAGACAGTAAAAGGGCCATTTGCGACAGTAAAAATGCATTTGCGAAAGTGTTGAACTTTTTGTTAACTTTTCCCATTGACTTATAATGCGAACTTGTTTTTTGAATAACTTTTGAACCGTTTAATATTTTTTTCACGAAATCTTTGAAAGGCACATCGGGGACCCTGGCTGCATGTTCCCTGACCGGTCGCGCAAACCGTGTGACCTGTAGGCGCTACCGTAGAATTCCAAAAAAAGCGTAAACGCATGAGCAGATCACGCTTAATAACTCCGCAGCCATGTATCTGACTGGTACGAAGCTTGGCAGATCCCAAGGTGTATGGGTCTTGATTCTGTATTCCAAATTTCAGGCAAATCCGTTGAATGGTTACAAAGTTATTAAGGTGCAAAATTTTGGGTTTAACATGTAAATAGCTCCTCAACCCTAACTATGGTAGTACCCACTGTATACTATAATACATATATACAGTATATATATATATATATATATATATATATATATATATATTATATATATGTCTGTATATGTATATATATACATATATATATTAGAGGCAAAACTTAGTGACGACAGTAGTTGTTACCATGCACAGTGAGGTAGGTTGAAATCCCCTTGACCCCCCCCCCCCAGCGATTTCAACCGGCATTGGGGTGCATTGGACAACATCCCAACCTCACCCCATGACATGTGTAAAGCAGCAGAAGTATAGGAGAATGGGGTGAGAGTTAGGACCCACGATCCCAATGCGCACCCCAATGCCGGTTGGGGGGGTCCAAGGGGGTCCAAGGGGGGTTTTCAACCCTAACACCGAATTTCCTCACTTTTGTCACTGTGGAACAACCCTAACTAATGCATTAAATGGAGTTTTTTGCCTCTAATTTCCCTTCTTTTTGAGAATGATAACGAGAAATAGTGAATGTAATGCAGCGGCAGGAGCGCGGGGCCCAGACCGTAATGAGGTGGCGGGAGCGCGGGGCCCAAATGTCTTGTGGCATAGTAACAGGAACAGCAATGCAAACAGAAGCGTTAACAGTGGCGCACATGGTAACGCAAGCGCGAATGAGAACAGAAAGGGTAACGCACATGATGGCGTAGACGGGAACGGTCTGCCACATGATGTGTTGTCAACATAGTAACATGGTGCCTGCAAACAGAAATGTCAATGGCATGGTGACACAAAGTGAAACAGAAAGAGAAACAGTACTGTAGACACAAATGGAAAAATAACAGAAACGCCAGCGCAAATGCAAACGAAGGATAACTCACCTGGTGGCTTGACGCCAACAGTAAGCGAATTGGTACTGAACTGCAAGCGAAAGGGCAACAGTAACAGTAATGTGTTTACAGGCTGGTTTTCCCAAAAGCTGCATAGAGAAAGACAGTGAGTATAAAGAATGTATGCATAATAATGGGTCTCGGAGCAGAAAATAAGGAGTTGGAATACTAAATAGCGATATCTCAGGAACCGTACTACGAGAGAAAAAAATTCTAAAAGTCATACGACTTAAGACTTTCCCGGCAGTTTTATGCTTTGATGAAAAGTCCGATCTCGCAACGCTCTGAGATACAGGCCCCTGAAAGCCATGTCTTTGTGATTGCCAGTAAGTCTAACTTAGCCTCTGCCACCATCGCTTGCATTTCACTGATCTTATTGCTCCATATACTGGCATTTTAGGTAAACCGCACCTCCCGTACACGTACTTTACTCCCTCTCCTTTACCTGATCCCCTCAAGTGCTGTCCTCTGTCTTCCCATCTCATCAATTAACCCTCTGCTAGCTGGACTGTTCTTCTGCTCCCTCTCCCTCTTGTTTCACCTGTCCCCAGCCCCTGACTCTGCTGATTTCTCCTGATCCTATTTCCGTTTCTGGGGAGCTTTTACTAGTTTCACCCTGCAAATACCTCCAACTAGAAGGTTCCCAGCATCAGCCTCATTCTCTTTCTGTTTAAAAGACTGGTCATGTAGATGTCCAATTTCTACCTCAGTATGCTAGTCCCATCTCTTGTGATGTGAAGGCCATCCCCGTTGAACAGTCTTCTATCCCAGAAGTTTCCCCAACCACCCACAAATCCATATCCCTCCTCCTGACACCATTCCCTCCACCAGGCATTGCATGCCTCATTTTCCTCCTGCCTCACCATTCCTTGCAGCATTCCACACAAAAACTGCACTCGGTTGGTTAAATAAACAGAGCACTTTCAACAAAGTTAATTAGCCACCCAGTTTATTGAAGAGCCACCGAAGAGCCCACTACCTCGGTGCTTCATGTCAAAAGTGAGACGCTTCATTTTGGTGTAAAAATATGGTAAAATGACCAAGTTATGACTGAATGTTGAAATATTTCAATGCTCACTCATACCTTCTCTACAGTACAAGTCAGATTAAACGATTCCTCCAGTGAGTTGCTTTAGCATTTCTGACTGAGTTGCATAAGTGTTGCTGATCCAGCACAAAGCCCTGCACAAACTGTTCCTTAAGAGGTAAAACTCAGTTTTGTATTGCATTGTGACTGCACTGCAGATGCATTCGAACTGAACTGCAAAAGCATTTTATAAACATTGCTCTTGAGCTGGTTAAGCACTGAAAAACAAAAAATATGAGTTGCCAGTGCATTGCCAACAGTAAAGGACAATGCTAAACCAACTTTTTGGTGAAACAGTTTAATGTGACTTGTACTGTAGTTTTTAATATTTTGCCCCAAACTTTCAATATAGCCATTTTTTCACACCGCCACATAAATATAACAGGTGTCATTTTTCAAATCCTGGATGAGATGTGTTTTCACACGTGTGATGTAAAATTATGTTTTGGCCAGCAGGTTACACTTTAAGGGTCTGTTTGAATGTAACTAATCATTAATTACATGCAGTGGTGTAATTACATTATAGTTACATGTTTGTTGCGTGCAACTATATTGTAATTGCAGTTTAGTTAAACAGTGTAGTTAACTGACACTTAAAGAAAAGTGTAACTGGCCAGCATTCCAAATGTCATGTTTATAAGGGTGAGTCATAAGATGACTATCTTGAAAATTTCTGGTCAAAATAAAACAAAAAAATTATTAAGAAACAGTATGTGTAGTACCAGTCTCTACCTCAGTAGGTAGTACTTTGGATCCTGTGTCAGTGAGCTGAGTTCAGACACGGACTCAGTGACCCAGTTGGATGGGCCAAGGCTGGGGGGATGGTGCTGTCATGCAACATCATCTTCCAGCCTGGGAAGGGAATGCACGGTTTCCTGCATGGGCCCAAGTGGCATATAGTGAAGAGAACTCTTCTCTTGGCATAGGGCTCTGTACCTCTAAACCTGTGGGTGCTAGAGGACCCTGTGCTTTAGCTGAGAGATGGACTATTTGCCCTGTGTGTCTGTACCTGCAGCTACATGGAAGTGCAGAGCACAGAGGGCCCTGTGCTCTGCAGTCCATTAGGCAGTACCATGAATTCTTGACACCAGTTCCTGCCGCACCATTCCCCCTCCCAGTCCCATAAAGGTTGCACCTCATAAAAGGCCAATGTGACTGCTTTCCCTTTCAATTCCTTCCCTAGCCTTCAGAAGCAGGATTTAGTAAACTACAGCCTATGGTTTACCAAGTCATTCACACCCCAGTGTGTTAGGACATGTGGCACCTCCTTCATCCCATCTAACATCATACCTATCCTGGACTCATCCCTTAAAACCAATGTTCCAGGAAGGCATCTGACCTCCTCCCTTGTAGTCCCAACTCTACAATCCTCATACTTCACCCCCCCACACCATTGAATCCCTGACTGTAAATACCCTGCTAAACACTTTCTTTATTCCCTTTGCCCTGCTAGGTGCCTTCCTCTCCTTCTGAACCCTACTGGGAGTCTCACACCTAGCCTGGTTCTTTACAGTGACTGTCTTGCAGCTCTCCCAATGAGTCAGGTATAACTTAATTGTATTCAGAGGTGCAAAACAGTTTGCGGTTACTGCTGAAGGACCCTGTATACCACCCACGGTCCACTTCCCTTTCGCCTTCTCCTCTAACTCCTCCACACTACCCTCCATCCCCCCGGACCAGTGAGCCTCTCTGGGAGAGGATAGCTGTTTAGGAGCCCAACTCCTTCCCCTCATGCTGCCTGCAACTGTTCATTGAGCTCCTTAAACCTCCTGTATATAGGGTGGAGACCAATTCTCCAAAGTGTAGCCCAGGGGATGATCACCCGCAGTCCCTGCAGCTAGCTAACCCTCTGCCCTGTCTACTCTCTAGTGTTACTTATAGCTATTCCTACTTCCCCTGCTCAAGCCTACCCCAGATAGGGTGTAGTACCTAGAGGGTGTTTTTTCCCTCCCCCTCCTGCTTTCCCCTACAAAGACTTACCCCAGATAGGGTGCAGTGCCTAGTGAGTAGTTTTCCCTTTTCCTACTAATTAGCCCTACAGAGGCCTACCCCAGATAGAGTGTTGTGTCTAATGGGTGGTTCCCTTTTGCTCCGGTGAGGATGCCCCCAGTGCTTATAATTGTACCCAAATTAATTTGCCCCCCCACTTTATTGCTGAGTTCTCCATGGCCTTTATTCCCTCCCTTATATATGAGGCCTACATATATCCCCTTCTGAATATGGCATAGCCAGGGATTGTAAGATCCCACTCATTTCTCCCGTCACCCATGTCTCTGTTACAGCCAGTATACTGAGACTTACTTCCATTGCTAGTGCCTAAAGTTCACTCATTTTGCTACTCAGACTCTGGGCATTTGGTTAACTGCCTTCTGCATGCCCTCTAATGTTCTGCCTGATTCTGCCTTCTGCTTCTCTGTATCCTGTTCACATCTTCCTCCCTTGTATGCTTTGCTGTCATTACCTATGCCCACTCCTCCTCTTGTCTCCCCTATCCTGATGCCTGTGATCTCATGCTGAGGTGTTCTGATCCAGTGCTAACTTTCATGCCCCTCTTGCCCCATTTTGGTGGCACTTGCTAGGTTCCTTTTCCCTTCTTGTCCACTTAGGATATCCCTAGCTCAGCCTCCCCCTTTCAGTTTAAATTTTCAGTTATGTATATATCAAATGTCTTGCCTAGTGCATTTGCTCCCCTCCCTCTTGAGATGAAGCCCATCATTTTTAAACAGCCTTCTGTCTGAATGTCCCCCCATCCCTCACAGATCTAAACCACTCCTTCTCACATCACTCATTAAACTCCCACATATTCTCCTACCTTTCATACTCCCTATTCCATACAGGCAGGACCTCATAGACATGCTGCAAGTGATGCCTCAGCAAAGCAACCTCCTATGGTGCTACACTCACAAACTCAACTCTGTAGATAAGAAAAAGTATGCACACAGGGTATCCTCTAGCCCCAGCCTAGGGGATCTGATGAATGCATCCTAACCTCAAATATGGATAGGGTTTCCGTTGTAGTGACTGTTTGAGCACTGTTTGTGGTGTGGGTATGTTATTTTGCACAGTTGTTGCACTTCAATAAATATATTGACTTGGCTCTCTGTGTATGTTTTTCATATGTACAGGACCACATAGAAGCCCATATTTGCCACTGTCTCCTTCAGCCTGCTGCTCAGCCTGTGAGTTCCCTTACCTCCTCTATCTACTGATTTGCCAGGTCATTTATCCTTAAATGGGTCATCACCTCTGACTACCATCCCATTCCTTACCATTTTCTCATTCCTGACAGCATCCCTACTAGTTGAGGGCCCCAGGTAAAGCATCTAACTAACCCTCTTCTGCTTGCCCAACACACCAGCTGCTATTCTCCTCTAATCATAGAGTCCTCACTGCTACTATCTGTTTATATGTACCTCCTGATCTGTGCCATTCTCTCCTCCTGGGTGTTTCCTTATTGGTAGCTTCCCGATCCTGGTGCTGCTGAATGACTCAGAGGCCCCTTGGTAGGGAAGATTTCTGTGCCTCTGCCAAGGGTGTAAAGCAATCTGCAGTCTGGACACCAGGGACATTTATGGAACCCAGAGTTGCAGGCCTTCCCTCCCCTTTCCCTTCACCCCCAGTTTCTGTGCATCCCTGAGGAAGTGGGGGTGGGTGATGCCTGTATGCAGACCCTAGGCCAGCTTCCTATGTAGCATGCATATTTTATCCTGTGCTATAGTCAACTGGATTCTGAGCCATGCAAATCTCTGACATTTATCTGTAATGTGTATTACTTGGGTCATGGGGGAGCAGGAGATGGGGTGCAAAGTAGGTTAAGGGAAAGGGGTGTAGTTTTATTTCTTGAGACATGGGAAAGGGGGATGCACATTACAAGGGTGAGGAAAAAGTTTAACTTTACTTTTTGAG
The DNA here is from genome assembly GCA_016271365.2 of Neoceratodus forsteri. NCBI lineage: Eukaryota > Metazoa > Chordata > Ceratodontiformes > Ceratodontidae > Neoceratodus > Neoceratodus forsteri. Next base: position 1,596,958,202 of record CM057450.1, read on the forward strand.
GTGCAAAGTATAGTAAGTTTGGGGAAAGGGTGCAGTTTTATTACTTGGGTCATGGGGGAAGGAGGATTAGAAATACAAGTTACAAGACAGGGGAAAAGTTATACTTTTATTTTGCTTTTTTCCAGTAGCTATGCTTTGTAACACCACTTTGCCATTGAAGTACTGGAGAAGTGGAGTTGGCCCATTGCTATGTTTTTCAGCATCCCCATATGGAAGAACCTTGGTTCCTGGATATCAGAGATGGCTACAAGAAGGTCTCTGAGGTAGAGAGGTCCCAGTCCATTAAGGGCCTTATAAGTCAGTAGAAAATATTAAAAGTCAGTCTGCCATCTGACTGACAGCCACTGCAGGGAATGCAGCACAGAAGTAATATGATCTGTCCTGCTGTTTGATGCCACTAATCTCACTACTGCATTCTACACAAGCTGTAGATGGTGGATCTGACCTGCAGAAAGACCATGGTTGAGCGTGTTACTGTAATCAAGATGGGGAGATGACAAAGGCATGTACTTGTGTTGAGAGATTGTCCTGATCAAGTTTTGGGCACAACTCAGCTATATGTTTCAGATGGTAAAAGCAACTGTTTATCACCACTGACTCCTGTACAGCAAGCATCAGCTCCTGGTGAAGAGTAAACCCTAGGTTGCACACCATCTGCCTGGCCTTGAGCCTCTCACCTCCAAATACTTAGAGGCCCAGGTTCTCCATAATCGATTATCAAAGACACTCTGGTCCCACCAGTAACAACTTGGTTTTGGCAATATTCAGCTTCAGTTGCTGTGAGCCATCCACAAAATAACTTCCTGGTTTAAGTGAAAGATATAGCTAGGTACAATTAGCATAGCAATAAAAATCCAAGTCGTACTTCTGGATCACTTCTAGCAGTAGCACGAACAGGGTGAACAACAATGGAGATAAGATGGAACCCTGAGGAACACCACAGTAAATGAGAAACAGGGAAGATTGAACATTTCTCAAGAGCATTGACTGTCAACGATCGCTAAGGAGTGAACAGAACAATGCCAACACAGATCCATCACCCCAACAATCCTCCTTATATGTTCTATCAATTGAAAGTGTCTGACAGTTTCAAATTCAGATGAAAGATTTAAAAAGGACTAGAAAAGGGACCTCTTTATGGCTCCTCACCAGAAGCAGATCATTCAATACCCTCACCAGGGCCATCTCAGTGCTGTGCTGAGGTGAAAATCCTGTTTGGAAAGGCTTATAGATGGAAAACTCTTCCTGGTGCTCTCTTAACTATGCCTCTAACACTTTCTCAATAACTTTGCCAAAAAGGGCAAGTTAGACATAAGTCTAAAATTTGCAAAACTGTCATAGAAATAGAAACATAGAATTTGACGGCAGATAAGGACCGCTTGTCCCACCCAGTCTGCCCATTTCCCTACCTGATGGATAAGCTGCAGATCCTAGTTAACCAGCAGCCTACTTCTTCCTACCCACACACCCTAGAATTGCCTTATGACTGTCCCATGCATGCTTGAATTCCACCACTGTTTGTGACTCCACAACCTCCTCTGGAAGGCCGTTCCATACATCCACCACCCTCTCTGTGAAAAATACTTCCTTAAATTACCTCTAAGCCGCTCCCCTTCTATCTTCAAATTGTGCCCCCTTGTTCTTGCACACCTCTTTTTGAAAGATGTTACCCTCTTGGACTTTGTTGATTCCCTTGAGGTACTTGAAAGTTTCTGTCATGTCCCCTCTCCCTCCTTCCCTCGAGGCTATACATATTCAGCTCCTTAAGTCTCTCTTCATGTATGTTCGGTGCAGACCCTGCACCATTTTAGTTCCCTCCTCTGGACAGCTTCTATCCTGTCTACGTCTTTGCAGGGAGATTGGTCTCCAGAACTGCACGCAGTACTCCAGATGGGGTCTCACTAGCTGTCTGTACAGAGGGATAATAACTTCCTGTTTTCTACTGGTGATGCCTCTCCCTATGCATCCCAGTATCCCCCAACCCTCCTTGCTGCCCTCTCACATTGCTTGCCCACCTTTAGGTCATCTGATATGACTACCCCCAGGTCCCTTTCCATTTTTGTTGTTGTTAGTATCTCACCCCCCATTGTGTACTCTTCCCCTGGGTTTTTGTTTCCCAGGTGCATTACCTTGCACTTCTTAGCATTGAATCTAAGCTGCCATACATTTGACCATTCCTCTAACCTTGCCAAGTCCCTTCTCATCCTTTCCACCCCACCCTTGCATCAACTCTGTTGCAGATCTTTGTGTCATCTGCAAAGAGACATACTTTCCTTCCAGTCCCTCTGCAATGTCACTTATAAAGACATTGAGAGGACTAGTCTAATACTAGAACCCTGTGGTACCCACTACTAACCCCTTTTTTTCAGAGTGGACTCCATTTACTGTACTCTCTGTGTCCTATTCTCCAGCCAATTCTTTACAGGCTGTCATCTTGGGACCCACTCCCTGGCTAACTTGTATATTAATCTTTTGTGTGGGACTGTGTCAAATGCCTTGAAAGTCTAGGTAGGCCATGTCCACAGCCCCTCCTGATCAACTACTTTGGTCACCCAGTCAAAGAAATCTATCAGATTTGTCTGGCATGACCTTCCCGCTGTGAATCCATGCTGCCTTGGGTCCTGTGCCCCTCTGGCCTCTAGATATTTAACAATTCTTTCCTTCAGAAGTGATTCCATCATTTTCCCTACCACTGAGGTTAAACTAACAGGTCTGTAGTTTCCTGCTTCTGCCTTGCTCCCACTTTTGTGAAGGGGAATCACATCTGCCCTTCTCCAGTCTTCGGATACCACCCCATCCTCCCATGATTTGTTAAAGAGGGTAGTTAGTGGTGTCACTAGTTCTACCATTAGTTCTTTTAGAATTCTGGGATGAATCCCATCAGGCCCCATTGCTTTGTCCACCTTCAGTTTTAAGAGTTCTTTCAGAACCCTTTCTTCTGAAATAGGCTGGTATCAACTTCTGTATCCAGAATGTTTCTACTGTTTGTTTTAGGTACCTCCCTCTTCCTTTGTAAATACTGAGCAAAAATATTTGTTTAGTATCTCTGCCTTTTCACAGTCACCCTCTGCCCACCCTCCCTCCCTTTATTAAGCCTCACTATCCCTCCCTTGGTCTTCCTTCACTCCCCTGATGTACCTGTAAAAGGTTTTATCCCCTTCTTAACTGAGTTGGCTATCTTTTCCTCAGTTTGGGCCTTTGCTGATCTGACTGCCTTCCCAGCTTCCTTTTGCTTTAACTGATATAGTTCTCTGTCCTGTTCCTTCTGTGATTCCTTGTACTTCCTGAATGCTTTCTTTTCTCTTGAACCTTCACTGCCACTTCCTTTGAGAACCATAGTGGTTTTACCTCATTTCATTTTGTTTATTTGCTTTACACAAAGGCTTGATACCGCTGTGATGGCAGTTTTATTATTCCCATTGTTCTTCCACCCTCCTTCCTGCCCATTTGCTAGTGCATTCTTAGGCACTCACCCATTTGACAAAGTCAGCCCTCCTAAAATCCAGTACCTTTGTTTTGTATGGCTTGACTCTATTGCTGTGTTTATTGTGAACCATACTGTTTGATGGTCGCTAGTTTCAGATGGCTACCCACTTCTACATCTGTGATCCTCTCTTCTTCTCCATTTGAGAGAACCAGGTCTAAGATTGCTCCCTCTCAGTGGGCTCCAATACTAGTTGTCTAAGGCATGCCCTGTAGGGCATCTAGAATAACCCCACTCTTAGAAGTGGCTGCTGCAACTGCACTCCAGTTAACATCTGGCATATTCAGATCACCCATCAGCAATATCTCCCCTTTTCTGCCATTCTAAGTATACTTTCTATCATTCCTTGTCCATTTCCTCCCCTGAGAAGGGTTCAGATATAACCCCTGTGCGTATTGTGGTGCCATTGCCAGTCTCCAAATTTACCCACAGTGCTTCTTCTCCTCCCTGTTTACCCTTTTGTTCTGTTGCTTTGATTCCTTCCCTTATGTAAAGAGCTACTCCTCCTCCTCTTTTACCCTCCCTGTCCCTCCTGTAGATAGTGTATCCTGGTATGTTTACATCCCAGTCATGGTTTTGTGTGTACCATGTTTCTGTGTCTGCCATGATATCCAGATGTTCCTCCTCCATCAAGGCCACTAATTCAGGAAGCTTGTTGCTCAGACTTCGGGCATTGGTACTCATTGCTCTCCATTTTTTGATGGCTTTACCTTCTGTTGCAGCATCCCCCATTGACCTTTCTACCTTGGTCTTTTTCTCATTTAGCACCCTGTTTTGTAGGGGGAGGCTGGGATTTTCCTGCTGCTTATCAGTGCCTTCCCCCTTGACTAGTTTCAAAGCTTGCCAATGAAGCATTTAAACCGATTGCTCAAAAGACTTGTTCCCTTCCTGGACAGATGCAGACCATCCTGCCAGTATAGGCTGGCATCCCTCCAGGTGGAGCCCCAGTCCCCAATGAAGCCAAACCCTGTGCTCACACCATTTTTCAACCATTCATTAAACTGCATGGTGCAAAGTACCCTCGCCTCACTCATGCCATTGACAGGCAGCACCTCTGAGAAGGATAGTGTGTGCTACTTGTCTTAGGCCCCTCCCCAATTCTACAAAGTCTGTCTGCACTGCTCTAATCTCATGATGAGCCAAGTCATTTGTCCCTAGGTGGACAATGACATCCAGTTCAGACTCCCGTGCAGCTGTTCCCATGATCCTGAGGATGCGCTTCCTGTCCCTCCAAGCCATGGCACCAGGCAGGCACCTTACTTCAGTTTTCCCTCCTCCCCCCAGTTCTATCCCCCTAATAATTGAGTCCCCCACCAGGAGCTGCTTCCTTTCCTTGTGGTGTCCTCTGTCTCCTTCCTGTGGGCCTCCCTTGTGACAGCTGTCCTCAGCCTCCTTAGTCTCCTCTGTGGGTGCATCCATAGGGGAGCTATGCTCCCCCAGAATGGATCTAATGTGCCCTTCTTGTAGAGGGGTTGCACCACAACCTCTTTCAAGGCTGAAGGAAATAACAGCTCCCTCAGAGAGGCATTGATAATTTGGATGAAAACCTGGCCCAGCACCACCACCCCAGTCTTCAGTGGAGTAGCAGGAGCAGGGTTGAATGTGCAGTGGCTTGGGTGCAAATCTTACAGCAGCTGACAGATCTCTTCAGAGTCAGAAAGGTAGAAACTGTCCCAAACAATCCAAGGCTCTGTCACCTTGAGAACATGACCACTGTAACTGTATAAACTCACAGTGGAGTAAATCTCTCACTTGATGTCTGCTATTTTAACTGAGAAGAAATTAGCAAAGCCTTTGCATCTCTCCTGGGTGATCTCTTCTAACCTATGAGAAAGCAATTCAGGGTGAAGGATGTCATGAACCACCCCAAAAAGAGTTGTGGGTTTACAGTTGCAGCCAAAGACTTGCTCAGGTATTTTAAGATATTTCTTGATATTTCTAAAGAGATTCTCTCTGGTGGCCATTTAGTGGTACTGCAGGCAGGCAAGGTATTTCTCAAGTGATATCACAGAAATTTCAGGAAATAGCTGACCATGTCTTTGGCTACAATCATATTTCTCTTAGCTCAGATAATGCAGGCAAAAAAAGTTCTCCTGGCAATAATCATCACCTCCTGATGCTCACCATAGTAAGCAATAATAGGCTGTATGGTGAAGCCCATTATTGTGTCATGTCATTCCAGCAAGAGGAACACTACTTATTCTATGCAATTTTATGTAGCCAATAACCTGACAGACCTAATGTTAAAGTTCTCCACAAGAAACCCCGCAGTTTTCTGCCACAGCACATCCAACTTTACCTAGCTGTCAACCAATTTTTACACTATATCCATTAAAGAATTTGTGTCTATTATTGCAACAATATTTGCCTAATCTGGGCCCAAAGTGGCTCAAAATGATTGAAATATATCCAAAAATGTAATGAAATAATTAGTGAAAGCATCATGCGGCTTATTCATGATACATGGTGGAAAATGTGTTTAAAATGCACAAAAAATCCTTGTATTTTATCTTTGAATTATGCATGAAATTGTTTATAGAGCCCATAAGTTTTGTCTGTCTAGTGCATATTATACACCAACATTTTCCTCATTGATCATGCAAACAGATAATGTACAATAAACAGCCATATCTCTAGTTTGGTAAAATTGGTGGAGCAAAACATTACCCCACCCCCCACTAATTTATTTATCAGCAGCAATACTCATGGTTCATTATGGCTATAAATATGTTCCATTTTAATTCCATGCAAAGTATTTGGATGATAAATATGTGACATTTTAAATTAATTTATTCCTAAATATTCATAGTAGCATGTGTTTTCATGGCAAACAGCATATTTTCTTTAGTGGCAGCACTGTAAAATAATGGCACATAAAGTCTTTACACAACCGTCTTACAGGGAGGTTTTGATGCCTTAAATGATGATAAATTTAATTTCAAACAAAAGAAGACAGGGTAGAAACACAATAAAAGTGCTTGTACCTAGCAATCACAACATTTTCCTAGCAACAACACTTAATATTTATGGATATTGCAAGCACACCAATGACATTGTCAACCATGTAGATTATCAAGAAGTGACATTAATTCAGTCTCTGTAAGATGAACTTTTTGTTACTTCAATGTTGTCTCCTAAATCTTTTTTTACTTTTCAGCATCCAGTGTGCAAGTATTGGAAAGTTACCCCGTATTAGTCAGTCACTTGCAGCACATAAAAGGACAGTAGTAAAGCTTGGAGGCTTTGAATTTGACCAGTCAACACGTGTATTCATGCAGAACCAATATGGCCATGCTCAAGGATGGTGATGAAGACCAAGAAAGCCCTTGTCAATCATCTAAGATTCATGAGAAATCCAGTTTTGGAACCACTTTGCATTGTTATATTCATCTAGACTCAATCAAGAAAGAGTCCACGCAACCATTTACAAGTGTCAGGTGGGATAAATACCATGAATGTGCTCAAGCATGGTTGGACTTGCATGGTGATGATCGATACATTGCTGAATAATTTCAACAGCACCTGTCAAAAGAATCTGATGACATCCCCAGTGACGTAGGATTTCACCCCACGTGCTATAGGCATTTTATAGACAAAAAGCACATAGATAGTGCAAGAAAACTCTGTGCTCAGTAGTCAATATTACAGGGGAAACAGGATGATGGACAGTCTACCTCTTCTTGCACCAGTTCCACACTTTTGCCCAGCCCAGAAGAACTTCAGTCAAGATCTGGCCTCCCTGTCTATGCATCTGGACCTGTCCTACCTGCCATCTGCATCATATGCAAGAAAAGGACTGATACATTACTGTGGCCCATAAACGCCAGAAGGATCAACTAGTCCAGGTAGAAACCATAGATGCAGGAAAGTTATAAAGAGCTGCAGAACTGAAAGAGGATCAGAGCATTGTCATTCATATACAAGGACAGGACTGTATGTCAGTGGAAGTCCTGTATACTATAAAACATGTTACAGAGACTACACATGATTTTTGACAAATTCATCAAATTCAGATGGGCCTACTTGTGCTGAGCAGATGTACAGCAAAGCCTACAAGATTTGCTGTGCCTCTGTCATCCACCAGAGGCTCATTGTGGACCAGGAGGTGTTGCAGATGACAAGACTTACCCAGGTTTTCATTGAGCTTGTAAAAAAGCATGAAGGTCTTAAAGCTTCAAATTGCAGGAAAGTGATACATTGTATAAGCAGACATTTTCATAATCATTTAGACACAATCATGGTAGACACAATTGAAAATTTAAACATCACGTCATTTTTCTAACATTTAAGTTTGTAGTAAGTCTTGAATACAATAGTAAAATCTAAACTTAAAACACAGTAGCAAAACTCATGAATTCATGCCTTACAACTACAATTAATGTCCCTGTGTAGAACCCTGTTTTTAGAAATTATGCATGTTTTTGTGTTACAGAGTTGACAGACTGAAATATTGCCTGAAACGTGACTTCCCTCAACTCACCTTTCATACACCTCACCGTAGGAATATTAGTGAGATGGTGTTTGTTGACTCATTGTCAACAAGTACGTTTATTGGCTGGCATCCTTATCAGTCAGAGGTAGAAACAGAAACAGATACTACAGAGACAACTCAGAGTGAAGTGGAGCAAATTCATCCTCAACCACAAACTGATCTGTCATCTCACAGATCATCAACGCAAGTACCCCATCTCCTGATGTGCATTTAACCAGGATTCTGTACAATGTTGCATTGATCATCAAGAGCACATTGAATGACAGTCCTGGAATGAGTTGTCCCTGGCCACCGACATCAATAGGTTTGACTGTTGATGCTGTAAAATCTGTCATGCCAGTTGAACTTTATAATTTGATGGCCTGAATTTTTGGAGCATCAGAGGCACCAACACTGGCTGACTATGTTGATCTTCCAGATGATTTGGACCTTAAACTGATATCACTTTGCCAAGACATTGTTTACCTTGCATTCAAGGGTTGACAACAGATACCTAAATCCCTTTGCCTTGGATTGACAGTTCAGCACTTGACAGGATCATCTCAAGTGGTCTCCATACTAAACAAACTGGGACATTGTGCATCTTGGAATACAATGATTAGGCATGACACAAGCCTTACTCAGCTACAGCTTGTTCAAGGTTCTGATAAGGTTCCACCGGGCTTTGCATGGGAGACTCCAACAGTTCTAGTCTGGGACAATATTGATTTCAGAGAAGAAACCCTATCTGGGCATGGCACCACCCACCATACAAATGGAATATTGTTGCAGAGCCACATCACTGAATCTACCTCAACATCAGGCAGCGCGCCACTGCCAAAAGGAGTCTGTTCTCTTAAAGCATCCCCTAGTTTTGCGATAGAGCAGTACCATCAGTGCAAGAGACAAAGTCTGCAAAACCTAAGCCACGATGCATGTGCCCCATTAGAGGCTGACAAGTACAGATTGAACCTGGCACCAGTGCTTGGAACTGAATTGGCATACATTTTTATGAAGGCTCTCAGTGTTGACTCATGTACACTTCCTGGCTGGACATGTTTTTATACTGCTCTTCAACATAATTGTACTCTCAAGAAGTCAGCTATCCATTACCTTCCAGCCATTGAGACATCATCAACAGAGCTGTCTACTGTCAACACTATTCTGAAATGAGGTATTGATATAGCTGATCTGCTTGAACTTGAGCATGTAGTCTTGGTCTTTGAACAAGAATTATATGCTAAAAAAACAACAAAACTGCTGGAAAGACAAAGACAATACAAGATGTTTGATAGTGCAGCTCTGTGAATTCCATACCTGCATGTCATTTCTAGGTGTCCTTGGCAAAAGATTTGGGAATGCAGGACTTCGTGATATCTTAATAGTCAGAAGTTGTCACCCAAGGATCAATCAATGGTGTTCTAAATGATCACCATTATAACCAAAGTATGAGAGCACACAAACTTGTGTATGGAAGCATGCAGCATCTGAGATTCCAGGCTTTCCTTAAATCATTATCACTGGACAAAGCAGATGAGTGCCTAGAGGTCATAAAAAAAACATCAAGCTATCATTCCTCATTGACTTGTTTGATGTTCTGTGTACAGCTGATGAATTCACCAATGTGGTCATGAAATACGAAGACTTTGTCAAGAGGAAGAGCCAAGAGAACCCAACATTTGCCTTCTGGAGCTCTTACATCGACATGGTGCAAATCTTGCTCCTTTTTGTGAGAGCAATCCATGAGTCTGACTAGGAGCTGCACCTTTCAGCTATCTGCTGCATGATGCCCAGGTTCTTCTCTTATAATTGGATGAACTATGCCAGGTATCTTCCATCATATTGGCTGGAAATGGTGAACCTGCCCACTACACACCCAGAATGTTACACAAAACTCATTGCTCGAGGACAGTGGACAGTGCAACGTCACAGTGAACATGGATTCTCTTCAGTCGCATGTGACCAGACAATTGAACAAATCTGCAATAAAGATTCAAAAACAAAAGGTGGCTTGATTTGATTGATACAAAATCTTGCAGCAGTTTATTGCTGGATCTTGTCACAACACGAGAGAGCTGCTATAATGAGACAGTGTGACGTGATGGAAGGCATGACTCTAGAGGTATGCAAATGGAAAGATCTTGATAGCGCAAGAATCTGGAATGATGAGACAGCCATAATGAGCATTCTGTTCACTATTGATTGCATAAGCAGCCCTTTTGATGCTCCTCATGATGGACTAGTGTGTTTAAGTTCAGGTGTTGTTGCTACCAGTGATATTACAAATGACTTTTTAGTTGCTCAAGAGAAAGGTGAAATCGCACTGATGAACTTCTTGAACCAGCGACTGTTTTCTGCTATTCAGGACATTTTTTCTCCCACCAAAAGCCAGAAACTGAAAACATTCAGTGATCATGTCAAAACAAAAACAAAAACAAAAGTAACTGTCAAAGACGTAATTCTTCATAGTGACAAGAAACTCAAAGTAGGAAAACTGATCTCAGGGAAATCTTGTCCTACTCTTTGGGAGCAGTTTCCTACACTCTTGCTAGTGCTGATGGTACTCTGGCAAAAACCAACAAATCAGCTCTGCTTGATCTTGTGCAATCCAAAGGTGGAGACTGCCTTGTTGACCATGTTCCAGAGAATGGTGAAATAACCTTTGATGGAATGGCTGTCATCCAAGCACTACATGATGTTCCTTCAACATTTGGTGAGCTTACAGACATGTGTACATGGTTAGGCTAGCAGCAAAGTACAAGTGTGCTTGTTTGAACTTTGTCAAGATCAGTATCCCGATGTGAGCATAAAAAATGTGGAATGGTCCCGTCGAGCATCTGGTGGCTCACAAACTATACAAATCTACTGAAAGGAGCAGAACCCCCCAGTCAGTGGGACAAGTTTCATTCTGATAGCAGCAATAAGGAAGCACTTCAGAAATTCTTGTACACCATGTGGAGGGATGCAGATTTTCAAGCTGTAGGCAAGGACATCACCCTCTACATAGCCCATGGAGAGGCATGTCACTGCCTGGCTATGCAGAAGGGTTCACTGACAGTCACTGCTGTTGATGAATTAAGATGTGACCATGAAGAATGTGACACGCATATATTTCTTCATGTGAAACATGCTGCCAAGGACTACAGGAATGTGATACACTTAATTAGGAGCCCAGGTATAGATGTTGCAGTTATAGGCATCAGTCTGAAGTCACAACTGCCAGTCAATTTGTATTTTTTCACTGGTGTTGGGAATCAGCCACATTACTGATTTGGAGAAAGTCACTTCAGCTCTAGGCCCAAAGGTATGTACCTCCCTTATTGGACTCCACACAGTCACAAGATGTGATTCTATAAGTGCCTTCCCAAAGGAAGGGAAAGAGAAAGGTATGTGCGGTGGCCTCTGAGAGTGAAGAGTACTCTGATGCTTTCACAGACCTTGCTAGACTCAACGTTCCTTGTGCTTGAGAGATCTGTGTGCCATCTGTATGGCCAAGCTTTACACAGGATGTCAATGATGCCTGATACAAGGTGCTGTGCGTGGCATCATCTTCATTGTTTGAGCAGAGCATGCTACCAACATGTGATGCTCTACACCAACACAGCAAGCGGGAAAATTACCAGGCTGCTAAAATGAGGCACTCTCTTGTTAACAGAATGAAAGTTCCTTCCCCTGTTGGCCATGGATGGCATTTAGAAAACAAGGAGCTTGCCATCACCTGGATGACAAGAAGTCCAGCACCAGATAGTATTTTGCAGGCAGCACATTGTGCCTGCAAGCATGTGAAATGTCAAACAGGGAAGTGTTCCTGTCTCCCTGATGGGCTATCCTGCAAAGACTTTTGTAAATGTCAGAAGTGTGAGAACATTGACAAAAAAGCTGCTGAACCTGACATTCATAGAAACAAAGAAACATAGAATTTGATGGCAGATAAGGACCGCTTGGCTCACCCAGTCTGCCCATTTCCCTACCTAATGGATAAGCTGCAGATCCTAGTTAACCAACAGCCTAAGTCTTCCTGCCCACCCAGAATTGCCTTATGACTGTCCCATGCATTCTTGAATTCCACCACTGTTTTTGACTCCACAAACTCCTCCAGAAGGCTGTTCCATACATCCACAACCTTCTCTGTGAAAAAATACTTCCTTACATTACCTCTGAGCTGCCTCCCATCTTCAAATTGTGCCCCCTTGTTCTTGCACACCTCTTTTTCTGAAAGATGCTACCTTCTTGGACTTTGTTGATTTCCTTGAGGTACTTGAAAGTTTCTATCATGTCCCCCTCTCCCTCCTTTCCTCAAGGCTATGCATATTAAGCTCCTTAAGTCTCTCTTCATATGTCTTCTGGTGCAGACCCTGCACCATTTTAGTTGCCCTTCTCTGGACTGCCTCCATTCTGTTTATGTCTTTGTGGAGATTGGGTCTCCAGAACTGCATGCAGTACTCCAGATGGGGTCTCACCAGCTGTCTGTACAGAGGGAAAACAACTTCCTGTTTTCTACTGGTGATGCCTCTCCTTATGCATCCCAGTATCCCCCCAGCCCTCCTTACTGCCCTCTCACATTGCTTGCCCACCTTTAGGTCATCTAATATGACTACCCCCAGGTCCCTTTCCATTTTTGTTGTTGTTAGTATCTCACCCCCCGTTGTGTACGCTTCCCCTGGGTTTTTGTTTCCAAGGTGCATTACCCTGCACGTCTTAGCATTGAATCTAAGCTGCCATACATTTGACCATTCCTCCAGCCTTGCCAAGTCCCTTCTTATCCTTTCCACCCCACCTTGCGTATCAACTCTGTTGCAGATCTTTGAGTCCTCTGCAAAGAGAATATACTTTTCCTTCCATTCCTTCTGCAATGTCACTTATAAAGACATTGAAGAGGACCAGTCCTAGTACTGAACCTTGCGGTACCCCACTAGTAACCCCCCTTTCTTCAGAGTTGACTCTGTTTACTATTACCCTCTGTGTCCTGTTTTCCAGCCAATTCTTTACCCAGACTACCATCATGAGACCCACTCCCAGGTTGGCTAACTTGTATATTAATCTTTTGTGTGGGACTGTGTCAAATGCCTTGCTGACTTCTAGGTAGGCCATGTCCACAGCCCCTCCCTGATCTATTACTTTGGTCACCCAGTCAAAGAAATCTATTACATTCATCTGACATGACCTTCCTGCTGTGAATCCATGCTGCTTTGGGTCCTGTGACCCTCTGGCCTCTTGGTACTCAACAATTCTTTCCTTCAGAAATGATTCCATCATTTTCCCTATCACTGAGGTTAAACTAACAGGTCTGTAGTTTCCTGCTTCTGCCCTGCTCCCACTTTTGTGAAGTGGAATCACATCTGCCCTACTCCAGTCCTCAGGTACTACCCCATCCTCCCATGATTTGCTAAAGAGGGTAGTCAGTGGTGTCACTAGTTCTACCCTTAGTTCTTTTAGAATTCTGGGATGAATCCCATCAGGCCCCATTGCTTTGTCCACCTTCAGTTTTAAGAGTTCTTTCAGAACCCTTTCTTCTGTAAATGGGCTGGTATCAACTCCTGTATCTAGAGTGTTTCTATGGTTTGGTTTAGGTACCACCCCCTTTTCATTTGTGAATACTGAGCAAACATATTTGTTTAGTATTTCTGCCTTTTCACAGTCACCCTCTGCCCAACCCCTCTCCCCTTTATTAAGCCTCACTATCCCTCTCTTGGTCATCCTTCACTCCCTGATGTACCTATAAAAGGTTTTATCCCCCTTATTAACTGAGTTGGATATCTTTTCCTTGGTTTGGGCCTTTGCTGTTCTGACTGCCTTCCCAGCTTCCTTTTGCTTTAACTGATACAATTCTCTGTCCTGCTTCTTCTGTGATTCCTTGTACTTTCTGAATGCTTTCTTTTTCTCTTGAACCTTCCCTGCCACTTCCTTTGAGAACCATAGTGGTTTCTTACATCGTTTTGTTTTGTTTATTTGCTTCACACAAAGGCTTGTTGCCTCTGTGATGGCAGTTTTGATTATTTCCCATTGTTCTTCCACCCCTCCTTCCTGCCCATTTGCTAGTGCATTCCTAAGGCACTCGCCCATTTTGGCAAAGTCAGCCATCCTAAAATCCAGTACTTTTGCTTTCGTATGGCTTGACTCCACTGCTGTGTTTATCGTGAACCATACTGTTCGATGATCACTAGTTCCCAGATGGCTACCCACTTCTACATCTATGATCCTCTCGCCATCTCCATTTGAGAATACCATGTCTAAGATTGCTCCCTCTTGAGTGGGTTCCAATACTAGTTGTCTAAGGCATGCCCCCTGTAGGGCATCTAGAATAACACCACTCTTAGAAGTGGCTGCTGCAACTACACTCCAGTTAACATCTGGCATATTCAGATCCCCCATCAGCAATAACTCCCCTTTTTCTGCCATTCTAAGTATACTTTCTATCATTTCCTTGTCCATTTTCTCCCCCTGAGATGGGGTTCTGTATACAACCCCTGTGCAGATTGTGGTGCCATTGCCTGTCTCCAAATTGACTCACAGGGCTTCCTCTCCTCCCTGTTTACCATTTTTTTCTGTTGCCTTGATTCCTTCCCTTATGTAGAGAGCTACTCCTCCTCCTCTTTTACCCTCCCTGTCCCTCCTGTAGATAGTGTATCCTGGTATGTTTACATCCCAGTCATGGTTCTGTGTGCACCATGGTTCTGTGACTGCCATGATATCCAGAAGTTCCTCCTCCATCAAGGCCACTAATTCAGGAAGCTTGTTACTCAGACTATGGGCATTGGTACTTATTGCTCTCCATTTTTTGATGGCTTTACCTCTTGTAGCAACACCCCCCCACTGACCTTGCTACCTTGGTCTTTTCCTCATTTAGTACCCTGTTTTTCGGGGAGAGGCTGGGAATTCCCTGCTGCTTATCAGTGTCTCCACCCTTGACTAGTTTAAAAGCTTGCCAATAAAGCATTTAAACCGATTGCCCAGAAGACCTATTCCCTTCCTGGACAGATGCAGGCCATTCTGCCAGTATAGGCTGGTATCCTTCCAGTTGGAACCCCAATCACAATGATAATGTGTCCAATGAGAGTGACTTTGATGAGTAGGATGCCATGATTTTCAGACTGGGAAATAAAAATTTATTTTCCTCGGGAAATAAGCACTACAGTGTCAAGAGCGAGACATGTGATTCAAAACAAATGCTGGATTTGAATAAGAAAATAAAATCTTGATTTATATAAATAATTACGTCAATTCATATCAATCCAGATAAGTTGTCACTTATAATTATTGGAGAAATAAATCTCATATGCAAGGGGATTCCAGTAAAAAGGTTTGTGTTTTACTTTTTTCAGTACTATTGCTGAGAAAAATATGCTGGTTGTCAAGGAAAATAGTAATATTTTAGGTATTTACATAGAAAAAATGCATCAGATGTCTTACATGTATCATTTCATGTAGTTTGGCTGGTGTACAAACACTTCTCTTGAGGGTAAATGGTAAAATACTTCATCCTATAGTGAAAGGCAAGTATTGCTGAGAAAAACAAACTGTGGGAATGGGGTAATACCTTGACCTATAGTTACTACCAAAAGATAGATATGGTAATTTATTGCACATTATCTGTCAGACTGATGATTGTAGAACATGTTGATGCACAAAACACCCAGTAGGGCAAAAATGTTTAGTTCTTTAGCACATTTTATTGACAATAAATACTTAAAATAAAATAATTTTCAGTCAAATTTACTATAATTTGCAATATTTTTTTCTTGTGTATGACTTCTAAGTTCCCCAATCCATTCAGTCTTGTATTTAATATACTTCCATGTACATTTCAATCATTGTTAGCCAATCTGATCCATTACAGGGCAAATATTAATGAAGTTATGGACAAGAACCCTTCGTCGTTATGGTGTCAAAATTGGTTGACAGCCAGGTAACTTTGGATGTGCGGTGACAAAAAACTGCAGGGTTTCTTGAGGAGAATTTTTTATACAAGGTCTGTCAGGTTATTGGCTATATAAATCTGCAGAGAGTAAGTAGTGCCCCTGTTGCTGGAATGAAACTCATTTATTAGGCACATATCTCAGTTCAGCATATGGCCTATGAGCAAAAGACTTTCAGTGCCCGATTCACAAAATGGGCTTTAGAGCAATGCAAGCTGAGGCTATCAGCAGCTTGTACTGAAGCCGGTGTGCCAGGGACCCTGCACCCAATTCACTAATGGGCAGGGTCCAGGTGGCTAAGTCCTGTGGCTTGCTGCAAATGTGGCTGTGCGCCAAACAGACAGTGGACCAAGAGGGTCAGCTGCAAGATGCGGGGCAGCAGTGCACTGCAAGCAGTCCCCCCTCCCTGAACCCTGATGCAGTCATGTTTGTTAGTAATGAAGAGATCCCCCTCCCAGAACCCCAGATGCTGTCCACTAAACTACCAGGGAAATTGTAAATGGGTTTATTGCAACAGGAAACAGGAAGGGGAGTCTTGGTATTTATTAAGTACTACAGACAGCATCGGGGTTCAGGAAGGGGGATTTCTTCATTAATAACAAACATTGCTACATCAGGGTTCTGGGCAGGGGGATCACTCTATTAATTAATAACACCCATAGCTGCATGGGGGTTCGGGGATGGGGATTTCCTTATTAATACCAACATGGCTGCATTGGGGTTCAGAGAGGGGGGATCTCTTTGTTAATACACATGGCTGCATTGGGGCTCAAGGAAGGAGGTCTCTATTAATAACATACATGGCTGCATCAGAGTTTGGAGAGGGGGATCTATTTATTAATAACAAACGCAGCAGCATTGGGGATGGGGGAACACTAGAAGAACAGGGGTATGGCACTGTGCTGAACTGTCCAGGGGATGATTTCTAAGTTCCCTTAGAAAACTGTCCTCGGGGTGCATTTTGTGAATACCATTTTTGGGGATGTGGAAGCTTGCATCTGCCACAGACCCCCTTGCACCAGGTCGCAGCCCATTTTGGGGTGCACCAGCAGTGCAAGCCCACTTTGGGACAGGCAGCCTGTGGCTGATGCAGACTACCTTTGTGGATTGCTTGTGAGGCATTTCTGGGTGCAAAGTGCACCTTATACCATATATGTTTGGTACAGGCACCTTGCGTCCTACTTTGGGCTTTGAGAATCGGGCCCTCAGACTCCAATTCAGACTCCCTTTACTTGCACTGTTACCTCAAACCCTGACCCTAAGAGAACAAAGAACCTCTACTGCCTCAGTGATGCTACTAATGGAGGTAGTCATACTACTAGAGTTGTTCTCTGTATCCCAAAAAAAAACAGCCAGGTGGAGCTTTCTCCAGACCCTATGGTGGACAACCTCCACAGGGGTGAAAAAAAAAACAGGATGACTTCAACCCAAAGGACATGACAGGATGGTCCAGCAAGACCACAAAATCAATTTATGGTCTGTTAGCCACTATTCTGATGGTGAAAATCAGGTTGAGTGTGTCACACCCTCATGGGTGGTGGTATGGATGTTCTGGGTAAAACCCAACAACTCCATCAATTTGAGGAATTCAATGACAAATTTATCTTCCCTGGCATTGGTCCTGCAGTTGAAATGCCCAAGAATCACAAGTCTTGAATATTACAACAGCTTGGCTGACATCAGGTCCATGAATTCCTCCTAAAACTCCCTGCCCTGGTATCCTGTGAAAAGGGCAACTGAAACTGTGCGACTCAAATATTAGTGACTCAGTTTCAGCACCTGGTATGTGAGCTACCCATAAAGGGTAGCGAGGGGCGAACAGCAGGGTGAATGGAAGAACATCAGGGAGAATGGAAGAGGAGGGATGATAGGGAAGGTATGTGGGAGGTAGTGCGGTGTGAGACTGCCAAGCTGGCCGTGTTGTGTGGTGGTGAGGGTGGCTGGCTACAGTGTGGGAGGGTACAGGATTTGGAGCTGAGGAGGGGTACTTTTTTTGTGTTTTACGTGCGGGAGTAAATTTTTTTTTGGATTTCTCCCCCTTCCTGACATGTAGCCCCAAGGGTTGAGAATCCATAGTAGTAGGGGGATGTGGGGGCAAGCGGGGGGTGATGGGGCACAGCCCCAAGATAAATACATTTGTTTCGCCAGTGCTGCCTCACTGGGACCGTACATCACTGTTCTGGTTTTTCAGCTATGTACACTCACTGTAACAGAGATCGCTATTTGGTGAACAGCGGGGTGATACACCTGAAGTATCTTGCAAATAATGCCACCATCACATGCCATGGCTACACACTTGAATGTGTCTAGATCAACCACTGGGACTGTCATACCTCTTAGGTTGGATTTAAAACTAATGGCCACTCCCCCTGCCCTGCACTCTATGTGAGGGCTGTGTATGACTAAGAAGCCCTGGAGGGCAAGCTTGGAAGTATAAATCCTGGTGTTATCCTCCAACCAGGTCTCAGTCACACAGGCTAGGCTGATGCGGGAAGTCAAAATTAAATCCCTAAATATGGCAGTTTCATTAACAACTGACCTGTCATTAATTAAAACTGCCCTCACAAGGGAAGCTTGGCTGCCTCGAACCCCCACCCAGATGATATCTGAAGGGGAACTGTGACCAAGACCAAAGATCTTGAGACAGGTCTCTTGGCCCTAGTCCTCCTTCTAGCAACTCAGACATTGTCCCTTTTCCTCAGCTTCCTACTGTGAAACATCCCAAAATATCTACATGTCTAGACTACATAGTCTGAGAGCTGAAGAAAGCAGTCCCAAAAGGGACATAGACTTTTTAGCCTTCCAGACGAATAAGTCCTAACTACAGTATTCCCCAGCACATTTCCAACTCCTCAATAACTGATATAAAAATACTCTCACACTCATACACAGCAACACCCATACACAATACAAAGCACAAACATACACATTTCTACCACATTCAATATTAAAGCACACCACACACTCAGAACACACTCTTCTAAAATAAATAAGCAAAAGAAAAGAAAGAGAAAGAAAATTAACAAAATGACTATCTATAAACAATTCAGCAAAAGCAAACTGTTCCCACTAAAAGTCTTCAGCACGGAAATATTTAGTGCTTGAAAATGGATTCTTGAAAGTTCCAAATCAAGACAGATTTATTTAATACTGGAATAGTCCCTTGCCACAGGAGTGTCTAAATCTGGTTTTAACTAAATGAGCCATAAATAGGTCATTGCCAATCACCGCAAGAGTTCTTTCTGGCCTCCTCACAAAATAATCAGTCCTCACAGTGGTCTTCCTTTTATTTATTTATTTTTTATTTATTGTGTTTCACCAGGGGGGCACACTGAACAACAAGTTACTTGTCTTACTGTGTGACCTGGAGGAGGGTGGTACATGGAAAGCAGCATTCAGTTGAAAGACACAGTTATACAATAAAGTAAAGGTAAAAGATTGGTGCACATTTAGTCGCTAGGGCAAAATAAGGCATACATAACGCATGATTACATAACAAGGAATACATAGGCATGAGCACATAACAGTGAGGTTAAATGAATAGATGAGTGCTACTGAGGCAGTAGTATTCTTTCAAAATGTCAAGGTTATATGTAACAGCAGAGAACCAATAAAACTTCAGGGCATCACTTGCATGCATTCCGGAGCCTTAATAAAGACTATTTGAAATGAGCATGGTATTTCTGGCTTACAGGGTCTCCATATGTAGGGGCAAGTCCAAGCACTGTTCCCAGTCAAGTCAGGATCTAATTCCAAAAAGAATCCCTCAATGAGGGTCTGTCACTGTCTGTCTGTCTGTCTATCTATCTATCTATCTATCTATCTACTGTCTGTCTGTCTGTCTATCTATGTCTGCCTGTCTGTCTGTCTGTCTGTCTATCTATCTATCTATCTATCTATCTATCTATCTATCTATCTATCTGTCTGTTACAGTCAGACCTGGTTTATCCGTGTCTCATTAGTCCGTATGTCTGACTTTCTGAATGAGACACAATGCAAATGGATTTTTTCTCATGTTAATTACCTCTTTAATGCATAAAACTGAGAATCCGAATCCGTTTGCATTTGTCTCTAACTAGTCTAATTAATTCCTATTCACTGTGACCTCCTTAATCCATTTTTTATTGTGCTCTGGCGGAGGTGCTAACAGGTTTGTAACAGACTGTTAATCACAAACTCTCTTAATCCCCTCTTAATCTCCTCCAGCGTGTTACCTCAGTAGAGACCAACACTTCCAATAACTGCATGAGTGTACTCTCTCGTTCTGCTGCTGCCCGTTTAGGTTTAGTAGAGACATGTTTTAATTAATTTAATTTGTGAGTACAGTAGATTTTAAACACCCCCAAACAGCTGCCACACTGCCAATCGATTGACGCAGTTCTGTTTTCATTTTCAGTCCCCTATTGTTCTTGTAGAATATGCCCGACCCATTGTTCGGCTACCCAGATAGCAGTGAAATGATCTCCTTGATCTGTTCTGTTTTTCTCCGCTCACTTTTACTGGGTTTAATGAGAGCACCTGGAAGGGAAAAGGGCAGTTAAGCTTGGGAACGGCAGGCAGTTTTGAGAAGGACCACCGCAGCTGCATACTGGCTACCAGACAGCTCTATTTCTCACATTTTCCACACAAACCATTCAACCATTCATTTAAAAAAATCCCATTCTGCTCTTCAAACTGCTTTACAAGTCCCATTCTGACCACGTTCTGAAAGAATCTAGCAGTCAGCGAAGTGAGCCCCTCGATCTGTTCTGTTTTTCTCTGCTCCCTGCCCCAGTGTGGTCACGGCTCCATTTCTCACATTTTCCCCAAATCCCCTTCTGACCATGTTCTCTAAGATTTAACCCCTCCCCCCCGCCGGCTGCTCGCCCTGCCAGTTGCTCGATGGCAGTTCTGTTTGTCTCAGAATAATGGTGGCAGTGACCCGTTTGTATGAGTTAAACTTTTACTGGGTTTAATGAGAGCACCTGGAAGGGAAAAGGGCAGTTAAGCTCGGGAACGGCAGGCAGTTTTGAGAAGGACCACCGCAGCTGCATACCGGCTACCAGACAGCTCTATTTCTCACATTTTCCACACAAACCATTCAACCATTCATTTGAAAAAATCCCATTCTGCTCTTCAAACTGCTTTACAAGTCCCATTCTGACCACGTTCTGAAAGAATCTAGCAATAAGCGAAGTGAGCCCCTCGATCTATTCTGTTTTTCTCCGCTCCCTGCCCCAGTGTGGTCACGGCTCCATTTCTCACATTTCCCCAAGTCCCGTTCTGACCATGTTCTCTAAGCTCTAAGCATACCTTGAAAAAAAAATGTTTACATCCCCCCAGACATATTCTCATAGAATATGTCTGACCCCACTGTTCAGCTACCCGGCTAGCAGTCAGCGATGTGAGCCCCTCGATCTACAGTATTCATGACAAAAGCTGACATTTTGAGATTTCTCTTGTGCTGCAGTTGACAATGGCTACCTCAGTCTTTGTTTTAAATGCCAAAGCTTAATTCAGATCAAACTAATTTTATTATTGCCTGAGTGTTGCTTAACTGAACTGACTGAATCAGAGTGATGTACAGTACCCATATGTTTTGCACTGTATTTAAAAAAGTGATTTTTTTAAGAATTGTAATAAATCATTGAAAATAAATCATCATTTGGTCAATGTCTGGTTACTACGTAGATTTTTATTACGTAAACATTTGGGCTAACACAAATGCTTATGGATTAACCAGGTCTGACTGTATTGATTTTAAAAGTTTCACCAAGACATACTAAGCTGATAACAGCACATTTCTGGATGCATCTCAGAGGAGGGCTGTGGAGGAAAGAACAATAAGAATTGATTGACAGTGCATCAGCAAAATACATAACAATACATACATACATACAAAGTTGCCAGCAGATTAGGCCCATTGGTCTATCTCATTTGCCCGAGATGCAGTTCCTAAGTTTCAGCAACAGTAGATGAAGGTAATACAACACAACAAAATGAGCAAGGTACATTTTGTTACAGATGTGCAACATAAAATTACAGCAGTAAAAATCATTGCAATGAAATGCTTATAGTAAGCCAGTCAAGATGAAACAATGAAGGGTGAGGGTGCACCTAAGTTTTTTTTTTATATTTAGTTGTTTAACCAGGAGTAGCACACTAAGCTGAAAGCTTTTGTACAGGAGTGACCTGGGAACACAGGAAAGTTAAGTGACTTGCTCAGGGTCACACAGTATGCAAATGGAAGCTATGGGATTCAAACCCAGGTCTGGTTTGCTGGATGTCACCAGATTTGCAGCTCAGAGCCTTAAACCACTGTGCTATACTGCCTCAAAGTAAAGGGTCAAAGACAGTTGCAGGTAGTGATGGGCGAGTGGCGAAATTTGCTCCATAACATGATTCGTGGGAGTAAAGTGGACACGCTACATTGGCCATAATGGGGACATTAAGTCCATTGAAAATAAATGACTTTGTATTATTCTGCCTTCCCAAACCACTTCTCCACCAATTTTAAGGTGAAGTAACATAGAAACATAGACTTTGATGGCAGATAAGGACCACTTGGCCCACTAGTCTGCCCATAGAAGTGTTACCCCACCCACCCAGGGTTGGCTCTACATTTATTTATTGATTATTGAAACAATATACTTCACCTCACTTCACCTTGTTTTGAGCTCCAAGGCGAATTTTGCAGTGCTTCATGGGATTGCAGGTCACATGGGCTCTAGATTATTCTGCACAGCCTTAGTTTTGTGTAGTGTGTGTGTGTGTGTAGTGGAAGATGAAGACAGAATCCTCTCAGAGCTCTGCAATTCAAATCATCTAAAAGCTGTTTAAAAACCTTTTGAGCTTTATTTTTGCTCACAATTTAGTACATCAATTGTAGGAAACCCTCCTGTGCTCATATCACCGAGTGTTTATTGTTTGTGTGTGGATTTTGAATATTAATTTAGAACAGTTAGTCTATGTACTGTGAAGTGTGTTCTGGGGGAGGAGCGTATCTGTGGTGTAGGTAGATTAACTGGGAGAAAAAGGCAGTCTTTCTGTTTTGGTTACATTTTTCTTGTATAATTGTGTTAATGTACACTGTAATATTTTCAGTAATTCTTAGCAATTTTTTGCTGATTGTTGTGGTGCAGCTGTGTATAATTTCAGTTTGTTTAATACATTTGGCTATATTACTAAAGGTTTTCAATTTGATACACATTACTTGTAGTGTGCGTGTGTGTGTGTGTGTGTGTGTGTGTGTGTGTGATGCGTGCCATTAAATCAGACAATTTTATTGTGTCACAGAGTAAACTGCAGTGTGAACCTGCTATCCACCGCACCTGCATGAATTGTTTATACTGCTTTGTGGTATCTTTACTGGTAGTGCACTGTTACTGCCATGCACTCCCCAACGGCAAAGGTGTTTTCCAGATTTGGATGTGTGACTTGTGAGCACTTCATCAGCACTGGGGAATTTTCTGGACACAAGACAGTAGCATTTTGGGGATGCACATTAATTCTGGTGACTGTGTGTGACCACTGCACACATGACCGAGTGCACCATTGATTAATTTGTGGGAGACTTTACATTTCTTGTTATGCTCCCATTTCACTGTCAGCACTGGGAAATTTTCTGGACACAAGACAGTAGCATTTTGGGGATGCACATTAATTCTGGTGACCGCATGTGACTATTGCATGCGTGATGTCTGAGTGCGTCATTAATTCTGGGAGGCTTTGCATTTCTTGTGCTCTCATTTCACTTCGTCAGCACTAGGAAGTTTTATGGACACAAGACATGAGCATTTGGGGATGCACATTAATTCTAGTGACTGTGTGTGTGAAGGGCTGCCAATATTGCTGTCACTCCAGCCGCCGCATCAAGGCGGAATGACAACATGAAGTAATAATTACAAGGTGAAGTGAGCATTTTGCATTGGCCATTTCGCAGAGCAGTGACAACGCAGAAAGTGCCCACTCATGGGCACTTTACCGGTGAAATTTAAATGCACTAGTTGCAGGTGGGAGAAGTAAATTCACTCACAACTACATCCATGCATCTAACTCTAAGTCAGTCATAGATATTTGTGTTAGTGTATGGTGTTAATTTATACTGATGTGACTGTCAGGGAAAATGTGGTGGGGGAGGGTGGTATATATATATATATATATATATATATATATATATATATATTTATACAATAGGGTGAGATGATATGCCATTCTTTATTTCAGCATAAAACCACCACCATGAGATATCACACTCAGCTGACATCACCAGAGTGTGATAACCAGAATTTTCTCCAGTTGTCACAATGTGATGACATCATCACAGTGTGATAACTGGAGTTCTCTCCAGTTATCACGTCCCTATTGTATAAAATGAATATATGATGTGCACTCGTGTAATATGGAAAATATTTTTACTCCTGCACAGTGACCTCTGGATACTCACTCGTGGCTTTGCCACTTGTGAATATCCGAGGTCACTCAAAAGAGTGAAAATATTTTCCATATCTACTAAATGCCCATCATGTATCACTAATATATAAAGTTTCCTTTCCTGTAATTAGCAGTGATTTTAGACATACTGGGCTGGATATTCAAACTGCGTCCAAAAATCTTGCCAACAGCAGGAGCAAGCACAAGTCAATTGCGCACATGTGCAATAGGCGTGATATTCAAACATGGAGCAAGCCAAACTGCGCAACCAGCCAACGTCTGAATATTGAATAACCTAGCGCTAAAGCGCAGCAAGAAGGAAGCTGAGCAGAGACGATATGCTATAGCGCAACAAAGGCAGCCCAGCTGAGCAGTCCAGAGGTGCCATAGTGCAAGCAGAGAGACCCCCAGCAGCAGAGCAATGGAACTGCACAACCAGGGAGGTAGGCAGGGGCCCACCACCTATGCCACAGATGGGCACAGGGACACATTGCAGAACCAACAATGTACCCCCACACCCCAAGCACAGCATAACTGGGGGAGGGATGGAATATCCACCGGACCATGGGGACAAGCAAACAAAGCACATCCCAGCCGTGTTACCGCAGCACACCCACTGGCAAGCTGATACTGCCACACAAAGGGGGCGGACTACCCCAGTGTACAGCAGCCCCCCCTTGTGCACAGCATACCCTGCACTGTGACCCCAAGACACCACCTATGAGCAGTGACCAGCACTGCAGGAATCCCCACACATCCCCCTGGCACACTGCAACCTCGTGTACCACAGAACTATACAAGCCAGACCCACCATGAGCACCCAGCAGTGGGTGGCAGCACACGGCAATACTGACTGAAAGCCACACCCGCACCAGAGACACCACCCCACACACACACACACACACATACCCATGACCATACCACCCCAGATGCCATGCACACCACTGTAACTGAGCACCTATAGCCAGCTGCAAATCAGAGACCACCACAGTATTCATATCAAAATATATAATTGTAATAAACAAGAATAAGAAGAACAACAAATAGAACTATGTACATATATATACAAAGCAGGGGTGGGCATATGGGTATAAGGTAGGGGTGGGTAAGGGGCGGGGTGAACAACCAGGAGAGGAAGGTGGGTGAGGTGATGGGCAGCTACCACCTGCCAGCCTGCCCTCCTGCCACCTGGTGCTGGGCCCAGGGCCTCCTCCTGCACCTCACTCCCATGGCGCTGAAGGTCCAATAGGATGGCGAGTGAATCAATGGCCACCTGTGTCAGCCACTGCAGTGACCGCTCCATGCGTCGCAGGATCTGGATACCTAGGACAAGGGAGCAGAGTCAATGGCTGTGACTGTCCATATCCCTGAATCCCGCCCATCATGCATGGCATACAGCCAAGTACCCTGCTCCTATGATGGACTGCACCCATCCACAGTGACCATGCACAAGACATGCCCAACCAGGCAGCAACAGCCGTGTGTACCACTGCACACACACACACCACCTATGTCCATCACAGCACAACCAAGGCTGTCCAGTGAAGTGGCTATGTGGTGGGATGCTAGTGCCACAGCCATCTGCCCAGTGCATGCATGGACCACCAGTGATGCACTCACAGACATGCAGTGCCACTGGACAGTGATGACTGTCACTTGTTGCGTGCATGGTAGTGTTGTCCATGGATGGTGGCCATGCCACCCCACAGCATGCAATAGCATCCATGATGTAATGACACTCACCCTCATCAAGCCGCTGCTGCTGCTGCTGCTGCTGCTGCTGTGGCCCAACACCTATTCCACCTCTGCCAGCCACCTCTGCACCGCCATTCCTTGCCTCAGCCCGGGCCCTCCTCCACTCCTCCACGCCTGTGGGAGACAAATGAAGAGAAACACATCAGTGAGATCCCAAAGCAGACAGCCCCCTGCCCCATTGAATGTGCCTTCCCACACAGCCAGACCCATACAGCACACACCTGCAAACACCTTCACAGCAAACCATAGCCCAACCCACCCTCATGCGCAGGTCACATTACACAGTGTCACCCATGTGGACAATACAGGTGCATAGACAGCACACCCACCTGGCCTAGGCACAATGCCCCTCCTGGCACGTGACCTGAGGTGCTCCAGCAGTTCCTGCTCCCTCCTGCGGAGGTCACCATACCAATGCCTGCACTGCTCTGGAGTCCTCCACCATCCAGTGGCCTGCTCCAGATTGGTCGCCACCTGCTGCCACACATGGGTGCGGGCCATGTGCAGGGGTTCTCCCCCAAACAGTGACCCATGGTAGGGCTCCACCACAGACACCAGGTTGGCCAACTCCAATGCACTCCACTGTGGAGCTCTCCTGTGTGCCATCCTTGCAGTTGTATAGTAGGCAATATGGCGCTCTGCAGTGCGGTAACCCCACGTGGAAATGTTGCACAATACAACTCCATCAGTCCCTATCGCGCTGTTCGTATAGCGCCATCGGTCCACATCACGCTGTTACCGAACAGCACGTTAGAGCCATAGACATGCCAGACATACAGCGCCAGGGGGCAAAGGTCGTGCACAAGGTCATGGGTCTGTGGCGCAAGGCCACTCACAGTGACATCGGATGTCTACATGTCCAGCGCGATCGGTCACCTGCGTACCAGTGCCACAATGTACTATTGCGCAGGTGTGCCACAGCGCTATGTGGTGCCCAGTGCTGTAGCTCCACTGGCATAATAGTGGCCATGTCCTGTATTGCTGATCGCACACAGCACATCATCAGTGCTGCAGACGCCTGCGTAAGCTACCTGGGCATGCGCAATGCGGTGTACTACGCAGTCACAGAACTGCGCCATTGGCTCAGCCGGCTCAACCGTATTGCACAAAGCACAACAGTGTGATATTCAGCTGACATATGCAAATCATCTGATCAGCCATTCAAAGGCGCAGTGGCACGATTTGCATCTCATTAAAGTTGATCCTCTACTAATTTGCATGCATTGCGCTATAAATGTGCAACAGTGATCTGCGGTGGCCAGAGTCGGTTACTGCAGGTGAGAGGTGAGTTGTTTGCTGTGTGATGTTCTGGGCAATGGTCATGGGATAATGCTGTATACTGCACAGTGACAGGTGTCCACTTCCACCCATTCAGACCGACATGGCCCGAGCAAGGACTGGGTGAGGAGGATGATGGTGGGCAAAGGAGGAGGTCCGACTTCATGAAGTCTGAGATAGAGGCACTCTTCCAGGCCTACCTGGATGAGGAGCCACTACTTAGTGGACGGCGGGGCACCCCTCAGGCCCGTGCTGCTGCATGGGAGGGGGTAGCTCGCACCGTAAACCTGCACGGAAGCCACCAGCGCTCCGTGCAGGAATGTAAGAAAAAGATTGGGACCGACAGGAGACGGGTGAAAGAGAAGGTGGCAGCCCTCAGGGCGGCACGTGCTGCCACAGGCGGGGGCCAGCCAGAGGTGGTGCAGCTGACCCCGGCGGAGGACCATCTGGCTGCATCCATGCAGCACAGTGCAATCAAGGGCATTCCAAGAGGTGGCTTCCAGACAGGTGGAATCCCATCACTGCACGGTATGACATGGTGGTGGTGGGGGGGAGGTTGATCCCATGCACTAACATGTTCTCACTTTCTGTTACAGATCCTGTGCGTCTGCAGGGGACAGTGGTGGTGGGACCATGCAGTGTGGACATCCAGCCAGAGTTGGAGGAGGGTCCATCCACCTCTGCTGCCAGCCAGCATGCATTGCACCAGTGTGCATGCCTGGCTGCCATCTCCGATGTCGGTGAGTCAGGTGTGGGGGGTGCCCATCCTGTGTCACAGCAGTCTGGCATGCAAGCATGCCAGCACGCTGTGACTGTGGCTGTTGCACGAACCTGCACCATTGATGATGCAAGGACCGCAATGGGCAGTGACATGTGTGTGTCTCATTGTGGACACACAGCAGGACAGCACGTGCCCCTGGACCTAGCTGGTTCCAACGTGTGTGCCAGCACATCAGCACAGTCCCAGGCGTGCCTGGCGGCACCGTGGGGCAGCACCAGTGGCTGTGCAGGTCTCTGGTGCTGTTGCAGAACAGCAGTGGAGCGACTGGTCCCTGGGGCACAGCAGTTGGAGGGGCAGCAGCAGCAGTCACCCACCAGGTCTGGGGTACAGGGTTCAGCGGTGGCACATGCACACCACCTGTTGACTTGCCCATACCTGGTCCTGGTGAACAGCACCCACCCTCAAGGGGTGTTGAGCATCAGGCCCTTCCATACCCTGGGGGACAGGTTGCTGAAGTGGCAGACTACCCATTAGATGAGCACACCCACCTGCTGCGGGCATCAGTACAGCAGCAGATGTGGGTTGCAATGTCCGTGGAGGCACTGTGTGTGGCTGTGGAGCACAGCAGGGACAATGCAATGATCCTTGCAGAGATGGTCCAGATGTGGATGGATGTGACGCCGCCATTGACAGGCAGACCCAGGCATTGGTTGCTGTCATGGCGCATTGGGCACACAGTCAGGTGCCCCTGTACGTGCACCCCACGCAGTACGCTCTCCACTCCCCATTCCCGGCGTCGTATGACACCCAGCCTGTCAACGCCGGGTTCCACTGTGGGCATCCCGCGCACCCCTGGTGCAGGTATGTTCGGCATGCTGCAGACCCCGTGCGGACAAGGTCACGCCCGTGCAGTGAGACCCCTGGTGGTACATCGGTGCCACCCCATGTGGCCCTTGCTCAGCCTGCCAGTGCTGCTGGGTCATGGCGGGGCCACCCACGCATCCGAGGTGGCCGTGGCACAGTGCCACCTGACTAACCTGTCTCCCAGTGTAGGCCCTGTCTGGTGCTGCCCTGTGTGCAATGTGTGTCATGGTGGGCAGTGCACTGGTGGGTGCCCTGCCCAACACGCTGACACATGGACCACCTGCACACCCACCCGACTGCTGTCCACAGGTGCGTGTGCATGATGATGCTTGCATTGTACTGTACACCAAGGTGCAAGGGTGCCCAGCATCTGACACACGTACTTGGACAGTACAGGTGGTGGGGGTGGTCCATGGATCTGTGTGTTTCACATGTCTGTTCCTGCTCTGCTGTGCACCTGCCCATGTAAGCTTTGTGCCTGGTGTGTGTGTGTGTCCATATAGCATGTAACTATTCACCCCTCCCTGATGGTGTGTTTGTGCGTCTGGACCCTTCCTCTCCCTTGTCATCATGCACCCCTGGTGTGTTACCCTGTGCCTGTGGGTTGTGCCTAGACAGTGTTGGTTGCACATGGCCCCATGACTTACCTGTGTCGTGCGAAATGCTCCTCCGTGATGGTGTCCCGGTGCAGCTGGGCCTGCCGGATCAGTCGGGGGTCTCGCCATCCACGGGGGGTCTGCTCATCCCCATCATCACCGGTGTCACCGGCGTCCCCATCACTGTCCCCCTCCTCGACCTGTACGGCTATCCTACAGTCCTTGGCCATGTTGTGCAGGATACAACAAGCCAGGAATATCCCACAGGCCTTTGAGGGGCTGTACTGTAGGGCACCACCGGAGGTGTCTAGGCATTGGAAGCGTGCCTTAAGCATCCCATACACCCGCTTGATGATGTTGCGTGTGGCGGCATGTGCCTCATTATAGCCTTGCTGCGATGGGGTCTTGGGGTGCCGGTAGGGTGTGAGCAGCCAGAGACAGAGTGGGTATCCACTGTCACCTGTGTGGAGATAGTGGAGATAAGTATCATATTCAGGTCCATATTGCCCATAGCTCTGTGTGACACTACCATGGCACCTGTGGCTTTCCCACCCTTGCCCCAACTTTGCCACTCCTACATGCATACTCACCGACTAGATGTCCTGTGGGGATGTCCCCACTCTCGAATCAATGGCACAGTGCAGATTGGTACCATATGAAGGCATCATGTGCTCCACCAGGGTGTGTGGCACAGACATTGATGATGCGCCCACTGGCATCACACACCACCTGGCAGTTGACACTGGTGAACCCCTTCCAGTTTCGGTATGTGGCCCCATCGGGGCCAGGTGGCCTGTGAATAGCCACATGGGTGCAGTCTATCGCCCCTAGGACACCAGCATACGTGCTACCTTGTGGAACTCCTGCTTGTTTGCTGTACGCTCTGCCGCATTGCTGGGGAAGTGGATGTACTCCGCAGCATGTGGCAGCAGTGCGCTGAGGAATTGGGTGAGGATGCATGACGTGGCTGACTGTGTTATGCCTGTGGTGTCCCCTGTTGGCCTCTGGAAGGTACCCGTGGTGAGCAGGCACATGCAGGCTGTTACCTTTGTCTCCACTGACAGAGCGTGACTCCATCGTGAGGGTGCCCACATCACTGCACAGCTCACAGAGCCGCCTCTGTATTGCCCTGTTCAGGCGGTACCAGCCCACAATCTCAACATCCGTGTACAGCTCAAAGCTGATGCGGGCACGGTACTGCCTGTTGGGAGCGTACCGCCGATGGGCCCTTCCATGGCCACGTCCCCCTGCAGCATGCCTTCTCACCCCCCTCATTACAGCTTCCATGTGGAAGCTGGCACTGTCCATGTCCCTGGCTTGTGTTCCCCCGGCTGTTGTTACTCTGTTACCCCCGCTGTCCTGACTGCTACCTCCACTGCACCGGGTACACCTACTGGCCTCTGCAGTCTGTGGCCCCACACACCTTCCCTTGCCCCTATTTTGTCCTGGGATCTCCCTGGCCTGCCCTCTTTGTCCCTCTTGCCTTGTCTCTCTCCCTGCCTCATGTGGCTTCCCTGTAGTGTTCTTGTGCCTCTTCTTGACCTTTTATTTTGGCTCATTTCCGCTGTAAGCGCACATTCGGCTGATCCACTGATGCGCATTGTGCAAGCCTTTAAATATCGCATTGCTCTCTTATGCATGGTTCACCCCCTTGATTTGCGCATGCCTTCATTTTGCATTGCGCTGTTGCTCAGCATGTTTTTCAGTGGCGCAACTGCCTCCGCTGAATATAGCAGAATGGCGCGTTTTACCAGACGCCGCGCTAAGCGCCAACCCTATTGCGCAGTATGCGCGAACCTTTGGATATCTGGCCCACTTAGTCTAATATTGATTTTCTTCCATTAAGGATTTATTTGGAAAAGGTCATACAATTACACTTAGCCACATTTTACTTTCCACCTGGCTATTCTGTGGAGGACTAGCTCTTATAATTAGACTATAAGGCTTCTATTTTGACAGAAAAAGAAAAATATTATTAGGGATGCTAATATGAATTGGTTTGCTAAAGCAAATGTTAAAATAAGGGATGACATAGCTAATTTAAACTTACAACCGCTATTAATTCATCAGCTAGGTACACTTATAAAACTGTAACTGAAATCTTAATTGATTGGTTTTGACTTCTCAATTGGATAGAACATTACTAGCTTTCCCTTGGCAAACAGTTTTAGTGATGACTGCCCTGTTCTTTGTACCTAGAGTACTCAAACCCTAAAAGTTATTCTAGTTTACATAACCTCTCAGCCTTTAAAAAATTTAGATTTTGCTGAGTTTCATAATTCAAGTGCATCTATTGATTGGTCTTTTTTGTACTTTAATCTAAATGTTGACCTTATGCTTAAAATGTTATAACAACTGAATTTAATAGGGTTTGTAATGTTTTTGCTCCAGTACATGCAGTTAAGGTAATAAATCAATCCCAGGAATGGGTTACACCTGAATTAATAGCAAAGATGCAGGAAAGAGATACTGCCTGGCATGTCTATATGAAATCACGATCCTCAGCTTGTTTAATTAAGTGTAAGCAATTAAAACATTTGTGTACAAAGTTAATGATGGGTACTAAACCTAAATTATGTTACAGCACCAATTCTCCTGCTCTAATAAGCAGCAGGATAATTGATCAATCCTAAAAAAATTGCTAGGTTAGTCAAATACTATTAAAATTCCATTACTCACTACGAGTTTAGGTAACTTATCTGATAAACTGGCTATTACTACTGAATTAGGCAGAGTCATTATTGGAGTCTCTGAACTTGCCCCTCCATTTGTGCCCTTGGTATCTAATTCTAGTACACAAGGATCTGACTATAATTCTCTTAAATTTGAGTTTAAATTGCTGATTGTTGATGAGACCATTGGATACCTTAAGAGTGAGAATTTAAAGACTGCATGGAGCTGGCATGGTTGATTTGCATTTGTTTGGTTTAGTACTTATCCAACGGTTTATCTTTATTTTTATTTATTTATTTAGAATATCAGAATTACAAACCTTTGAAGCATAGACTCATTTCCAAAGGCTCCATGTCAGTTACAAAACAAGTTACATTAAGGCAGTTACAGAGTAGATATATAAACATATATCAGAGGGTGATGTGGCCTATACGAAAGGTTAGCTAAGTGGGGTGTGGTGAAAAAACATGGTAACATAGGTACAAACATATTAACAACTCAGTGGAGTGTGACATATACATGAGGTTGGCTAAGCATGGTCCCTGAGACAAAGGGACTATTCGTAGACAAAGGAAACAGTGCAGTCAGGATAGGTCAGACTTTGTCATAGCAGAATTCAGAGGTAGTATGGTTGGTTATCCATTGAATATTTCATTTCATCAGGCATTATGTTTTGCTGAGATTCCACAGCTTTGGAAGCAAATGACGGTTGTTCCAGTATTTAAATCTGGTGATCGTGCCCTTTAAAAAAATTAACTTCCCATCTCCCTGCTTGCCCCTCTGTCCAAGATCCTGGAGTGAATAGTATTTGACCAGGTTACCCTCAGAGTGTAATTTGTATCAGCAATGTGGGTCACACCCTCCTCTTTCATTTTCTTGTCTATTCACATGTTCTGCTACACTTCTGTACACCACAACTGTATGTTGCTCGCATCACATGTAACCAGCTGACTGTATCATACTGTATTATTTCTATATCATACTATGTTATTTATCAATGCTATGTAATCCCAGGTTGCCCCTGAAAAAGGGACCTCCAGGGCTCAGTGGGCTTACCCGGTCACCAAAATTTAATAAATAAATAAATTAATAAAGAAAGAATATGCAGACTCTAGCAATTTGTTAACATCTTGTCAACATGGCATCAGGGAAAATTATAGTACCTTGCCAGCAAAATTGGAGGCCATGAATATCATCCAAAGGACCTTGGACAGAGGTGGCTTGGTAGGTGCACTGTTTCGTGACTTATCAAAGGCATTTGATCTCATTAATCACCATCACTTGCTTACAGGACTTGAGAATCTTGGCTTTTCAGCTGTTATAAAACATGGATTTTTACATTATTTGTCTAATAGAAAGCAATCAGAAATTCTTGATTCTACTATTTCCTTTAACTGGCATATATATGGTGTCCTCAAGGATCCATCCAGGGCTCCATTCTTTTAATATTTTTGAATACATTACCCTCTTTTATTCATGACTCAAATACATTTATCACTATGTATGCAGATGAGATTGTATTATATCAACTCAGAAACAACCCCATTGAGATTACCACTTGTTTACAAAGGGACTTTGATAATGTACAACATCGGTTGATTGAAAATGGTATGTACTGAATACTTTTAAGACCAAATCTTTGTATTTTGGTACTCAACAAAAGATTAAACAGTCTGTGCCTCTTCCTTTTTTTTGACGATTTAACAGGTGCTAAAATTGAACATGAGGCAATTTTTGATATTTGTATTTGTATTAGATCAAAATTTGTCCTTTCAGGCCCACATTAATTATGTTGTCAAAATGTTCATTCTTGTTTTGGGCAGGTATATTGGATAAGAAACTGCCTAACATCTCACTCAAAAAGATACTTGCACAGTCATTATTGTTACCAGTTATAGATTATGGTCTTCCCATAATACTCATCTGCTACTGCTACTGCCCTTCAATGTGTACAAACATTTGTATCACTCTGTTTACAGATTTGCAAGTTCTGCTTCACATCTTACTCATAACAGTCTTCTGTATAATGGATTAAGTTGGTTGTCTTTTGAACAAAGGATTGTTTATTTTAGTTCATTAGCATTCAAAGGTTTTGGTTTCTCAGATTAATTTTTATTTATGTCTGCCATTTTGGCTTGTTCCCATTCACATTCCATTCGATTTGTCCAAATTGGTAAATTGCACCCCACACTGTTGGACCTCACAAGGACAGAATTTTGGCTATATTTGGTCATCAAATTGTGGAATGCATTGTCAATTTGCTTTTTATCTTATAATTCTTTGTATGTTTTAAAAGGAACTTAAAACAGCATTGTCTGGCATGTCAGTTGTTCATGTTATGATTAATTTGTATGTTGTGCATGTAATGTAATATTATTTTATGCCAGGGACACCATGAAAACAGGCAACTGATGCCCTTGGGTTTTACCTGGTTAATGTATTTTAAATACAATGTATCCATCTATCTATCTATCTATCTATCTATCTATCTATCTATCTATCTATCTATCTATCTATCTATCTAGCTAGCTATCTATCTATCTAGCAATCATCTGTATCAACCATAAGTTGCAAAAAACTTTGTTAATATGCTAGTTAGGGTCAAAGTGACAAAAGCTGGAAAATGAGGTGTTAGGGTTTCCTATCACCCCACTCTACTAAACCAGGTAGGAGGCAGGTCTTGGGTGTGACTTGGGCTTCTCAAGGCTAATGCTCACCCCATTCCATCTGTAAATAGGGTCAGATGTGTAGACATTATGAGAATGGGGTGGCTGTTAGGCCTGAAAGCAAAACACCACCTACTCTCCCCAATAGAACAGGGAGTAGTCAGTTAATATTTGGTGTGCATTATCTGTGTTTTTTATGTTCACCTGCAAAGCATGCAAACATATTGGTATCAATGTGCTTGGCACTCCTCCACCTATTACAGCTTCACCAACTCTCCTTCCTAATTCCACCCACTCTCTGCCTTTCTTCTTCTTTTCTCTTTGAGGCCCTTGTCCAATCACAAAGTTGGAAAATGCAAGCTGCAAGATTCTTGTGTAACTCCTAAGTCTGACTGCTTAAAACCTAACCCCTGCTTCCTGTTTCACTTATGTACTACAGTTTAGTGCTTTGTTTCTTTGGGAATGGCAGAGATGCACAGCTTACATCATTTGCACACCATGACCCAATTCTGACTGATTTATTTCCAAAACATTCTGATTTACTCTGATGAATTTGTAGACTCTATTTTAGTCTATTTGAGTATGAGAAATGCATCAGTACTATTCTTTTAGATCCTCTGTTACAAAAATAAAATGTAACTTTAAAAAAAATTGTGTCTGTATTTTCACGTCACTTCAAGGTCAGCAAGCAGCCAACAGCAATAAAAATAAACTGACTGTTGTTCTTGGTCAGCCACCAGATGACATTTGTAGGAAACAGTGGGCTGAATTCACAAAACTCTTGAAAATCCCACAGCTGTGGAAAAACTTGGCACAAGGGGTTGTCACTTGCAGAACTGCAGTTCTCCTGCAGCTTTGGTATTCTCAAAAGTGCAGCCAGTTTATGACCATCTCAAGATTTTTGGTGTCTTGCGGGTGGTGTTGCCAAAGAAATCCCTGCAGCTGTGGCAAAATGTTGTAGCCAGTAGGAAGCCATAACATCTTTTGAAGCTGCTGCAGATGTGAATAGCAATCTCTGCACACGTGGAGATATCGGTCTGCAACTGGAGTTGTGATGTTGGACTTAATCCCAAAAACATTTGTGAATCCAGGCAGGGTGCATGTAGCTCATTTGAGGCTTTGCAGCGAAAGGAGGCAGTGTGTCAAACTTTAGTCAGAAAGAAAGAGAGAGAGAGGGACAGACCAATGAATTCAACAGCAGAAAGACAACAGCAGAGTGCAGACCTTCACTCAGTCTGGCATGCTTATGGCGAGAGACAGGCAGCATGAGCAGGATATGTGATGGGGCTCCAGCTATCCTCCCAGCTTTTTGACCTGAGATATTTTTTAATTTGTAAATATTTTACTTGCCTACTTGGTGTTATAGCGAACATCATGGGCCCCAAACCATCTCCCACACTTCTGCCTGCGTGGCCATTTATTTTTATCACTTGTGTTTTCTAATTTACTTTTTATCTGGTTGACCTCGCCCCACCACCCAACATTACAGAAAATTTGTATTGTTTTCCAAATTAAACAACAGGTTATACAGGAAGTCAGGACTGGAAAGGTACAACACATACCTTACAAGGTACATTTAGTAAGTACAGAAAGCAGATAACTATACATGGGTGGGGAAGCGGGGGAAGGGAGGGAAGGAAGGGGAAAGCATTGCAGTCTTTTGAGTCATCCTACAGTCAGCTATGGTATATATATATATTATATATATATATATATATATATATATATATACTGTATATATTCATTGCAAAAAACTTTGTTACTGGATCAGTTAGGGTTGTTAGTAAAAGCAAGAAAGTAGGGAAATATGGCATTAGGGTTTCCAGCCTTAATGCTCAGTCCCCACCCTACAGACACCGACAGGCATTGAGGCGTGTCTTGGTCGTCATGAAAGCCCTAACTCCTAGCCCATCCCGCCCCATTCTGCAGACACTGACAAATGTCAGAGGGGTGCCTGCAGGGTCATCGCCCTAACACTCACCCTGCCCATAGTCAAATATGCTAGATGGGCACAGTATATAGGAGAATGGGTTGCTTTTTAGGCTGATGACCCTAAGGCACACCCAGTGACCGTGAAATCACCTTCCGGGCCTGATTAATGAAATGAAAGTGACAGTGTTCATGAGGTGGGGTCCCAAAGAGCCCATGTTGAAAATCTGGTGAAATAAATACCTAAAATACCTAAATGTAACAACGATATCAACATAAGTTCAAAACACCATTGAAATACATTATACTGCACTTATCTTGATTCTTCAGTTTGCGGTTCAGCTTTGAAGAGTGCAGATGTGTCCCACTCCACAGAAGATGACAATGGATGACCTCAGGTGGTAAGTATAGGGCAAGGAGGGGTAAGGTGGTGGGTGCTCAGTGGGAGGGTGGGGATGGTGAGGGGAACAGCGGACAACGAGAGACCATTTTCTTTTTTCAGGAACAAATAAAAAGACATAGGGAGATGGTTTCTTCTTTACAGGGAAACAGTAAATATTATTTGGGGACACTGGGGTGGGCTCACAGTGTCCCACACTGCTGGTGGTATTCCATTTCTGACACAGGATTGGGCCCCCAATGTTGGTAGCTGAATTATAAAGAAGGGACTGCAGAGGGGTGAGGCACATCTGACACAGAGGGTGAGCATCCCAGTGTCAGAATAATGAATGAAATAATGATAATAAAAAACTATATATATATATTAGGTAACCCGTGAAGTGGATGCATGAGGAAGGCACCATCCATTAGACACCTTCCCAGCAAATCCACTCACGTTAATGGACAGGTAGGGTGACGGATAAGGGTGGGAGAACTAGGCGACAGGATGTCACTATATGTACATGCGTGGGTTGGGTGGGAGTGAACATGGGCTTGGAGGGTGGAGAGGCTGTAGGGAGTGGCACTGTGGTTGCCGGGTTGAGCTGCGTCATGGTGGTCGGGATTGGCTAGTGGCTGGGGTGGCTGAGGTACCAGGTTCGGGTCCCGCACTGGTGCGAT
Organism: Neoceratodus forsteri; assembly: GCA_016271365.2. NCBI lineage: Eukaryota > Metazoa > Chordata > Ceratodontiformes > Ceratodontidae > Neoceratodus > Neoceratodus forsteri. The sequence goes on from CM057450.1 coordinate 1,596,996,026, forward strand.
TTTAACGCCCTGCTCGAACCTTTTATTTTTTACTGCTTTCACCTCCCCGACATGCCACCCCTGGAGTTGAGAATCTTTAAGTATTAGGGGGTGTGTGGAAGTGGCTTCAAAGTGCAGGGAGTGTGGGAGGTCACAGCCTGAAAGCAGTAAAATATTTCCTGGCACTGTTGTGCTGGTGCGCTTGGAGTTGTCAGAGTGCCAAAATGTGTTTGGCACTCTGACTGAGCCGATAACAGTGATTGACTTTAGGCATTCGCCGTTATCACGTGAACCCATATGTTAATGAGAATCAGGTGGATGGTACCGCTAGATACCAAGAAAACATAAGGGGGTGCTAGTACAATAAAATACTTGCACACTATATGTAACACAATGTCCACAGGGAGCATATTTTTCAGAAGCTCCAGAGGGGCACCAGTACACACCATCGAAACAGCAGCTCACACTCTGCAAGTGCAGCCAGCAGCATGAGTTCCAACTGCAGCTGCAAACTCAAGAAAATCCCACTGTTCTCATACAGAGAATGCAGCAGCAGCAGTAGTCCTGTCCCTAACCTTGGCACCTGGGATTTTGTGTACCCAGGACAGGTATTTCTGGCCACAGTTGTAAAAAACAAACATCAGAATGTAGCTAAACAGGTACCGTTTAGCTAAGTTCTGATGTTTGTTTTTTGTATTACATTCATTTTTACATACTTTATTTTGTGTCTTTTGCTAACGGGAAAACAAAATGCCAGACAGAACAGAGCTCTGCGAAAATACACCAGGCTTCCTGTGACACTATGTGACCCTGCCTGCGAAAACAACCTTGCTTTCATGTGGGACACAACTTTTCCCAAAGAAAATAATGGGAAAATTAAAACTTTAATAACTTTTGAACTGATTAATATTTTTTCACCAAACCTTCAAAATGCACATTTGTGAGTCAAAGGACTTTCTATCCTAAAAATTTCAGACCACAGCCTAAAGCCATTTCTGAAAACAGCTGCCAAAAATTGGCAAAAACCTGGAAATTTAGGATTTTTGACAGTTTGTATCTCAAGAGACCTATACTTTAGGATTACGCACACCAGATTTCGTGCAGATCCATGCAATGGTTACAGAGTTATAAAGGTTCAAAATTTGGTTTAACATAGAAGTTGGGACTCAACCCTAACTATACTGCTTCTCCACCAGTAAAAAACATATATATATATATATATATATATATATATATATATATATATATATATATATATATACAGTATTTCTGTATATATATATATTTTTATAGAGCTGTTTAGCCCCAACTGCCACCTACACCTGCCATGAGGCCGACCTTCCAGTCCCCAGCCCCATTGTCACCCCTCGTCACAATTGGCAGAGGTCTGCATGATGCGAGACCTGAGGACTGGAGAGGCCCACACTCATGGCAGACATATGCATTCAACTATGGTATAAAAATGCTTTTTTTTATTGAGCTGTTTGGCCCTGATCACCACCTATGCCTGCCATGAGGCCCACCTGCCAGTCCTCAGCCCCATCACCGCTCCCCCATTAGGCTGGCAGGGATTTGCATGGTACAGGACTCAAAGACCACAGGGGCCAGCACTCATGGTGGCTGTGTGTGCCCATAGATTTTGTCCTTTGTGTTGCCCCCTTGTCCTGCCCTCCACCCTAGACATCCAGCAATTCACTGCCTGTTTGTATTTTTAACTTACTGAATAAGCAAATTACAGTCCGCCTGGGTTCCCAAACTGAATGTGAAAAACAAATGCAGCAATACATATGATGTAATATACAGTGTGACCTCGCAAGAGGATTTTTTTACTTGATCTTTCTGTATGGTTGCTGACCTTTGTCACCTGAATTCAAAGAAATAAATCAATAAATTAAATAATGTCATCACCATCATCTTCAAACACCACCAAGGAAGCACCCTTATTAGGAGATATCTGTTGCAGCTGCTCGTCATCACTGCTTTTATGTACAAACTTTTCAGACTGTAAAGTAATGAGCTAGAACAGCTATCTGAAAATTTGCCAAATGTGAAATACAATAACATGTCTAGACAAGAAAAACAGGCTTTGAATTATTTGAAAAATGACAAATCTATTGTGATAAAACAAATGGATAAGGATGGGGTGGTGGTTTTATAGAATATCATGGATTATATTTACGAAGTAAATAGACAACTCTCCAGTACAGCCTTTTACAAAAGGCTGGAGAGTGACCCCACTACATTTTTCAAACACCGCATTGATGAATTTCTGTACGATGCCCTAGAAAGAGGGTGGATAGGTGGTGGTATTAAAAAGTTTTTAGAGGTAGAATACCCAGCTAGGGCGATGATCTACACTCTACCTAAAGTGCACAAGAAATTTAGCACCCCCGCCCCAGTAGACCTATAGTGAGTGGAGTTGGCTCTCTCACTGAGCCTTTATCTCAACATGTTGACCATCATTTGCGACCATTTGTTACTGAGCCAGGCTTGTACATCAAAAATATGACAGACATCCTTAACATTCTGGAAGAAATAGAAGTTGGGGAAAATTCACTTTTTATTATGATGAATGTTAAATCTCTATATTCAAACATTCCGCAGGATGAAACACTGGAAAGTCTTGCCTATTTTCTGAACTCTAGGAGGAATGAAACACAACCTAGTACTGAGGTGTTATTAAAACTGTCAGAATTTGTTTTACAATATAATGCTTTTTCATTTTAGGCAAGTTCTGTCTACAGAACCAAAAGGCAGACCTATGGGTGCAACATTTGCCCCAAGCTTAGCCAATCTCTACATGGGAAGGTGGAAAATACACATGTGAGAGATCCAGATGCTAATCCTATTTTGGAAAATAAGTCTATATAAATGTTTTATTGATGATCTATTTATTATATGGGATGGCACTATGTCAGAATTTGAAGAGTTTGTCTCATATTTGCATTCCTCTAACCCAAACTTGCATTTTTCCTTTGAAGCCAGTACTGAAAGTGTTTGTTTCTTGGACTTGTGTTTTTCTGAGGGAGAGAATGGCAGCATCAGCACTAACATTTATAGAAAACCATGTGACAGAAATACACTCTGGCTCTCTACTTTCAGCCATCCGAAACATCACACAGAACATCCCAAACAGGCAGTTCTTAAGACTGAAAGAAACTGCAGCAGTGATGACATTTTTGAAGTGGCAGCATCAGAACTGACTACTAGAGATGCAGCGGATTTTAATCTGCTGGCGAAGTGAGCGTGAAGTGGCCACTTTCGTTGCGGAGCACAACGTGAAGTGGCCACCACAAAGTGCTCACTTACGCTCTCATTATTACTTATGTTGTCATTATGCCTTAACGCCAAGTAAGGCAAAGTGACAAGTAAATAGGTACCTCCACACATCACATGGCTTACAGTACTGTAAGTCACATGCTTTAGCCAGGCAGGAAGGAAGTGAGTCAGAGAAGCAGTTTCACTTTCTCCTTTGCAGTCAAAGAGGAGAAAGGCTTTGTGGAGAGGAGAGCAGTTTGAGTCACTGGCAGAAAGTGCTTTATTGCCTTTGTGTCTGAAGAAAACAACAGCTTTTTAAAAGCTATATCTTTATTTAGTTTTTGTATTGTGTTTGTGATTTGTTTGGTAGTGAATTTTTTTTGAAGTTTTGTTTTGTGTGTGTGTGACTGTGTGTGTCAGTGTGTGTGTGTGTGTGTGTGTGTCTGGGAGTGTGAGAGTGAGTGTGCCCACCAGGTGAAGGCTAGGCATCGACTGTGGTTGGACTTTTTTATAGTCGGGGTCAGTGACCTATGTGGGAAGGATGGACCCTGGAGAAGGAGAGTCGCTGGCCCGTCGGTGCAGTCAGAGGAGGGAAGTGTGGACATGTGGGGGTGGTCGAGTGATGCTGGACCGCTCCCGACTATTGGGTGTTGCTTCCCCCCAGTGGAAGCAACAGCAGCAGCACCAGTGCCACCGGTGGCTGCTGTGCATCCACCTACTCTGCCACTACCATCATCACCGGTAGCAGCTGTAGGGGCTCCAGCAGCACCACCTCCACCACCTCCACAGCCACAGGAGGTGCCCCAGGAAAATATAGGTGGTGCAAGGACTGTATCTGGTCCCCCCACAGCTCCCCGGTGTGGGAGTTTTTAACTCTGTGGGGGGAGACAGCACAGTCATGGTGTGCCATCTGTGTGGTGTGCTGGTGCACCATGGCCCCCTGGGGACACATTTGGGGACTGGTGGCCAGCGCACCCACATGTTCAACCACCACAAGGCAGAGTGGCAGGCTGCCACGGAAGGGGCCAGGCATCCACCTGCTGGCTCTTCTGTGGCAGTGGCCAAGGATGCTGCAGGGGTTGAAGTTGTGTCTCACTGCTGCAGCAGGAGGAGGGCCAGTACTGCAGCTGTGCACCACCACCACCGCCATTACAGTCATCAGCACCACCCTCTCCACCAGCATCACTACCTGGGTTTCCACCTGCAATGGACCCCGCCACAGTCCCTGCAACAGAGGCCGACATTGCTCTGGTGTGGGTGGCCCTGAGGAGAATAATCAGAGGGTAGGTGCTATGTAGCAGCAGGTTGACACAATCCAACAACAGCAGCAGCAAATACTCACAATGCTGCACTTGCTGCTGGACCACCATGGCATCCCACGGCCACATTAAGGGATTGTTTTCTGGACCCCCACCCCCCCCACTACTGTGCTGTACTGTTTTTGTGTGTTTTTTTTTTTGTTATTTAATAATACACATTTTCCTTTCCAGGGGAATCTTTCTTGCTCCACATAGTGCAATACATTTCTGTGAAAACCGCCCTTAATTTCATTACAGTGTGTCATGTGATGGAGCAATTCCCATTCAGAAAAGCCGCCCACATTCTGCCCCCCTTTCTCCACAATGTTAGGATGTGATTCAAGGGAGAGCGTGGGTGCATGCTCCATTACAGTGAATGTCTGATTGTCCGGCAGCTTTCCAAATGTTTCTTTATGTTATAATGGTCAGTTTGTGGTGAAACGTGTGAGCACATTTCCAGTAAGAAGAGCCTTGTTACTTGAAACGTTCCCACATTTCACCACAAAGTGAACCTTATAACATAATGAAACATTGGGATAGCTGCCAGACATTCACTGTATTGAGCATGCACCCACGCCTCCTGGAATCACATCCCAACATTGTGGAGAAAGGGGCAGAATGTCGGCTTTTTTTAATGGGAATTCTCTGTCATGTGACACACTGTAATGAAATTATGGGCGGTTTTATTAGAAATGTACTGCACTATGTGGAGCAAGAACTATTCCCTTGGAAGTAAGGTGACCACATAGTAGGTTATGTGCATCACCATAACTATGCAACGTGGTGAATCTCTGTAAAGCAGCAGCACGAGGAGGTCACGTGATGCAGTGGTGCTGAGTGGCTGCTTGCTTTGGAGCTCCCGCTTTTCCCCTCTCAAACTTCAACTCTCGTTGAGCCAAAACTACCAATTCACCACTAAACGAGGTCTGAACATCTCTACTGCATCAGGAGTCGACAGTGGGCTCAGATTGGGGTGTAGATTGCCTGCTGGAAGATCGCGATGACAGACACCGAAATGAAGGCCTCAGGAGTCAGGCACACCCCACCTACAACACCAGAAAAAGCCTCAAAGAAAGCCAAAAACTCTGGTTCTAATCCCTCTTCAATCAGCAAAGGTTTAACTAGTGGAGGTCTTAATGTTGCAGTGGGTACTACTTTAACTGAAGAGCATTTTTTGGAGGAGCTTACACCATTTAAAGATACCCTGCAAGAGATCTCAAATGAAATTAAATCGATGAGGCAAGATTATGCTGTCCTCTCGAGAAGGATGGGTGATTCAGAATCCAGAATAGGGTCAGTGGAGAGATGGCAACAGAAAATAGATCCCGAGATTGTCAGGCTTCGCCAGCAAGTCCAAAAGCTCCAACTGAAATCCGAAGACTTAGAAGGGCGTAGTCGGCGAAATAATGTGCTAATTCTGGGCCTTCCAGAACTGGAGGAAGGGGGAGACACAATCAAGTTCGTTCAGCAATTTCTTAATAAGGTCGTGGGTCCCTCGCCTGTTCACCAACAATACCATGTGGAGCAGGCCCACAGATCTCTCAGACCCAGGCCTCCCCAAACACCCCCTCCCAGACCCCTAATTATCAAATTTCTGAGTTACCTGGACAGACAGCACGTTCTTGTTAAAGTCAAGCAACTGGAAGCAGTCTTGTGGAATGGAGCCATGTTGAGGATCACCCAGGATTTGCCCAGAGAGGTTCAATTAAAACGTGCAGCATTTCACCCAGTAGTGAGCAAATTGATTGCTGCTGGAAAGGCTTTTCGCATGATCTACCCTGCAAGGCTGTCGGTACAGGTGGAGAGTGTCTGGTATTCTCGATACCCTGAAGAGGCAATGGCTGAGCTATCTAAATTACTACCTGACCTGTTTAAGGGACACTCTGTAAAATGACTGAGGAACAAGTCGGGAGAAGGCATAAGTTTGAACTGATCGCAAGCTGAAGCAAGAAGCATTTGTGCATTTTAACTCCTGTTTTCTAATCCCTTGAGTTTGGCTGGTTAGGTTTTTCACTTACTGTGCAGTCGTTGAGTTTGATTGGGCTGTCGGTACTCCTGGGGATGCTTGCCTCCACTTTCAGTGGGGGATACCTCCCGGGACCCAGCGTGGTGATGGGCCTGGTAGTGGTAGGCCGCGAGGCCTAGTCGGCCTGTCTCTGAGCCCCGACGCGTCCTTGCCTCTCGATCCACTAGGGGGAACTAGTGGGGAAGGGCGCAGTTTCTGGAGGGCCTATTTGTGGTCGGACTGATTTGGTCCGTCAGGTTTTGGTCCCTATCGATTTCCTTTAATTTTCGGTCCCCATTGAGCTGGTTCGAGAGGACAAGGACCTTCACACCTACTCCCAGGTAACGCTACCTGCCTCATTTGTCTTTTGGGCTGGGAGTGGTCTCAGTATTTTTTCTATTAGAGACAGTGCCCCTTCGTTAACGGAGGTGGGGGCGGGAAGACTTGGAGGCAGAATAAGACGGTACCATGCCTTACGACCTGGTAGGGAGTTTTTGGGTACCCCTCAGGCGTAATATTGTAATAGGTGCTGTTCTCCTAATAGTTGGAGGGCTGTTGGTTTGGGTTGAGGACCTTAATCTGGATGTTTTGTGGGATCTTAGTATTATAAGGGGTAACCTGGGGTACCCTAAGCGGAAGAAAGTATTGGGATGATTAGATCTGTTTTTGACATTTTGGTGGTTGATATTTGGAATTGGGTATGTAACGTTCACTTCTCAACGTTATGGGGGTGGGGGATATTGCCTACAGATATAATAACTGTTTTTTGTGGGAGCTGCTACTTAACCTTGTTAATTGTATCTTATTTGATTTCAGTATCAAAGTCTGGCGGCCCCTTAGTGTCACTTGTTCGATTTTTTTCTTCTTTATCAGAGAAGACATTTTGGGGTATGTTGGGGAGGGGTTTGGGGGTGTCACCACTGCATGGAGTGAGATGGTATCGCAGGGGTTAACTGGTGTGGAACTATTTTGGGCCTCAGAATATGGCTAGTCGTACAATTAAATTGATCAGTTGGAACGTGAGAGGGATCAGGGATGTTAAGAAGAGATCCCGTATTCTGATTAACTGCTTGGTATTGGGAGCTGACATCTTATGCTTGCAAGAAACCCATATTACAGTAGCTGAAAGCAACATTTTGAAAGTCAGAGGCTTCTCCCAAATTTTTGTAGCTGGTGACTCATCGGAGGCCAGGGGAGTGGCTGTCATGATAAAGAAAAACATACCTTTCAGTCCGACGAAGGTTACTCAAGATCCAGAAGGTAGATATATACTGGTGCTTGGATCTCTTTATAACTCTCCAATAGTCCTAGGTTCAGTGTATGGTCCAGTAGGAGGAATGTTAGCTTTGTCATGCAGTTAATTGATAAACTCAGTTCCTTTGCCAACCCTTTGATCCTAGGAGAGATTGGAACATAGCCCCTACCAGGAGCTGGATAAAACTCTCAGACCATTAAGACCGTTGCTACCGCCACAATTGGCGTTGAGTGATATGAGCAATATGTTGGGCCTAGTAGATCCCTGGAGGACCCTCCACCCCCTTAATAAAAGTTACACCTTTTTTCCCACTTCATAATTCCTGGCATGTTAGACTATTTCTTAATATCTACCTCTCTCATGACTAAAGTTCCCTCGGCAGGTATTGAACCTATAGTAATTTCCGATCACGCGTTAGTCTGGTTCAAATTCTCTCCCCAGTCCTTAATGTGCCGCGACACGATTTGGAAACTTAATACCCAGCTATTAAAGGAAGAACACTCTCACCCAGATTAGATCTCTTATCAGTGACTATTTGGACACCAATCGGGGCTCAGTGACCAGGATGGATATTCTTTGGTGCTCACTAAAGTGCTTTCTGAGGGGTGAACTTATCAAGATCTCCTCCAGAAGAAAGAAACTCAGGTCCCAAAATCTCATTTCCCTCTCAAATCAGATTAAAATAGCAGAGAATTTGCTGATTACTTCCAATTCACTGAATAATTTAGAACATTTGCACAAACTTAAAAATGAATACGAAGGGCTGATTCGGGAAAAGACGGAGTTTGCTCTACTGAGAACCAGGGCTAAATATCTGGATCAGGGGGAAAGACAGAGTAGGCTCCTGGCATTGAAACTTAAAGAAATAGAGAATTCTAGGTTGATTCCAGCCCTGGAAGATCAAGACGGGTCCGTTAAAACAGAGCCTAGAGATATTGCGGCAATCTTTAAAGAATTTTACCAAAACTTATACAGCACCAAAGCATCCCCCTCTTCTCACTCAGGTTTAGGGGAATTATTCCGGTCACTGGTACTCCCTCGCCTCTCAGAAGATCAGGTAGCCTCTCTCTCTTTGCCCCTGTCCCAGGATGAGGTGGAACAGGCCATTCATAGTCTCTCGCCAGATAAAGCTCCCAGCCCGGATGGGTTTCCTGCCAACTTTTATAAGGTCTTCTGCCAAGACTTGGCCCCCTTGCTCCTGGAATTGTATAACTATATTTTATCAGCTGATACTCTGGACCCATCCTTACTGGAGGCTATCATCATTCTGATCCCCAAGTGACAAAGCCCTCTCTGAATCCGGCCAATTATAGACCTATTTCGCTGCTCAACTGTGATATTAAAATTTTGTCCAAGATTCTGGCTTCCGCATTAAACAGGTGTGGACCTCACTCTTGAGCAGTGAACAAGTAGGATTTGTACAGGGCAGGTCAGTGGCGGACCATATCAGATCGCTTTCTCACGTTTTTGGGGCAGCTCAAACTTCCCAGGTCCCTATGGAGTTGGTAGCTCTGGACGCGGAGAAGGCGTTTGACCGAGTTAACTGGGAGTTTTTATGGTACACTATGTCCAGGTTCGGTTTTCCGGAGGAGTTCATGTGTTGGGTGAAAACACTATATAAGTTCCCCACGGCAAAGATCTATTGCAATGGGATCCTCTCGTCTTCCATTCAACTACATTCTGGGACCCGACAAGGTTGCCCCTTATCCCCGTTCCTCTTCAATCTTTACCTGGAACCCCTGCTGCTTAGCCTTAAAACTGCCTCAGGGATCCAGGGATGCCCCGTCCTCAACCAGACTCCTAAGATTTCAGTGTATGCGGATGACATCCTTTTGCAGTTAGCTAACCCAGCTGATTCCCTGCGGGTGGTAATGGAGATAATAGCACAATTTGGAGAATTATCTAATTATAAACTTAACCTGGCAAAGACGGAGATCTTCCCCCTTAATATGCATCTTACTCGGGCTTCTGTGTCCCATCTGGACATGAAGTGGACCCCATCTTATTTAAAATATCTTGGCATTTATCTGGCATGGGATCCTACTCTAATTAAGAAGCTCAATTTAGAGGATCTGCTAGATAGAATTAAGTCTGATTTGCAAAGATGGGAAACTGCCATATCAGTGGCGCCGGATAAGCATTGTCAAAATGAACGTCCTACCCGTCTCTTCTACCCCCTGAATCACCTAGACATCTGGTTACCTAAGTCCTTTTTTAAAAAGGTCCATTCGACCCTGATTGACTTTATTTGGAACCATAAATCTCAGGCGAGCTTTCTATAAACTATGCCTACCTAAAGATATGGGGGGTCTTAGACTGCCGAATTTCGAATTCTACTACTGGTCTAGTCACCTAGTCAAAGCAGGGAAATGGTTAGGGGATTTGGAAGATACTTACTCTCCCATATGGTTGAATCTGGACCTTGACCTCATCAAACAGCATAATATAGACCCCACTAGTCTTTTTTACTGTCGTTTTGCATCTCTTCCCAGAGAGATTCGGGACTCCCCAGTGGGCGCCACAGTTAAAGTACTTAATCAACTTTATTCCACTGCCAAAATCAGATATATTTGGGACCCTGGTCAGCCATTGATGTGTAATCCCAATATTAGGATAGGGACCAAACCGTTAGTTCCTAAGTGGCTACCCCAAATACAAGGGCTTTCAGTGGAAGATCTTTATGTGCAGGGTAGGCAGGGCTCAATAGCTGATCTATTGTTGGTTTTGAACATCCCCACTAATGCCCTGTTCAAGATATATCAACTAAAACACCTGGTCGATAAAGAGTTTGGATCAGCAGTATCCTCCTCAACTGTTAAGCCGCTATTAGCGGAGGTTAAAAGTTATCACGGTTAAACCCCATGGAATGTCCAAACTGTACACTTACCTCCTGAGGCTTGTTCATCCCATCCCTCTAACTGGCTCTAAATCCTGGCCTTTACCTCCCTCAGGATCTCCGTTTGCATGGGGACAAATCTGGAAAGATTTGTACATTTACAATACCTTAGACAGGAATAGGTTGATCCAATACTTTATAGTCAATAACATGTATATTACACCAGTGCTGAAATCGAAATTTGACCATTCCGTTCCCCCAAAATGTTTCAGGTGTGGGACAGAACAGGGTAACCTTCCTCATATTTTCTGGCACTGCTCTAAGATTGCTCCTCTCTGGAAGGCCATTGAGGACAACTTAGATCCCATATTAGGTTTGAAAGACCTTTTTACAGTAGAGGTTTGTATCATAGGGGACTACACAGGTATCAAGGTTAGGGAAAGGAAATACCATATGGCTCTTATTTCTATGGCGGTTAAGAGGCTAGTCCTTCGACACTGGACAGATGGTCTTGAGATTTCATACCTAGATTGGGTGGAGGAAATGTCTCAATGTTTTAAAGTGGAGAAATTGATTGCTAATATTAGATCCTCCCCAATGGCCTTCCAGAAGAAATGGGAGAAGTTATATGCTCTGTATCTCCACTGACTGAGATCCCATGACTTTTAGAACAACAGGGTGAGGAAGAACACTCTTTCTTTCTCTGAGCTTCCTGACTCCTTCTTATTTCCCTTCTACACTAATTCATAACCTCTCGCCCAGCTAGTTTGTATGATCTGGCTTCCGGCCTGCATTCGGATTAAGTATATTTATAATACTTAATTACTTGAGTCAGTTTACCATCTCTTCTTCAGTGGTGACACCTCATTGGGGAGGGGTTTGATGTTTTGGCTTTTCCTGTTTGCTGTTTTCTAGTTTCCCTTTGTACCCCCTTTTTTTTCTTTTTTTCCTTGCCGGTTCTTACCTGACATCTTATTCTGGGCTATACTGAATATTTGTATCATGTTCAGATGTTACTGGTTAAATGGATGTAACTACAGTTGGAAATCAATAAAAAGAGAATTTCAAAAAATAAAGCAGCAGCACAACAATCTGTTGAGAACTCTGACCTATATTTTTTTAATGCTATGTTACAACTTCCTTTACTTACATCCTGACTGGAATGATACGAGAATTTCCAGTAGTTGAGTCTGCTGTACTATCTTTTTTCATGTGTGAAATAATGAAAGGAGCATTCCTTTTAAATTGGTGCTGATCAGATCTTTGTTATTGTTTTCCTCTGCTTTTCTCCATCACATCAGTTAGTTGTTATATATCACTTCTGTTGTTAATTAACAGTTATGCAGCAGGCAGTGTTTTATGACACCATGGAACAATTTTTATTGAAAAGCAGCTGCAAATAAATACAAACCTGGTCAGAACAATATTGAAAGGCGTGCTCATTTTTATTTTCATACATTAAAAAAGTAGTCAACTAAGTAAAGCAGACAGAAATTATGAAAAGCGTATCATTCAAGTCATGACTCGGAGGTAATTAGTGGCTGTGAAAGTAGCATAAAAAGTACAGTTCAAAACTGTCATGACATTCTTGCAATGCTGCTTTAATTGATAATGTCAGTATGACATCATGAGCTCACAACAATCACACAATACACAAAATGCATCCACAGAATTAATGGCTCACTCAGTCATACCTTGTGTGCAGAAAATTGACAAGTGGTAACCCAGTGAAATGGAAGTGTTTCAGCACGTACAAAGTCCCCCAGAATTAATTGAGCACTCAGTTATGTGTGCTGTGGTGTCACAGAGTCCCCAGATTTTTTTCTGTATGCCCAAAATGCATCCACCTTGTGTGCAGAAAATTGACAAGTGGCAACACAGTGAAATGGGAGTGATTCAGTACATACAAAGTCCCCCAGAATTAATGGCGCACTCAGCCATGTGCGCAGTGGTGGCACAGAGTCCCTCAATTTTTCCTGCATTTCCAAAATGCATCCTCCTTTTGTGCAGAAAATTGACAAGTGGTAACATAGTGAAATGAGAGTGTTTCAGCACATACAAAGTCCACCAAATTAATAGCATGATCAGTCATATGCTGATAAGTAATAAAAGTTTATTTTTTATACAGGTAGCAAATGGTAACACATCATTGGGAAGAATCCCGTTTTCAAGATGGACCTGTGTCAAATTTCATTATAAAATAAATACAGTAACAATACCTTATAAAAAGATGCACAAGACATACAAATAGCTATACATAAGTAAATACTAGACATAATAAAAAAAATCAAACGGCCTGCCATTAACCAGAAACAGAATACAGTCAATTACCCCCTTATCTAGACAATAGTCAAGTCAAAGACTCTAATCGTTACATATACACTTCATTTTCAGATCATATCCAATCACATCCTTAAACTGCTTAAAATTTTGTATTTTTCTCTCCTCAACCTCTATGGGAGCCCACAGATCAGCCACTTTTCAACCAAAAATCATTTCCCCATATCTATTCATTAATTTAGATATTACGAAAGACTTCCTCTCATTTCTTCTAAGATTATGTTGATGTCCATGGGTAACATATAACAGGTTTTCTACTAAATACCTGGGAGACTGTTTATGGACCACCCCATGAATTTGTCTAATCCATTTTTGATCCCTTTTCTGCTCTAGGTGAGGCCATTGTAATAATGCATACATATCACAATGATGCAAATGTCTGTCACAATTTAATGTAAATCTGGCACTTTTATAGATCTCAGTTCTGTTTTATTAGCCATGCCAAATATATGGCTACCATAGTCAACACATGGGATAATTAGTTGTTTTATAACATCCCCTCGCATTTTCTGATCCATACAATAATTTGACCTCTGAAAAGCTCCCAACTTGTTGTTTATTTTAGATACCAAATCCTTAATATGGACATCAAACTTTAAGTTTTGGTCCATATAAACCCCCAGGTATTTATAGAATTCGACCTGTATCAATATTTCATTATTTCATGTTTTTATAAAAAATTTATATAGATTTAAATTTTCATTCCCTCTGGTTGAGAATATCATGGTATTTGTTTTTTTAACTGTTTAAATCTAACTTTGATCTCCTCAACCAAGTTTCCAGAGTACTGAAGTCTTTTTGAAGATGTTCTTCCACCACCTGTATTGTTTTCCCACTTACCAATAAAACAGTATCATCTGCCTACATTCGTAAGGCCGAATAATTTACTAGTTTAGGAACATCATTTACATACATTATGAATAATAAAGGGCCCAAAATTGAGCCTTGTGGGACTCCCCTTTTCATAAACCCTGGATTTGAAAGAACATCTCCAATCTGGACTTGCTGCTCCCTTTCTGTTAAATATGACTGGAGCCAGGGAAGAGTTTCTTTATCAATCCCCAGCCTCAACATTCTTTCATACAAAATGTTGTGATCAAATGGTGTCGAAGGCCTTGGAGAGATCCACGAACACAGCGCCCACCAAGCCACCTCCATTTAACTGGGAGGCTATGATGTCAACCAAATCAGTGAGCGCAGTGTCCGTGGAATGGTCCCTTTGGAAACCCGACTGATAGCAGGACAGGAGAGAATTCTCTTCCAAATAATTACTCAGCTGTTTCTGGACTAATCTCTCCAAGACCTTCAACAGGACAGACAACAACGAGATTGGCCTATAATTTGTTGGCTCTCCCATGTAGCCACTTTTATATATCGGGATAACTTTTGCTCGTTTCCACATAGTTGGAAACCTTCTATTTAATAAGCTCCAATTAAAAAGTCTTGTTAGTATTGGGGCTTTTACCTTGAGGGAATCTTTTAAGAATCTATTTTCTATCAGATCCAACTCAGAGGCTTTATTTATTTTTAGATTCCTTAGCTCTTCCTTTACCTCTCTACAGGTAATTACTCTAAATCTAAAATTTGTCCTAGTTTGGGACCAATGTTCCTTAATCCATTTTCCTCAGAACATCCAGAAGGAATTTGAATATCTGGGAGTGTGATAAAGTATGTATTTAGCCTCTCTGCTGAACCTGTGGATGACAGTAATATATCATTTTCCCTAATTTGGATAGGTTGTTTATTTACCACTGGATGCTGAAAAGACTGTATCAAGTGCCAATATATTTTTGGGTCTGTACATTGTTCAACCTTGGTCTTATAATATGTTTGTTTTGATAATCTAATATTGAATTTAAGTAAATTTATTTATTTTTTAAATTTCTCCCAATCTTTTATATCCAGGGGTTTTATTTGCTTTTTTCCATAAACTGTTCTTATATCGGATATTTTGTTTTATTTTATCTGTAATCCAAGGAACATTTGTTTCCTTATTTATTCTAATTTTAACAGGGGTGATTTCATTACATACCTGGATGAACAATGAAGTAAATTCTTCTACAGCCCAATCCAGTTGAGGTATTAAGAATAGTCTATCCCATCTAACATTCCTCAATTTATACAGAAATGCTTCTTTACTATATTTACTCATATTACGCAACCTTACTGTACTATTTATCACATTCTTTAGATTTCTTTTTTTAAGACCATCCATCCCCCATGAACAAACAATGGAGCAATGATCCCCAAATATGGGTTGCTTCACAGCCATAGATGTTATCTGAATTCAGAGCAAAAAAAAAAAAAAAAATGGTCAAAATGTTTCCCTCATTCATGAAGGAAGTTTTCCTAGTAGAAAAGGCAATATTTTGGTTCAGATTTAATGGGCTAAACTATTCCTTAATGCATTTCCCTTAGTTTGTTCCATGCAGCATTAAAATCACCCACTAACAACATTTCAGAGCCCAAGGAGAGTAAATGTAACATATGAGTCAATTTATCAAAATCAGCAATTCTAACCTATGGAGGAATAAATTAAACACAAAACCAATTTCAAATCTTTAATATTCAGTAGGATACATTCAATCATACCTAATTCACCCATAAACAGCACATGAAATTGTCCTAAATCATATTTCAGATATAGTAACAAACTCCCCCCTTCCCCTCACTATCTCTCCTATACACTGCATACCCTTGTAGCCCAATTTCCTCATCACTTATTTTTGGGGTCAGCCATGTTTCAGTCAGAGCTATGATGTTTGGGTTTTCTGAGGCCTCCCATACTCTTAACATATCCACCTTATTTTTCAGGCTTCTAGCATTATCATATATTATTTTACAAGAGGGGGGAGAAGGCCCAGGATTTAGTTCTATATCCCTTCCCATTATCAGTATCAAATAAATGTTTGTTTGTTTATCCAAACATTTAAAGTGCATAGGTAGTGTAAAAGCCTGATACATGACACAGATTCCTTACCACCACGAAGGGTTATGCTTTTTGATCTTATAGGGACATTTGTCCTCCTGCATTCCCTCCATTGATGCCTTGAGCATATTATTGGGCGTGATCCTCAGTATTCTGTTCTTTAACTTTATTTGTAATGGCAGGACATAATACTAAACATAAAACAAACAATACACCCAAATGTTTAAAACACCCATTTTATGGTTTTAAAAGCTAAAACAATTTAAAACAGTACCCTAAAACAATAACTTGGTCTAGGGAAGGAAAAACTGACTTTATACTAAACTATCCTCTCACCCAAAACCAAATATATGCAAACCTCCTTTTAAATTTGGTAAAAAACAAGCTTCTCTCTTACACTCCGTTTCTCTTCTGAGTGGCACTCGCACCACTCATGCACATGCCACTCTTGTATGACGCCGTGGCAGCCTTACTCTTTAAACTTGTAAACTGTCCTCCTCCTTCTGCGTTGCACAAGCTCAACACCCACCCTCTCACAGCTGATGTGAGTTACAAACACAAAAATATGGAGAGAAAGCACTGGCACAGTCTAGTCTCAGGATACTTTTAGTTTTAAAGTTTTAAAACACAGCACAAAGTTCAATCAGCTCTTGCTTGCTGCAGTTCTTGTTTGAATTGGCGTACCTGACCACAGAGCTGTAGCATGCTCTTTAAACTTGTAAGTTTGCAGTGGTGGCACAGAGTCCCAGATTTGTTCTGCATGCCCAAAATGCATCCTCCTTGTGTGCAGAAAATTGACAAGTGGTAACACAGTGAAATGGGAGTGATTCAGCACACACAAAGTCCCCAGAATTAATGGCGCACTCAGTCATGCACACAGTGGTGGCACAGAGTCCCCAGATTTTTGCATGCCCAAAATGCATCCTCCTTGTGTGCAGAAAATTGACAAGTGGTAACACAGTGAAATGGGAGTGATTCAGTACACACAAAGTCCCCAGAATTAATGGCGCACTCAGTCATGCACACAGTGGTGGCAAGAGTCCCCAGATTTTTCTGCATGCCCAAAATGCATCCTCCTTGTGTGCAGAAAATTGACAAGTGGTAACACAGTGAAATGGGAGTGATTCAGCACACACAAGGTCCCCAGAATTAATGGCGCACTCAGTCATGCACACAGTGGTGGCACAGAGTCCCCAGATTTTTCTGCATGCCCAAAATGCATCCTCCTTGTGCAGAAAATTGACAAGTGGTAACACAGTGAAATTGGAGTGTTTCAGCATATAAAGTCCCTCAGAATAAAATGATGACCGTGAGCATCCTGTTGCTGGTCCAATGTGTTCTGCGAGGCGATTCGAGCAAATGCGATGTGATCATCTCAAATGGATGGAAGGGTGCCCTTTGTCTGTACACTAATAGTAGCCTTGGTGAGTAGATATATATATATAGATATATGTTTGCGTATTTTGTAGGTGAGGAGGGTTGACATGGACATGTACTCAGGGTATTGTTCTGTATCACAGGTCACAGAAACTGTTGGTGTGCACATTCCACTGCGCAATGAGAATTTTTGCATTGAAATGGAAATGGATAACTCTCAAGCACATGAAGGTGAGTATTTATTTTTTTGGGGGTGGGGAATCATATTTGCAGGTTTGTCTGTAATGGTTCTTATTTTGTTACTTCTTCACAGATTTCATCAGCATCCTTCTCGAGTCCGGTTGTTAATGATGGTCATGGTCATCTAATGAAATGACTTCTGCATGTTGCATGTGTGCCCAAGCCCGGGGGAGGGGAGTGCCTGATGTTGAAGAACTTTTTTGGATAAGGCCACTTTGACAGAACAACAAAGCATCTGGAAGTTTCCTAAAAAAGAAATTAATGACTTCTTACAACTTAATTGTTATTTGTCCCTCCCTGGTTCTCAATCTCAGGTTAAGGTTTATATTTCAAACCCACATCTTGTCAACTAACACAACCTGTGTGCAATATTTGCTGCAGTCTTTCCAAAACAATGAAACAGATTAAATAAAATCTTCATACTTGCCAGAATGGATTTCACATGGATATTCCATAGGTTCTTCTCTGTACAGTACAGCTGCAGTACCATATCCACTGAGTTTTAGCGATGGAGACTTTTTTTGGTTAACCTGTAAAAAAAACAAAATAAGTGTACCGTATGTGTTTTACCATTGCGGCTCTGAAAAGCTACAGAAAACAAAACATACAACTAAAGGAAGTGAAACAAACAAATGAGTACACATACTCACTTTATGGTTTAAATATTAAGAAGCTTTGTGTCTCTGGCTGATGGATGTGGTGGTCGGACAGACTCATGCTCAGCGGTGGCAGTGGCTAACATCAGTCCCAGTGGTGGTGGTCTGGGGGTCAGACAGACTCCTGCTCAGTGGTGGCAGTGGCTAACATCAGTTCCAGTGGTAGTGGTCCTGGGCTCAGATAGACTCATGCTCAGTGGTGGCAGTGGCTAACATCAGTCCCAGTGGTGGTGGTCCGGGGGGGCAGACAGACTCATGCTCAGTGGTGGCAGTGGGTAACTTCAGTTCCGGTGGTAGTGGTCCTGGGCTCAGATAGACTCATGCTCAGTGGTGGCAGTGGCTGACATCAGTCCCAGTGGTGGTGGTCTGGGGGGCAGACAGACTCATGGACAGTGGTGGCAGTGGCTAATATCAGTCCCGGTGGTGGTGGTCTGGGGGTCAGACAGACTCATGCTCAGTGGTGGCAGTGGCTAACATCAGTCCCGGTGGTGGTGGTCTGGGGGTCAGACAGACTCATGATCAGTGGTGGCAGTGGCTAACGTCAGTCCCGGTGGTGGTGGTCTGGGGTGGTACACCGCCTTTTAACAAGTTCAGTTAAAATCTGCCAACATTAACCACATCATCATCCTCATAAAGAAAGCTGCCCTCACAGTCATCTATGTCTGAAGTCTGACCACTGGGAAATTCTTTCTCCATTGTGTCATCATCTACATCAGTGGTGGGTCATTTCAGGCAGCCACGGCCAGTGCCACAAGGATGGTCTATTTCCACATCACCAAAACCACCATGAATAGGCCGGGGTACGAATACCAAGGTTGTAGTCTGTGCTGGTATGTGCCTCTCATTCATTTTAATGAATGTTAGCAAACTAACATTTGCAGGAGACAGGTTTGTCTGATGATCCCTGACTATTGCACCTGCTGAGCTGAATACCCTGTCAACATTTACACTGGAGGGTGGGTATGTGAGGTACTTCAGTGCCACTGCAGTCAGCTCTAGCCATTCACTGACCTTTCTACTCCAGTACAAAAGAGGATCTACAGTTATTGTTAGATGCCTGTTTTCAGACAAATATGACTCAACCATTCTCTGAGCCACTAAGTCCAGTTGTGGATGCATCCTGTTCTCCGAATCATTTATTTCACAAATACCCACTTGGGACAAAGCCTTCCAACGCGGTTGACGCAACCACTTTGGATGACAGACCACCTTGAACTGCTGTCCCCTTCCCCTTGCAGGATATGCTTGATAGTCCTACAGGTACACCTTCAGCCAGATTATGCTGCTGAGGTTTGCTGACCTTGGCACGTGACTTCTGTGCCCCATGAACCAAGCGCACCAGTTGACCACTGATATTTTTTACCTGTTCAGGCCCTCCCTCCAGTACTGATACAATTCCACGTTTGTATCATGGGTCCAGCATTGTTGCTATGGCAAAGTTGTCACTATGCTGAATGCTTACAAGGTGACAATTCTGGTCAAATACTGTCAGCATGTGTTGCAGCAACATACTGCTACCACCGTCTCTGGCAACATCAAGACCATGCTGTACATTCACCAGTGCCTGCCTCAGCACCTGCAGCAGTGGAATTGTTTGGCTAATGGAGGCAGACATGCCACTCACTGCCTGTGTGGCATGTTCAAAAGGCCACAAAATTGTTATTACAAGGTCCATGAGGTGCCACTGTTCAGTCTGCATAGACATGGAGGCCAGGAACTGTCACAGCTAGTGTGCATCACAAGATATTCTGAGATGGCTTTGTATTGTTCATACAACCTCTGTCATGTATAAAGTGGAGTTCCATCGGTGACAACTTCCAGCTTTAAGAGGTGCTGAGGCAGGCTGTTTTGTATCTGCAACTGCCGGTTGGTCACAGGCCTTTCAGATCTTGAAAAGTGACAACAGATACGTCGTGCAATGGTCAGCATTTCCTTTACATCAGGGTGCTGCAGAAACTCCTGCACCACAAGATTTAAACAGTGGGCCATGCATGGAACACGAAAACAAACACCATTTGGGATGCATTTCACCACATTTGACCCATTGTCACTTGCTATGAACCCAGCTCTCAGGGACAGAGGTTTAGCCATTTGTCAATTTCAGTCAGTACCACAACCAACATGTTCTCACCAGTGTGAACAGGTCACATTCTTGCCTGTAGCAATCGTTGCATGCTGTCCAATTCCTGGAAGATTGCTACGCGACAATCCACCTTACTGCACTTATTATTCACTACCAACGTCACAAACAACTCCCGCATCTGCACCCAGTGTGCAGTTATACACAAATATGAACTCCCTGCTGTTTTGCCACTTGTCCACATATCCATACTTAAATGGATGAATGGAGAGGAGGAATGTTGAAGGGCATGTCTTACTGAGTCGGACACAGTGCGGAACAACTCGGGGACAGCACAGGTAGAAAAGTATGTCCTGGATGGGACTTTCCATTTTGGACAGGCACGTGCAGCAAACTGCTGGAACCCAGAATTCTCCACAAAGAAGAAGGGCAAAGATCAATTGCCAGCATTTCTGCTACAGCAGCATTAAGTTCACGTGACACTGTGTTATTGGTGCTTCAGCTTATGCGCAAAACACTCTTGTAAGTGGGCTGACTTAAACATTTTACTCAGGGTGTGATCACAAATGGTTGTGCTCTGTGATGAATGGCATTGGCAGGGGTGGAGTGTGGACATTTGATAAAGATGATGACAACCCCAGAAATGCAGTTATTTTGCCAGATTTGCCAACCGGGGTTGATGTGCCACTTGCACTAGACATACTGCATTCACCACCACCACCACCACCACCACCACCACCACCACAAAACTGCTACTCTCACCAGCACTGGACAACATTTCAAAGTCATTATGGTCCTCCACCTCATCATGCCTGTAGTAATCTCTGCTCTTATTACCACACTACTGCACATGTTTAATTTACTACTGGACTTAACAGTCATGGGAAGGGGATGACATGCTCGCTATGGTTGCGGTGGACGGGGTGAATGCCCACTGTGGTATTAGCTGCCAGCTTGTGCTGGGTCCGCAGTGCCAAGTGCCTATTCTTAAGATGTGTATGCTGTCCTCCTGTGCCCAGATGGCTCCCCTTTTTACCTTGACTCACACGCACATGGCAAACCTGGCAGATTGCAACTGACTCATCATTTGCATCTTGAACAAAAAAAATCCCAAACAAGGGATTGTGATGTTCTGCTTTTAACATGTCCATTATGTGGCTTATTTAAGTCCGTTATTTTAAGCACTGAAGTGGGGAGGGGGGCATGTGATGTTTCAGGCACTGCACACCTGGACTGCAACTGACCACCATGACTACCTACCATATTTATTACTGGGTCATCATCATCAACTAAAACCAGTAGATCACAAGTTTTTACAGGACGGGGATTCCTGCAAACAGACTCAGACACAGCCACTTTGAACTTCTTTTTCTCCGGTTACCAACTAGGGTCAATTACATCATCATCATATTCATCAACGTGACACACATCCACATCTTCTGCTTGGATGCAGGCATGTGGACTGCATGTTGCAACAACAGCAACATCATCATCATCCTCACATTCATCATCAGCATCTACACCTCCATCACCTGATATTTTTTCACCACACTGTGAATTACTGCATGGAAAATGCGTGACATTAACTGCCACTGTTGACGGAATATCACATTGTATACTATCATTGACATGATTATCAGAATCCTCAGGTTCAGTTACTGGGATGTTACTGGGAAGTATGACATCATCTACGCTGCCACTCACTTGCACTGCTCACACTCACTATTTTTGGATATGGTACTCTGGTCGGAATTTGAACTTGATGCACCAATACTAATACTACCACCACCACTAACACCAGTAACACTAACACCACCAGCAGGGAAAACATCATCTCCTCCAACTATAAGTGAAGCTACTGATTGGGCTGTAAAAAACATTGCAGGAAAAATACCTTTCCTCACATCAGCAATGCACTTCTGCGTCTGCGTACTACCATGTCCACAGTCTATCTTACTGCCAGCATTGCCATGGGGAGAACCAGCTTTGCTTGCACGTCTCTTTGTAGGCATTTTGGGGGATCAACCACAATATTATAACCAAATTTAGATTTTGATACCTTCATTCTCTGATTGGGGGGATGCTGGATGTGAAGCAAAAAAAAAACAACTGTAGCTTCAGCAACAGATAAGAGACTAGTCTGTCATGTAATGAAAACAACTTCAGTAACCAGTGGTGCTGATGAGATCACAAAAACAATCCAATCTGGTAAAACATTCCTTTTGCTGGTGGGGGTGAGGGGAGCACTGACTGCAGATTTTTACGGCAGTACAAGCAGCAAAACAAAGAACAGATACCACGATCGCAGTACAAAATCAGGCAGCTGCAGTGGATAACAGGAAAAACAAAGGTACCATGTGCTCTGGAGATTCGGTGGTGCTCTTGCAGAGTTTACAAACTCAAAACATGAAAAAGAGAAAAAGCAGGCACTCAAAGTACTGAAATTTCCAGTGAAATAGTTTAATAGGATGGCAGAATGCCTTACAGACCAAGCCCTGCGCTTTAACCCTCAAGTGGGTCTTCCTAATGTGCAGATCTAATACACCCACAAACATGACAGTACTGGCTAAATCCCATCAGTCATAAATTATTTTACAATATATTACAAAACACACTCATCCTGAATAAGAAGAATCCTATACATTTTATACATTTAAATAAATGGAAGTGAACAAAATAATAGATAGAAATGGAGGAGAAATAAATTGGAAACACGATATATATTTTCTATCTATTATTTTGTTCAGTTCCATTTATTTAAATGTATAAATGATAGATTCTTCTTATTCAGGATGAGTGTGTTTTGTAATATATTGTAGAATAATTTATGACTGATGGGATTTAGCAAGTATTGTATTTATTGAAAAGATGATAGCATTACGCTAATAGATGAACAAATAACAGTACTTGAGCTTAGGATTGATTTGTATTGTTTTGAATAACTTTAAAAGTATTTGTGAAGTATCTCTTTAAATTTTTCATGATTAATTTGATTGTGTGTTATTCTGTGTACTATAAATGATGTCGCGTTTGTGGGTATTTTAGATCCGCCCCTTAGGAAGACCCACTTCATGGTTGAAGTGCAGGTCTTGGTCTGTAAGCCGTTCTGCCATCCTATTAAACTATTTCATTGGAAATTTCAGTACTTTGAGTGCCTGCTTTTTCTCTTTTTCATGTTTTGAGTTTGTAAACTCTGCAAGAGCACCACCGAATCTCCAAAGCACATGGTACCTTTGTTTTTCCTGTTATCCACTGCAGCTGCCTGATTTTGTACTGCGATCGTGGTATCTGTTCTTTCTCTCTTTTTTAGCTGCAGTGGATAGCGGGTTCACACTGCTGCGCCTGCAATTACACTAGTCTGTGACACAAAAAAAGGTGTATTATTTGATGTCACGCAACACCGCACACACACTCACAAACACACACAGAACAGTTTGTCTACAATGGTGAACGAGTAATGCGTAGCAAATTGAAAAGTTCAGTAATATGCCACGTATTGTAATGTAAACAACCTGAAATTCTGAACTGCTGCACCAGATCCACACAACACACAATCAGCAAGAAAATTTCAACAATTACTGACAATATTACTGTGTGTACATTAACACAGTCACTTATGTAACAAAAATCTAACCAAAAAACAAAGAAATCACTATTTCTCCAACTTAAATCTACCTATACCACACATACGCCCCCCCAAAGCACACTTTCACTGTCTTTCACTACACATGCTATGATATGAGCACAGGAGGGTTTCCTACAATCGATGAACTAAAGTTTGAGCCCCCCAAAAAACGCAAAAATGCTTTTTTAACAGGTTTTAGAAGGTTTCAATCACAGACAGCTCTCAGAGCACACTGTCTCCTACTCCTTCCTACACACACTAACCCGAACTGAGGCTGTTCAGATCAATATAGAGCCCATGTGACCTGAAATCCCATGAATCACTGCAAAATTCACCTTCAGAGCTTAAAAACAAGGCAAAGTGAGGCAAAGTGCATTGTTCTCAATGCACTTCACCTTAAAATTTGGTGGAGTAGTGGTCTGGGAAGGTGGAGGAATGCAAAGTCATTGTTTTCAATGGACTTCGAGTTACTCATTATAACATGAAGTGCTCTGCTTCGCATTGCGGAGCACTCCGCAAATCCGCCTTTGCTCCCGAATCACTTCGCAGAGCAGATTGAACCCACTTCGCCCACCACTACTGACTACCAGATTTAAAGATAGGGCATATTCAAACTCACTAATACATTCATCACACCAGGAGGTTAAACATATACCCAGAGCTGAAACTCATATGCCAGGCATGAGACACAAATGAAGAAAATCTTAATTTTGTGACCACCTGTTCTATACATGCCCATAAAGTTGTCGATATTTTGAATAAAAATTGGAACATCCTGAGGGATGACCCACACTTAGAAGCATATCAAGGTAGACCCTTAAGGATATCATACAGAAGGGCTGAAACCCTAAGGACATTCTAGTACACAGCAGACAACCGACTCCTAATATGCAGACATGGCTAAAACCAAGCAAGGGATGCTATAGATGCCAGAGATGCATCTACTGCAACAGGGTGACACAATGTAAAGAATTCTCTGAATCACGCTCTGAGAGAACATACACAATAAATCAACTGATTACATGTGACACTTGTGGGGTCATTTACGAAGCTGAGTGTACATGCGGTGCCTTTTACATTGGAAAAACTCAGAGAAAATTCAAAAATAGTGTGGGGGACACTGCAGAGCAATAAATAATGTTGATCTGATCTATGTAACTGCTCAGCAAGTTGCTTCAAGTACCAACAAAACAGGACATGTTTGCAGTTTAGGGGAATTGAAGTATTTAAAACCCAAGGGGTGGTGACTACAAAAACTACATATTAGAAAGAAAGATTTTGGATCTTTCTTTTGGGTGCCTACAAACACCCAGGTTTAAACATAAGGTTCGACATTACATCATACCTGAGGAAAGGAAATAATGTGTTCTAGAAATATATATGCCTACCCCTGAAGCATAATTTAGTAGTAAACAGGTATTGATTACTGAGATTAAGTGTACACACCATGAATTAGATTGAACGCATTTAACTGTATTGTATGTTGTGATTTGTTCACTCTGTAGAAATGACTAAATGTATTTTTTCTAGTGTGTCTTCTCTTGATATTGTTTTTACTACATGGAATTGAACAAAGCCACATGGACCATTTTTATCTCTGCACCTTCATTTGATTTTTCTGCATGAATTTTAACCTATTTATATGAAATAAACATGCTCTTTTTTAAGTTATAGTATAAACAATAGGAAATAGACTATATTTAGATAGATAATAAACTTGTTTATGAACTTTGCATCATTGTTAGCATTCACACTTTGCACTTTTTGATGATGTCATAATGATGTTACTAGCGTATGTATAAATAAAGCGCTCTGCATTTCAAATGTAGATCCATTGAGAAAGGAAAAACTACATTCAAAACACGTCTGGACTTGCACATGGCACTATTACAATAAAATGAATCATTAACTACGATTGTGAGCCATCCCTTTCTTTTATATGGGTGGTGAGTGGGATTTTGCTGTGGTTTCTGTTATCTTTATCACTGCACCCCAACCCTGTGCAAACCTCTTCACTTGCAAACAGAGGATTTTTTTTACTTGATCTTTCTGTTATGGTCGCTGATCTTTGTCCTCTGAATTCAAAGAAATAAATCATTAAATTAAATAATTTCATCACCATCATTTTCAAACACCACCAAGGAAGCACCCTTATTAGGAGATACCTGTTGCAGGTGCTCGTCATCGCTTTTATGTTCCTGCCACTGTTCATGGAACTGGTAAGAGAATTTGTTGAAACTGACTTTTAGGAAGGTAAGGCAGTGTACATTTTCAAGAGTAAGCCATCTGCGGCCATCAGAGACAGCATTTCCAGCTGTGCTAAATATACGCTCACACTAAACACTAGTGGGACGGCAACTACAAAGCTCAATAGCAAAGGCAGGTAGTACAGGCCAGATGTTTTTCTTTTCCAGCCAGTACTCAAAAGGGTCATCAGCGATATTAATGAGTGGTCCTCATAAGTAGGCATCCACAATATCAGACAAAGACGAAGAAGGTGGCTCCATGACAGACACATCTGAATTATCAGTTTCCATGAGTTTTGACCAAAACATGTGAGAGCCACCTGTGTGCCTTTCAGAATATCATGCCTTTTTCAAGGGCCATGAAAGAGGACTTTGAGCAGGACTACCCAATGTTGATGAAGGAGTACATGGTGGAACTCAGTGGAAGTTACTGCTATCACCACCAATAGATGTTGCATCATCAGTTGCAGCATCCATATTGTGATTCACTTGTATTGTCAAATACAGTTCCTTCCTTTTCCTGTGCAGTTGCTGAAATCAGCATGCTTTTGTATTTGAGATAATAGACACCAAGATCTGAAGGAGGCAGCTGTTGCAACTAAACCGAGGGTCAAGAAGAGTCGAAAGAAGAAAAGTTTTGTCTTGTCGTGATATTGTGAAGGCTTCTGCAGTTTTTGGAATTGCTGTATCAGTTAGTCCATAAAAGATACACCAGATCTGTCTCCTTTTTGGCTGAAACCTCTATGCAGCCTCCTGAGTACTTTGTTCAATAAATTTATGATGGGTGTAACCTGGCTTACAGTAGCATTCTTTTTGCTACTCTGTCAAGCTGTTTTCTCAAAGGGAGTCAGAAGCAATGTAAGATGCTCCATGAGGCCCCACTGGAATGAATTCAGCACAGCATCTGCTATGTTGTGCTTCATGGTATATTCATAGACTGCCTTCTTTTGTATGAGAAGTCTCTCACACATGTAAAATGTTGAGTTCCATCTTGTCAAAACATCTTGTTTTAGTTGTTGTATTAGCAAGCTGTCTTTTTTCTGGTGGCCAGCCAAGATACCATGTGATTTTACAGAGTGACTAAAATGGCCACAGATTTTCTTTGCAGCTCCCACTAGTATACTGTACTGTTGTCATTGGAAAGGAAAGCTCTTACTAACAGATTTAATGAATGTGTAAAGCATAGGATGTGAATAAAACCACCACGTTTCAATGCACTAACAATATTGGTGCTATTGCCTGAAACCACAGATTCAGTATTGAGTCCCAGGGGCTCTAACCAATCAGAAATTTTGTTGTGGAACTCTTCCAAAATATTGTCAGTAATGTGGTGCTTACAAAACATGCTAAAGCAAAGAGCTGTCATTTTTTGGCTTCCTTCCTGTATACTGCTGCTTGTGGTGGTGTTTGAAGATGATCGCAGCACCCAATGTGTTGTGATGCACATATAATCAGTGGTTTGAGAACTCATCGACACGTCTGTGGTCAGGTGCACAGAACCACATTCACTCTCTTTAAGAGCCAATTTTATTTTAGTTTGCATACATTCATACATTTTGGGAACAGCCACAGTTGCAAAATATTTACAGCTTGGTGTGTTGTAATGTGGAGCAAAATATTTTAAAAGGGTCTCTGAAACCATCATTCTCCACCCTTAACTGCTTAATTTTTAATGTTACTTGATGTGATCCATTGTAGGCAGTTTTTGTTCAAGCATCACAGTAACGGTCTGCTGTTTAGTTCATGCAGGGGAGCAAAAACCATAGGATTGCAGAGGTGAAGCTGTAGCTTGTCCAAATACTTTTGTCAGTGAAGTCAGACAGTTTTTTTTATGTTCTGTCTCTCATTCTCTTCATAGAAACATAGAAACATAGAAGTTGATGGCAGATAAGGACCGCAAGGCCCATCCAGTCTGCCCGTTTCTTTTTCTACCTTATAAATGTGCCATCGGCCTTTGCTCTGTCAGTGGCCTATCTATTCATAGTCATTTGTATTGCTCCCTTATGCCTATCCTATGCCTGTTTGAAGCCCTGTACTGTATTCATAGCCACCACTTCTTGTGGTAAGCCATTCCATGCATCCACCACCCTTTCTGTGAAAAAGAATTTCCTCATTCCCCTTAATCGGCCTCCCTCTAATCTCATGCTGTGTCCTCTTGTCCTGCTATTTTTCTTATATTTAAACATGTTAGACTCTTTCACCTTGTTTATGCCCTTAAGGTGTTTGAATGCCTCGATCATATCACCTCTCTCCCTCCTTTGCTCAAGGGTATACATATTCAGCCCGTTAATCTGTCCTCATATGTCTTCTGATGCAGTCCCTGCACCATTTGGTTCCCTTCTGGGACTGCCTAAATTTGGTTAATGTCCTTGTGAAGGTGTGGCCTCCAATACTGCACACAGTACTCCAGATGGGGCCTAACCAGTGTCTTGTACTGAGAGGATTATTACCTCCTCTTATGACTTGTAGATACCCCTACTAATACACCCTAACACCCCCCTAGCCTTACCTACTGCTTTAGAGGTCTGCTTGGATGATTTTAGGTCATCAGTGATGATGATGCCCAAGTCTCTTTCTTCCTTTGTGACTGCTAGCAACTCCTCTCCCAGCCTATAGGTGGCTTCAGGGTTTCTCTTCCCTATGTGCATGATTTTGCACTTCTTTGCATTAAATCCCAGTTGCCACTCTTCTGACCATTCTGCTAGTTTATCCAGATCTCTTCTCATTCTGCCCACCCCATCTGGATCATCTGCTCTGTTGCAGATCTTAGTGTCATCTGCAAACAGACAAGCCTTACCCTCTAGTCCATCTGCAAGGTCACTAATGAAGATGTTGAAGAGGACTGGCCCCATGACTGATCCCAGGTACCCACTTGTGACTTGCATCTCTTCTGACTGTATACCATTTACCACCACTCTCTGTTTTCTGCCCGTCAACCAGTTTGCCACCCAGTTGACCAACTTCTGACCCACCCGAGCCTACCAGCTTATTTATCAATCTTCTATGTGGAACAGTGTCAAAGCTTTGCTGAAGTCAAGGTAGGCAACATCAACTGCTCCCCTTGGTCCACCACTCTGGTTACCCAGTCAAAGAAATCTATGAGATTAGTTTGACAGGACCTTCCTTTGTAAACCCATGCTGTCTTGGATCCTGTGCCCTATGGATTCCAGGTGTTGCACTATCCTTTCCTTAAGGAGTGCCTCCATAATCTTGCCCACTACTGAGGTAAGACTGACCGGTCTGTAGTTCCCGCCTCCTCCCTGCTACCACTCTTGTGGAGGCGGGATCACATAAACCCTTCTCCAGTCTTCTGGGACCTCTCCTGTGCTCAGAGACTCACTAAACAATTCTGCTAATGGCTCTGCTAGTTCCTCCTTTAGCTCCTTAAGTACCCTGGGATGTATGCCATCAGGTCCCATTGCCTTATCCACCCTGAGCTTAGCAAGCTCTTGTAGGACCCTTTCTTTTGTGAAGGGAGTAGTGCTCACCTCCCTCCCCCTGTGTCCATGATGCTGAGCTGTGGGCCCTATCCTACCTTCTCTTCAGTAAATACTGAGCAAAAGTATCTATTTAGGATAGATGCCTTTACAGGGTCCTCCTCCTCACATGCTCCCTTTTCTCCATTAAGCTTAGCAATACCCCCTCTGGACTTTCTCCTTTCACTAATGTATCTATAGAAAGTCTTGTCACCTTCTTTTACTGTTCATGCTAGTGTTTCCTCAGTTTGGGACTTTGCCTGCCTTACTGCCTTACCTGCTTCCCTTAGGGCAGTTTGGTATGCCTCCCTATCTTCATCCCGCTGTGTCCCTTATATTTCCTGAAGGCCAGCCTTTTGGCTCTGACCTTTCTGCTACTGTATTTGAGAACCAAAGTGGTTTCCTTCTTCTTTGCACTTCCTTTTCTGTCTAACACAATGGGATGTTGCTTCAAGTATTGCATCCTTAATGCTTGCCCACTTTGCCTGTACCCCCTCACCTGTGTTTCTTTTTGCCAGGGCTAGCTTAACTCTGTTGGCCATCTTATCAAAGTCAGCTCCTCTGAAGTCCCATATTTTTGCCTTGGAATGGGATGATTTAGATGTAGTAGCCAAATTGCACCATACCATGTGATGGTCACTGGCCCCCAGGTGACCTTCTACCTGGAGATCTGTGATCCCTTCTTTGTTAGTCAGTACTAGATCTAGGATAGCCCTGTCTCTTGTGGGTTGCTGTACCAGTTGTTTGAGGCCTCCCCTGCAGGGAATCCACTATGAGTCTAGTTCTGGCAGATGTTCCTGCTGGTATTGACCAATCTGTATCCGGCATGTTGAAGTCTCCCATTATCAGAACCTCCCCTTTAGCTGTCATGTTTTGTATATCTTCTAACAGTAATGTGTCTATGTCCTCCCTCTGGTCTGGGGGCCTGTAGACAACCCCAGTTCTTATGGCTGTCCCATTTCCTGTTTCATCATCACTTTTGTCTGTAGGATTATTTTCATCACAGATATTTGTCCCTTGCTTAAGACTGCTGCACAGTTGAATGGTTGGATGTGCTCTAAATGCCTTTTTAGTGATGTTGTCCCAAACTGGCCTCTCTTTTTCCCCCTGCTAGCTTCCTGATGGCATAAGGTGCAGACAGCAAAGCATTCATTTTGGGGACTTATATGAAAATAACTCCACACAACTGAGGTGGAACATTTTATCGTCATGCCAGGAACTGAATCAGCAGTGGTGGCAGTTGTTTCTGACCCTGATTCATGCACACTGTGGCTGTCCCCAGAGGATATACTATGATTATTGATTTTTTTCCACTGCTGGCTGTGGCCAGTGGTATTGCTTGCTGTACAGTATGTGATTTTTCTTTTTTGGGAGGGGAATCCAGGTGGCATCTTCTACCTCATCGGTATCACATTCTGATTCATCACCTTTCAAAGAGCATAACTGATGCATTATGATCTTGTTCTTGTACATTTACAACCTCTTCTTCATCAGAAGCACTGCTTTCTGATTAAGAAGCCCAGTATGCATGAGTGGCAGATCATGGAGTGCTACATCTAGTGGTACTAGATAGAGCTTTTTCCTTAATCATTGACTTTCTAGGTCGAACTGTTTTGGCTACCTGTTTTTGGGTTTTCCTTTTATTTGATTTTTCTGACAATACTGCACTACTTTGGTCTGAGGATTCACCAACATTCTTTTCTTTTTCTGGGTGTGTTGCTACATCTTTTTATGGTTGTGTTGCTTCATCATTATCAATTGTTTTAATTATGTCTTAGTAGTGAATTTCCCTTTGTTTCTGAATTTGTTTTGGGAAATATTTTAATTGTTATATATACCAATTTCAGCCATACTGCTGGTGTTGGCCATATGTTCCATTTCCATAACAGACTCCGTTCTGAATCTATTTTTTGGGTCCAGTTTAATTACTTAATTAGCTGCAATAAAGTGGATGCCTAGTAACGTATTCTATGGAAAAAGTGTCAACTTTGGAGTGCACGTAACTTTTGCGCTGTGTATTTTTCAACACAATGCTGAAAGGCACATCTGTGAGATATCAATGCATTCCTTCAAATTTCAGACCAAAACACCAAACCGTTCTTTTGCAGCAGGTACCAAAAAATTGCTGTCATTTTCCCACAGCTTGAAAAGTGCCTGGCAATTTGCGAAAGCTTTACATGAAATTTGTCAAACCCACTTTCATGGTCGACACTGCTGTGAAAGTACTTTTCCATAAATCGAAAAACATATTTCTGGGGTGTTTTACCACAAAATAAAGACATAGCTAACATCATCAGGGCCCGACTAAGGTGAATACAAAAAATTAGGTTGCTAGAGGTCTCAATTTTAAATGCAAAACATTTTTCTGATCACTAACTGAAAACAAAATGACGGATTGCGACAAGTAAAAACCATTGCGACAGTAAAAAATACATTACGAAAATGTTGAACTTTTGTTAACTTTTCCATTGACTTATAATGCGAACTTGTTTTTGAATAACTTTTGAACAGTTTAATATTTTTTTCACGAAATCTTTGAAAGGCACATCGGGGACCCAGCTACATGTTCCCTGACGATCGCATAAACCGTGTGACCTGTGGCGCTACCGGCGAATTCAAGCGTAAGCATGAGCAGATCCGCGGCTTAATAACTCGCAGCCATGTATCTGACTGAGTACGAGCTTGGCAGATCCCAAGGTGTATGGGTCTTGATTCTGTATTCCAAAATTTCAGAGCAAATCCGTTGAATATGGTTCAAAGTTATTAAGGTACCAAAATTTTGGGTTTAACATGTAAATAGCTCCTCAACCCTAACTATGGTAGCACTACGTGCTACCATAATACTATATACAGTATATATATATATATATATATATATATATATATATATACTATATATATGTCTGTAATAATATATATATACATATATACATATTAGAGGCAAAAACTCTGTTTAATGCATTAGTTGGGGTTGTTCCACAGTGACAAAAAGAGAAATTCGGTGTTAGGGTTGAAAACCCCCTTGGACCCCAGCCGACCCCCAACCCGGCATTGGGGTGTACATTGGGGTTGTCATCACAACTCTCACCCATCACATGTGTAAAGCAGCAGAAGTAGGAGAATGGGGTGAGAGTTAGGACCGGCGACCCCAATGTGCACTTAATACCCGGTGAGAATCAAGGGTCAAGGAGTTTTCAACACTACACGAAGGCTCATCACCCTGTCACTGTGGGGCTAACTAACAATGCATTAAAATGGAGTTTTGCCTCTATTCCCCTTTTTGAGAATGATAGAGAAATAGTGAGATGTAATGCAGCGGCGGGCGCGAGAACCCCGAACCGTAATGAGGTGGGCGGGGAGGCAGAGGCCCAAATGTCTTGTGGCATAGTAACAGGAACAGCAATGCAAGCAGAGAAGCGTTAACAGTAAGCGCACATGGGCATAGCGCGAATGAGAACAGAAGGTACGCACATGATGGCGTGAAGCAAGAACAGTCTGCCACATGATGTGTTGTCACATAATAACATGGTGCCTGCAAACAGAAATGTCAATGGGCATGGTGACACAAGTGAAACAGAAGAGAAACAGTACTGTAGACACAAATGGAAAAAATAACAAGCATAAGCGCAAATGCAAGCGCATAAGGATAACTCACCTGGTAGGCGTGAGCGTCAACAGTAAGTGAAGCAGTCTGGAACCATAGCGGAAGGAGCAACAGTAACAGTAATGTAAGCGCACGAGCTGGTTTCCCCAAAGCTGCATAGAAAGACAGTGAGTATAAAGAATGTATGCATAATAATGGGTCTCGGAGCAGAAAATAAGGAGTTGGAATACTAAATAGCGTATATCTCAGGAACCGTACGACGTAGAAAAAAAATTTAAAAGTCATACGATTTAAGACTTTCCTGGCTAGCTTTATGCTTTGATGAAAAGTCCGTATCTCGCAACGTTTCCGAGATACAGGCCCTGAAAGATATGGCGAATGCCGTAATGTTATCCTATGGAAAAAAAAAAGTTTGGAGCGCCATAACTTTGCCTTCCTGTAATATTTTTCACCAAACCACTGAAAGACATCTTTGCACTGTTGGTATCATCCCTCAGATTTCAGAAAAAGACCAAACCGTTATTTTGCAGCAGGGTGCCAAGGATTCCTATATCGTTGAGGCCCGTAATGTTATCCTATAGGAAAAACTGTCAAATTTGGAGTACTGTAACTTTGCACTGTTGTAATATTTTTCAATACAACACTGAAAGACACATCTGTGAGATGTCGGCTGCGTTTCCTCCAAATTTCAGCCCAAAACACTCAACCGTTCTTTTGCAGCGCAGTGCCAAAGAATTGCTGTCATTTTCCCACAGACTAGAAAACTACTGTGGCAATTTGCGAAAGCTTTAGCTAAAATTTGCGACACATTCATGAGTACAAAAGTACTTTGTGAAAGTACTTTTTCCAGAAATTGAAAACATATTTCTAGGTGTTTTACCCCAAAATAAAGACATGGCTAGCATCCTCAGGGTCCGACTAGGTGAATACAAAAGAATTAGAGTTGCTAGAGGTCCCAAATTTAAATACCAACCATTTTCTGATCACTAACTGAAAACAAAATGGTGGCTTCACGAAAATAACAGGGTCATTCTTGAAAGTAAAAATGCATTTTGCGACACTGTCGAGCTTTCTATTAACTTTTCCCATTGACTTATAATGGGAAATTGTTTTTTGAATAACTTTTGAACTGTTTAATATTTTTTCACCAAATCTTTGAAAGGCACATTGGGGACCCTGGCCACATGTTCCCTGAAGATTTCGGGCTGGTCGCACAAACCGTGCGACCTGTACATGCGACCGTAGAATTCCAGAAAAAGCGTAAACATGTGTGCAGATCATGCTTAATAACTCCGCACCTGTGTATCCGACTGGTACAAATCTTGGCAGATCCCAAGGCCTATGGTTCTTGATCGTGTATTCCAAATTTCAGGCAAATCTGTCAAATGGTTGCAAAGTTATTAAGGTGCAAAATTTTGAGTTTAACATAGAAATGGCTCCTCTACCATAATATATATATATATTATTATGGTAGCACGACAATCTTCTGTAGTTGGGTTGAGAACCATTTCATGTTAAACTTAAAACTGTAACTTTGCAGCCGTTGATGGTTGCCTGAAGTGGGTGTACTGTTGGATATGCGCTGCGGAGTTATTGAAGTGTGATCTGTCGACGTTCTGCGCTTTTCTGAATGCTAGTGGTCGCGCCTACAAGTAAATCGGTTTTGCGTGACCGCCTGAAATCTTCAGGGAAACGTGCAACCGAGGTCCCGATGTACCTTCGCTACTTCGATGAAAAAAATTAAACGGTTCAAAAGTTATTCAAAACAGTTTCCATTATAAGTCAATGGAAAAGTTAACAAAAGTTCAACACTTTCGAAATGCATTTTACTTTCAAGAAATGGGCTTGTTACTTACAAATCGGCCATTTTGTTTTCAGTTGGTGATCAGAAAATGGTTGGCATTTAAATTTGGGACCTCTAGCAACCTAATTTTTTTGTATTCACCTAGTGGACCCTGAGGATGCTGCCATGTCTTTATTTTGTGGTAAACACCCAGAAATATGTTTTTCAAATTTCTGGAAAAGTATCTTGCAAATTACTTTGTCGATTTAAAGTAAGTGTCACAAATTTTTATAAAGCTTTAAATTATGGTACAGTAATTTTCTAGTCTGTGGGAAAATGACAGCAATTTTGGCACTGCACTGCAAAATAACCGTTGGGAGTTTTGGGCTGAAATTTGAGGAAACGCAGCCGACATCTCACAGATGTGCCTTTCAGTGTTGTATTGAAAAAATATTACACTGCGGCAAAGTTATGGCACTCCAAAGTTGACAGTTTTTCCCATAGGATAACATTACGGCGCCCAAAGCATTACAGGAATCCTTTGGCACCCTGCTGCAAAATAACGGTTTGGTCTTTTTTCCTGAAATTTGGAAGGAAGACAGCCAACAGTATACAGATGTGCCTTTCAGTAGTTTGGTGAAAAAATATCACATGGCGGCAAAGTTACGGCACTCCAAAATCGACAGTTTTTCCCATAGGATAACATTACGGCGCCTGACACTTAACAGAAATCATTTGGAGCCCTGCTGCAAAATAACGGTTTGGTCTTTTTTCCTGAAATTTGGAGAGAAGACAGCCAACAGCACACAGATGTGCCTTTCAGTAGTTTGGTGAAAAAACATTACCGGGAGGCAAAGTTATGGCACTCCGAACTTTTCTTTTTTTCCCATAGGATAACATTACGGCATTCGCCGCGCCGTTTTCAGGGCCCGTGATCTCTCGAACGTGCGAGATACGGACTTTCGCCGGAAAATTTCTTAGCCTCCAATGCGCACCCTAATGCCGGTTGGGGGTGGGCAGGGGGGTCCAAGGGGGTTTTCAACCCAACAGTTGAATTTCCTCACTTTTGTCGCTGTGGAACAACCCTAACTAA
Source organism: Neoceratodus forsteri (assembly GCA_016271365.2). Classification (NCBI taxonomy): domain Eukaryota; kingdom Metazoa; phylum Chordata; order Ceratodontiformes; family Ceratodontidae; genus Neoceratodus; species Neoceratodus forsteri. Next base: position 1,597,032,106 of record CM057450.1, read on the forward strand.
TGCATTAAACGGAGTTTTTTGGCTCTAATATATATATATATATATATATATGTCATGGATTATATTGGGATCTATTAGTTAGGGAGGGCTGCATGGGCCAATTCCTCTCCTCCAATACACTGGACCCCTAAGAGACCAAGTTGGGTCTGTGCAGTGAGATGTAATTGAACCAAGTGGTCCATTTATTCATTAGAGCTGCGGTTTTATTGTGTAGAGCTGCAGTCATGGCTTCCATTTTATATATGTTGTAGATTGTATCTTCCCATTTTTCCATAGAAAGGGAGCGGGGGGTTGCTTGAAGCCATTGCCTAGTTATGACTTTTTAGCTGCTGTAAGTAATATGCTAATTAAGTATATCTGGTGTTTCTGTTTGATTTGTTTGGGAATATGTAATAAAATGGCCAATTCCAGGGTTAAAGGCCCAAAGGAGTGGAAGAGCTCCGACAGAGTGTCTCCCAACGCTCTCCAAAAATCAAATTGGACTGGGAAAAAACAAAATATGAGGGCATGCGTTGCCTTCTCGCAGCCACATAGTCTCCAGCATGATGAATCTCCGGTTGTGGAATACTTGGCGTGATCTGGGGGGTGCGAAAATATTGAATTGTTACTTTCCAACAAAATTCTCACTAGCCATATCAGCCTATCACTCTATGTTGGTGTTGCCAGATTCTGAGCCAATCCTCTGGGGCGAGAACTGTTACCAAATCCGCCTCCCAGGCAGCCTGGCTATCCTCCATTAATGATGTTGGGGAGGATAATACTTCTCTAATTATGCTGGATATCAGATGGCGTGGAGACCTTTCTCCCAGGATTTGGACCAGTAAATGGAAAATTGGGGTATATAAATGGATGACATGTCGAGTCACAAGGTGGCCGACACATAGTGATGGATTTGTAGGAACTTACAGAAATCCCTCTGAGGGAGGGCAAAGTCAGTATGTAACTGTGTGAATGATTTAAATGTACCACTTAAGTAGAACTGGTGTGTGTACATTAATTCCCTCCTGTGCCAACCCCGCCACCCCGAGTCAAGCCTCACTGGAATGAACTTATAGTCTAGTGCTGGAATCCCAACCCACATGGCTCCCTGTCTGTTGTCCAATTGATTTAAGAACCCACCCAAAAGCGGAGAAGGGATCAGGTAAAGAATGACTGTTTCAGGGAGTACACCATGACAGGTCTGAAAGACCACTGAGGTGTCTAAGGGAGTCATGGAAAGATCTTTCTCTACTTGGACCCATTGAGGAGTCAGTCAGGTTACAGATATCAAGCCAGTGGGAGAGATGTGAGAATACTGCTGCGAGGAAGTAGTTATATATATTAGGAAGGGCTAATCCCTCTTTGTTTTTATTTTATTTTTTTTTGTTCTTAGGAGCTGCAATTTTTTAAGTGCTATCCGTGGCCTATCGTCATGCCAGAGGTACGAGGAAATGATCTAATTCCATTTAAGTATTTCTTGTCTGGATGGTAGGGATGGGATGTTTTGTAGAGGGTATAGTATCCGAGGCAGAACATTCATCTGTATTGAGTGTACTCTATTCAAAAGGGAGGTGTTTCCATCTTTGTAAGTCACTTTTCACTTGTTCGAATAATGAGTCAAAGTTTCAGGAGAATATTTTGGTAGGATCAGATGTTAAACTATACCCAGGTATGTGATATAGAGGATAATGGATAGAAAGTGTGTGTTTTGGATATTTTTCACACACATGAGGTGTGCGATGACCCGTAATCCTTGAGAGTGAAGCTCGAGAGGTTTATGCTTGAAAGAAAAATACATTTTTTAGCTAGAGTGCAGTTTTATTTTTGAAGAAATTGAACTGTATATGAATAAAACACAGTTGAAAATACTGCAATTGAAATACTTTTTGTGAAACAATGGAATGCAACCGTTTTAAAGAGGTTCAGATGCACTGTTTCTTTGGGGAATGTCATGTCAACCAGATTTTGGGTTATTATGAAGTGTCATATCAACCAGATTTCGGGTTATTATTGCCTTTGCAGCATAATAACCCGAAATCCGGTTGATATGCATTTTTCAATTCACACTTTATTCACAAAATTTCCACAATACAGAAGGCAGTGATACAAATGTGAACAGACAGATAGTAGTACAATCCAACACTGCCCCCCAACCCCCCCTACTCCCAGCAGTTCCTTCAAGTGTTGTAGTAACTAGCTATCCATAATAATCAAATACTTAATAAGATAGCAGGTAAACCAGTTACACACTAAGTCCTAGCAGTAATAATTCAAGTGTGAAGGGGATCCCATATACACTTATACTTTTGTAGCCTATTTTGGAGGCTTGCTATGGCCTTTTCTGTGCGGAGATTAGCAAGGATTTCATGTGTTCATTCCAGATATGTTGGACAAGTCCCATCTTTCCAATGCCTGAGAATATTTTTTTTAACCGACAGTGCGATCATAGATATATGAAATCTCCGAATTTTAACCTTAATAGAAGACAAATCTCCCAAAAGGCAACCTTCCGGAGTAAAGCAGTCCTGTAATCCCAATAAAGGATTAAGGTGGGTTTTAATTGAATCCCATAGCAAAGCTATCTTGGGGCACAACCAGAATATGTGAAAAAGCATCCCAGCTTCCTGGGAGCATCTAGTGCACCTATCCGTATCGAGAAGGCCCCATTTTGCCAGTTTGACTGGCGTGTAGTACATATTATGTAAAATATGAAATTGCATGAGACATAATCTATCTTGGGACACATATTTATGACAGAACATCCAGAGAACCGACCAATTAAAAGAGGACTGAGGGAAAAATGGGTTCCAGAAACTAGTGGGACCATTACCACTCCCAAACCGCCATTGATACAATACCTGATATATCTTAGAGATAACCCCTGGGGATTTGAGAAGAGAAGAGAAGAGAAGAGAAGAGAAGAGAAGAGAAGAGAAGAGAAGAGAAGAGAAGAGAAGAGAAGAGAAGAGAGTTTAGGTACCAGAGCAAAATCTGTTGGGGGGGAGGGACTTTACCAAAAACCGTGACTAACAAATGTTTCAATTAACAAACCCTGAATGACTGAGAGTCTGGGATAGTGTACTTTTTGAGAATCTCAGTTACCGGGAGCCAAGCTCCCGAGTCTTCCAAGAACGAAGAGGCTATCTCCTCACCTAACTGAGGTAACCATGTACGAGAGATTGTCTACTTATTTATGGTGAAAGCTGGAGAATTCCAGATAGACTGAGACAGGTCTGTACCCGGATTATATCTTAAAAACGAACACAGCTGTGAGTGAACCTTTAATGAGGTCATGAGAGTGGGGCATTTACTAGCATTCTATATGAGGGAGACTTTCACAAAAAGCGTGGTCGAGGGGTCCATGTTCATAGCCTGGATATAGTCTAATTCAATGTTGAGCCAAGCTGGTCTCAGATTCTCCGGACCCGGCCTTACACATTTCAGGTACTTAGCCAGATGACTAGCCCAGTAATAAATTGCCAAATGAGGAATCCGCAACCTCCCTTCATTTTTAGGGGCGGCTAGTTTGTGATACGCCAGCCTAAAATGTTTATTAGACCAGATAAAATTAGTGAAAAGATTATGCATTTTATGAAACCAGGATACGGGGACAAATGAGTTGAGATGCGACAGGAGGTAAAAAAGGCAGGGAAATACATTCATCTTAATTATGTTTATGTGGCCCCATAATGAAATCGGCAGCTTATCCCATCTCTCTAGATCCTGCACAATCATCTGAGAAAGAGGTTCTAAATTTTCTTTAAACCATAGGGAAGTATTACGTGTTAACTTGATACCTAGATATTTGATGACACGGGGGGGGGGGGGACCAGCACATACCCAAAGGGATAATATCTGTCTTGAAAACCTTGTGATTAAGGGGAAAAAAGGACGTCTTGTTTGCATTCAACTTATAATTCGAAAAAAGACTAAATTTGGCAATCTCACTTAACATATTCAGGATAGATGTTACCGGGTGGGCCAAATGGAGGAGGAGATCGTCAGCATATGCTGTTATCTTCATCACATTGTTCTAGATCTGGATACCTTGAATTCTCATGTTGTTAAGAATATTTTGAATAAGGGGTTCTAAATAAAGATTAAATAACAAGGGGGAGAGGGGACATACCTGTCTCGTACCTGAATGTAGCAGGAAAAATTTAGAAAAAGCCCCATTACCTGAGATCCTCGCAGAGGGGGACCGATATAGCGACCTGATCCAGCCTATGAACATGGCAGGAAACCCAAATGCTCTGAGAACTTGGAATAAGAAATTCCAGTTTACCCTGTCAAATGCCTTCTCGGCATGCAGGGAGACCAACCCTGCAGGGAAGGTGGTATCCCTGGACTCCGAGAAGACATGCGAGAGGGTACGTAAATGGTCTGAGGATGAACGTCCCCTCATAAACCCAACTTGGGACATACCAATCAGGTCTGGGAGAACCAACGTTAGCCTGTCCGCCAATAATTTCAAAAGAACTTTGACATCCTGATTCAATAGGGATATTGGCCTGTAACTCTGAACCGATTTGGGGTCTTTGTCTGGTTTGGGTAATAGGACTATTAGGGCTTCAAACAAGTGAGTGTCTACTGCAGCCCCGGAGAGAATATGAAAGTAGAGCCAGTGGAGCACAGGCAGTAATTGTTCCCTGAATACTTTATAAAATAAAGCAAAAAACCCATCCGGTCCCAGGGCTTTATCAGAGGGCAGGGCCTTTATAACGGCCAAAATTTCCTCCTGCGATAAGGGAGAGGATAAGGATTTTTTGGGGGAATCAGCCAAAGAAGGCAGTCGAGAATCCCTAAGGTACACTTCCAACTCTTCTGTGGAAGGAGGGCTATCTATATCCCTGTATAGCTGCTCATAATATGTAGCAAATTCCTGCACTATTTCTGAGGGGGATACCCTCAGGGATCTGTCTGCTTGTGCCCTAATAGGAGGTATAAATCTAGCAGACTCCTGCTGTTTTAAATGTAAGGCCAACAGGTGCCCCGCTTTTTCTCCTTGATCCGTGAAACTTGCTTTAGTACGAATGATAGCCAACTCTGCTTTCTCTCTTAATAATTGTAAATATCTGTCCTTAACTACTAACAATTTCTGCCTCTCTTCCTTGGAAGTGTTATTTGGTTGCCTAGATTCTAATTCCTGTATTTGAGACAGTAATGATAATAGCTCTGCTTCCTGAGCCCTTTTCCTCTTTGTAGCTAAACTAATGAGAATACCCCTAATGTAAGCCTTAAAAGCTCCCCATAGAATGTCCGGCGTAACACTTTCTATTGGGTTGGTAGAGAAAAAGAAATCAATCTGATCCTTCACTAGTCGACAATATTTCTCCTCCTTCAAAAGCTGCTCATTTAATTTCCATCAGGTCTCTTTCTTGGGAATATTAGAGAAAGCCAGATTACATAACACCAGAGAATGATCAGATACAGGACCCGGCTGGATCGAGGCGGACAGCACACCCGGCAAGAGCTCATGAGAGACTAAAAGATAATCAGTGCGAGACTGTGAGCCGTGTACTGGTGAACTAAAAGTGAATTCCCTGGAATGTGATGCAAGACTCGCCATACGTCACACAGTCAGCATTGATCCAACAATTCCCTGAAGGCCCTTTGCCCCGGGGACAGTCCTCTTGACACATTTCCAGACCTGTCTATATTAGGGTCCAAAACCAGATTAAAGTCTCCCCCATAATAATGGGAATAGGGTGTAAGGGGAGAATTGTAGTGGTCAACTTCACAAAAAAGGTGGGATCATCCACGTTTGGTCCGTAGATGCTACCAAGCAATATTGGCATGGCCCAAAGGGTACCCTGAACTAGAACATACCTTCTCTCTGAATCCCTAAAGACCTGAGTGGGGATAAATGAGACGCCTCTATTAACCAGCATCATGACCCCACAGCTGCTAGTAGAACCAGAGGCATTAAAGACCTGTTCCACCTGTTGTCTCCTGAGTTGCAATGCCTCGGTATCTAGCAGATGAGATTCTTGCAAAAACGTTATCTGTGCACGCAGCAAGCCCAGGTGTTTAAGCACTTGATATTGCTTAGGTTTTTTCCTAAACCCCTTCACATTCCACGTAGCTAGATTAATATTGCTAGCCATCTATATTGGAAAAACAGGCCCGTGGTTAACCTTTGGCATTTACTACTACTGTGATCCACGTAACCCTGTTCCACTAAGACTGCTGTGCCATCCTCCCACCCCCAAACCCCAGCAGTCCTACCCAAACAACAAACAACCCTCCATCCCCCAAGCAACACCCAATCACAACCTGACATTAATAAACACAAAATTTTACCTTCTTCCCGCCCTCCCTACCCTCCCAATTGTCAACAACAATGTTCAACAACATACCGTTTCCATCTCCCCCGCCCCCGACACACCTAAACCCAAAAAAAAAAAAAAAAAAGAAAAACGAGAGTGGTGGAGCCCCCATATGAGAACAACAGGAGGTAAGTGACCTGAGTTACAGTAACAATTTATAAGGTCCTCAGTTGATCTACTCCTGACAACCCGTGGGAGTAACACTGTGTTGATAGCACATAAGCACTGGGAATAGCGAGATTTACCAGCCCTCAAGCCTTGCCAACTTAAAGGAACGCACCTCAATAGATGCTGTTGGAACCAGACCAAAGGCAATGTTTCCGGACCCCACACGGGACACGCCAACACGGGACTCACTTGACCCAAGAAAACGGCTCCTGCCACACCCCATCAAATGTAACGCCCTTATGCCAGGGGAAAACCCCCATCCCGGGCCGTTAAGATCACTGGCCCTTGTTACATTGAGACATGAGCTCCCTCTGGTGGTGCAAAAGTGCACAATAGGGCGCTGTAGAGAATATGCGCTGAGACCCTCTCCAAGCAACCCACCATATGATGGGTATTGATACCCTGCGAGGTATAAATCATGGGCCTTAACAGGGCCAAACCCCCTCTCATACTTGCAGGGAAGATACTAAACCAAAGCATTGCAAAATTCTTCTCCCCAGCGTCTGTGAACGAAAAAAAATTAAACAGTCATTTTAGAAGAAATCACAGTCCCAGATAAAGCTAAAGCGTAAACAACCATCGAAAGTCTGGATAATATTGAGAAAATTGTGTCCTTTTAGCCCACTAAACAGGCTTAGATAGGAATCCAGCAATAATTTTTATTCACCCCCCAAGAGTCCTTCAAGTGACAGCCACTTCACCTCAATCCAGAACTCTTCCCCTTAGGAAACGAAGGGCCTCTCATGTATCCCTGAAGAGGTCAGGTAGGGACAGCTTCAGGCCCGTAATCGCAGCCTCAGGATCCTCGTAAGAAACCCAGGTACTGGCCACTTGCACCTGTAACCTGGCCAGGTACACCATACGAAACTTCAGACCAGCTGCAATAATCTTAGAAACAACTGGGTGAAATGCTTTGCGTTTCAAATGGACCGAGCCCGGCAAGTCCTGCGCAAGCCTGAGTTTGACTTGCTCCCATCTCACTTCCTGGATTTCTCTCACTTTGTACAACAAGTGCTGCCGCTCCAAATAATTTAAAAATCAGCATATTATGGGGCGGGGTGTTGCTCCGGGGCTTCGGCCTCAGGGCTCTCTCGATTATATATTTATCCCCAAAGGGTGAGGTGCCAGCGATCTTCTCCACCAACTTCTGGACAAATGCTATGGTGTTCTGGCCCTCTTCTCCCTCTGGCAGCCCGAGGATCACAATATTATTTCTACGACTATGACCTTCAAGGTCTTCAAGTTTAGCTTCAAAACGTGCAAGTTTCTGCCGCATAGCCGCCATCCCAGGCTTGAACCTTTCTGCTTGTTTCTCCAAGGAGGAAATTCTGGCGGTGTTATCCGTAGTTAAGACTGAGATCTCTTCCGAGTTTTCTGGTTCAAGATTTCATCTCAGATGCCATTTCTTTTATTTCTTCCCGAAAGGGCTTAAATTCGTCAAGGAATCTGCTTAGCGTAAGCGGTTCCTGATCCGTGCCCTGATTTGCGACCTCTGGCTTATCACTTCCACTCGAGGCCCATGATTTCTTTGGGGCCTTCTCTGGGGAAACTGGCAGGGTATGCTTTTGTGGCGCCCGGTTCATATACACCTCCATTATCTCTCAAATTCACCCAGCACGAGCACACAATGCTAGGAGGGCAGTAGACCATAAAATTGTAGGGTTTTAGGCTAGTTAAACGTTCCAAAAAGCACTATTATCAAGTCAGGAGGCTGGAGCTATGTAGAGGAGCTTCTACCCGGTACCCTGCATCACGTGGTCCCCCGTTGATATGCATTTTTAACAAAACAGTAATTTGGTTGATATTTATGGTCACCAGTAATTATATAGAGTTTATCCCACTTATATGGGTACTTTTGCTTTTCCTGGTCAGAGATCGGACTATGAACCATTAAGATCTCTGTTTTATTCTGGTTTCTCTTGTATCCTGTGATTTGTTGAATCTGTGACAGCCACCTACCCAGGTCTGCCAAAGATGTCTCAGGGTTAGTGATGTACAAAAGGAGGTCATCCATGTAATAAGCGAGTTTATGCTGAATATCCACTATTACATAGCTATGGGAGTGTTCAGCTTGGTACAAGTAATGGGCTATGGGTTTAATGTACAGTGCAAACTGATATGGGGAAAGAAGGCAGCCCTGTCGAGTGCCCCAGGCCAGGGAGAATCGTGTGGAATGGGAACCGTTTATCTTAACAGTGGCCTCTGGGTTGGAGTAAATGTCTTTAATGTTATTTAGAAACATTTCAGGGAAGCCACATTTTGTTAAGGTGGCCTGTAAAAAGGACAATGAAACATGATCAAATGCCATTTGGGCATCTAGACTTAACATTAATAGTGGAGATTTAGCAAAATAGGCATGGTTAAGTATGCATAGAGTCCTTTTGATATTGTCCGTTGTTTGTCGGGTTTTTATAAAGCCCAATTGGTCCGGATGAACCAAAAGGGGTAGAATATCATCAAGTCTATGTGCTATTATAGTAGCGTATATCTTGTAGTCTTGGTTTAACACTGTATCATATTTTTATTGAATTTTGTTGACCCGGTAAGCCCACTGGGCCTAGAAGTCCTTTTTCAGGGGCGACCGGGGGGAGGGGGAATACAGATGGCAAGCAACTGAAATTGAACCAGATTAAGCTGTTGGTGGTATTTTTAGTGAATGGGAGAAATTTGGCCAGGATACCAGGGAAACTCCCCTACTCTTTTTGACAGAGGGCGCTGCAACCTGGGGTTACGTGTTCAGTGTGACTCAGGACACCGAGGAGTGTGGATGTGTGGGAGGTCGAGGTGCTGATCACCTCCTTGGCCCCCCTGATACTCGCTGTGATTGGTATGGCTACGGAACGTAGAACGGAGGAGAAGCTGACTGATGAGGTGGTTCAAGTTTGTACTTCAATGGATCCCTCCGACAATCAGTTGGAGACTGTAGTGATGGAAGGTTTGCATAGTGTGGCAGTTATTCAGCAACAGATTGCTGAGGAAGAGCATCGGTTCCTTGCACTGTGGAACCGATTATTGCAGGACTTGGAGTGTGCCCAAAAGGAAAGCATGGATGTGCAGGAACAGGAAGTGGTACGGCCTAACTTGGATGTGGGTCAGGTGTCGGTCGAAATGTCCAGAACACCTTCCACAACGCTGTCGGTGGTATCTGAAGCTTTGATTTCCTCCCTGAATTTGCCTGGGACAACAGTGAGTACTACTGATTTAGACCTCTCGGTTTTACTTACGCCCAGTGAACGCCGAGATTCATTGTCCAGAACTCCTCCATGTACTAATGAAGGGGATGGCCTATTCTCTCACCTGACTGACACTGTAAGTTCTGCCCCGCTAGTTTCTGTTGCTACTGTGGTTTCCAATCGGATTGGTACCATGTTGCTGACTTCTGGAAAGCAGTCTGTGGATGCTATTTCGGATGGAACTCCTGATGATTCTTTGTCACAGGGTTCCACAAATGTTCCTCTTCCCAAGGGAGAGACCCCTGCCTCAGTAGATTGGGTTTCCCAGGTGTTGGAGGCTGCAGGGTGGGTGAAATCACCAGATGGGAGGGGGTGGGATGCGAACGTTAGCTCCTTGCCCAAGGCTGTTTCAGTGGATAACTCTACTCTTGTGCCTCATTTAACTACTTCTGCTACAATTCCACCTGGTCAAGGTTCCCCTGTAATGGGGTCCCAGGCTTCTTCTAACATAGTAGTGGATACTATATTGAGTGACATAAAAACAGTTGGAGGGAGAGGGGTCGGAACCTGTCCCTCCCCCCCCTCCAGTGTGGGGTCCGGGGAGTGTCAGACTATTGTGCCACAGTTTTCTCCTTCTGCCCCGGTACAGAACCCCCAGGAAACAAAACCTGCTGTGAAAACTGCTCCTTCGATTTGGCATGCAGGAATTAAGGAACAGTTATTCCCTGCCATGTTTGGACCTTTAGCAGAGCCGGCAGTAAGGAGGAATGCTGTACGTCTAAAATTTAGAGGCCATCCGGCAGAGGTCCCTAATAGACGGTTTGTTGGGAAAGATTTGTTGAAAGGCAGTATGAAATTTTATGCTTACAAGACTTATGCATTGATCCATATGCCTGGGGACTCTGTATTTGACATTAGTTTTAAACATGCTGCTGGTCTTGATACGTTCTGGAAGCAGTTTCAGTCTCTTAAACATACCCCGCTGTGGAAATCTTTTATGGCCATTCCACTAACTAAACCTGTCTCAAAGAAAATTACTGTGATGTTTCGTAATGAAGGGGTCAATGTGGCCAATATTTCCTATTGACTTCAGCAGCATTGTACTATTAAGGGTCGACCAGAACCTATTCTGGATGAGGAATGTCTCTGGACTGGGGGTTGGAGATTTCTGGTAGATTTACGATTAGAAAATGGCTTGACGAAACATCTACCTAATTGTTTTTTCTTGGGGAGGGATAGGGGTGTGATATTTTATCCCGGAAAGCCATGCGCCTGTTATAAATGTGGTGCATTGGGACATCTTAGTAATGTCTGCGATCAGCAGAAATGTGGTCTCTGTGGAGCCTTGGGGCATGTGGGTGCTCATTGTAGGAATTCTTCTAAATGTAATCTGTGTGAAGAACTTGGTCACACATTCCGTACATGTTTCTGGACTTCTCATAATAATGCTGACCCGGCTCTTTGGGTGGAACAAGATGTTTATGTGGCCACAGCTCAGAAGGAAAGTCAGAAAATGCATGACCTGATTACCCATTCCCAGGCTTCAACTTTGAACCCTCTCTTGCAGCCTACGGCCTCACCGAAAGCTCCCATAGTGCTTTCAGAGTCGACTCCATTGGATATGGATACTGGGCCTTCTGACCTCATAGTAACAGACTTATCTATACCAGAGCCAACACAGATATCTGTCTCCGCTCCACAGGGAGTCGCTTTGGTACCTACGACCTCTAACCCTAGAGACATTGTTGTTCCTGGCATAGAATTAGAGGTTCCTATCATACCTGAGGGTATTCCTTGTATGCCTCCTCCTTGAGCGCAACAAGAGGCAATTTTCCATAGGATGACCCGTTCCAAGTCCAGTAAAGCTACTCTGGACGGTCAAGTTGAACCTGAATTACTTCCCTTACAGAATTCATACACCCTTTTGTCTGAACAGGATGGTGAAGAGGATGGTTTAGAGTCAGACATATCTTCTGTGACCTCCTCGCATGCTGAGGTGGCCCCAGACCTAGGGGTGTGTGATAAACCTAAACCGAAGAAAAGAAAGAAACGAAAGTGAACAGTTCTTTTTCTATGTTTCATAATACTGGAAATGTCTGGTCCTTGTATTTTTCTGGACCTTTTTCCTCTCTCACATGTCTAGAATGGCAGAAGGTGTTGTTTTTCTTACTATTAATGTAAATAGTATCAAATCTTCTCGTAGGAGACAGATTACCTTTGCTAGTTTGCAGCAAAGTCATGGTAATGTTATTTTACTTCAGGATACCAGGATACATTCTTTGATGCAGTTGAAAGAAGCTGAAAGAGACTGGAGGTGGGGTGTCTCTTTATGGTCTTTGGGGGGAGGATACTTGTGATGGGGTGGGTATTCTTTTTTCTGGAATCAATGTTAAAATTTTGAAAGTTCTGGATATTATGCCAGGGAGAGCCATGATGGTAGATCTAGTTTTTTCTAATTGCACTTATCGCATACTAAATATATATGCACCCCAGCTTAAAGCAGATAGGTCAGCTTTATTTAAGAGGATTGCCCCATACTTACATACTTCCAAATTGGTGTTGTGGGGGAGATTTTAATTGTGGATTAGCAGCCAGGGATTGGGGAAGGGCTACACAGAAGGTTTTCTGCGACAGGAACATGCTTCATGATGTACTACACATCATCTCCTCAACATACTTTTTTTAAGGGGGTTCTGTCTTCCCAAATCGATTATTAGTTTGTGTCTAAGAGACTTGCTTGTTCTGAAGTGGTAATTTTACCTGTGGAGACTTCTGACCATGTAATAGTAAAATTACGGATAGGTTCTTATCAGACACATGTGACAGGTAATGCTTATTGAAAATTGAATGTTGCTCTTTTGCACAAAGTAGTCACGAATGAACAGGTGAAAGCTTGTTTTGCTACTCGAATGGATCTTTGTTTTCTATATGACAGCCCTATAGAATGATGGGAGGATACCAAAGTGGATTTGAAATTGTTGTTTTTGCAAATTTCTAAATGTAAAGTCAGAAAACATTATTTAACATATTTGAGTTATAGGGCACAGTACATGAAATTGCTGACTCAGGTATCTCACACGGATAGAACAATAGTGACTAAGCTTAAGGAGATCAAAAACAAAATGTATGATTTTCTAAAAATCAGAGAAGAAAAATGTTTCTATCAACAAAAATATTTGCTTAAGGCTACTAAACAACAAGTCAATCCATATGATTTCCAGTTACAGAGTTCCGAAAAATATGGTTTTACTGCTTTAAAAGACAGTGACGGTACTGTGGTGCAAGATGTTAGAGGAATATGTCGAGTTGTGCAATCTTATGTATGGTCTACATTTCAGGATGTTGCCCCTGCCTTGCCTAGTACATTTTTTCACACTCTAGATGTTCCTCATTTATTGGCTGAAGAGCTTTCAGCTTTGGTGGCCCCTATTGATGATTCTGAAATTAAATTGGTGGTTAGTAAATTATCTGTTCAAACCACCCCCTGGCATTGATGGTATTCCTAATGAGTTTTATAAAAAGTATTTAGAACTTTTACTTCTGTGGTTACGTGCCCTATTTGCCTCTATTTGGTCTGAAAATAGGCTTCTTCCTAGTATGTGTAACGGAATAATGATATTTCATTTAAAAAAGGTGACCCACAACTGGTAAAAAACTGGAGACCTTTAAGTCTCTTGACTTCAGATTATAAGACACAAGCTTTGGATTCGCTACAAACAAACTGGCCTACAGTCAGATCTTATTGTCTATCGTGAACTAAGGAACAGATGTAAGAGACGAGTTAGAGTTGCTAAAAGCAAACACTGCAAGGACCTTCTACAAAGCTCAGCCTGCGACCCGAGGAAATTTTGGGCCCATGTCAAAACATTTCTCGGTACCTCCGCAGTCGGTCACTCCTGATGAAATGATCATAAATGGGGCACATTGTAATGACCCTAGGACCATCTCAAACAGTTTTAACAATCTTTTCTCTGATCTTTCATACTATACCTTGGCTTTACAACCTAGTGGATTGCACTCCAATCTACCTACCACACTACCATCAGACAACCATACTGCCCTATTGTATGATGCTCCTCCAGCGCCACCATTCTATTTCAAGGCTATATCAACAGCGGAAGTTCTGAAATTACTGAGATCCATTTCTGCCAATACCAGCTCTGGTTCTGACTCACTGGAACCTCGTCTTCTTAAGCTGGCTGCTCCACTCATTGCCTCTCCGATTGCCAGAATCTACACTTTATCCCTTATCCATAGCACTGTGCCAGACCTATGGAAATCTGCAAGAGTAACGCCTGTCTTTAAAAAAGTGACCCAAAGGACATGGCCAATTGCAGACCTATAGCAATTCTCTCTGTCATAACAAGATCCTAGAGAAAATAGTTGCATCACAGACCATTGACTACCTTACACGCTACAATCTCCTCTCAGACACTCAGTATGGTTTCAGAAAAGGTCATAGCACCACCACGGCTCTTCTTCAACTAACTACTGATATTCTGTCCAACATGGACTCTGGAAAACTCACAGGTGCCATCTTCATTGACATCACTAAGGCTTTCGACCTTGTTGACCATCCCCTGCTTCTCTCCACTCTCTGTAAATTCCATTTCTCTACCCCTGTTGTGGACTGGTTCTGTAGCTACCTGTCAAACAGGTCACAAGCTGTCAAATTTAACTCCTCCCTGTCCAACATGTCTACTATCAACCTTTGGGTCCCCCAGGGCTCTATCCTTGGGTCCCTTCTGTTCTCAATTTTTATCAACAATGCAGCTGAGGTCCTGGAATCCTGCTCAGCTATTCTCTACGCTGATGACCTGGTCATCTACACTAGTTCTTCTAGTATTGCCTGCATAAACACATCACTTACTTCAGACTTCAATAAGGTCTTAGACTGGCTACTAGACCATAAGCTTGTACTAAATGAAAAGAAAATGAAAGCCATGCTCCTAGGTTCTGCACCGAAGATTAAGACCTGTTCTAGTTTGCTGGAGGTTCTTCACCCAGGAGGATTTCCACTTGAAAATGTTACTTCCTTCAAGTACCTTGGGATCCTCCTGGACCAGTCCCTGGATTTTAATCTTCACAGTCAGTCCTCGTGCAAAGCTGTAAACTTGAAACTAGGAGTAGCTTACAAAATTAGCTACATGCTTACACCCTCGGCCAAATTAACAATTGCCAGAGGTATTCTGCTCCCAACCCTTACTTATGGTGCCTCTATTCTTACCGCTGCCCATAAAACCTCCCTACTAAAATGGGACGTAACTTATAACAATATATGCCGATTTGCCTCTTCGCCGCCTCGACTCAAACATCACTGCCTTCTTTATAAGGATCTGAATTGGCTCTCACCCTCTGCCAGTAGATAATACTACCTTGGATCACTAATGGACTCGATCATCCGGGAAAAAACCCCATCCCAGCTGGCGGCGTTGCTGGTCCCTCAACCATCCTCCCATGGCCTGCGATCAACTGACAAATCCTTGCTCTATGTTCCTAGATGTCGGACGACTAAAGACACAGGGACCTTCCAATTCTCTGCTCCCAGGCTATGGAATGCTCTTCCACTCAACCTCCAGCTGTCTCAGTCTCATTTTGGATTTAAAAGTGAATATCATCGTTATCTATCCTTAGCTGATGCTTGTACATGCTTTGACCAACCTGAAGCTCCTGAGACTTACCAGTAATGCCACCCCTGCTCTAATCCAGCTCCAAGGCTGTCTCCTCTTCCCCTTCCCATATTTTTCCTTCTCTTTGTAAATAACTTATTGACTACTAGCTCTCTTCCTTCTTGAACCTTGTTGCTGACCATCCACTGTTGTTTTGCCAATTACCACCCCTGACCTTCCTTCTGTCAGTCTTTCTTGTTATGTTTGAACATTCCTCACATTTCTCTCTATATAACCTCTTTATCTTATTAACCTTTCACTCCACAGGTCGGGTCCATGGTTTCTGCACTTACTATATATCTTACTGCCATTATCTGTATAATGCTTGCCATTATTTTTTGTTGTTTCTACCCATTGTATTTTTGTAGCACTGCTGTACTGTTCCTCTATTTGTATTATTGTACCCATGTTGCTGTTGTTCAGCTGTTCTCCTTTTGTTGTACTCTCCCGGGTCGTGCCTGAAAATAGTCATTTTATGGCTAGTGCACCTACCCAGTTAACAAAAACTAAATAAAAATAAAATAAAATAAATAAATAAATAAGATTTTGGCAACAATCTTGACAAGTTGGCTTTCAAAGGTGGCACAGAGTCTGCTTTTTTCCACACAAACATGTGCAGTCTCGGGTAGGAACATTGTGCATAATTTGAATTATATTAGGGAGTTGGTAGAGCAGGGTTTATCACATAACTTAACTGGTTATCTCATGTCGTTAGACCAAGCTACAGCATTTGATGCTATCCGGCAGGAACATATATGGGATGTTTTACACGTTTATGGTATTCCAGATTTGTTTATAGGTTTATTGAAAACTTTGTATTCCACAGCACTAATTACTCCCTTAGTGAATGGTCATATGGGCATCCCTGTTCATCTTAATATTGGAGTTCGACAGGGGTGTCCTCTGAGTCCTATATTGTTTGTTTTTGGCCTTGATCCTGTTCTAAGATGGACTGATGTGGATCCTCAGGTACTACCCATTACTACGACAAGTGGCTGTACTTTTAAAAAGGTGCTAATGTATGCAGATGATTGTGTATTTACAGTGGTAAATTTAGATTCAGGGAAAAGGGTTCTTCAAGACCTTCAGGAGTTGCAACAGTTTACAGGTATCAGGATTAATCTTGAGAAGAGTCAGATCTTGGTTTTGGGCAAGGCTTTGGTTCCGGAAGATTTTGTTATACCTGTCGTTACTACTAATATAAAACTGCTAAGTATATACTATGGTACGACCACTGCTTTACAATGCAATTGGGATATGGTTTTTGACATAGCCAAGCAGAAAGTTACTAGATGGCAGTCTTGGAAGATGTCATGGAAGAAAAGGGTGTTTCTTCTTCGAACGTATATAACTCCAATTTTTTTATATGTTTCACATGTGTTTCCTCTCCCTTACAATATGCATTCTAAGATAATGGGCCTTTTCTTTTCATTGTTATGGGGAAGCCAATTAAACCCAGTTAAATGGGCTCATACCTATAAAGCTTGGAAATCAGGAGGTCTTAACATGATTCAACCACTGCTCTACTTGTTTGGTAATTTTTTTTATAGCACAGTTTGGCCTATGTTGTTAGCCAATGAAGATATGGGATCTTTGTGTATGAAGTTATGGGGAAGGGAATTTTTGATGGCCTGGGGTAGGGGGAAATGGCATTCATCAGAAAAATTTCTACCTGAATATGTTAGAATTACACTTAAATATATAAGAATGTGGAAAATAGAGCTTTTATGGTTTATTTCACATGAGAAAAAAATCATTTTATAAGCATATAGTTGACTTCTGCTATTTGGAAGATCCTTTGTTTCAAGTTCCTGATATTGTGGATACTGCTTCATTGATTGCCAGTATTACAGAGCCTAGAATTCTGAAAAAAAATGCAAGATATGATATGGCTTTGTGGGCATCAGAGGCTCAATGTAAAAAAAAATCAAAAACACAAACAGTTGGGGGATAGGTATTGTTCTGAACTAGCTTGTCAAGGCAGTCTGGAAACTATACGAGATCTGTACTTTGAATGTATACATGCTCAAGAATTTTGGTCCACGTTGGCCAATTGGTGGAATAAACCACTTTTTAGTTCTATGACTTATGATATTTTGATTTTGGGACAGATTCCGACAGACTGAACAAATGGACTCAAAGTACAATTCTTGTGGTCCTGGCCTGTATCAAATGGTATATCTAGCAAGCAAGATGTTTGAGATGTCTTCAGAATAAGACTGTTCAATTGCAGAAAATTTTGTTTCAAATACAGAGTGAATTGGATTCGCTATATAAGTATGAATTTCACACTTTGGGGTCTGAAGTGGGGTCTCGTTTATGGAATAATGTTAGTTTGGTGGGTTAGGCTTGGTCTTCTTTCCTCTCTTGCACTTATTTTTTGGTGTTTCACTTACATATTTGAATATATGTGCTTTGTTCCTTGCCTGTTTTTCATTTATCATTGTTGTTTGCTTCTGTCTTTGTTTGACGATGTTGCTTTGTATTTTGTTTTTGATTCTCTAATAAAAATTTCCCCTTCTCTTTTTCGATAAGTGCCATGGGATCTTTAGCATTCAGCTGCACTACCACCAATCCAGGCAGATGGGACCTTGGTTTAATTTCTCATCCGAAAGACAGCACCTCAGAAGTGCAGCACCCTCCTCATGTTGCACTACAGTGTCAGTACTGGGATATTAACCCAAGTGCCAGACGTGGGAAATGAACCCACAGCTCTCTGATCTCACAGCCTCAGAGGTGAGTGTGCTACCTATTGAGCCACTTACACTGCTAATTGGTCTATAGGAATCACGTGCCTGGTGAGGTTTATGAGGCTTTAAAATGGCTGAGGTAGTCACTTGTCTCCACAAAATGGGGTAAGTAGCTTCTGTATGACTGTGTCTCAAGGTTTCTAAGAATGTATCTTTAATCCATTCATAGGAGGCTTTATAAAATTCAGCACCATATCCATTTGGTCCCGGATTTTTGCTGTTTTTAAGGTTTTTGATTGGTAGTGTGGAGTTTGTGTATTGTGATCGGACTTGTTAATAAATCGATGTGTTGCTGGGTAAGAGAGGGGAGTTTAAGATCTACCAAAAAGTTTGCAATTTTATCCGAATCTGGGGGGGGGGGGCTTGGAATATAGGTCTTTATGATAGTGTCGAAATACCTCAAGGATCTGGTTGGTGGTGTGAAGCTGTCTGCCTGTTTGGAGTTCTCTGATCTTTGTTATTGTGACCAACTGTGTTTGTCTTCTTAGGCGGTATGCCAAGATATGAGATGCTCTTGACCCTCCCTCATAGTATTTTTGTCTGATCCAGGTTAAGGCTTGTTCAGGTTTTTTTTTTTTTTTAAATCATAGTTTCTAACATTTTTGTTTTACACATGACAATTACAGTACATACAACATATAGAACATACTTATTAATAAAGGAAATAATAAAAAACAAAGTAACAAAGAAAAAAAAAAGAAAACCCTTAAGATGACACTAACAAGACACACTACAGAAACTAATCCCGAATTAGCCCATATTCAATAGCAATATATAGTTAGATTTGATCAAGAGTGCCCCAAGAGGATAAAGGCGGACAAAGAGGGGGAGGAGACTCAGGGGTACCAATCTATATAAAACTACGCTGTTAAAGCCAATTCTGAGAGAATTTCCCTTATATCCTTACCTTCTCTCTCCGCCTTGTAATGCATAAAAGGTAACCATCTGCTTTTAAACTTCTCCACTTGTAATCAGAGCTTAGCAGTGATTTTCTCCATAATCATTATTTTGTTGCAAATGAAAAACCAAACATCTATCGAAGGGGTGCCGCCACAAATATATTTTAAAGATAACTGTGGGCTCTAGATCGTACCAAGGATGGGGGGAGGGTGAACAGCCAATACTGTATATCATTGCTTCTTCAGTTTTTTTGTTTAGAAGGCTCTGTATTTCTTGTTAGAGTTGAGGTATTTGGTCTCCCAAGGACTGGTCCCTTGCGTGTGCACCAGTTGGAGAAATGTTAATTTTTCCTGGATTTCCTGCAGGTGGCTTCACTCTGGCACTTTTTCTTAGAAGCAAATGCAATTATATAACCTCTGAGGACCACCTTCAAGGTGTCCCAAAATAATTGGGGGGAGGAATTATCTCTGATAATCGCAGGAATTTTTTCTTTCAGCAATTTCTTGAAAGTCGGATTCTTCAAGAGGGTGAGGTTAAAGCGACACAGGGTATTCTTGCACTCCCAAGAGATTGTCAAGTCTAGAGTTATAGGGGCATGGTCAGAAAGACAGATATTGTGTATTTCCACTTTATTCATGTATTCCAAGCGTTCCCCGCTTATACAGAAGTAGTCTAATCTGGAGTAATGCTTGTGCACATGTGAAGAAAAAGTGAATTGTCGTCTAGAAGGGTATAAGTGATGCTAGGCATCTATCAATCCCATCTCCCAGATCAGACATTTTAGGTGTTTTTGTCCAGTAGTGAGTGGTGAGGGTTTGGGTGTGGAGGTATCTAGGAATGGGTTCAGAGGGCAAATGAGGTCCCCGCCCACTACTAATATTTCCAGTTTGTGGGAAATAATTGTGCCAACAATTTGTTGGACTAAGGAGGCGTCACTGATAGGGGGTATATAGGTGCTGCAGACCATCATGACTTGCCCATGAAACATGCCGATGGCTATTGCAAGCCTGACCTCTTTGTATATTGATCTGCGATAACAAAAGGGGAGATCTTAGAGACTAGAATGAGCACCCCACGGCATTGGCCATTACGATATGAGGAATCTACTATCTGGGAAAAACTTTCATAAGTTTTGGTGTTCATGGGTCTCTCGTGGCAGTAATATATCAGGCTTATACTTTTTGAGAGTTGTTAGGGTATGGTATCTTTATTGGCCCTGCCAGCCCATTAACATTATGAGAAAGGATCCTAAATGGAGATCCCATTAATTTTATGGAACATTTATTAGGAACCCGAGTCCCTGCCATTCAACTATGATTATTCTAAGACTTTCTCGGTTATTCTGAAGGCCATCCTTTGTTTTCAACGGAGTCATACTATTCTGTATGTTAGCAACTTAAAGTCCAAGTGTATGTTTACCAAGTATGCCAGAGACAGTACCCTAAGCCAAAAAACTAACCGAAAAACTACAAAAATCTAGATAACAAACAAACAAGAAAGTGAACCCCAAGAAACAAGGCCAACAGGGCCTAACAATAGGACCCGAGGGGAGGAGGCGACAGAGTAACCTCCCCCTGAGGGGGTGTTCAATTTTAAGATCCAGTGAGAAACTTCCATGGTCAAGAGTATGGCCAAAAGCCAAACTGACCTAGGCAGGAAAGCAGCCTGTTTAGGGAGGCTTATATTCACCAAAGAGGGGATAGCTCCCTTGGGATTAAGTTCATCCCATAAAATGTGGTGAAGGGCTGGGATGGGTGTGGGCCAAAGAAATAGTAACCTAAGAAGGGAAAGGGCACTGGTAAGGAATATGAAGACTTGGGAGGAGAATAAAGGTGATCTCACCCAAGCCTCCATGGTCCTGTCTCAAACCTGGTTGGTGTAGTGGCTATTAGGTAAGGTAGGGGAATAAGACTATCAGAGGGAGGAGAATTAAGGTTTGTGGTAAATAAGGGGTCTGAGAAGGTGACAGTGAGGAACTCGCATCTGACACCATGGAGAATTAGGCTATAATGTAGCTCTTCTCTCTTCCTGCTTTCCTAGATAAGTCAGTAGGGGTCTACCCCCTGGGTCCACCAACACACCGGCCAGGGCTCCTGAAACTCAATGTTCCTGGTAAACCTGGGGTTTCCCTACATACCTCTACCAAAGAATTACAAATTGCAATATTAATTTGGTCCTTCAACAATATAAATACATCCAACATTATATAAAAGCATGGAAAATTAATGTGGAGGTACTAATGCCTTTCATATTTAAAGAACCATTTGTGATGTTAAGTAAGTTTATATTTATCATTCAGAGTTCCATGAATAAAGATCCCCGTCAAGCAATGGCATACTGTCCACTTCCACTGTGACTCACTATATTGAAGCAATCTGTGTGTGCCCAGAAACCCCCAGATTCCACTCTGTCACCTTCTACCCCTTCAGGAGGGGGAGCAAAGAGGAGGGGGGGCATTGCCGAAGATCAGGCCAAGTGAAAATCTCAATGTAGGCCTTCACCAGTCCTGGGCATCCTGCATATCCTCTCCCCGGGCAAGAGAGCGAGAGGGGAGATGCTGGGGGAAATAAGCTTAAGACATTCCCCAGACAATCATTGAGAGACCCACCACCCCTCCCCCAGGGAAGTATCCAGCCCCAGCCCCCAGTGGAAGAGAGGGCAGCCCCCCCAACCACTAGCCCCCTGAGTTCCAAAGTCCCCCCAATTCGACCTGACAAGTATAAATATTTAATTGTTTTGTGTTGAGACTTGTTTGGTCCCCCCCCACTAGGGTGAAAGCATAATGAGGTAGGGCCACGGGCCATGGTCCCCATTGCACAACACAATCCCCGGGTCAATCTTATGTTTCCAGGACCTATTTAACAGTCAGTAAGGTTTTCCAGAATCATTGAAAGTGAATCCACTATTGGCTGTACCATCCACCACTATCCAGGAGCATATTTGATTCCATGTCTTGGGGAGTTTTAATTTTTGGAGAGACCAGGTCTCAAATGAGCTATTCCCTGTTTAATGGGAGGCGAGCCCCACTGGTCATGCATCAGGAGGCCCACGTTACTTGGCCCCCGCAAGCCTCTGCCATGAGGCAATCATGTTTATGCATGCAATATTTTGGAGGAGGGGGAACCAGCCAACTTCTATTTAACTGGGAAAATAAGGTATGGACCCCCTCCATGCCCAGTCTCCCCAGACACCATAAAGCTTAGCTTTTTCCAGGGTTCACCATGTGTACCAGCCCAGGAACCATCACTGACCCATAACTTCCACTGTCTCTGCACCTTCCTGATTTAGCCATCCAACAGGAGGCAGGTGACCCACAGCATGTCTCATCAGAGGGAGGCGCCCAGAAAGCCAGCACCAGGAGGCCGACAACCCCCCAAAACCTGGAGACTGCTAGAACCTGACCCCAGAGAAGCATAGGCCCCCACCCCCCCAAAACTCAGAGAGAGACAGAGAGGTGAGCCTGAACACCCAGGGCCCTTATATGCTACTTTCCTCATTTGGTCCTGTTTACCTTGACCTGATGGTCTGGGTTGTACTGCTCCATATGAGTCTACATTGTAATGTAATTTATAATTATTTGTATTGCACTGTTATTGTTATGCTTTTGCTTACTCTCCCAACTCTTGTAACCCCTCCCCCCAAGGACGCTTCTGGAAACGAGTTCTTTACAGCTAATGTTGTCTTTCCTGGTGAAACATTTTCAAATAAATAAATACATTTTACAGATCACTCACAGTTAAGTGGTAGGAGGAATTCAAGACTACTGTGATGTAAATTGGCACAGATGTTTTTTAATTGAGTCCAGTGTTGCCTGTTGAGACCGTGGGTCCAGAAGCACTGATCTGTCTCTGGGATGACCTGGTACATTTCTTTGTGGCAAGACCAACTGGGAGGGAATTGAGAAACTGCATTTCTTCAGGTCTTTGAGAGCCTTTATACACCGACTTGTAGGTATATTGTCCAGAGGGGTACTGCACCACTAGCTTAGCTGGGTATGGAGTGCGGAATTTGAGATTGTTCTGGCGTAGCAGTGGGAACAGCGGGATGAATTCTCATCTGCGCTGCATTGTGGCTGGAGCATAATCATTATCTATGAAGAATCGAGTTGCACTGTAGAAAACGTTGCCCTGGGCCCATGCCTTTTTCAGTAAACGTTTTTTAGTTTGGTATCTTAAAAATCTCACAATAATTGATCGAGGGCATGCATTAGGATCAGTAGGTTTAGGGCCCAGTGCCCCATGTACCTGTTCTATTTCAAGTTGAAAGTCAGCATCCAATGCCAGCGAAGTGTGCAAAAGAGTTTCCACAAACTCCTGGATGTTGGATCCCTCGCTGTTTTCAGGGACAGCATAGAGTCTTAAGTTGCGGTGCAGATGCCTACTTTCCAAATCTTCCTGATGCTCTGCTGTTGATTGGTAAATTTTAATGATCTGGGTTAGTGTGGATACTGTTTGCTTAAGGCGGAGGGCCTGGTCTGACAAGACTTCCTCCAGGGCAGCAACCCGCTGCTTCAAGGTGGTAACATCCATCTGGAGTTAGGCCTGAGTTTCTCTGAATGATTGAAACTCAGCTTTAAAGTCTTGTAGCTCCAAAAGAATTAAATCTCATTTTACATCCATATTTTTAGTGCTGCCGCTCGAGTGTTTGAGTTTTTGCACTGGGAAGCCCAGGCCGATCAATGCAAGTGTCCTGATGCCTCAGAGTCCAAGAGCTTTCCATTTGAACCTTCTTCCTCCTGCAATAATGCTGCGAATTGGTTGGAATCTTATTTTTATTTATTTATTCATTCTCGGATTACAATACCTCTGAGCACAGACAGCTCATTTGCAAGGTTCCATGTCAGTGGGGAGGGGAGACTAAACATACAAAGGAGGCAAAGTACAATGTTTCCAAAAACAGTAAAATAAAGTGAGCAAATATATACACACACACACACACACACACACACACACATATGCAGTTTTATCATTTTAATAGGAGGAAAGCATAGATGAGAGGGGGAAGGATAAAGATGGAAGAAAGGAAGGTAGGAAGTGGCAGCCATATCAAGCTGGTGTGGGGGTAGGGGCAGGGGTGAGGTGGATGGGGGTAAGAAAGGTAGGAAGTGGCAGCCATAGGCCTTGTCAAGCTGGTGTGGAAGGGGTAGGGGAAGAGGGGGTGAGGTGGACTGGGGGGCTGCCAGGGGCCTTGTCAAAGTGTGAAGGGGGGGTAGCCTCAGAATTATTGCAGTAACGGTGGAAATACAGGGTTATACAGTTGTGAGGAGAAGATTGAATGCTAGTAGATGGGAGTCTCAGATGAAGCAGTCACGAGAACTGTTGGCTGTGAGATGTTGGCGTAACTTTAGTTTGAATGGTCCCAATTTAGGTAGGGTAGTTATATCACTATGAAGAGTATTAAACCAGTGAGGTGCTCTGTAGGCAAATGAGCATTGCCCCTGGGCTGTCCGGCATCTAGGAACATGGAGATAATGGCTGTTTGAGCATCGCGTATGCTGTGAACTACAATGGGGACTTAGCAGGTTTACGGTGCCTGGTGGCAGGAGGCCGAGAAGTGCTTTTTTGGCCAAAAGACAGGTTTGGTATTAGATCCTCCCAGAGAGCTGTAGCCAACCAGTCTCTGCATAAAGATCACAGGTGTACGTGAAATGTGTGGACCCCATGGAATCTCCTTTATTTTTAGTGGTAGCCATGTCTGCTAAGTTTTGGAAGCAAATTATTTATTTATTTATTTCACATTTCAGATTAAAACACCTTTGAACTCTGGGCTCTTTTACAAAGGTTCCATGTCAAGAAACAGAAATACAAACATGTAGGGTCAAACTTGGAAACAGAAGGATACCAAAAAAGAGAAAAAACAAATAATACATGAACACAAGAAGTTCAAAAAAACAGATTATACATTCTGAGATTGAGGTCTAATAACAAATTACATGAGTTACAAGGGTAAACAAGAACTTTGTATTTTTAGTGGGATACACATTAATTATGTACCTTTTTTAACAGATGCTTGGAGTTAAGTTCACCTTAGAGATAACAAAGAAAAAGCAGTCTGAGTTCAGACTGTATCAGAGTCAAGAAGGTGGGATAGGGAAGAAAAGGTGGGAGAAAAGAGAGGAAAACTTTTGAGGGGCAGGGAAGAGGCAGTCAGGAATAGGAAGCCCCTTAAGGACCAGGTGCATCATTTAAATTGCTAGGATTATTTTAGTAAGTGCCAACAGGTTTCGAGGTAAGCAGCCATTAACAGGCATTTTAGGGTGTGTGGGGACAGGAATGAGGACTAGAGGAAGAGAGGGGGGTGATGTGAGCAAGAATGATGGGAGGAAATAAAACAGAGGAAGGGCTGAGAAAGTTAAGGATGGTATGAGTTTACTGGGTAATTATTCGGGGTAATTAGGTAACTATATGGTGATCTTATGGCTATTTATCAAGTAATACAGCACGGGGTTAGCGAGCTCTGATGCTAAGCAGCCATTAAGGGTGAGGGCTGCACTGGAAGTCCTGAGTCTTTGTATACTGATGTGAAATGGAGAAAACATCAGTCGTCTCTGCTAGTTAAACTTCACTCCACTTTGTTTTCCCTCAGGGACACTTGACAGCCTTGGCATGCCTTGCCAGCTAGCAGAGAGGGAGTGACATTGGATGATTACGAGACACTGCTGGAACTTCAAGGCTTGAGAAACAATTGATCGCTCACTGCCCAGTGAAATTTGGTGGTGGCCGCTGAGCATCACTTGGAGCTGTCAAGGTAACAGCTAATTTCTTACAGATATTGTTGCTCCCTTCACTCAGTCCGATCCTGAATATTCTTTATCTGTGGAAATAAATACCTGTAATGTAAAACAAGTGAATTTTATATGACTGATGATAAAGTCTTACTTTGACTATGGAATACCAAGAGCAAAAGAAACAGGATCAGACAATGACAAAAGGGAAGAAGACAGATACTGTGTAATAACAGCTGTTTCCTTGGCAGCCACCCCTGGCATTCAGTGTGCACCATAAAGGGGGGGAGGGGTATAGAGAAAACATACTGATTTATGCAGAACTATGTGTGATTCAACTCCACTGGGCAGAAATGTGGAGCAAACAAAATGCTGTGTGTTCCGTATCTGGCCACAACCATGCCTCCACATGACAGCCACACCCCCACATGATAAGAGAGCTGATCGAGCCTTACTGCTTGCAACTGGGGTACACAGTAGCCACTATATGATTGCCTTATGTTGTATATTTCTTTTACATTATTTTATTTTGCAATGTAGTGCAGTCATTCTGAGACATGCGAAGGGGGAAGAGAGAAAGCCAAGCCCCAAGAGCCCCTTTTAAGCAATATGTCAGCAATACATCAGCATAGCTCTGATGCTATGCAGCCGTGAATAGGACTACAGTCTGAATAAATGGAACTGATTACAAAGTATTGATTCCCACTATATGTAAACATAGCCATTTTGGGCAAATTACTGTGGTGGGAGACCAGCCTGGGATCTCTTGATTTTCAGTTCTGTACTCTAACCACTATATTACTTTTCCTCCTGCTGAAAAGCAGGCATCAGCAAAATGTTGACAGTATCTTGCTTTTGATATATCCTTTATTTTTTTTTTTTAAACTTTATGTTTATTGTTTTAGGACACAAACATATAGTTACGTTTCCAACATTTAATTTTACAAATGTACAGTATATATCTCTCAGCCAGGAGGGTGCCACTCTTTTTGATACATTCAGTTTGTCTATTAAATGTTCATAGATACGTCATATGAGGAGACAACAAGAAACTCTATAGAGTTTTCAGTAAAGATAGTCCACTGGCTGCAAAATGAGCCCATGAGCTGCATGATATTTAACTAGTAATTATTCAAAGTTTGTAAAGTCCAGATCCTTACCCCCGGGGGTGGGGGGGTTATTCCATCATGCTTAATCAAAGTAAATGCACTGGAAAAGTGCTATTCTAACAAAGATAGTCACTCTACTGTTTAAGTGGAATATGGTGCTTGTGCAGCTGTTGCTATACCAATCTTGCATAAACTTTTGCTGTAGCAATACAAAAAGAATAGAACTACTGTGCTTCAACATCAATTATTAAAAGCAAGGTGCTTAGGAACAGAACTAGGTAATAAACACTCTTCAGCACTGAATCAGACCTTTGGGGGATAGAGAACCTATAGTCCCAAGTCCTGGTATTTATATGGCAAGGCATCCACTCCAGGAAACAAAAGATTCTGTGTGCTTACCTTGGGGGCCAAACCTCCGTCCCTCTACTTCCTTACCAAAACAGATCCATCTGTACGATTATCAGTAAGACTGGAAAGTTCAAGGAGTTTCTTTGTCTGACGAGTGATCACCTTCCGTAGATGTGTGTGGTCTAGGAGGCGCGCTCTGCTGCCACCACGTCAGGGCCTTCACAGGTTCTGAAAAGAGGAAACTTTATTCCAGTGCACAATCCTGAGTCAGGCCGGGCAAATCAGGCCATGAGGAACTCTTGCTTCTCTCAGCATTGCCCTTGTCCTGTTGAATCACTTTCTCTTCTGCCTGGTAGCGTACGATAAGTCAGGGAACATTCAAATCTGCATACTGTCATGGAGAAAGGATTTTTTCTGTCAGGCCAGGACTAGGAGGTAGTCACGGGAGCCCACCCCATCTACGATGATCACCACTGTGTGTGGGGCCTCCGGAATATCTGGTCAGCCCT
The DNA here is from genome assembly GCA_016271365.2 of Neoceratodus forsteri. NCBI lineage: Eukaryota > Metazoa > Chordata > Ceratodontiformes > Ceratodontidae > Neoceratodus > Neoceratodus forsteri. Next base: position 1,597,059,764 of record CM057450.1, read on the forward strand.
GAGAGGTAACACAATATGGCTTTTAAAAATTTTTGCACTGCAGGGATTACCTCTTCCTCCAATGGCTGAGTGAGTCAGTCCTGTTAAAACAGCACCAAATGATCACCCTCGTAGCCTTCCGACAGCCCCAAGATCCTCAAATTCTGGGCTCATGCCTGGTTCTTCAGTGTCTCCAAGTGAGAATGGAGATGTACATTTTTCTTCAATGCCATAGTAATGGCTACCATGGTGGCATCAGCTTTCTTTGTGCCTTCACCCACCCTGATGGTGACCATTTAGATTGCAGACTGTACAGCGGTCACTCTGCTCGTGAGGGCATCAGATTTGTTGGAGAGATCAGTCACCAAGGAAATGAGCCTGTTAAGTTTGGCTCCTAGGGTCTGTAGAGTTTTCTCGCTATGGCCATGTTATTTTTATTTTATTTTATTGAGAATATCGGAATTACAAACCTTTGAGTCAGAGACTCATTTACAAAGGCTCCACATCGAAAGGTAATGAGGTGATTAGTGTGCAAGTTTTACAAAGTGATTACAGTACTAGATTACATAAAAAAAAACTGTGCAAAATACAGTTAAATATAAACATTGACGCATTATAGTGGGTATACATACAGCTATAAGGTAGAAAAAAATCAGAATCTTGGAAAGTAAAATACAGGGAGAAAATAAAAAAGTTGGGAGGCCATAGCAGAAAGAGGGCAGGTGAGGAAGGCTACTTTTTAATCGGAGAGGCAGTCCATGGGACCTTGTCACATCAGTTGGGGGAGGTAGTCAGAGCTAGCAGGAGGAAAGGTGGGTCAGGGAAGGCTAAATGTTGGGCAAATTGTGAGGAGGGGATACGAGGAAAACTGTGGTGGGTAAAGGGGAGGGGAAAAAGGGGGTGAGCAGGGAGGTCAGGATGAGGGAGGAGGAGAAGGGGGGGTAGTGGGTAGGGGGGCACAGATAGGAAGGAGAAAAAGAAATGTAAGAGGGAGTAGAGTAGGAGAAGTTTACCAGTGGTTCAAAAGTGCAGAGATAGGGACAACAATGCTAGGAACAATCACAGTTGTTTAAAGAGAGTAGGTGTTGGTGCAGTTTTTTAAATGGGCTTTTTTTTTTCCAGCGAGGACCTCGGGAGGAAGACTATTTAACCAGAAAGGTGCCCTGTACATAAAGGCTCACTGTCCTTGACCTGTTCTACAGAATGGGATTAGAAAGGAGGCTCTAGTGGAGCTTCTAGTAATGTGGGGAGCCGGAGCGACAGTGAGGAGTTGCCAAGCAGAGGACTGAGAGGGGCAGAGGGTAAACTTGCATGCCAGTAGACAGGTATGGTATTGAAGTCGTCCAGTGAAGTTCAACCAGTTTGCTTGCTGGTGAAGGTCATGGGTGTGGGTGAGCCTACTACCATTAACCACAAGGTGACAAGTCTTTTTCAGGGTGACCTTAATCCTGTTTAGCATGGTGTCATTTGCACTTCCATAGATCACTATCCCATAATCTATAATGGAAAGGACCAGGCTGGTGATGACTAGTTGGAGGGCAGCAGAAGTAAAACAGGACCTGTGCCTGTAGAGAAGGCCAATTCTAGTATTCACAGCTTTGCAACCTAGACTGACATGCGCCTGGTAGGAGAGGGAGGAGTCGGGTATGATGCCGAGGTACTTAAGGTTAACGACCTGCTCCAGTGGTTGACATTGACTATTGAGGATAGTAAGGAGCACATATATTATGTTTATTCTGGGAGTTTGCAAATGACATCACTTTAGTTTTTTTATAATTTAGGATAAGCTTATGTATGTCAAACCAGGATTCAATTTCCTCAAAGTTCTTTTGCAAGTTACACTGTAGGGGGAGTGGGGCTGGGTGACTAGAGAATATTACGGCATCATCCATGTACAGGAGCAGGTTTCCAGAGCATGCAGAAGGGAGGGAATTTATGAAGAGTCTGAAAAGAAGTGGGCCTAATATGGACCCTTGTGGTACACCAGAGCAAATTGGGAGGTTAAAGGATAGAGTGTCCAGGAATTTTGCATGCTGGGATCTTCCAGTAAGGTAGTGAGAGAACCAGGAGATGGCTTCTTGGGAGAGGCCCAGTGCAGAGAGGGTCATGATAAGGAAAGCATGACTGACCATGTCAAATGCCTTTGTTAGGGCAATAAACACAGAACCAACTAAATGACCATGGTTCAGGGCTTTGTGAATATAATCAGTAAATTAGAGGAGGGCAGTGGTGGTGCTGTGCTCCTGCCTAAAGCCATGCTGCTGATTACATTGTAGATTATATTTGGTGAAGTAATCGGTGAGCTGGTCAGATACTATCAATTCAAGGGCTTAGGAAATGGGCAGGAGGATTGAGATAGGGCATTAATTATTACAGGAGGTTCTAGCACCACTCTTGTGTACTGGAGTGATGATGGCAGCTTTTCACTGCTTTGGGAATTAGCTGAGACAAAGGGAGAGTTTTAGGATTTTCGTAAGTGGGGGAAGAACTGCATCCAGGGCCAGGTGGAGAAGCCTAAGGTCCAAGGAGTCACCACTAAAACAGGATTCCCCAAGACCCGAGTTAGGTAAGATCTTGCTTTCCTAGGGGTGACAACCTTAAAGCGGAAAGGTGGGGTTAGCAAAGAGTCCAGAGCAGAAGGAGAGACTGGGTTATTACAAAACAAATCAGGGGGAGCACTCCACTTAGATCTGTGAAGGCTGAGTTACAAGTGTTGGCAATGCACTAAGGGTCCTGAGTAGTGACACCATTGACATTTAACATGGGGGGGGGTGTTGGGCTTACCAGTAAGTTCCTTTATAGTGTCCAAGAACTTCTTCCCTTTTCCCCAGGATGAGGAAAGGCTAGTTTTAAAGTGGGCAGCCTTTGCAAGGCACATTTCCTGGGTGCACAAGTTTCTAGCAGCCCTGTAGTGTTGTCTGTCATCCGGGAGACCAAACACCAGGGCTCTGTGCCAGAGGTTACCATGTGTGGCCATGAGATTTAGGAGTGCAGGGGTTATCCAGGGGGTGCTAGAGCCTCTGACAATAAGCTTGGAGAAGGGGGCAAAGATATAACAGGCAGAGTTGAAGGTTGAGATAAAGTGAGCAAGGGCTATATCTACACAGGTGGCTGAATCAATAGGGGACCATTCGCTTATAAGATGGTAGTCCTGGAACTGCCAGAGCATGCCTTTCTTGAGAGCATGCTGATAAGTAACCCTAGAGGGATTTTTAGGGGAGTGATTGGACCAGTGGCAAAGGATTGGTGAGTGGTCGCTAAGAGTGTCAGGTAGGACCACTATGTTTGAGAGTATCACAGGGTGGTTGGAGAGGATGAAATTGATCAAGTTACTATTACCTGTTCTATAATTGATCCTGGTAGGGGAGGACACAACCTGGGTAAGGGCAATGGGAACAACCACATCCTTGTAAGGAGCAGCATCAGGGGACAACCAACTGATGTTGAAATCACCCAGCAAGACCACCTTGGATCTACTAGGAAGATCAGAGACAAAGTCAATAGTGGAGCTGAAGCCAGGTTTGATGTCCCGGAGAGGGATGTAGACAGGCAGAACTGTAAGTGACTTGCCCTTGCTTCCAATGGAGATTTTGATAGCCAGAGCTTGAGCAGTATTACCTGAGATTAATTTTTAGAATACTTGTCCTTTAAGGGAGTCATGGAGATAGATAACGCAACCCCCACCCCTTTTCCCCAGCCTGTCAACTCTGTAAAGAGTATAGCCATTAAGGGAGACAGTGAAGTCAGGTATCTTTGGGGAGAGCCAAGTCTCAACTACTGCTAGGACATCGGGCTTGTGTTGAGAAGCCCAAACTTGAAGTAGGTCAATTTTTTTTTGCAGCAGACTACAGATGTTTACTGAGGCTGACTTGAGACCACCAGAGTTACTAGTAGTAGGATGGGGCTGTGAGATAGGACCAGGGTTAGGGTGAATGTTGCCAGAGAGAAGTAGTAGGAGAACCATATGATGAAAAAGTACATGTTTAAGCAATTTAGGAACGTGTAGCAATTTCCTAAGGGTGAGCTTGTCACAGGAGACAGGCAGAGACAAGCAGTGAAGAGAAGGTTCAAAGAGCAGTAAAGGGTGATAGTATAAGATTATCGGGCAGGCAGTCTTACCCACGTAGAGAGAGGATAGATGGGGGCAGTACTAGCTGTGACAGAAATATGAGATGTGGTGATATTACTGTGAGAGTGTGAACTGGGGCTTGGTAGCGTAGGTGAAGTGGAGGATGGCACACAGTATAAGTAACAGAGACAGAAGTATACTACAGAGGGTGAACATGACTGCAGCCAGGTGGAGCAATTACAGAAGATTGCAAGAGGTAATACTGTAAGGACTAGAGGTGCAGAGGTAACAAACAGTCACACTTAAGTGGGTAGACTCAGTAGTGAAGTGGTAACATTACCTCCTCTTGTGACAGAGGTTGAGGATTCAGTCCCAGGTAGGGGTGGGAGGGGAGAGAAGAAGAATAAGGAGAAAATAGAGAGAGTGGAATAGAGAGGGGGACAGGAAATAGGTAGGAATTGCAAAAGGTGAACACAGGGAGCAGGTGGAAAGGGAGAAACGAGAATAAGCTCAAGACTGACCCCTAGTGGTCAGAAATAATAAACTGCAAATGGATAAATAGGAACTTTTAGCAAACTTGATACCTGATCACATGACCTGTCACGTGACTCCAGAGCCTAGGGTTAGCCCAGGGTGGGTGGGCACGGCAGTTGCACAAACTGCTCAGCTACCTTTGGTTCTTGCTCCTCATGGCCGGCGCCATGCTGCAGAAGCTCCATGTGTGGGCTGGGGGAAAGGAGCCTGTAGAGAAAGGGGACAGAGAGTTAATAAAGGAATTGGATGGGGATTATTTCAGAAACAAAGGGCTAAGCGGGACAGAGAACAAAAGGATTGGGGGAGGATCGAACTGCGCATGCACGGAGTTCGGCGTCCAGAGGAGGACTGATGTGGAACAATGGGAATAAATATGAATTAAGGGGTTAGCAAGACAGATAAGGGAGCAAAGGTAACTTCAATGAATTAAAACATTCAAAAACAATCACCTGCTCTCTGCTGACTAAATAGTCTTAAGCACATTTCCCAGAAAAGGCAGAGAGCAGTACACAAAAAAGTACCCAGTCTGATCAATACAAACAAGCATGAACTAAAATGAAAAAGGAAAATAGCCAAATATTCAGTATCTGAAAAAAGGCAGAATGCTAATAACAATTTATTTTCTGTCTTATTCGATACCCAGTTGCACAAACTGCTCAGCTACCTTTGGTTCTTGCTCCTCACGGCCAGCGCTATGCTGCAGAAGCTCTGTGTGTGGGCTGCGGGAAAGGAGCCTTTGGTTCTTGCACATCGTCGGCTGGTGCTATGCTGAAGAAGCTCGTGTGTGGGCTGCGAAAGGAGCCTTTGTTCTGTTTCCTCGATAGAGCTTTGTTGGCTATCTCATTTATAACCTTATAAATGAGATAGCCAGCAGAACACTATCAATCTCGGCCATATTGCTTGGGCTCTACAGCAGCCCCTCTGATATATCCTATGAATTAGATGCAATGGACAGCGCAATTTCTGCACCTAATTGGGAAGTCGTCGTGGAGGAGGGGGTTTGGAAATGCGTCACACATAATCCTGTGTTTCAGCCCTGCTACCTATGGTCCCAGATGTCCAGTCTTGTTACAAAACAAAAAAGCTTGTTCTGGAGACACCCAACAAAGCCTGAATTCATTTTTGACTGGAACTGAATTTGCACAATCTCCTTTGCACTGCAGCCTGCAAATCAATCTTTTGTACTACCTAGATCCACAAAAAAAAATGCGTTAGTTACCCTATGAAGGACTGCCCAGCAAAATGTTACTCTTTAAACTTTTTATGCCGAGTGAGGATGAGATATGAATAGACAATTTGGGGGAATTTTGTAAACCTGGACATGTGACAGTTTACAGCTAGTTTAAAAACACCCAGATGTACACAGATTTGAATCAGGAACTATTGCAGATGATACTAATTGCCAGCAGATTAGGCCTTACAGTCTATCGAGTCTGCTCGAACCTCAGATCCCTCGTTGGGTGCCGAGGCCCTCCCCCCTTGTGTTCCAGAAACCCCTATCATCCATCCCCACCCCCCTGGGCCAGGCCATCATCTGATACATCCACTTTCTGTGTCTGTCCCACCCTCTCTTGAAGCCCTCCACTGTGGATCTCTGAACCAGCTCGCCAGGCAGTGCATTCCAAGGTCCACCACCCTCTCAGTGAAAAACCTCCTCCTTTTCCCTCACCCTTCCACCTTCCAACTTCAAACCATGCCCTCTGGTGATACCTCCTGCTTTATTCTAAAGATCCTCCATGTTTACCCTATTTATTCCCTTGAGGTACTTGAAGACCTCAATCATGTTCCCTGTCTCTCCTCTCCTCTCCTCCAATGAAAACAGGCAGAGCTTCTCAAGTCTGTCTTCATATGTCAAATCCCCTAGTCCTCGTATCATCTTAGTTGCCCTCCTCTGTACCCTCTCCAGGAGCTGTATGTCCCTCTTCAAGTGTGGTCTCCAGTACTGTACACAGTACTCAAGGTGTGGTCTAACCAGTCCATTGTACAGCGGCAGAATCACTTCCCTGCTCCTAGAGGTGAGCCCCCTTACGATGCATCTCAACATTCTGTTTGCCTTGCTAGCCGTTCTCCTGCACTGCTCAGAATTATTCATACATGCATCCACCATGACCCCTAGGCCTTTTTCTCCTATTAAGGCCTCCAGCACCTCCTCTCCCAGGGTATACCTGTGTTTAGGGTTTCCCCACCTAAGATGTAACACCTTGCACTTGGTGATATTGAAATTTAATTTCCATGTGTGAGCCCAGCTTTCCAGGGTGTCCAAGTCCCCTTGCAGGGCCAACCTCCCCTCTTCCCCCTCAACTACTGCTCCCATCTTGGAGTCATCAGTGAAGAGACTCATTTCACACCCTATACCCTCCCTGATGTCTGATATGTATTATATAACTATTAGCCTACAAAATTTAAAGACTTCTAGCTTATTAAACACTCAGGGTATGGATAGTCAAAATCAAATCTCAGTCAAGAGTTTTTGGGGGGTTGATGCATTGTTTGTGTTCTGGCATGTATGTGTGTATGTATATATATATATATATATATATATATATATATATGTATTTCTTTGTGTGTCAGCACAGTTTTGCTGTGTATATACATTACTTTGTGTTAACACGTTTTTGTGTTTTGGTTGAGGGTTTTTATGCAGATCAGCTTCTCTTTGCACAGACAATATTTTTTTTGTGTCAGCTTACTTTTAGTAGGGACTCCGACACTAGTACAACAAATCCCAACACACATCAGCAAAACTCAAATACACAACATTCCCAAAAATGTAATTTCAAAAGCTGGCCTGGTGGCACAGAGGGCTGAGGCGCTGGACACTTTACCTCACGCTACGCTGGTGACCCAAGTTCGGGAATGAGCCTTGGTTGTTGGGGGGGGGCGACGGCAGGGGTGAGAGAGAGGATCAAGCATCCAGAGGACTGCTCTCCTCTCTCGGGGAGGGAGGGATTGTTGTCCCGCCTGTTGATTGCCCTCTGGTGGGGGCTGGAGGGTGATGCAGGCAGGGGAGGCAGGCAGGCAGCATGCATGGCATGCGTGTGCCCCCACACGTGCGTGCCAACACCTTATGCCAGGAGGGAGGGAGGGAGGAACACCAGAAAATGGAAAATGGCGGCCAGGTGCTCCATGGTGTACTGACCCCATTCTGCCAGTCCACCGTTGTGGACTCCCCAGATTTGGATTGTGCTCTGGGAAGGGAGGTAGCTCCCTTCCTGGCCCCACAACAGGGGAGTAATCCATGGTGGGGGGGATCTCGGGGATGGTTGGGGCGGTTGGGCTGGTGGATGGGTGGTGTGTAAGTTGTTCTTATGTGAGGCTCAGGTAGGATAATGATTTATGAATACAGTGGTATCCATCATGATTTATAGCGATAGCATGCTGTAGTGTTTCCTACCAGAAAACCAATAGTGACTGCTTTCACAAGTAAAAAAAAAAGTCATTGGTAAGACTGTCTAGCTGTGAAGTGTTTTGAATTATGTAATTACAGGGAGCTACAGTATGTGGCTATGTGTTTGGCAGCTAAGTTTACAGGTTTTGGAGAGTGCCCCCCTTTCCCTGTCTCTCTCTCTCTCTCTCTCCTTGCTTCTATGATGTATAGTGACTCAGTACCTTTCCCCATCTCTTTTTTCTTTTTTTTGTGTTTTTCATCTAACCCCTGCAACCCTCACTCCCCCTTCGAATGACTATAGGAGTTTGTCGATGAGCAAAAGTGAATCCCGTGTGCAAGGAATGCCGGTTTTTAAGAAAAAAATGACAACAAAGGGTTCCAGCCAGACAGTACGGTAATGGGCGGAATACTGCTGGCTGTGACAGGGGGCCAGTCAAGTGGGAGTATCTTCTGTGCCATCAAGTGGACTGCATGCTAGTGCAGCTGGTGCTGTGATCGCTGCCACTGGAGCTGGAGACAACTCAGTGAATGGTGTTTTGGGCCATTCTCATTGGGCACAAAAACATAAAAAAATTCAGTGCATAAGCAGTTCACTTTGAAAATGTAATTTTTTTATTTTTTTCTTTATTTCAGTTTGGGATTAATACCTTGAGTCAAGGACTCATTTTCAAAGGTTCCATGTCAGTGTTGAACAAACATTACAAAAATACAAGGTTTACAAAGAAAAAAAGAAAAACACTGAAGAATATACACAGGCAATAATAGTAAAATTTGAACTTATGCACATCAAATTAGTACAATATTAACAGATAGATTGATTAGATAAGAGGGGGTTGGGGGGTCAGCTGGAGGTGGCATCATCTGAGATGGGAGAGAGGTGGAGCTTTCAACCAAGTGAGGCCATCGTCAGGTAATTGGGGGTAGAGGAGCGGGTTAAGAAAACTGTAGTGTATAGCAGAAAGATGTAGCGGGGGTAGGTAAATGGAAAACTGGGGGTGAGGTACTATCACATTAGCGCAGGCAGGTACAATTCATTTTAGAGCCAAGGAGAGATTTGAGCTCAGTTTTGAAGGTACTAATCTTGGTAGTATCAGTGAGGTCAGCAGGTAGTTCATTGTACCATTTCAGTCCTTGATACAGGATGGAGTTCTGGGCAAGTTTCATCCTTTTGAAGGGAATCACCATCTTGTCAGTGACCGGACTATGGGTAGATTTCATTGGGACGGCCAGCTTAAAGTGTCTGCCCAGTGTGGGGAATGTCAGTCCAAGCAGCACTTTTTAAGAAGTAGGCAGGTTTGGTATTACCCTCTAAGATGGAGTGGGAGCCACCCAGTTTCAGTGTACAGTGAGCAGGTGTGAGTGTTGAGAGTAGCCCCCAAAGTAAGATGACAGGCCTTATCGAGGAGTGTGTTGATCCTGTTAAGAGAAATTTTTGTGCCTGCCCCATATATAGGCAATCCATGGTCAATGGTAGAAAGTATTGAGCTACTGGTGGCTAGTTTGAGTGCATCCAGTGTCATTGAATGTCTGTGATGATAAAGTACACCAAGTTTTATATTTGCAGTCTTGATAACATAGTCAATGTGGTTTGAGAAGGTGAGCATGTCATCAAAGGTAAAGCCGAGATATGCTGAGATATTTGAAGTTAGAAACTTGGTCCACCTGGGAACAGAAGAAGGAGGGTGTTCAGGAAAGAGGTTCGGTTTATCTTCTGTTTTAACTGAAATATTTGAATAGTTTGTACTTGAAATTAGTTCTGTGTGTTAAAAATTACTACTTTGAGTTAGAACTGTTACTTGGACTGTGATATTGTAACTATTGGGGCTTCTGTGCTGGTTGTGGGAACACTTGTTTGGCAGTGATAATTAGAGTGAAATTTAAATGTGATATTTGCCTGGTGGTGGTAGAGCCCTTCCACCCACCCTGTTTTGTAGGCTTTCTTAAATACTGAAAAGCCACTGGGGGTTGGGATTGAAGGGCTGTGCATTTCTGTTCGTGACTAAAACTTGAAGCAACAGGAACTGGTGGCCTGTGACATCATACAGTACCTGATGTCTGAATTGAAGGGTTGTGCATTTCTGTTTGTGACTGAAACTTGAAGCAACAGGAACTGGTGGCCTATGACATCATACGGTACCTGATGTCTGCATACACACACTGTTAGCAGGACTGGACACACACTGGACTGTATGAGTTTGTGAGACTTGCGAACATTATTGGTGGGGTTGAAATTGGGTTCATAAACAACTGCAGTCAGTATAGAGAGACTGTATTCCAGGGGAAGGGACTGGGAAAAGGGGGATGTGCCCATTATGAATAGAGAGGGACAAACAGGATGGCCTCATTCCACCACGGCAGCCATCTTCAGAAGGGCTGTAGGCTACACAGGCTGTGGGGTGGCAATAATTCTCAATTGGGCCTGGAGAGAGAGAGAGGGAGGGAGGCTTCCCACTCTGTAGACAGCTATCTTGTATCAGGAGGAAGTATATTGGTTAAGAAGTAAGCTTGGGGAGTTGGGGAAGGTGTGTCCAAGGATAAGGGGTGTGGATATGGGTGGCAGACAGGTGGGGTTGAGGGGAGGCTGGGGCAATGCTCAGAAATTAGAGGAGGTTATGTTACAGCAAGCTGGAGGGGGGATATTATGGACAGAGGACCCTTAGATGGTATCACGTCATCTCAGCACAAGCAATACCACGCAAGCATTTCAGCGCAATCATTACAGAGAATTAAAATAACCGCTAAACTGCCATTCTGTTGCATAACAAAGTAAGAGCAAAAGGCAGAGCAGAGTAGGGAAACTGAATGTGAGATACCGGCTGACTGAAAGGGACATCTGTCTGTGGCTTGTTTTTGTTTGTAAATATATTCGGGTCAAGTTTGTCCATTTCAGAGGCAGACAGGAGAAGATGGGTTCACACCAGGCACCAGTTCCCATCCTTCTTACTAAACTTTCTACTGTACAGTTTAGAGAGTGTGTAGAACAGACCTCCTCCATACCTCACAACTGTCTCTGATTTTACCGCAAATTTTTCTCGTCATTCTGTCTGAATTTTGCATTTTTTCTCACTGAAAAGTAGAGAATTACAGCATCAAACAATACCAGACATCAAATTTACAAGCTAGTTCCCTCCCAGGAAATAATTTCTCACATTAAGTCACAAAACATACCAGGGTTCTTGAGCTGATGCTACCATTTTTAAAGCTGTGCCCCTGATATTGGTAACTTGTCCCTGATTTGCAAACTAGGAAGCTGATGAGATGCATGCTGTCTTCCGCTGAGGTTCTTACATGTAAACAGCCTCACTATTAGTTAATTACTGTACGGTTCAGTCAGCTTTAAGAATAAAACTTCTCAAAATGCATCTTTATTTTTAAGCATCTCTTCTGCTGATGCCAACCTCATATTTTACTGCCCTCCTCTAATGCTCCCATCGCTCCTCCTGACTAACGAACCCACTTGACTGTTCTCAGCCCAAAATGTACATTGCGACCTGCTACCAGGTGGATATTTGCGATGAGATGTCTTGCGCTTTTAATACTAGGTGCGTTTATTGCATGCGGTGAAATCTCGCGCTTGAAATTACCGCGTGGTAATTTCTTGCGCTGAGATGACATGGAACCCCCTTAGATAGGGATGTTGACACTAAGGGGAAAACATATGGGGTAAACGTTCAGAATATAAAGAGAGTGGAGGGGGAAGGGAAGAGTCAGGAGGGGCTATTGTGGGGAAGCCTAGAAGACCAGACAATGGAAAGGGAGGGGCTGTTGTGGGGAAGCCTAGAAGACCAGACTGTGGGAAGGAAGCTCCTAAGGAGGACAGGTCAAGAGGGGAGGAAGAGGGGCAGTCAGGGAAAACTCAGATCACTTGAAGGAGGCTGGCATAGAGTGTTACAATAAATTTGAGCTACTAAGCAACCTAGAGGGGGAAGAAGGGGTCGGTGGAAATGAGAAAACTGATACAGAGGCTGGGGGGAGGGAGTCAGATATCCATAGGGCATCACAGGCCGGCAATAGAAAGGATAGAAATAGTCCCAGAGGGAGAAGGGGAAACTTAAATGTTAAGCAGATGGGGGAGATGCAACATATTGCAGATACGAGGGAAGAGAGCATGACCGGAGAGATACTGGAAGACAAAGAGGCGTTGGAGGGGGCCCCCCTTCAGGAGGGGGGTCCGTACCAAGGATGGAGCCCTAGGTAAACGGGACCCACAGAGGGCCTCTGGAGGTAGGGGTACTATCACAAGGGGGGGGTGGCGGTGTGGGCGAAGGGGAAACGATCAGGGCCAGGATAAATGGCTCGGATAACACAGGGTTAAAGGGGACACCTATTCAGGGAGGGTCTGAGTTAAGTGGGCAAAATAATAAGGGAGACAGAAAGGGGAGGGTGACAAGGGGGTCTCTCATAAGGCAGGAAGACTCCCATGGAATTGAGATCATAGATGGGGGGGGTTGACAGCGTACAGTGGAGGTAACCATAAGGATGATGGCGGTGTTAAGGTTCTGTTATTGGAAGACTTGATGATTAGGGGTATCCAGTGGGAGGGACAGGGGGGTGGATGCCATAGCCAGGTGAAGGTAGTGAGTATCTCTGGGCTGACGGTGCACAGAGCAAAGTTCATGGTGTACGAACTGGTTAGGGATTGTGGAGGGAAACCAGATTTCCTGGTGCATCTGGGGGCTAATGATATAGAGGGAAATAGCGTTTTGGAAATCCAAGCAAGGTTCCAAGAACTTGCCAGAATCTGTTGGGATAATGGATGCTACATTTCCCTTTCAGAAATATTGCCGGTACCAAATGCCTCAGTGGAGAACAAAATGAAGATCACAGAGGTTAATGACTGGCTCAGGAAGTCGGGTGAAGAAAGTGGGTTGGGGTGTTGGAGAACTGGGAAGGAGTTTGAGAGGATAAGGGACTGTATGCCAAGGACAGGCTTCATCTTACCCTGTTAGTGAAGGAAGTCCTTAAACAGGGGTGGTGGACTACATTCAAGAAAGGTGGGGTTTAAACTTGTGGGGAGGGATGAGGGAGGGGCTAACAGAAGCCCTCTCCTGTAGATGAGGGAGTAGCCTTCAAACTCAAGGGGAGGGGGAACAGACTGGGGAGGAGGTTTCAGGAGTAGCAGAGGGAGGATGGAAGTATAAGGAACCCGGTGGGGTTCAACAAAGGGGATCAGGGTAAGGGGTGGGGGGTTGTGTTAATAAATGCCAGGAGCTTGGGAAACAAGTTGCCAGAGTCCAGGCCATGCTGTTCAAGGGGGGTGGATGTGGCGGCGGTCATAGTAACATGGGCTAATAAAAACCATGACTGGGACCTAAACATGAGGGGGTATACTATGCTTAGGAAGAACAGAAAGGAGGGCAGAGGGGGTGGAGTGGCTATGTTCATTAGAGATGGCATAGAAATTGCTAAGGTAGAAAAGGCAGAGGGACACGTGGAGGCCTTATGGGTCACCTTACGAACCCCGGCAGGAGGTCAAGCTGGGTGTAGCATATAGGCCCCCGGGATGGGTGATGTTGTGGAGGATGGTTTGCTGGACAACATCATTGCCCAGTGTGGACCAAAAGGGGAGGGAGTGGTGTTGATGGGGGACCTTAATATGCCAGGTACAAACTGGGGAACCACGTCCTCTAAGGTGGCCAAGGAGCAGAGGCTGCTGGACGGCTCCCAGGATGTGTTCTTAACACAGCACGTGATGAAGCCCACAAGGAAGGGGCATGTCCTGGATGTGGATCTGGCGGATGAGGATCTGGTAAGGGACCCGGTTGTACAGGATCCCCCGACAGGGAGCGACCACTATACTGTCTGGTTTCAAATAAGCATGGGGGGGAAGGAGAGAGATCTAGGACACTGGGTGTGGACTTCAGGGGGCAGAATTTGTGGGCATGGGAAATATTCTCAAGGATCACTTGAAGGGGATTTCAACAATGACAGATGTGGAAAAGAGATAGGAGGTCACAAAATGGGGACTTCATGAGGCAGTCAGAACCTGCGCTAAGGTGAAGCATAAGGGAGCAAGGTCACATAAACCATGCTGGTGGTCAAGTGAGGTTCAAGTAGCAGTCAGAGAAAAGAAGGCTGCCTACAAAAAAACACAAAACAATGAGAGAGGATAGTGAAAAGGAAATGTACTGTTTTGCATCTAGAAAAGTCACCCAGATGGTGCAGGGGGCAAAGTCCAGTAAAGAGCAACGGCTGGCACAGGGGATACGGGGAAGGGAAAAGGGTTTCTTCCAGTACATTGGGGAACATAGAAAAACTAAAGGCCAGCTCAGCAGATTGAGATCAGAAGGTGGGTGGGTGGAAGATGTGAGGGACCAGGCAGAGGTATTAAACGAGTACTTCGCCTTTGTGTTCACTAGGGAAGGGGATGGGATATTTACAAAGCAAGGCATGATGGGGATAGAAGCTGTAGTGTGTGGGATCAGGGGAGCAACAGAAATGGAGCATGAGGGAGGGAGAGGTACCCCAGGGGTGTCACATCAGGATAAGGGTAAAAAGGCCAGTAAGGTGGGGGGGACAGATGATGCTATCCCCACCGAACAGGTGTGGCAAGCCCTTAAAGCCCTAAAGAAAGATAAATCTCCTGGGCTGGATGGCATTCATCCGAGAGTACTATGGGAATTGGCGGATGTACTGGCTGCACCCCTGGCGGAGCTTTTCAACAGGTCGCTTGAGACAGGGAGGGTACCTTGGAATTGGCCAGAGGCACATGTGGTGCCAATCCATAAAAGGGGGTTGAGGGAAGTACCGGGTAACTATAGACCCATTAGTTTGACCTCATTGGTGGGAAAATTAATGGAGAGTATACTAAAGGAACGACTGGCGGTGTACTTGGAAGAGGTGGGAGGTCAGGATAGCCGGCAACATGGGTTTGAGCCATTTAGATCATGTCAAACCAACCTTGTGGTGTTCTACAAATGGGTAACATCGGAACTGGACAGGGTAAAGTCTGTGGATGTACTATTCTTTGACTTCAGCAAGGTGTTTGACTCAGACCCCCACAATGGTCTGGTGGAGAAACTGGCAGGGTTGAGAGTAGGCCCTTTGATGGTCAGATGGATAGGAAACTGGCTAGCTGGACACACTCAGAGAGTAGTGGTTGGTGGAGAGCTCTCGAACCCTGGAGAGGTCAGTAGTGGGGTACCGCAGGGCTCGGTACTGGGTCCGATCCTGTTTAATGCATACATATCTGACATCAGGGAGGGTATAGGGTGTGAAATGAGTCTCTTCGTTGACAACTCCAAGATGGGAGCAGTAGTTGAGGGGGAAGAGGGGAGGTTGGCCCTGCAAGGGGACCTGGACACCTTGGAAAGGTGGGCTCACACCTGGAAATTAAATTTCAATACCACCAATTGCAAGGTGTTACATCTTGGGCGGGGAAACCCTAAACACAGGTACAACCTGGGAGGGAAGGTGCTGGAGGCCTCAACAGGGGAAAAAGACCTAGGAGTCATGGTGGATGCACGTATGAATAACTCTGAGCATTGTAGGAGAGTGGCTAGCAAAGCAAACAAAATGTTTGGATGCATCATAAGGCAGATCACCTCAAGGAGCAGGGAAGTGATTTTGCCACTGTACAATGGACAGGTGAGACCACACCTTGAGTATTGTACACAGTACTGGAGACCACACTTGAAGAGGGACATACAACTCCTGGAGAGGGTACAGAGGAAGGCTACTAACATGATAAGAGGACTAGGGGATTTGACGTATGAGGACAGACTAGAGGAGCTCGGCCTGTTTTCATTGGAGGAGAGGAGACAGGAGTGACATGATTGAGGTCTTCAGGTACCTCAAGGGAATAAATAGGGTAAACACGTAGGGGATCTTTAGACTAAAGCAGGGAGGTATCACCAGAGGGCATGGTTTGAAGTTGGAAGGTGGAAGGATGAGGGGGAAAAGAGGAGGAGGTTTTTCACTGAGAGGGTGGTGATCCTTGGAACATGCTGCCTGGTGAGCTGGTTTAGATATCCACAGTGGAGGGCTTCAAGAGGGGTGGGACAAATACAGAAAGTGGATGTATCAGATGATGGCCTGGCCCAGGCAGTGGGGATGGATGATAGGGTTTCTGGAACACGGGGGGCCTGGTACCCTACTAGGGATCTGAGGTTCGAGCAGACTCGATAGACCGTAAGGCCTAATCTGCTGGCAATTAGTATGTTAGTATGTCTAGGATCTCACTCACCCTTTTGGTTATGAATACGCAGGGGCAGGTATTTCTTTTTGCTTTGGGAGGAGGTGAAGAGCATACTCTTTGTTTTTCTGACATTTAATAGTACCTTATTTTCCATGAACCAAGATTCAAGTTTATGGAAGCTGCTTTGAAGTTCAGTTGTGATGGATTGTTGGTCTTTGCCAGCAACTGAGATCACTGCATCATCGGCATAGAGAACTGTGCTTGCTGAGCAAGTCAATGGGGTGGAGTTGATGAAAAGACTAAAGAGCAGAGGACCGAGGATTTACCCCTGTGGAACCCCAAGGTGCACCTCCTTAGCTGTGGATAGGGTATCACCAATTTTGACTCATTGTGATCTGTTAGTGAGGTAGCTGCCAAACCATAGTACCGTATCTGGGGATAGACCTGTAGACAGGAGGCAACGTAGGAGGAGGTTGTGATTAAGAGAGTCGAAAACCTTCATAAGGTCGATGAAGACTGATCCAACTGCCTAACCACTATCCAAGGCATTATATAGTTGGGATGAATAATCAACTGGAGCGGTGAGTGTGGAGTGCTTTTAATGGAAGCCGTGCTGTTGCGGGCAGAGTAGGTTATGGTTATCAAGATATTCAGTAAGCTGCTCTGAGACCATTCTTTCGAGTACTTTCAAAAGGAGAGGAATGATAGATACAGGTCTGTAGTTGGATGTTTGGGTTTTATCCCCCGCTTTAAAGACAGGTGCTACGTTAGCTGACTTCCATGCATTTGGAAATACTCCTGATTTTAGAGAGGCATTGAACACCATGGTAAGAGGACCAGCAAGTTTGTGAGAGGAGAGGGTTGTGGAAGTTTGCATTTCTTTCCCTCTCTGTCTCTCAGTCTCTCTCGCTTTCGGTCTCTCTCTCTCTCTTTCTCTCCCCCTCCCCTTGCTTGTGCGCTGTCTCTCTCTCTTTGCCAATCAAACTTCACACCACTTTGTTTTCCCCTCAGGGACACTTGACAGCCATGGCATGCCATGCCAAAGAGTTTGTCAGGGAGCAAAAGTGCATCGCGTGTACAAGTAACGGCTGTTTTTAAGAAAAAATGACTAGGATGCCAGACAGCACAGTAATGGGCGGAATACTGCTGGCTGTGACAGGGGGCCAATCAAGTGGGAGAATTTTCTGTGCCATCAAGTGGACTGCATGCTAGTGCAGCTGGCGCTCTGATCGCTGCCACTGGAGCTGGAGACAACTCAGTGAATGTTGCTTATCTATGCCTGTGATGATTTAAAGCAAACGTGAAACTATTCTTTATCTTGTACAAGATATGGGTCTACTTTTTAGCATACCAAAAGACAGAATGAGCAACAAGTGCAGGAAAAGCAAGTTGTCAGTAATAAACTGTATTGCTCATCCCCTTGCCCTTATAGTACCATACTGCAGGACTAGTTTCATATGCGATGGCACCTAAAGCAAGCAGCTGCACATGTGGTGCTCCTGTTTGCCCTTTCCACTGTCCTCACTCCTTGCATCCACCTCATACTGTGTGAGAAAGTTGTAGAAATATTCTGAAAACAGGCTGACAATGTATTTTTTTTATGTTAGAGTTGCACTACCATTTTAGTGACTTCAAAATTGTCAACTAAAGCAGTTTATAAGCAAACAACCTTTTACATATGAGTGTTAGCATTTTCTTGATAAGGAAATGGATTGTGAACACAGCGAGAGAACTATAAACAATTAGTTAAGCAATAACGCTCCATCTCTTTACTGTAAGCAATAATACATTGCATGTGTATGTTTCTTTTCCTGAACCACACACCCAGGTGTGTTGTGAGGTGCAAAGTGCACATTGAGTGCCATCAACCACCTGGGAGTCTGGCCGAGGAAAAGAAACCCACGCTCTGGAGTGTCTTACTGTGCTTATATAAAATTAGGGTTATAAGAAATAAGTAACAAATAAATAGAATCTTGACACGTAAAAGAAAAGTCCTTGCTGAGACTGTCTAGCTGTGAAATGTTCTGAAGTATGTCATTACGGGGAGCTACAGTATGTGGTTATGTGATTTGCATCTAGGTTTATGGGTTTTGGAGTGTGACCCCTCTTCCTGTCTCTCTCTCACTCAATCTCCTTGCTTCTATGAGGTATAGTGAATCAGTGCCCATCCCCCATCTCTTTCTCTTTTTTTTGTGCGTTTTTCATCTATCCCCTGCACACCTCCCCCTTCCCCAACTGAAAGATTACAGGAGTTTGTCGGTGAGCAAAAGTGAACCACGTGTGCAAGTAATGCTTGTTTTTAAGAAAAAAATTACAACAAAGGTGCCAGCCAGACATCGTGGTAATGGGCGGAATACTGTTGGCTGTGGCAGGGGGCCAATCAGGTGGGAGTGTTCTTTGTGCCATCAAGTAGACTGCTTGACAGTGTAGCTGGTGCTGTGATCGCTGCTACTGGAGCTTGAGACAACTCAGTGAATGTTGCCTATCTATGCCTGTGATGATTTAAAGCAAACATGAAACTATTCCTTATCTTGTAGAAAAGATGGTTCTGCTCTTAACATACTAAAAGGCAGAATGAGCAGCAAGTGCAGGAAAAGCAAGTTGTCAGTAACAAATTGTATTGCTCATCCCCTAATGGTCCATTAACAAAGTTTTTTTGCAGAAACTGTCCCTACTTTTTGAGATAGTATAATCATAAGCAATTCTAATGGTGCATTAATGAAGTTTTCTGTAGATAATTTCCTTACTTTTTGAGAAGTTGTGATCAAAGGCTTATTTGCTTGTTGAAGGGCATGGCCGTCTGGACCCTGTGCTCCCAACCTTTCATCGTTTTTTTAAGAGATTGTAATTGTATCCTTATTTTTCTGTGGGGGCCCTGTGCTCCCATCACTCCATTGTCCTCTGCATATTTGTGTATGGGAGTGCAGGTCCCTGCTATCGGTGCATCAGTCCCTAGTAGTATCCATATTTCTCTTTGGGAGTGCCAGGCCATCTGGACCCTGCGCTGCCATCCATGCATTACTCCTCAATAATATCAGTATTTGTGTGTGGAAGCGCAGGACCCTCCAGGCCCTGTGCTCCCATCCATGCAACAGTCCTTAGTAGTATTCATACCCTAAGTCACAAACATCTTTGTAACACTAACCCAAACAGCTATCTCTAACCCTAACTCTGGAAAAAGTAATATTTAATGGGGGCACACATGACAGAAAGTGTACCTCAGCACCCTGACAATATCAAATATATGCCTCCCATTAACTCCAACAGACATATAACCTAACCCTAATGTAACTCTGGAACAAATAATATTTAATGGGGGGCACACACAACAGAAGGTGTACCTTGGCACCCTGAACAATATCAGATATGTGCCCCCCCTTAACTCCAGCAGACATATAACCTAACCCACGCCAGAACCAGAACCCTAATGCTAATTCCAGAACAAGTAATATTTTATGGGGGGTACACATGACAGAAAGTATACCTCAGCACCCTGAAGAATATCAGATATATGCCCCCCATTAACTCCAACAGACATATAACATAACCCTAATCTAACTCTGGAACAAGAAATATTTAATGGGGGGCACACATGACATTCATGCCACTTTATTTTTCCCTCAGGGACACTTGACAGCCCTGGCATGCCATGCCAAAGAGTTTATCAGGGAACAAAAGTGAATCGTGTGTACAAGTAACGGCTGTTTTTAAGAAAAACTGACAAGGATGCCAGACAGCACAGTAATGGGTGGAATACTGCTGGCTATGACAGGGGGCCAATCAAGTGGGAGTATTTTCTGTGCCATCAAGTAGACTGCATGCTAGTGCAGCTGGTGCTGTGATCGCTGCTACTGGAGCTGGAGACAACTCAGTGAATGTTGCCTATCTATGCCTGTGATGATTTAAAGCAAATGTGAAACTATTCCTTATCTTGTACAAGATATGGGTCTACTTTTTAATATACCAAAAGGCAGAATGAGCAACAAGTGCAGGAAATGCAAGTTGTCAGTAACAAACTGTATTGCTCATCCCTTTGCCCTTATAGTACCATACTGCAGGACTAGTTTCATATGCGATGGCACCTAAAGCAAGCAGCTGCACATGTGGTGCTCCTGTTTGTCCTTTCCATCGCCCTCACCTCTTGCATCCACCTCATACTGTGTGAGAAAGTTGTAGAAATATTCTGAAAACAGGCTGACAATAATTTTTTTTTGTGTTAAAGAGTTGCACTACCATTTTAGTGACTTGTTACACACGGTTTTGAAATCACATACCAAAGTGCTGAGTAAGCCTAGATGTATACAGAAGAATGTATACAGAAACTAAGAGCTATTCAAAATTGTCGACTAAAGTAGTTTATAAGCAAACAACCTTTTACGTATGAGTGTTAGCATTTTCTTGATAAGGAAATGGATTGTGAACACAGCGAGATAACTATAAACAATTAGTTAAGCAATAACGCTCCATCTCTTTACTGTAAGCAATAATACATGACATGTGTATGTTTCTTTTCCTGAACCACACACCCAGGTGTGTTGTGAGGTGCAAAGTGCACATTGAGTGCCATCAACCACCTAGGAGTCTGGCCGAGGAAAAGAAACCCACGCTCTGGAATGTCTTACTGTGCTTATATAAAATTAGGGTTATAAGAAATAAGTAACAAATAAATAAAATCTTGACATGTAAAAGAAAAGTCCTTGCTGAGACTGTCTAGCTGTGAAATGTTTTGAAGTATGTCATTACGGGGAGCTACAGTATGTGGTTATGTGATTTGCATCTAGGTTTACAGGTTTTGGAGTGTGACCCCTCTTCCTGTCTCTCTCTCACTCACTCTCCTTGCTTCTATGAGGTATAGTGAATCAGTGCCCATCCCCCATCTCTTTCTCTTTTTATGTTTGCTTGCATGCATGTGCAAGAAACATAGTGCCATCATCCGAGTTTTCGGAGGTGTGTCACCCCCTCTTCCAATTCAGTCAGTGTGTTGGCAGGCGCGGCCCCTGTCCGCCAACGCATGCTGGGGCTGTCTATGACAAGCTCCAAAATGTAGTGGCGTACAGTTGAAAGGGGGAGCTACGCTCCAGTGAGCAGCGAACAGATATCACCTGCTCATGTGCAGCTCCCCCTACACACACACACACACACACACACACATGCGCATACTCGTGCTCCCCCCACGCACACACTCTATATGGCGATGAGGTGCCCAATCCCCATCGGCTGTGCTGCGCTCCCCAAAGCCTTCCAAATGCCACGCTGGGTGCTCACCCCAGTGTGGCAACTCAATGGCATAGCGACGGGGTGCCCAATCTTCTGTCGGCTTCACTGTCTCCCCCGAGTACAGGGTGCCACGCTGAGCCCACCCTGTGAGGCAACAGATGCCACGGCTGACGGGGTGCCCAATTCCCGTCGGATCTACGCCCCCAGTTGTCCTTCTGCCACGCTGGGAGCCCACCCCAGTGTGGCAAATGTCCCGCCGGTCTTTTTTAATACCTGTAAAGAAAAATGGTCCCACGCAGTCTTCCTGAACCCTCCCCACAACCCGCACTCCACCCACTGCACAGCCTGCCTCTCACACCACCCTCACCCTATACTTACCTCTCCGGAACCGCGCACGATCTTCGTGGACCGGGAACACATCTGGCACTTTCAAAGCTGACCGCTAACTGAGGAAATGCCGTAAGCTGTATAATGGGATAGATAGGGTTTTTCAACTCTGTTGCATATCTCAGGCATTTTGGAATTTTGCACCAAATTTTCAACATGGGGTTTTGGGACCCTTCTCATGAATGATGTCACTGTCATGGTGTTATCGGGCCCGAAGGGGGTGATTTCGCAGTCACTGTGTGAAATCACCTTTGGGCCCGATTAATGAAATGACACTGCCAGTGTTCATAAGGTGGCTCTTATAGCCTATTTTGTAAATTTGCGCAAAATTCAAAATGACTGTTTTACGAGTGTGCATTGCGTAGTTCCTATGCAGGCTCGTAAGTTCGCAATTTTCAGTATTTTCACTCCAGATTTTCAACATTGCCATTTTACCACACCTTCTTATGAGTAGTATAGCTGTCATTTTCACATCTCACCCAAAGTGTTCCGCCCATGTGGCGCACAATGGCACAGTCAGTGTCTTGAGAGTCATCTACAGGACAAATTAAGAAAATCACAGTGATACTGTTCATGAGCAGAGGTCTTAAAATGGCTATGTTGAAAATCTGATGATAACTATCCTAAAAATGACTGTCTTCTGGCGTGCATTGCGGTTCCTATGCAGCTCATAAGTTCTAAATTTTCAATATTTTCACTCCAGATTTTCAACATTGCCATTTTACCACACCTTCTTATGAGTAGTATAGCTGTCATTTTCACATCTCACCCAAAACATGTTTCGCCATGAAGCGCTACATGCGCATGGCGACTGGTAGCGAAATCAATGTATCGGACAAATTAAGAAAATCACGTGACACTGTTCATGAGCAGAGGTCTTAAAATGGCTATGTTGAAAATTTGGTGAAAAAATCCACACAAATTACTGTTTTACCAGCGTGCGTTGTACAGTCCCTACGCACGCTCGTAAGTTCACGAATTTTCAATATTTTCACTCCAGATTTTCAACATTGCGATTTTACCACACCTTCTTATGAGCAGTACAGCTGTCATTTTTCACATCTCACCAAAAACGTGTTTCTGCCCATGTAGTGCACAATGGCACATTCAGTGTGCGAAATCAATGTACAGGACAAATTAAGAAAATCACAGTGACACTGTTCATGAAAAAAGGTCTTAAAATGGCTATGTTGAAAATTTGGTGAAAAAATTCCAAAAAATGACTGTTTTACGAGCATGCATTGCACAGTTCCTACGCACGCTCGTAAGTTCGCGAATTTTCAATATTTTCACTCCAGATTTTCAACATTGCCATTTTACCACACCTCCTTATGAGCAGTACAGCTGTCATTTTTCACATCTTGCCCAAAATGTGTTTCCACCCATGTAGCGCACAATGGCGCAGTCGATGTGCGAAATCAATGTATGGGACACATTAAGAAAATCACAGTGACACTGTTCATGAGCAGAGGTCTTAAAATGGCTATGTTGAAAATTTGGTGAAAAAAATTCTAAATGACTGTTTTATTAGCGTCATGCTATGCAGTTCCTATGCATGCTCGTAAGTTTATGTAATGTAATATTTTCACTCCAGATTTTCAACATTGCCATTTTATTACACTTTCTTATGAACAGTACAGCTGCCATTTTTCATATGTCACCCAAAATGTGTTTTCGCACATGTAGCGCACAATGGTGCTGTTGGTGTGCGAAAGCAATGTTTGGGACAGATTAAGAAAATCACAGTTACACTGTTCATGAGCAGAGGTCTTAAAATGGCTATGTTGAAAATTTGGTGACAAAAGTTTATAAAATGACTATGTTACGAGTGAGCATTGCGCAGTTTCCATGCACCCTCGTAAGTTCATGACTTTGTAATATTTTCAGTCCAGATTTTCACCAGTGGCATTTTTCCACACTTCCTTATGAACAGTACAGCTGACATTTTTCACAACATGGCTGAAGTGTGTTTTCACACTTTCAGCGCAGAGATGCGTGGTCGCTGTGGGAAATCATTGTTCGGGACAGATAAAGAAAATCACAGTGACACTGTTCATGATCAGAAGCACCAAAATGCCTGAGTTGACAATCTGCTGTAAAAAATCCCCAACCCAATTATATTATGGGTGTGCGTTGCACAGATTCTATGTACGCTCGTCACTTCACCATTTTTTTAAATATTTTTACTGCAGATTTGCAACATTGCCATTTTTTACACCTCCCCATGAACAGTACAGCTGTCATTTTTTACATCCTGTTCAGAATGTTTTTGCACCTGTGGTGCTAAATGCCGTAGTCGCTGTGCATAAGCAGCTTTCGGCTAACAAACTGATATTCCCCCTGTTCATGAGGTGGGGTCACAAAAAAACATGTTGAAAATTTGGAGTGAAAATACCAACGAATGCCTGAGGTATTAGGGTTTCCAACCATAACGCCCAACCCTGTAGAGAATGGCAGGCATCAGGGGTGTGACTTGGGATTCTTGCCTGTAATGCTCATGCCATTCCACACCCTGCAGCCAGTGAGAGGCATCAAGGTATGCCTTGGACTCTTCGGCCCCAAAGTTCACCCCATTCTCCTATATCACACCCATCTCACCATATTTCCTAATGGAATGGGGTGTGCATAAGGGCCAAAGACCCCAAGGAACACCGTGGCACTTGTCAGTGTCTGCAGGTTGGGGTGTGGTGAAATGGCGTGGCTGTTATGCCTGGCGACCCAAAGGCACACCCCAATGCCTGTCACTCTCTGCAGGGTGGTGGTGGGGTTGGCTTCAGTTCAATACTTCACTGCCATTCCTATTACGCAGCTCTGTAACTTCTACACTACCAATGCCAATGCCAGCAAGCAAACATTCGGCATTGACAAATGCTTGTTTTTGTGTGTTTTTATCTATCCCCTGCACACCTCCCCCTTCCCCCATTGAAATATTACAGGAGTTTGTCAGTGAGCAAAAGTGAACCACGTGTGCAAGTAATGCTTGTTTTTAAGAAAAAAATTACAACAAAGGTGCCAGCCAGACAATGTGGTAATGGGCGGAATACTGTTGGCTGTGGCAGGGGGCCAATCAGGTGGGAGTGTTCTTTGTGCCATCAAGTAGACTGCTTGATAGCGTAGCTGGTGCTGTGATCGCTGCTACTGGAGCTTGAGATAACTCAGTGAATGTTGCCTATCTATGCCTGTGATGATTTAAAGCAAACATGAAACTATTCCTTATCTTGTAGAAAAGATGGTTCTACTCTTAACATACTAAAAGGCAGAATGAGCAGCAAGTGCAGGAAAAGCAAGTTGTCAGTAACAAATTGTATTGCTCATCCCCTAATGGTCCATTAAAGTTTTTTTGCAGAAAATGTCCCTACTTTTTGAGATAGTATAATCATAAGCAATTCTAATGGTGCATTAATGAAGTTTTCTGCAGATAATTTCCTTACTTTATGAGAAAATGTGATCAAAGGCTTATTTGCTTGTTGAAGCGCATGGCCATCTGGACCCTGTGCTCCCAACCTTTCATCATTTTTTTAAGAGATTGTAATTGTATCCTTATTTTTCTGTGGGGACCCTGTGCTCCCATCACTCCATTGTCCTCTGCATATTTGTGTATGGGAGTGCAGTTCCCTGCTATTGGTGCATCAATCCCTAGTAGTATCCATATTTCTCTTTGGGAGTGCCAGGCCATCTGGACCCTGCACTGCCGTCCATGCATTACTCCTCAATAATATCAGTATTTGTGTGTGGAAGCGCAGGACCCTCCAGGCCCTGTGCTCCCATCCATGCATCAGTCCTTAGTAGTATTCATACCCTAAGTCACAAACGTCTTTGTAACACTAACCCGAACAGCTATCTCTAACCCTAACTCTGGAAAAAGTAATATTTAATGGGGGCACACACGACAGAAAGTATACCTCAGTACCCTGAAGAATATCAGATATATGCCCCCCATTAACTCCAACAGACATATAACCTAACCCTAATCTAACTCTGGAACAAGTAATATTTAATGGGGGGCACACACAACAGAAGGTGTACCTTGGCACCCCAAGCAATATCAGATATGTGCCCCCCCTTAACTCCAGCAGACACATAACCTAACCCATGCCAGAACCAGAACCCTAACGCTAATTCCAGAACAAGTAATATTTTATGGGGGGTACACATGACAGAATGTGTACCTCAGCACCCTGAACAATGTCAGATATATGCCCCCCATTAACTCCAACAGACATATAACATAACCCTAATCTAGCTCTGGAACAAGTAATATTTAATGGGGGTTACACACAACAGAAGGTGTACCTCAGCTCCCTGAACAATATCTGATATATGCCCTCCAATATCTCCAACAGATACATAACCTAACCCTAACTCAAACCCGTGCGAACACAAAAATTCCTATAGAATACCATTAAAACTTTCACAGGCCATAGGTCATTCAGTATTTGGAGTTAACTGTAACACTATATATGAAATGAAAGATCTCACTGAGTACTACAACATTAACACATCATATCAAGGACAGTCACCACAGGGTACCCACAGCACCCCAATATTTATGCCACAATGAAACATGGCACCAAATGCAGAATTCAAGGCCAATCTTCACCAAGCTTTAACACTTATGTAGCTCATTATGGACTATACACTAGACTCACCAAGTTTCAGGCAACTCCTTTAAAAATTGATGGAGTTGTGCTCTGAAAGCGCCAAACTAGGTTTTTACCCATAATACCTAAACTGCTGGTAGTTAAGTGTAAACCTAAATTTATGTTATTCTTTGAGGTGAGCACCATAGACTGGAGGGATCAAAGCCCCCCTCCTACCCTTTCCTGAATGTACATATTTCCCTTAACTATAACAGTAACCCTAGCCCTAACCATAATTCTTAAACTGCCGGAAGTTAAATGTCAATCAACATATACTATATGTTACTTTGTGCATCAAGCCACACAATGTGGAGGGGACAGGTTCCCCTCCTAAACATTTCTGAATGTACACATTTCCCTTAACCCGCCATAATTTCTTAAGAGATTGTAATTGTATCCTTATTTTCCTGTGGGAGTGTAAGGCCCTGTGCTCCCATCACTCCATAATCCTCTGTGTATTTGTGTGTGGGAATGCAGGGCCCTCTGGGACCTGCACTTCTATCCATCCATCAGTCCCTAGTAGTATCTGTATTTCTCTTTGTAAATGCAGGGCCCTCTGGGCCCTGCACTGCCATCCATGCATTACTCCTTAATAGTATCTGCATTTGTTTGTGGAAGCACAGGGCCCTTTGGGTCCTGCACTCCCATGCATTAGTTCACAAAGAAATGCTTGTGTACACCTCTTATTACAATATTATCCTATGGAAAATTAAGCAAAATGTAAATCAGCTGAATTACAGAGCAAAGTAATATATTTTTACCAAACCAGCAAAAGGCAACTCTATGAGGCAACTTCTCAGTATCCTGAAAATTCCAGATCAAAATTGCAAGCGGTTTCTTAACACCATAGTGATAAAGAAACACCTCTGCAAACCTCCCAGTACAATGTTATCCTATGGAAAAT
Organism: Neoceratodus forsteri; assembly: GCA_016271365.2. NCBI lineage: Eukaryota > Metazoa > Chordata > Ceratodontiformes > Ceratodontidae > Neoceratodus > Neoceratodus forsteri. Next base: position 1,597,087,019 of record CM057450.1, read on the forward strand.
TAACCAAAATTAAAAACCGCAGAATTCCAAGCCAAAGTAATACATTTACACAAAAACAGCAAAAGACAGATCTGTGGAGAAAGCCCTTTCCTTCCCAAAAATGTCAGTCCAAAAATCCAAACCGTTTCTTTGCTATGAGGTGACAAAGAAACAGCTACAGTATATAAAATTAATTTTTTTTGCAAATTGCAATCAAGAATCCTGTTTAGCGATCAAGAATCCTGTTTTGTGATTAAGAATCCTGTTTTGTGATCAAAGAATCCTGTTTCGAGCCTCACATATAAATTTTCCCGTAGGAAATAATGGGAAACTTTGAAATTTAATAACTTTGGAACAGATTACTATCTTTTCACCAAACCTTCAAAAGGTACCACTGTCACCCAAAACCTATATACCCTAAACATTTCAGACCAAAATTCTACACCGTTTTTGTGCAATGCGGTGATGAAGAATTTGACAAAAAACTGTACATTGCACATTCTTTTAGAGTCCATATCTCCACACTCACTCATCCAACCAGAACAAAACTTGTCACAGCAAGAGATCTTTGGTTCCTAATGGCACATGCCTCATTTCATGCAAATCGCTTAAGCAGTTGTGAAGTTATTAGAGTGCAAATTGCGATGAAGAATCCTGTTTCATGATCAAGAATCCTGTTTCAAACCTCACATCTAACTGTTCCCATAGGAAATAATGGGAAATTTTAAAATGATTATGTGAACTTTGCCATAGAAAATGGGATTAATAACCTGTAGTAACCTGCAGGAGTTGTGATTCAATCTGCTACCATTCAAATGGCCAAAAAGTGCTGTTTTCCAAGAAAGAAATACTTTTATTTCTGTGCTCCGCTTCATTTGCATAACCTGCCCCTTTATTTTTTCTCAGTGCTGCAACCCCCATGCGTGACATCATGCAAGGGAAACAAAGGTTTTAAGCACTGTTTTGAAACAGAGACCTCTGTTGGTCAGTCTTGGTATTACAGACATTTACACTACCGACATAGGGGACTACATCTCTCAGTAAAGAAATCATGTCAGCTAGATACAATATGCACAATGCCTTGATTGGAAAATAAACATATGAGAGATTTTATTGTTGAAGCCACTACAGAGATTTGAGACTGCACCTCACAGTAAGGGAACTGGAAAACAACATCTTATTGTACCCACAATGCCTTGCCTCACCACCACCAAAATAAGGGACTGCACTTTTGAGTAATTAACATTTACACCAACATGATAATTTACACAGAATTCCTTGGTGCTGTATGTAAAACTTTGGTAATTTCCTTGCATGACATCATTCTGGGGGTGTAACTGCACACAGAAAACTGGAGGACACAGTACTAATAAAAATGACTATGACAGATATTTTTTATAAAACTAATTGCAGCTTCAGCATCTGAAGCATGGGGGGGCAATGGTATACTATGTGAAAAAGGCGTCTCCGAAAGCTCACATAATCACTTTAAAATGCAATAATTTTTGGAACAAATTAATATATTTTTCAGTAAACCTTCAAAAGGCACCACTGTGACCCAAGACCTAAATACCCTATAAAGAATACTTGATGGGCAACTATGCACAACCAGTGTTCTGCCACAGAAGGGTTCTGATTACCTCTGACCTCAAGAGCGAAGCTTGTGAGGTCTGGGGGAATCAGAATCTTGAGTTGGCAGAACACACCAATTGTGCATAAAGTTGCTCATCTTGTATTTTTTATAGTGCATAGTATTAAGTGAAATGTGTGCATTTTGTTTTTTTCTCTTTCACAATGAAACTGGCTTGTACAGTGTTTAGAGGTTCTAGAATGCTGTTCTGCCACAGGAGGGTATACTCACATTATCTGACCTTTGAACTGTGACACAACAGCATTTTGAAAAGGATGAATCTCTATATAGAAAAATGCTCTATTATACACTATAAACATTTCAGACCAAAATTCCACATCATTTTTGTGCAATGCAGTGACAAATAATTTGACAAAAATGGTAATTTACACATTTTTGAGACTCCATATCTCCACACCCGCACGTCCAACTGGAACAAAACTTGTCAGATAAATAGATCTTTGATTCCTAATTGAGGCATGCCAGATTTTATGCAAATCTTCTGAACAGTTGCAAAGTTATTAAAGCACAAAAGTTTCAGTTTAACATAGAAGTGAAGAAAGAATTTGACAAAAAATGGTGATTTACAAATTTTGGGACTCCATATCTCCACACCTATAGAACCAACTGAAATGAAACTTGCCACCTCAAGAGATCCTTGGTCCCTAATGGGGTATGCCAAATTTCATGCAAATCACCTGAATTTTGGACTCCATATCTCCACATCAGCACATCCAGCTTGAACAAAACTTTCTACATCAAGAGAACATTAGCTACTAATTGCCCATGTCAAACTTCATGCAAATTGCAAGAACGTCTGTGAAGTTTTTAAAGCACTAAGTGCAATCAAGAATCCTTTTTTGTGATTAAGAAATCCCATTTTGCATAGCACATCTAACTTTTTCCATAGGAAATAATGGGAAAATTTGAAATTTAATAACTTTTGAATAAATTAATATTTTTTCACCAAACCTTCAAAGGCACATCTGTGACCTAAAACCTATATGCACTGAAATTTGCAGACCAGAACCCCAAGCTGTTTTTGTGCATCGGTGTGACAAAGAATTTTACAAAACATAGTAATTTTCACATTGCTTGATGCCGCATGTCTCCACACACACACACATCCGACTGTAACAAAACTTGCCACATTAAGAGATTGATGGTCCCCACTAGCACTTGCAAACTTTCATGCAAATTGGTTAAATGGTTGCGAAGTTATTAAGGTTCAAAATCTGGGGTTTAATATAAAAGTGACCATTGAACCCTAATATACAAGTGCGACAGTGCCTGTATAATATAAATATATTACAGCTACATTGTAGTGCAGCTATAGTTAGGGTTACCTGGCCACTTCTATGTTAAACCCAAAAGTTTGCACTTTAATAACTTTGCAACCATACAATGGATTTGCCTGAAATTTTGCATGCGTGGTGTGGCTCCATAGATCTCTGGATCTGGCAAGTTGCATTATGGTCAGATGTACAGTTGCAGAGCTGAGGAGCACCAAAAAAAATATAAAAACAGGGGTTTTGTGCATTTCTTTGCTTGGGTCTACAGCCCAAATGGTTTGTCCATCTCATCGGACATCACCAGGGAATATGCAGTCTGGGTCACTGATGTACCTTTTGAAGATTTGGTGAAAAAATATGAATCCGTTCATAAGTTATTCAAAATTGAATTTTCCCATTATAGTCAATGGGAAAAAAATATATGTGCCTCTTGAAAGCTGCCTCCACTACATTTTTCTGTCGCAAATGGCCTCTGTAGTGTCACGCAGTGGCCATCTTGTTTACAGTTAGTGACACACAAAAACAGTTGCTGTTTAAATTTGGGTGCCCCTAGGTAAACACTGACAGTTGTGTGTACCTAATCAGAGCCTGAGGAATACACTACAGCCTTTTGTGGGGAAAAAAACATCCAGAAATGTCTTTTCTGTAATCAGGCCCCCTGTACTGTTGCAAATTGTGACAGAACAGATGCAACACTTTCACAGTCGTGAAAGTGTCATGCCCATTCTTTCACAAATTTTTGCAAAAGTGTTGCAATTTGTGACACTACTGCAGCCAAAAACACCAATTATTTGCCACCCCACTGCACCTAAACGGCTGGGGCATTTGGGTTGAAATTTGCAGGGTGGCAAGCCCTGGGCCCACAGATGTGCCTTTTTGTGGGTTGGTCCAAAAATATACAATGGCCCCATAGTTACATTGTTCCAAAGTTGAGAAATTGACCATAGGATGACACTGTGGCTCCCATATCTCGAAAATGATTCGAGATATGGATTTTTTGCTTCAGGTGGCTTAGTCCACACTTAGCCTATGTGGAGGTTTCCAAGTCATGATTACAACTGCAGTGGAATTTTTTTCGTAGTTGCTATGGTTACTGAGACATTGCTAAATTAGTGTTACAAGGGTTCCTTTTCAGGACTATAGGGCTGCTGTATGTCTCGTACTTATGTGTAAGTGGGAGCACAGGGCCCTCCCACATACGCATACCATTATGCAAAATTGGGCAGTGTGAAGGAAGTACAGGGCCCACAGAGCCCGCAGTTCCACAACCACATACTAGTTACATTACACTTTCTCAAAAAGAAGAGAAATTCATTGCAAAAAACTCCATTAATGCATCAGTTGTTGTTGATTGCACATGACAAAAGTTTGGAAATTCAATGTTAGGGTTAGCCTTACCACTCCCCCCCAACCTCCACACACCAACAGGTGTTGGGGTGTGCCATGGGGTCATCAGGCCTCTCACCACATTCTACCATACTGTAGTATGTCAGCTTGTTTACACATGGAATGGGGTGAGAGTTAGGCCTGATGACTCCATGACATGCCCTGACATCTGTTGGTGTGGAGGGTGGGTGGGGTGGGGTGGTAGGAGTGGTAACGCTACAATTGAATTTCCAAACTTTGCCACTGTGCGATCAACCCTAACTGATGCATTAACGGAGGTTTTTTGCAATGAACATACCTATCTATATGTGTGTGTGTATATATATATATATATATATATATATATATATATTATAGTGGCACGGTAGTGCCACTATAGTTAGGGTTGAGGAGCCATTTACATGTTAAACCCAAAATTTTGCACCTTAATAACTTTGCAACTGTGCAACGGATTTGCCTGAAATTTGGAATACACAATTAAGACCCATACATCTTGGGACCTGCCAAGTTTCATACTGGTCGCTTATATAGCTGCTGAGTTATTAAGCGTGATCTGTGCATGCATTTACGCTTTTCTGGAATTTTACTGTTGCGCATACAGGTCACACGGTTTGCGCAACTGGTCTGAAATCTTCAGGGAATGTGCAGCCGGGGACCCTGATATGCCTTTTGAAGATTTTGTGAAAAAATATTAAACGGTTCACCAATTATTCAAAAAACAAGTTCCCATTATAAGTCACTGGGAAAAGTTAACAAAAAGTTCGACAGTGTCGCAAATGCAGTTTTTACTGTCGCAAATGGCCCTTTTACTGTGGCAAATCTGCCATTTTGTTTTCAGTTAGTAATCAGAAAAATGCTTGGCATTTAAAATTGGGACCCTCTAGCAACCTAATTCTTTTTGTATTCACCTAGTCAGCCCCTGAGGATGCTAGCCATGTCTTTATTTTGGGGTAAAACACCCCAGAAATATGTTTTTCAAATTTCTGGAAAAAGTACTTTCGCAAAGTACTTCCGTACGTGCGACACTGTCGAATGAATTTGCGAAGCTGCAAAACTTCGACAGTGCTTTTCTAGGCAGTGGGAAAATGACAGCAATACTTTGGCACCCTGCTGCAAAAGAACGGTTTGGTGTTTTGGCCTGAAATTTGGAGAGAACGCAGCCGACATCTCACAGATGTGCCTTTCAGTATTTTGTTGAAAAAATATTACATGGCGGCAAAGTTACGGCACTCCAAAGTTGACGCTTTTTCCCATAAGATAACATTACGGCGTCCGATGCATTACAGGAATCCTTTGGCGCCCTGCTGCAAAATAACAGTTTGGTCTTTTGGGCTGAAATTTGGAGGGAACATAGCCAACCCCTAAGAACAAAACTAGTCAGGAAAGTCATAAATCATATGACTTTTAAATTTTTTATTCTACGTTGTACGGTTCCTGAGATATAAGCAATTTAGTATTCCAAGTCCTCATTTTCTGCTCCTAGAACCATTATTATGCATATATTCTTTGTACTCACTTTCTTTCTTTATGCAGATTTTGGGAAAAAACAGCCTGTGTGCTTACATTACTGTTACCATTACCGTTTTCACTTGTGGTTCCATTCCCGGTTTGCTTACCGTTCACGTCTACACCACCATGTGTGTTACCCTTTGCGTTTTCATTTGCGCTTGCTTTTGCATTGTTTTTAACATTTCTGTCTACACTACTGTTTCTCTTTCTGTTTCACTTTGCGTCACCATGCGCATTACTATTTGCGTTTGCGGGCACAATGTTACTATGTGACAAGACATCATGTGGCGGGAGGGAAATCAGAGGCAAAAAAACTTGGTTTAATGCATTAGTTAGGGTTGTTTCACACCAACAAAGTGAGGAAATTTGGTGTTAGGTTGAAAGCCCCTTTGGCCCCCCTGCCCACACCCTCAACCGGCATCAGGGTGTGCATTGGTTGTCAGTCCTAACTCTCACCCCATTCTCCTACACCTCTGCTTCTTTACACATGTGATGGGGTGAGGTTAGACCCAACCGTAATGCGACCTGATGCGGTAGGGGTGGGCAGGAGGGCCAAGGGGGCTTTTCAACCCTAACAATCAATTCTCAATTTTTTGTCGGTGTGGAAACAACCCTAACTAATGCATTAAACAGAGTTTTTGCCTCTAATATATATATATATATATATATATATATATATATATATATGAAACACAAATTGCACATGCCCCAATAATGCAAAGCATCATGGGAAGCATATGCAAATGTCCATGAATTAATTTGGACTGGCTTTGGAGTCAGTCCAAAATAATTCATGGCATTTGCATATGCTTCCTATGATGCTTTGCATTATTGGGGTATGTGCAATTTGTGCTTTAAAATCTGGCTGTATGGTCAATATCCTCTGGGATAACCCTTGCCCCAGAGCATTTGCTATGGGGTTCTTTTGTTGTGTGCGTGTATGTATATATATATATATATATATATATATATATACACACACATAAACATACACATATATGCAACAGGTGTCTGAATAAATGGAGTGTTATAAATCCATTTATCTGAGTCACTGTGTAGATAAATTTATTTATCTACACAGTAACTACCTCACACTCTGTTTATCTACATAGTTTATAAATCACTCCCCTGCACTACATCCAGCCACTTTCACTTATCACAGTGAACTTTACATGACAAGGGAAAAGAACGCATAAAGCAAATTTTCAGTCCTTGGTTTCACCCTGAAACAACCGTCACCACTGTTCCACAGTCTTTTTTTCAAAATGCTTTTTTTACAATGCTATTTTTTTCATGCATGGGTGCTGACCTTCGAGCAGACTTAATAGACCATATGGTCTACTATGCTGGCATCTTAATATATCACTATATTAAAAAAAGTAGTGATAAACTGTATTTTCTCATTTTGTGGATCTGCCCTATCACCCATTCTGTACTATAGCTTACAGAGCTCAGTGCAGCTTCCTCAGACTGCCCCCCCCATTGCGCTGCCCTTTTCACTGTGACCAAGGGATACAAGTATGTTATGTACGTAATGTACTGCTGAAATTGCCCCACAGGTTGCATTGCAAGAAAGCCTGTAAATAATCAAATTACCTGCTCATTTGTAATAAGTAAAACAGTTTTTTAAAGATGTGATCGGGACCGCAACCGTAGCTCCTCAACTTCCAACTGCTAACCGTTCACTCTCTGTCTCTCTCCCGACCTGCCCCTGCCATCATTTTGTAAATCAATAAAACAATCTTAACTTACACTTCTTTCTCCCTCTCTCTCAAAATACACACACCCGATCCTTGCTGAATTCCCAAATTGAAACCCATGAAATCTCACCAGACTGGAAACTGCAGTGCCCCTGGATGCACGCGCTCTTACACACACTGCTCTGCGTCTTCTGACCCAAAAGGAAATGGTCCTGTCACGGACACTTCGTTGAGCACGGAACTTGAAATTAAAGACTTTCCTTTGGAGTTCTGTGTCCCTGAGACTCCGACTTCTTGGTCTCCTACACAGTGTACATTCTGGTTCCTTCAGCAGCCGTCTGTCGATGGTTGGGGGGGGCATTGGGAGAGAGCAGTAGTTGGACTTTGGGGAGCCACGTTTACAGTTAAGATCACCTCTTTAAAAAAAGATCACTGTTACTTCTCACACATGAGCAGGTGATCTAAAGACTTTCCTTTAGAGTTTTGTGTAGTTGAGGGTCCGACTGCTGGGACTTCTACACACATCAGCAGCAGACACTCAATGGTTTGTTTAAAAACTGACTCCTATTGTGTTCACAATGAGACGTACCCTTACTGCTCCTACAGTGTCAGTGATGATAACCCTCTGTGTTGACGCATTTCACTCCCCCCCAACACTGTTTATTAGCTGAAAAAGCATTTGTTAGCCCTGTTTTTTTCCCCTGCATCTGTAACACTCCCAAATTCCACCAGCCAGCATCAATATCAGTCTCATGCAGGAGGAGGAACTATTTTATGTTAAATGCAGCTAAAAGTTGTACTTTTTTATTATCTGAACCTACTCATTTTAATTTGTATACCTATGTAAAATAGACAGTCCCATTTTATAAGCGCAATAAGACACTCCAGGGATGTACATTAGGTAAGCAATAACACATGATGAGGTGTGGGTTACGTGCTGATAAGAGCATGCCTAGGGGTGTGCTAAGGCACGAGGCGCTTGCGCCGAGTGCTTTATGCCCCTAGGCGTGCTCTTATCAGCACGTAACCCACACCTCGGAGTGTGTTATTGCGCTTATAAAATGGGCAACTGTAAAGTGAATCAACATTTGTAGTTTTGAAAGTTTTTTTTATTGGTATTTTAATAAATAATAGAAGAGATTGTAGGGAAAAAAATGGTCCCTTTTTTTCCATGGTATTATTGCCATTAGGATAGTAATATGCTTACTTGTTTTAAATGAGTAGTTGAAGATTTTTAAATATATTATTTGTTATTGAATTGTAGAGGTACAGAAAGAAAGAAAATATTTTAAAATCATTAAAAAATGCTATTAAAAGAAAACCTGTCACTGACGGCAAAGGACGGTATTTAAACATACATTGCAAGTGTCAGCCTGTTTAAAAACGAACGAAAGAAATGAAGTGTCATGTTGTTTAACGAAAGAAATGGTGCAGAGGTCCTGAAAATACTTGCAAATCATTAAAAATAGTTTGAAAAGAAAACCTGTCACTGACGGCAAGGGCGGTATTTAGAGATAGATTGGTAGTGTCAGGTTCTTTAAAAGCGAAACGAAAGAAATGCAGTGTCATCCTGTTTGAAACGGAACGAAAGAAATGCTTCAGAGGTCCTGTCGCATCATGGGTTATAGCTGTCCAGGTATTTTTGACATGGATTTTGATTGAATAATTCTTTGTTTTCAATTATATGACTAACAGCGTAGTCGTGAACTTACAGGAGACAGATCGTGGGAGTTTGTGCTGCGAGGGTGACGGAATCTGCAGCTGTGCCAGTCGTCGAGGTGGATGCTTCGTCTATGGCGCTGTGACTTCGGGACTGTGATTTTTGTTTAAACTGCGAAGTATTTTTTTTAGTTGGTGTGGAAAATAGGTGGATTGGTGGAAGCTGTGATGCGAGGAGGTGCTGTGAAGGATTTCTGTGGTTCACTTTTTAAGCAGGATGACACTTCGGTTTACGTTTCAATAGCGTCGTTTGCCGTCAGTGACAGGTTTTCATTTCTTCCCTTTTTTTATGATTGTGGCTTGTTTTGGTTGTTTCTGTAGCTTTCTTGTTTTTTATGCTGTGCTACATTAGTGTAGTACGATACTGCGATTCAGTGCGCGGTGTGAGGGAATACGTTTCCTGCTGTGGCATCAGTGAGCTCTGCCAGTCAAGCGTTATTGTTTTCAGTTGGCAGAGCTCACTGATTTTTTCTAAATCATCGCGGCATGTTGCTGGGTGGTAGTGCGGTTGGCTACAATATCATCTGATAAGGACACAGCTCAGATGATGTTGTAGCCAATCAGTGAGTTGGGATTTCTTAGCCCATTTTATAAACATTTCTAATGCACGGCCGAGGCAGAAGGCACTCAGCCTGTGGCCTCTTGCCTCACTACGCCCTTGGCCATGCGTTAGAAATGTCTAAGTTTACAGATTTTGGAGTGTGACCCCTCTCCCCATCTCTCTCTCTCTCACTCTCTCTCTTTCCTTGCTTCAATGAGGTACAGTGACTCAGCACCCTTCCCTCATCTTTTTCTCTTTTTTTGTGTGTTTTTCATCTAACCCCTGCAACCTCCCCCCATCGATTGATTACAGGAGTTTGTCAGCGAGCAAAAGTGAATCATGTGTGCAAGGAATGCTGGTTTTTAAGAAAAAAATGACAACAAAGGGTGCCAGCCAGACAGTGCGGTAATGGGCGGAATACTGTTGGCTGTGACAGGGGGCCAGTCAAGTGGGAGTATTCTCTATGCCATCAAGTAAACTACATGATAGTGCAGCTGGTGCTGTGATCGCTGCCACTGGAGCTGGAGATAACTCAGTGAATGGTGTTTTAGGACATTTTCCTTAGGCATAAAACCATTTAAAAAAAGTCAAATTCAGTGTTTAAACAGTTCACTTTGAAAGTGTATATTGGGGGGGGGGGGTTCTGTTGAATGGACATTTTGTGTGTCAACTTACTTTTAGTATGGACTCCAACACTAGTACAACAAATCCCAGCAGACATCAGCAAAACTCAAATACATAACATCCCCAAAAATTTAATTTCAAGCCATTTCATTCCTTATGTTAAGTGCATTTGCATGAAAACAAGATCTTTATCCCTTCAAGTTGTTCTTATGTGATGCGTATTCCCTTGCTGAGGTCATGATCTCATTTGTGTCAAGGCAATCTGTTGCTATGGAAATTGTTGTGATGTCCCTAACTAGGGACAATGACCTCAAACAGGGACTGGGAATAAGGATCAGAAGTAGATGAACTCTAAGTGAAATTAAACCTGTTTCCTTATAGTGTAAATTATTCCATATGGCTTGAAATTGAGAACTGCATTCTGGTGCAGTCAACTGCGATTCAAGCAGCAGGGTCCCTCTTTAAATAGATGTCAATGTATTTCTGCATTATTTGTGAAAAAAATGGGGAAAAAACCAATATTTTCTACACTGTTTTTTGCTTATTCATAGGTATATTAAAGAGCAGCTGACGCCTTCAGGACAACTTTATCAAAACATAATATTTAGACCCAATTCAACTTATATATCACATTAGTTCTGTATTTCCCCTCACCATTACTTATTAATGTGGTAATTTGCATGAGAACAGGATCTTTGCTTCTGAAGAGTTCATCCACTCCTGTTGATGTCTCCCTACCTGAGGTGATAATGCGCTGCTTGTGTCATCACATTTACTCCCATGGCAACAGATTGTGATGTCACAACAGAGCATTATGATTTCAAGTAGGGAGTAAGCTATAGAGGCAGATGAACTCTTAGGGATAAATATTATGTATTCTTGCAAATTTGCTCAGTAAGAAATAATGAGAGGAGAAATCTAAAGATTGTACACAATGCAAGCTGAAGACAATCTAAATATTATGTTTTTCAAAGTTTTTCTTAAGGCGTCAGCAGCTCTTTAACTCACTCAGCTGATATCTCGGTCAGTGCAGTTGCCGGTTCAGTGGGGGGGCATAATGAGTTAGAGTGCACAATAGACAGTCATTTAAAAACAAAATTTAATGGCCCAGTGGCGCTGAGGGTTGAGGCGCTGGATGCCACACCTCACACCATGCTGGCGACCCGGGTTCGGGAATGAGCCAGGACCGCCAGGGGTCGGCAGGGGAGGGAAGAGTTCGAGCATCTGGAGGACTGCTCCCTCTTCCCTGGGGTGGGCATGGGGTGTGCTCACTCTTGGAGCGACCTCTGGCGGTGGCTGGAGGATCACCTATTGGGGCGGCGTGGAGTATGACGTGGGAGTGGAGCCACGGCAATTCGTTGCCTTGCTGACTGGACCCAGTTCTGGGGGGTGATCCAGAGTGCTGGGAAGTTCCTCTGGGGGGGGTGAACCAGTGATGGCTGGCCATGGTAGGGAGTAGAAGGGGCAGGATTGAGTTGGGCACCTCTGAAGTATGCCACGGAGAGTACCAGGTGCATAAAATAAAGTTAACAAAAAATAAATAAATATTCTTTCTCTATCATATATGAAGATATATAGAAACATAGAATGTGACGGTGGATAAGGACCGCCTGACCCACATAGTCTGCCCATTTTCCTACCTACCTAAAACTGCAGATCCTAATTGATCTGCAGCTTACCTTTTCTTTCCTACCTCTAGGGTTGCCTTCTGTCTATACCATGCATTCTTGAATTCACCCACTGTTTTTGCCCCCACAACCTCTGCAGGGAGGCTCTTCTGTGTATCTACCACCCTTTCTGTGAAAAAGTACTTTCTCACATTACCACTGAGTCTCTCCCCCCCAATATTGTGACCTCTTGTTCTTGCACATCTCTTCTTTTGGGAGATGCTGCCCTCCTACACCCTTGAGGTATTTGAATGTCTCTTTCATATCCCCCCTCTCCCTCCTTTCCTCCAGCGTATACATATTGAAGCCTTTCAGTCTTTCCTCATACGGTTTATGGTGCATCAACATCACCATTTTTGTTGCCCTTCTCTGGACCACTTCCATTTTTTCTATGTCCTTCTGTAGACATGGCCTCCAGAACTGAACACAGTATTCCAGATGTGGCATCACTAATTGTCTGTGCATTGGCATCACCACCTCCTGTTTTCTACTGGTGATGCCTCTCCCTATGCACCCCAGCATCCCTCCAGCCCTCCCCACCACCTTTTCACACTGCTTGGCTACTTTTAGGTCATCCGTTATGGGTACCGCCAGGTCCCTTTCCAGTTTTGGTGTCATTAGTATCCCCCCCATTGTGTATTCCTCTCCAGGACTCCTGTGCCCCAAGTGCATGTCTTTGCACTTCTTTGCATTGAATTTAAGCTGCCACACTCTTGACCATTCCTCCAACTTGCATGGATTCCTTTTTATTCTTTCCACGCCATCTGGAGTGTCCACCCTACTGTAGATCTTGATATCATCTGCAAAGAGGCTTACCTTTCCTTCCAGCCCCTCCGCAATGTCGCTAATTAAGACATTGAAGAGGACTGACCCTAGCACTGATCCTTGTGGCACCCCACTGGCCACCCTCTCTCCTGAGATTGAGCTCCATTAACCACCACCCACTGTGTCCTGTTGCTCAGCCAATGTCTAACCCAATTTACCACCTTAGGTTCCAGTCCCATAGTGCCCAACATGTTTACTAACCTCCTGTGTGGGATGCTGTCCAGTGCCTTGCTAAAATCTAGGTAGGCCATGTCTACTGCCCTTCTCTGATCAACCATCGTTGCTACCCAGTCAAAGAAATCTATCAGATTTGTTTGACAAGATCTACCTGCTGTGAATCCATGCTGTCTTGGATGTTGTACCCTGCTGGCTTCGACATATGCTCAATCCTTTCCTTCTGCATAGATTCCATTATTTTCCCCACCACTGAGGTCAAACTGACTGGCCTTCAATTTCCAGCTTCCAACTTGCTCCCACTCTTGCATTCTGGTACCACATTAGCCATTTTCCAGTCCTTTGGTACCACTCCTTCCTCCAGTGATTTGTTGAATAGGGTTGTCAGTGGTGCTCCTAGTACCTCTCTGAACTATTTCAGTATTCTGGGATGTATCCCATCCAGCCTCATGGCCTTGTCCACTTTTAGCTTCGAGAGTTCCTTTAGGACTCTCTCCTCCATGAATGGACTGGTGTCCACCTCTCCTCCATGTGCGTTTCTTCCCCCTATTTTTGGTCCCTCCCCTTCTCCTTCTTTTGTAAATACTGAGCAGAGGTATTCATTTAGAATTTCTGCTTTTTCCGGGTCCCCCCCTCCCCCCATTAAGCCTCACAATCCCTCCCGTGGTCTTTTTCCTTTCCCTAATATACCTGAAAAAGGTTTTGTCACCTACTTTTACAAATTTAACTATTCTTTCTTCAGTTTGCACCTTTGCACTCTTACTGCCTTCCCCACCTCCTTCTCTTTTGCCTGATACAGTTCTCTGTCTCATTTCTTCTGCATTTCCTTGTACTTTCTGAATGCCTGTTTTTTTTCCATAACCATACCTGCCACTTTGTTTGAAAACCATGGTGTTTGTTTCTTTCTTTCTTTTTGCTTTGTTTACTAGCTTTACACAGAGGCTTGTTGCCTCTGCTATGACTCCTTTAAATGTTTTCCATTGTTCCTCTACCCCCCTCCGCCAGGATTTTCTTGAGGTGTTCCCCCATTTTAGCAAAGTCGGCCCTCTTGAAATCTATGACCCTTACTTTTGTGTGGCTTGACTCTACCCCTGTTTTCACACTAGATGGCTGCCCCCTGATAGGTCTGCTATTCTGTCCCCATTTGTGAGGACCTCACCTAATAATGCTCCCTCCCGGGTGGGTTCCACCCCTAGCTGTCTGTGGCATGCCCCCTGCAGGGCATTCAGGATGTCTCTGCTTCTGGTAGTGGCTGCAGCATAGGTGCTTCAGTTAACATCTGGCATGTTCAGGTCCCCCATCAGCAACACCTTCCCTTTTTATGCCATTTTGTGGATGGTTTCCACTAATACTCTATTTCCTCCCCCTGCGCTGGAGGTCTGTAGACAACTCCAGTGCGGATGGTGGTACCATTTCCTGTCTCTAAGGTGACCCATAGTGCCTCCTCCCCTTCCTGTCTTCCCCTTAACTCTGTTGCTTCGACCCCCTCCCTGATGTAGATAGCCACCCCCCCCCCATTTTGCCCACCCTGTCTCTTCAGTAAGTTGAGTACCCTGGTATGTTAACATCTCAGCCATATTTACTCATGTACCATGTTTCAGGGACTACGGCAATGTCCAGGTCTTCCTCCGCCATCATGGCTGCTAGGTCTGGAATCTTGTTTCCCAGGCTAAGCCTATGGGCATTTGTATACATGGCTTTCCATGTTTTGCTGCCTTTGCCCATACCAGCTCCCTCCTTGTCCCTATGCCTTTCCTCTATGCCTTCTCTGACCTTACCCCCACTTGCGGATTCTTTTATTGATTCCTCTGCCCTAGTGTTCTTTTATTTGCCTACCTTAACCTGTGGGGGGGGGGAGGGGGCAGTTGTTTTCTCCCTGCTTACTTCTGCCACCCCCCCTTGACTAGTTTAAATGCTTGTCAATGAAACATTTAAACCTCTTGCTGAGGACCCTGGTTCCCCCTCAGATGGATGCAGACCATCCCTGCTGTACAAGCTTGCATCACTCCAGGTGGTCCCCAGTCCCCAATGAAGCCAAACCCCTCAGCCCTGTACCAGTGTTTCAGCCATTCATTGAATCCCTTGATGTGGAGCACCCTGGCCTCAACCATGTCATAGACAGGTAACACTTCTGAAAACATTACCGTGCATGCCACCTGTCTAAAACCCCTACTGAACTCTGTGAACTCCCTCTGCACTGTCCTCACCTTGTACTCAGCCAGGGCATTTGTCCCCAGGTGGACAATGACATCAAGCTCACCCTCCCTTTTGCTGCCCTAGCAATCCTTTAGATTTGCTTTCCATCCCTCCAAGACGTGGCATCAGGTAGGCACCTGACTGCCCTGTTTGCCACCCCCAGGACTACCCCCCCCAATAATAGAGTCCCCTACTAGGAGTTGCTCCTTCTCCTCTGAGGTCCCATGCCATTCCCCTGGGGGTCTTCACTACGGAGGATCCCCACATCCACCTTGTCCACCACTGCGGATGTCTCCTTTACACAGTCTCACCCTATCAGAATGGTGTAGGAGTTGTGGAGTGGAACCTCAGGTTGGATGCACCTCTGCCTCATATCCCTCACCCTCCCTGAGCCCACCTTCATCCATCCGCCCCTCATTACTGGAATCCTCTTAGGCAGCAAGAGTGGACTCAGTGGTCCCTGGGTGGGGGTGGAGGCCTTCTGAACTCTGGCCAGCTCGGCCTGGAGATAAGCAACCTCCTCCCTCAAACTAGAGAGGTGTCTGCAGATGGGGCAGCACTGCAGTCTCCAGAACATTTCCCTGAAGACTATCACCCCACAGCTACTGCATTGCACCACCCCCATCACATATCTATAGTTTTATTCACTTTGTAGGTAGTACCATAAAACCCTGAGACAGCATTTCTTACTGCATGACCCAGAACCCTTGTCAACCTGGTAACCATCATATCATTGCATGGGGTATTCTAAGGTAGCTCACTTGCTGTCCCTTGGAACTGTGTCTACCTTAACAATGTGCATGGTGCTTCAGGTAGGATAGTGATTTATGAATACAGTGGTAACCATCATCAATTTATAGCGATAGTGTGCCATAGTGTTTCCTAGTGCAAAATCAATAGTGACTGCTTTCACAACTAAAAAAAAAGTCCTTGGTGAGACTGTCTAGCTGTGAAGTGTTCTGAATCATATCATTACAGGGAGCTATGTGGCTATGAGTTTGGTAGCTAAGTTTACAGGTTTTGGAGTGTGACCCCTCTCCCCATCTCTCTCTCACTCTCCCTCCTTGCTTCTATGATGTATAGTGACTCAGCGCTCATCCCCATCTCTTTCTCCTTTTCGTGTGTGTGTTTTTCATCTAACCTCTGCAACCCCGCCTCCCCCCTTTGAATCATTACAGAAGTTTGCCAGTGAGCAAAAGTGAACCATGTGTGCAACTAATGCCTGTTTTTAAGAAAAAAATGACAACAAGGATGCCAGACGGTGCTGTAATGGGCGGAATACTGTTGGCTGTGACAGGGGGCCAATCAAGTGGGAGTATTCTCTATGCCATCAAGTAGACTGATTGATAGTGCAGCTGGTGCTGTGATCACTGCTACTGGAGCTGGAGATAACTCAGTGAATGGTGTTTTAGGACATTTTCCTTAGACATAAAACATTTAAAAAAAATGACCAGTTCAGTGTTTAAACAGTGTTTAAACAATTTACTTTGAAAGTGTACAGTATATTGAGGAGAGGGGAGCTGTTGGTGGAAGCTTGCACTTCTTTCTCTCTCGCTCTCTCATTCTCTCGACCTCCTCCAGTTGATGCAATCACTGGGCCTATCACAAGCAGTTGCTGCTGCTGCTACCCACCAGCATGGACACACACTCGATCTGCTGTTCCAGCTGGGTCTTGAGATTGATGACCTCAAGATTGATTGGGTTGTTTGGACTGCTTACTGCGCCGTGGAGTTCAACTTTGGGGCCCCCCCGGAAGACCCTCTACTGTGGAGACGATCAGCTATCACTCTTTAAGGGGTGCTGACCCAGAGAGACTATTGGAGTTAGCTGACCTATTTAGGGTTGATGCAGCATGTGTGATTGGCACTGGAGAGGCAGTGGCCATCTATAATAGGGTGGCTGCTGAAGCTCTAGATGCCATCGCACCAGTCCATATATAACTCAGATCCTCTCACTTGAGATCCCTTTGGTTTGATGGAGATCTCAAGGTGATGAAGATCAGGGGTTGGAAGTTGGAGCATTGCTGGCAGAAGACCTGGCTGAGGCCGACAGACTGGCCCTATGTGCTCACTATGTTGAGCACCAGGGGGCGATTTCCCGTAAGAAGGCAGAATTTCTGTCCAGGGAACATACGAACATACGAATATATGAAATTTGCCAGCAGATAAAGGCCTAGAGGTCTATCAAGTCTGCTCGAATGTGCAGCTAGCACCCCTTATTCTGCAGCTGCCCCTCCTTCCACCCTTCCCCTTCATTAACCCTCCCCCTTGTCCTGTTCCATCCCCTTTTGAAGCAGTCCACTGTTCTACTGCATACCACTTCTGCAGGTAACGCATTTCACCCAGCCACCACCCTCTCTGTAAAAAAGTGTCTCCTCATCTCCCTCCTGAACCTTCCTCCCTCCAGTCTCATATCATGGCCCCTGGTGTCCCTCCCCTCCCTTATTTTGAACAGCCCTTCTGTACCTGTCTTGTTTATTCCTTTCATGTATTTAAAGGTTTCAGTCATGTCCCCCCGTCCCTCCTGCCCTCCAGTGAGTACATATTCAACTCCCTCAGCCTCCTCTCGTATGATAAGTCCCCCAGCCCCTTGATCATCTTTGTCGCCCTGCACTGCACCCCTCGAGGTGCCACGGGGAGAAATAGACCATCTCAGCTGTTTTGGACCATGGACAGGCTTTTACATTCTGCCTGTCTTCGGCTGAGAAAAGTTTTTTCATCCACTTTATGTGAAGATTTTGCTCTGTTTTTCACTGACAGAGTGTCGGACATCCAATCTGGGATTTTGCTAGTGAGGTGTTTGCCTCGCAGTGATTGAGTTGGGAGTTTCAGAGGCACTCAGCCTGCCTGAGAGGAGTTTAGGCCAGTAGAGGTGTCTGAAGGGACTAAGGTGATCTTAGAGCTGAAGCACACCTATTGTGAGCTGGACCTGGCACCAATGCATTTCTTAATGGGATGTGTTGATGCCATCGGCCCGGTGTTCACCATGATTGCCAGGTGCTCGATGGCAGAGGGGGTGTTCCCAGTTGCTTTGGAAAAAGCATTGATGAAACCCCTCCTAAAGAAATCTTCTCTCGACCCAGATGTCCTGGTGAATTACCGTCCAATCTCCAACCTGCCTTTTCTGAGCAAGGTTGTTAAGAAATTAGTGGCAGCTTGAGGATTGCCTGGTGTCCTCGGAGATCTATGAGCCTTTCCAGTCAGGTTTTCATGCCAGACATAGCACTGAAACTACTCTAGTGAGAGTGCATAATGATCTGCTCAGGGCTAGAGATAGAGGAGACAGGTCAGTTCTTGTGCTCCTCGATCTCTATTCAGCTTTTGACACTGTGGATCATATTGTGTTTCTTGATTGGCTCTGTGAGTTTTGTGGACTCGCCAGTACTGTCATGAAATGGTTTGAGTCCTATCTCTCAGACAGAGTGCAGCGGGTGGTGATGGGTAATTTCTCCTCCACCCCAATGCCTCTGTCCTAAGGAGTGCCTCAGGGTTCAATCTTGTCGCCGATGTTGTTCGCAGTGTATATGCTGCCCCTGGGCGAAATCATTCGACAAAACAGTGTGGAGTTTCACTGCTATGCAGATGACAGCCAACTGTATTTATCTTTTGCACCTGGAACATCGGTAGCGGTTGATGTGCTTAACAGCTGTCTGGCTAAAATCAATGACTGGATGGCTTCCAGCTGGCTGAGACTCAGTCCGGCTAAGACTGAGGTGCTGGCGATCGAACCTGGTCACGGGAGTGATGGGCTGCCACCGGGGGCAGACTCTGGACTTGTTCTGGGGTCTGTGCCACTGGTGGTTTCTCTGAGGGTGTGAAATCTGGGTGTGATCCTTGACTGCAGATTGAACTTTGAAGATCAGGTGTCATCTATAGTTAGCAGTGATTTTTACCACTTGCGGAACATTGCCTGGATTAAGCCCCTCATTCTGCCTGAGGACCTGCCGACACTAGTACATGCCTTTGTGACCTCTAGGCTTGACTACTGTAATGCTCTGTACTTTCGGGTCATGGGAGGGACCCTCTGCAGACTGCAGAATGCAGCGGCCAGGTTGCTGACGGGCCTTTCAAGGTCCAGTCATGTGACTCCGGTCCTGCGTGCCCTGCACTTGCTGCCAGTCAGGTAGAGGGTCCTTTTCAAGGTGAGTCTTCTCACCTTTAAGACCCTATATGGGCTGTTTCCTGGTTACCTGTCTGAGCTCCTTACACCAGTGTTCTTTCTGCATGCTCCCTCTGCTTCTCCTCAAGGGGCCTCCTGGATGTTCCTAGGGTTCGGCTCAAGACCTTGGGAGATCGTGCTTTTAGTGTCTCTGGGCCGACCTTGTGGGACTCGCTTCCATCTGTAGTCCGGAAGGCTCCCTCAATTGAGGTGTTTAAGGGGAGGCTAAGGGCCCACCTCTTCAGTCTGGCTTTTGATAGCTGATGTCATCTTTATTATAGCCAGTTCATTGAAGTTTTTGGCCTCTGGAATTTTTCTCTTTTATTATTGTAGAATTTTAATTTGCTCATGGTTTTAATGATGTTTTATTATTTGTTCTAATTTATTCCTGTAAATTTCACTTATGTTCTGTACCCATAGCCTCTGGGATTGAGCGCCTTATAAATAAAATTGCCTTGCCTTGCCTCTCACGCTCTCTCTCTCACTCCCTCTCGCTCTCTCTCATTCTGCCAGTCAAACTTCATGCCACTTTGTTTTCCCTCAGGGACATTTGACAGCCTTGGCATGCCATGCTAATGAGTTTGTCGGTGAGCAAAAGTGAATCGTGCGTGCAAGTAATGCGTGTTTTTAAGAAAAAATGACAACAAGGATGCCAGCCAAAAAGTGCAGTAATAGGATAAATACTGTTGGCTGTGACAGGGGGCCAATCAAGTAGGAGTATTCTCTGTGCCTTCAAGTAGACTGCGTGATAGTGCATCTGGTACTGTGATTGCTGCTATTGGAGCTGGAGACAACTCAGTGAATGTTGCCTGTGAATGCATGTGGTGATTAAAAGCAACAAGCTGCTCACGGCGGGCTCCTTTTTTTTCCCCATCTGCAACTGTGGAAGTGACGGGCAGAAGAAAGTAGTACCCCAAGGGGGGGGGTTGTGTGCCCATGGAGAGGAGGGGCAGTGGAGAACCAACCTACCAGCACTGACAGCAGCACTGTGGACACGGGAGTGCAGCACTGTGGAAGCAGACATCTGAGGTATCCTGTCAGGTGCTTCCAGAGTCCCTTTTCACTCTCCTAGCAAAACGTCTGCACAGCTCTGCCCATGCAGTCTTAAAAAGGGCTGTGATGAAATTAAATAATCTCAATGTGACCTGGGGGAGCGCAGGGCCATAGGATGGGGACAGGCTAGGAGAGGAATTGGGGGCACTGGACATGAGAGGCTAGACTGGAAAGGGGGCAGTTTTCATTCAGAACTTTGGAGGAGGTTGCACTGGTAACTTGAGCAGGATAGGCAATGGTGATAGTAACTGTATTTCATTACATACATACATACAAACATATGAATTAGCCAGCAGAAGAATACCTTATAGCATATAGAGTCTCCCCAATGCAAGGCCATGTAGTCTTCTTTATATGTCACTATGCCCCCTGCCCCTTCCCCCCTGGACTCTCATACCCTCCACTTAACTTTATGCCACCCTTCCCCTGGAAGCCAATCTTGTTCACTACCTCTTCTGGTAGCCTGTTCCACCCTTCCACCACTCTCTCTGTGAAGAAGTGCTTCCTTCTAGAACCTGCCCCCAATCAGTTTGTAACTTCTCCCTTGTATTCTTGTTATCACTTGGCTTGAAAAGTTCACGGGGTCAAACTTGTTAATAACCTTGAGGTACTTAGAGGCCTCTGTCATGTCTCCATGTTCCCTTCTGTCTTTGAGCGAGTACATAGGTTTTCCAGGCTCTGCTCATATGAGAGGCCATGCTCTCCCTGAATTGTTTTTGTGGTCCTCTTCTGTACTGTCTCCAGCTGGTTAATGTCCTTTTTGTGACAGGGGTTCAAGTACCATATGCACTACTCCAGGTGCGTCGCACCACAAATCTGTACAATGGCAGCATGACCTCCTTTCTTCTGCTGGTGAGACCCCTGTTTATGCAACTCAGCATTGCTGCATTGCTACATTGTGTAGCAGGTTTCAGGCTGCTCTGAGTACAATGCTCAGGTCTTACTCTTTGGACACCAGGAAGGTCACTTCCCCCAGTCTGTACTTGACTCTAGGGTTCTTACTCCTTACATTCATGATCTTGCACTTCTTTGTGTGGAACCCTAGTTTCCAGATTGCTGACCATCTTTCTGGCTTTGCTAGGTCCTCTTCAGTTTTCTGACTTGAACCTCTGTGCCCACCCTCCCACAGAGCTTGGTATTGTGCACAAAGAAATAGTTTGCCCTTAAAGGAGAACAGTCAACACTAAGAGACTCATGCCCAACTATGAGGCTGGCCCCAATTTGCATGCTGTGTGAAAAACTACATTTTTTACTTACTGTTTACTGCAGTATAGTAAACTGTATCAGGCTGATTCTGCTGACTTGCAAGCTGACATTAGCTGTAAGCAGAATTCCCGGAGTTCCCTTCATCTAATGTTAGAGCAGGGCTGCAGCACTGGGAGATTCAATAGCCTAAAGTGCATGTTAGAACTATTAATAAGTTCAGATCAGATGTTTGCCAGTCCCACTGTTCTCCTGGGGTAAAGTACAATCCTTTGTGACTGTACTTAGCCATAGGAGGACAGTAGGGCCAGCAAACAAAAGATCAGAGCTCATAAAAACTGTAACCATGCACTGCAGGCTATTGGATCTCCTAGTGCTGCAGCCCTGCCGTGACATCAGCTGCAGGGGATTCTGGAATTTATAGTTACAGCAAATGACAGCTTGGGAGTCAGTAAAATCTACTATACTGCAGTAAAAAGTAAGAAGAAAAAAATGTGCACACAAACTATAAATTCAGACCAACCCCGCTCTTGGGTGTGGGGCTCTTAGTGCTGACTGTTCCCCCTTAATGCTGTCCCCAATGTCATTTATAAATACATTAAACAGCACTGGTCCAAGAACCAACCCCCGAGGTACCGCACTGGTAACCTCCCTCAACCCAACCTGTTCACCATCCACTTAGTCATTCCGTCCCCTGCCCACAGGTTTTCCAGCTTCATGAGCAATTTCTTATGGGGAACCGAGTCAAAGGCCTTCCTGAAATCTAAGTAGAGTATGTCAGTAGTGCATGGCCTCTATCCACCACTTTTGTTACACAGTTGAAGAAATTAACTAAGTTAGTTTGGCATGACCTCCATGCCATAAACCCGTGCTGCCTGTTGTCTTGGAACCCGTTTGCCTCAAGAACTTGCTCAACCTTTCCATGAGACTGGTTTCCATCAGCTTGGTAACTATCGATATCAAGCTGACAAGGTTGTAGCTGCCTAGCTCATCACTTTCCCTGCTCTTATGCAAGGGCAACGCAGCCACTGTTCTGCACCATGACTGTGTCTAGGGACCTATTGAACAGGTTGGCCAGAGAGGCTACCAGTAATGCTGCTAGCTATCTCAGCACTCTTGGGCACAGGATATTTACCCAAGTTAAGGGCTGTAAGTTCCTTAAAAATCCTGTCTTCTGTAACAAAGAACCTCAGTGCACAAGCACTGAGGCATGGGTTACCCCAAAGGGTATTGGCTGGGAAGCCAAGTTTCAAAGAAATACAAAATCACACATACCCCCACAATGCAAAGCATCATGGGCTGTACATGCAAATCACCACAGACTATTATGCTGGTTCAACTTTAAGCAGAAATGCATGGTGCCAAAGGCCTCTCACACAGTCTGCAAAGGGTACCAACAGAAGATACAGACACGTGTTTCGTCCTACCAGGACTCATAAGTGTGCCTCATCTGTATGACACCCTAGTGGAATAAATCAGCTACCATAAGTTGATCTATCTGGTTATGTTGTGCTGAGCCCAATAAAATCAAAAAACAAGTTAAAAGACAAAGAACCTCAGTGCACAAGCACTGAGGCAATGGTTATCCCAAAAGGTATTGGCCAGGAAGCCAAGTTTCAAAGAAATTCAAAATCACATACCCCCCATGATGCAAAGCATCATGGGCTGTGTATGCAAATCACCACACACTATTATGCAGGTTCAACTTAAGCAGAAATGCATGGAGCTGATAGGCTTCTCTCACAATCTGCAAAGGGTGCCAACAGAAGACACAGACTTGTGTTTCGTCCTACCAGGATTCATGATTGTGCCTCGTCTGTATGACACCCCAGTGGAATGAACCAGCTACCCCAAGTTGGTCTATCTGGGTTATGTTGTGGTGAGCCCAGCTGTCTTTTATGATTGCCTCCTTGCACATCCATCCCCCTCCCTATTTCTATCCCACCCTGTGGTACTAGTCTGTTCTTCTTTTTAGTGAATACTGAGTAGAAGTATTTATTCGGTACTTCTACTTTTCCTCTACTGTCCGCTACCAACTAGCCCCGATCAAACACCTGATCTTCTCCGGTGACATGCCAGCTTTGGTTCACACCTTTGTGACTTCTCGCCTAGACTACTGTAATGCCCTATACCTAGGGCTACTGGAGGTTGATCTTCGCCATTTGCAGTTAGTGCAGAATGTGGCAGCGAGATTGTTGACTGGCTTACCTAGATCTTGCCATGTCACACCTGTGCTCCGCTATCCACACTGGCTGCCAGTAAACTGGTGGATCACCTTCAAGGTCGGTTTGCTGACCTTTAAAGCCCTACATGGCTAGGGACCCAGCTACTTGCAAGACCTTCTGCGCCCTTTCTGCCCCTCCCGTCCACTCCACTCCACTCCACTGATATGGGATTGCTAGAGATTTCCAGGGTGAAATTAAAGATGTCTGGGGCCCGCATGTTTACTTTTGGGGCCCCGTCCCTGTGGAATTCTCTACCTCCTCATATTAGAGAGTGTCAGAACATTGACCATTTTAAAGCTGAACTGAAAACGTTTTTATTCAGCCAGGCCTTCCCTGATGGAATTTAAATGTAAGGATTTTAATATTGTAATTGTTATGAAATATTCTGTGTTAATTTATTTTGATATAATTTTATTTGTTGTAAAGCGCTTTGATTCCTGGATATTTGTGCTGTATAAGGAGTCTTGACTGACTGATTGAACTCTACCCCTTTCTCAGTGTGACCCTCATTGTAATTTCGTCTTTTATGTACAATACAGAAAAATGCTTTTGTCACTAACCTTGAATTCCTCTGCTATTCTCAACTGAGCACTAGCTTTGACCTTTCTCACCTCTCTATTGGCTGTTCTGAGTTTGTCCTTGTAGTCTACTCTGTTCTATTTCCCCTGGGTCTTCCTGTTTGTTAAGCACCTGTTTTCTTTCGTAATATTTATGTTGGTCCAATAAAAGATATCAAATCATCTTTTTTCTGGATTTTTTTTGTAGGAAGCCGTTTTCTTTCTAACAGCACTTACAACCTCCCCAGTGAACCAGAGGAGTTTCGTATGCTGGTTCTTCTTGTCTATCTGCTTCGGACATGTGTTTGTGACTTTCTGGAGCCCATCCCAAATTATGGACCATTTTTCTTCCACACCTCCAGCCCCCCCCACCCTGAGCTTGACCAGTGTATGACTAGATTCTCCCCACTGTAGCAATATTTGTCTTTTGAATCCCATAACATGTCTTGACGTCCTGGACTTCCTTCTCCATATCGAGCTGAATCTATACTCATTGGTGATCACTGCTTCCCAGGGTCTCAGCCATACTGATGCCCCTGAGATGGTCACTGTTTATCAGTACTAAGTCCATGATAACCTGATCCATAGTCAGTTCTATCATCCCCTGGATTAAGAAGTCAGCTTGGACTGTGTCCAGGAGTGACTGATGTCTGTGGCTGCTGGCTTGAGGAATGTTTCAATATATGTCATGTAGGTTGAAATCACCCACTGTTACCATCTTCTGCTACATTGTATCTTTCCTGATCCATCATCCCAGGTCTTGGCCCATGGCTTTGATCTGATTCGAAGGCCTGTACAACACCCCCACCATGATCTGTCTCCCTGCTGCTGTTTGAACCTGTACCTTTATTGATTCTGTGCCCACCCCCTCCCACCACATCCTCTCTTGTGGCTGTAATTCCTTTTCTGATGAAATGTGCAACCCCCCTTCCACCCTACACTATCCTTTTTATAGAGGGTGAACCCTTGAATGGAGAGATACTGGTGACATGGAGTGTGTGCATCTGTACTGGAGGGACTGGATCAGGCGATGGCTGGATTTGGTGCTGGAAATATATCAGGTGATGGTCACTGCATTGGGAGATCAGAGAACTGTATTAGGAGACTGGATGATTGCATTAATGTGGTCAGACAAAGACTGAGTGATGGGGATGGCATCAGGTGAGATGAGAGGACTGCATTGTATGATAGGGGTGCCGATGGACACCAGGAAATGCTTGGAACCTGATGGGAGTTAAATGGTGATACCAGTGGACACCAGGGTGTGATTATAATAGGGACCAGGGTCCAGCTCCACGGATGTGGGGCTACACTGTAGTATTGCAACATGAACCCAGTGCATGCTGCAGTGCTGCACTGTGCTGCATCTACAGATGGTTACAGTTAGTTAGCAAGAACTACCCTCCAGCATCTAGATCAGTGATTTGCATTGTGTCACACTCACTTGGGGGAGGGTCTTCTCCCCTCAACACTGGGAGCATGTTTTGTGCATAGTGCAGCTGGATCGTGCTGCAATGGAGTGGGTGCAACATGCCCATTGTGCTCTGTCCCAAATATCAACTGAGAAATGGGCCCTTGATGTGCAGTACGTTGCAATCCAGGATTAATAAGATTGACTCAGCAGTTCTATGCAAAAACTGCAGTTTTTAGATGTTTATAGGTCAGCAATGATAAAGATAGATGTGTGAAAGCTGGTTTGCCACATTTACTGAGCTTATGTGGTGGAACTCTCAAAGAGTTCCTGTAGAGTGAATGAGTTAAGACAAACAGGCAGCTAATTAGTGGCACCAGCTGCTACATCTGTCACCTTTACTTAGGAAAATGCAAGTCTAGCCCTTGCTGAGAATCAAACATGGGACCCAGAGTCCTGAAGAAGGGAGGTCTAACAGAGTTGATGCACAGGGTGGGGTGGAAAGGATGAGAAGGGACTTGGCAAGGTTAGAGGAATGGTCAAATGTATGGCAGCTTAGATTCAATGCTAAGAAGTGCAAGGTAATGCACCTGGGAAACAAAAACCCAGGGGAAGAGTACACAATGGGGGGTGAGATACTAACAACAACAAAATGGAAAGGGACCTGGGGTAGTCATATCAGATGACCTAAAGGTGGGCAAGCAATGTGAGAAGGCAGCAAGGAGGGCTGGGGGATACTGGGATGCATAGGAGAGGCATCACCAGTAGAAAACAGGAAGTTATTATCCTCTGTACAGACAGCTGGTGAGACCCCATCTGGAGTACTGTGTGCAGTTCTGGAGACCCAATCTCCAGAAGACATAGACAGGATGGAAGCTGTCCAGAGGGCGGCAACTAAAATGGTGCAGGGTCTGCACCGGAGGACATATGAAGAGAGACTAAGGAGCTAATATGTATAGACCTCGAGGAAAGGAGGGAGAGGGGGGACATGATAGAAACTTTCAAGTACCTCAAGGGAATCAACAAAGTCCAAGAGGGTAGCATCTTTCAAAAAAAGAGGTGTGCAAGAACAAGAGGGCACAATTTGAAGATAGAGGGGGCGGCTCAGAGGTAATTTAAGGAAGTATTTTTTCACAGAGAGGGTTGTGGATGCATGGAATGGCCTTCCGGAGGAGGTTGTGGAGTCAAAATCGGTGGAATTCAAGCATGCATGGGATAGTCATAAGGCAATTCTGGGGGGTTGGGGTAGAAAGAAGTAGGCTGCTGGTTAACTAGGATCTGCAGCTTATCCAGTAGGTAGGGAAATGGGCAGACTGGGTGGGCCAAGCGGTCCTTATCTGCCGACAAATTCTATGTTTCTATGTTTCTATGTTTCTATGTATGTGTGCTGCGGTTTGAAAGACAGTTGTTTACGTTGCACAGAGGGAAGACTAGCTGGTATCCTACCTTGTTGTTTCTAGTTACTGTACTTCAGCAAAGTAGAACCTTATCAAACGCTCCAAAATCTAAAAAGAGTTTATTTATTTAGTTTTAGTTTACCAGGTAAGTGCACTAGACCTACAATACCTATTTTCAGGAACGAGTCACAAGCAGAAATCCCAGTGAGCAGTAACAAAAGCAAAACATGTATACCCCAGAGAGAAAAGAGTGAGAGGGTTATGATAGAGACCTACAAGTACCTCACAGGGGTGAAAAGGTACAGGGAGGGAGTGTCTTTCAAATGAGAAAGAGCACCAAGACCAGAGAGCATGCGATTCAGCTGGATGAAGGGAAGTTCAAGAGGGATGTAAGAAAGAACCTCTTCCCTGAAAGAGTGGTAAACACCTGGAACAGACTGACAGTAGAAGTGACGGTGGCAGAAACAGTGACATGTCTCAAACATGCATGGGATAGACATAGGAGATTATTAACAAATAAGCAAGGAGGAAGGATGGTCACCGGAGACCAGGTACAGTCTCCAGAGTCAGACTAGGTAGGGACCAACTGGGCAGGGTGTGCCAAGTGATCCTTATCTGCCAGCAAATTCTATATTTTTGTGTAACAACAGTACATAATATAGCACAAAGCAGTAAGACATGACCAAGGGTTATGTTAGTGGTATGCTAATAACCTTCTAGGGGTACAGAGGGCACAAGGCCTAACCAATTGCCACATGCCCCTAGAGGGTGATTAACTGACCATAATAAAATGGGTAGGGAAAATATTGTTACCTGATTGGTGGAGAAGGTTCCAAAGCAGTGCAGTTCAGGGATTGTAACTACATTGCTAAATTTGTCTTAATTTTTATGTTGTCTTGCACATGCACAAGAAACATGTTGCAGTAACTTTAGAATAGCAGGTTTTGGAGGCGTGGTCATGTTTTGGCCAGTGGTGCCACTGCTTTTTGGGGCTGGGCTCTGTGGCATGAATTAGATTGCACGCTGTGTATGACAGCAGTGCAAAAGCATGCCACCAACTTAAAACGTTTGAGCCGCTGCAATGAGGGAGCTCCACTTCATTGCAGGGTGTGCCTTTCCTGGTGTAAAATTTCAAATAGACATGGCGGCAGCTGTGCCTTCCACCTCGCACAGTCCCCAGAAAAGACGACATTGGGGGTGTCCAATCCCCCTGTCAGCATCATCATGCCCCCCTCCTAAGTTTATTTGCCGACGGGGAGCCCAGTCTTCATCAGCATCATGTCTCGTTCCAGTTGTTTGCCGAGGGGGGTGCCCAATCCCCCTCGGCATCATCCCGCCAACACCTTTTATTTGCCGATGGGGTGCCCAATCCCAGTCAGCTCTAGTCCCCCCAATTAATGAAATGACAGTGCCACTGTTCATGAGGTGAGCTCTCAAAAAGCCTATGTTGCAAATTTGGTGAAAAAACTCAATAAGCATTTTTCCATGCCGAATGTTGTCTTGCTGGCATTGGCATTGGTAGTGCCAGAATTAGAGATGCATAATAGGAATGGCAGTGAAGTATTGAAGTGACGCCAACCCCACCCCCACTCTGTAGAGACTGACAGGCATTGGGCTGTGCCTTTGGGTCATTAGCTATAATGCTCATGCCATTGTACCTCACCCTACCCTATAAACACTAACAAGTGTTGTGGTGTGTTTTGGGGTCTTTGGGCGTTATACTTACTCCATTCCATAAGGAAATACGCTGAGGTGGGTGCAGTATAGGAGAATGGGGTGAACTTTGTGGCCAAACAGTGCAAGGCACACCATGATGCCTGTCACTGGCTGCAGGGTGGGGTGGAATGGCATGAGCATTACAGCCGATGATTCCAAGTCGCACCCCTGATGCCTGTCAGTCTCTACAGGGTGGGGTGCTACTGTTCGAAACCCTAACACCGTAGGCATATGTTGGTATTTTCACTCCAAATTTTCAACATGGGCTGTTTGTGAGCCCACCTCATGAA
The DNA here is from genome assembly GCA_016271365.2 of Neoceratodus forsteri. Classification (NCBI taxonomy): domain Eukaryota; kingdom Metazoa; phylum Chordata; order Ceratodontiformes; family Ceratodontidae; genus Neoceratodus; species Neoceratodus forsteri. The sequence goes on from CM057450.1 coordinate 1,597,116,271, forward strand.
AAGCGGCACTGTTAGTTTGTTAGCTGAAAGGTGGTTTTGCACAGCGGCTATGCCATTTGGCGTCACAGGGATGAAAACACACTTTGGGCAGTATATGGAAAATGATAACTGTATTGTTCATGAGATGTAAAAAATGGCAACGTTGAAAATCTGGAGTGAAAATATGAAAAACTGGTGAAGTTATGAGCATGCATAGAAACTGTGCAACACATGTCCGTAATCCTATTATTTTTGGGATTTTTTTAGCCACATGTTTAACATCGGCATTTGAGGACCTCCCCTCATGAATAGTGGCACTGTGACTTTGCTAATTTGTCCGAAACGTTGATTTCACACAGTGAGCACGCCATTGTGCGCCACAGGTGCGAAAACACATTTAGGGCAGGATATGAAAAATGATAGCTGTACTGTTCATAAGGAGGTGTAAAAAAATGCCAGTGCTGAAAATCTGGCATGAAAACATTGCAAATTTGAGAAGTTACAAGGGTGCGTGGAAACTGTGCAACACACACTTGTAACACAGTCATTTTATGGAATTTCGTCACCAAATTTTCCATAGGCAATTTAGGACTTCTGTTCATGAACAGTGTCACCGTCATTTCCTCAAACTGTCCCAAAAACTGATTTCACACAGCGACTGCGCTATTCTGCGCCGGACGTGCGAAAACACATTTCGGCCAGGATATGTAAAATGACAGCTATACTGTTCTTAAGGAGGTGTGGAAAAATGCCGATGTTGAAAATCTGGAGTGAACATATTACAATCATTGGGTTATGAGCGCATGCGGAAACTGTGCAATGCACGCCAGAAACAACCATTTTTGTAATTTTCCCACCAAATTTGCAACATAGGCTTTTTGAGAGCTCCCTCATGAACAGTGGCACTGTCGCTGTTAATCCATCCTGAAAGGTGATTCCGTGCAGTGACTGTGAAATCACCTTTCGGGACCTAATAATGCCATGACAGTGCCTGAGTTCATGAGGAGGGGTCCCAATAACCCCAGGTTGAAAATTTGGTGCTAAAATTCCCAACAATGGCTGAGATATGCACCAAAGTTGAAAAAACCTTATTTATGCCATTATACAGCTTACTGGCATTTCTTCAGTTCACAGTTGGCTTTGAAGAGTGCAGATGTGTTCCTGGTCCACTGAAGATTGTCATGCAGGACTCTTGAGGTAAGTATGGGGTGAGGGTGGGTGTGGGAGGCAAGGTGTGCAGAGGGTGGGCGCGGGTTGTGGAGGGGCAGGGAGATCAAAGAGGGTCCGCTTTTTTTACAGGTTTTAAAAAAAAACATTATGGAACAGTTTTTCTTTGCAGGGCATTTGGCACACTGGGTGGCCCTCAGCATGCCACCCAAGTGTTTTTTGGGGATGCTAGCCGATGGGCACCCCTGGCCGGCTCACACCCAAGGGGACATGAGCTGAGGTGGGGATTGGGCACCCCACTCGGCACGCAACAAAAGTGGGAGGGGACATTATGCTGATGGGGAGTGGGCTCCCCATCTGCAAAATAAACGGGCCGGATAAACGAGATGGGGATTGGGCCCCGTCGGCAAAGAAAAGCTGTTGGGGGCATGATGCCATGGGAATTGGGCACCGGCATACATTTTAAATGGGAGGGGGTAATTATGCCAACGGGAGTGGGCTCCCGCAGTGGCATTAGGAGGAGGTGGCGGCAGTCACGCCGCCATGTTGTGTGCACGCCGGAGGCGTGTTGAGGTCCTGCTGCATGAGAGCTTCGCTCTCATTGCAGTGGACCTTTTCTTAGATCTGGTGCCCACAATAGGGATGCATGATGTCAGCGCCTGCTGCTGGCTTATTGGGAAATGAGGAACACACCTACTGATGCGTGCCCTGCATTCATCCAACAGTGACCGCACCTCCAAATCTGCTACTATTGCAAGATGTTGGCTGGCATGCAAGTGCGAGCCAACATAAAAAAATGACTGTTTTACGAGCGTGCGTGGCACAGTTTCCATGCACGCTCATAACTTTACAAATCTGTAATATTTTCACTCCAGATTTTCAACATTGACATTTTTCCACACCTGCTTATGAACAGTACTGCTGTCATTTTTCATATCCTGTCCGAAATGTGTTTTCACACTTCTGGCGCAGAATAGCACGGTCGCTGTAGGAAATTAATGTTTGGGACAGATTAAGAAAATCACAGTGACACTATTCACGAGCAGAGGTCCTAAAATGGCTATGTTGAAAATTTGGTGACGAACATCCATTGAATGACTGTGCTATGAGTGTGCTTTGCGCAGTTTCCACACACCCTTGTAACTTCGCAAATTTGTAATATTTTCACTCCAGATTTTCAACATTGGCATTTTTTCACACATCCTTATGAACAGTACAGCTGTCATTTTTCACATCCTGGCCAAACAGTGTTTTCGCACTTCCTACAGAGAATAGCAAGGTTGCTGTGGGAAATCAGTGTTTGGGACAGATTAAGAAAATCACAGTGACTCCATTCATGAGCAGAGGTCTTAAAATGCCTATATTGAAAATTAGTTGACAAACGTCCATAAAATGACCGTATTACAAATGTGTGTTGTGCAGTTTCCACGTACGCTCATAACTTCGATAATTTTTAATATTTTTGCTTTAGATTTTCACCATTGACATTTTTTCACTCCTCCTTATAAACAGTACATCTTTCATTTTCCACATCCTACCTGAACTGTATTTTCGCACATCCGGCGCGCAGTGGCGCAGTTGCTGTAGGAAAACAACGTTCAGAACAGAGCAAGAAAATCACAGTAACACTGTTCATGAGCAGAGGTCCCAAAATGCCTATGTTGAAAATTTGGTGAAAAATTCCATAAAATGACTATGTTACAAGCATGCATTGCGCAGTGTCCATGCACAATCGTAACTTCGAGAATCTGTAATATTTTCACTCCAGATTTTCAACATTGACATTTTTGCACACCTTCTTATGAACAGTACAGCTGTCATTTGTTACATCCTGCCCGAAATGTAGTTTCGCACATGTGGCACACAATCGCATGGTTGCTGTGGGAAATCAACGTTCAGGGCAGATTAAGATAATCATAGTGCCACTGTTCATGAGCAGAGGTCCCAAAATGGCTATGTTAAAAATTTGGTGAAATAATTCCACTAAATGACAGTGTTATGAACGTGCGATGCGCAGTTTTCACACACGCTCATAACTTCGAGAATGTTTAATATTTTTACTCCAAATTTTCAACATTGCCATCTCTTCACACCTCTTATCAATGGTGTAGCTGACATTTTAATGGGGTGCAGAATGACGGGTCACTGTGGGAAATCAATGTTTGAGAGAGATTAACAAAATCACAGGGACACTGTTCATGAGCAGAGGTTCCAAATGCTTTCATGAGGTGGGGTCACAAAAAGGCCATGTTTTATAATTTGGAGTGCAAATACCAACACACGCCCAGGGCTTTATGGTTTTTAACCATTACGCCCCACCCTGCACATACTAACAGGCATCAGGGGTGTGTCTTTGGATTGTCTGCTGTACTGCTCATGCCATTGATCCTCCACCCCCACCCTGCAGCCACTGACAGGCATCAATGTGTGCCTTGGACTCTTCAGCCCCAAAGTTCAACCCATTCTCCTATGCTGCGCCCATCTCAATGTACATATTCATGAAATGGGGCGAGCATAAGGCCAGACGACCCCAAGGCACAATGCAACATTTATCAGACTCTGCAGGGTAGAGTGAGGTGAAATAGCATGAGCGTTATGGCCAGCGACTCAAACGCACACCCCAATGCCTGTCACTCTCTGCAGGGTATAGTGGGGTTGACGCTGGTTCTATACTTCACTGCTATTCCTATTATGCATCTCTCTTAACTCCTGCACTACCAATGCCAACACCAGCAAGACAACATTTGGCATTGACAAATGCTTGTTTCTTTTTACAGTAGCCCCATTTTACAAGTGGAATAAGACATTTCAGGGCATGGATTACTATTCCTGAACCACACTCCCAGGTAGGTAGTTGAAAACACTCTGTGTAAGTGCCTCATACCTCACAACTCTACTGGGGGTGTGGTTCAGGAATAGTAACCCACACTCTGCCGTGTCTTATTGCTTACTTAACACAACCACTGGGAACACCTTATTGCTGTCATAATATATATATATACATATATATATATATATTTTATTTTAAATAATGTTAAACCTTGCTCAGCTTAAAATAAGGATGATAAAATGATTAAAGGCAGGCTGGCCTGTCGGTGTAGTGGTAGCACTACTGCTTGCAAGCGCTGCCGCAGTATCACCACCTCAGTGACTGTGGGTAATAATTCAGGCCAGAGCAGCAGGACGGGGCAGGGAATGCTCCCTAACAGCAGCATGCCTTGTGTTCATGCACATGTCACGCCATCAGCTCCGCAGAGGGTCTGAGGAAATAGGGGAGAAACAGAAGGAAAAGACAGCCAGTTATTGCGGGGTGATGACTTCACCCACCACAGACCCCACACTGCCTTCTGGGCATAGGGCCTGCCAAACCAAGCCTGGCATCTGGAGGACACTTGTGGTACCTTTGATGGTCCAGCAATGGGGAGCAAGCTGTGGAGGAACAGGCAGGTCCCATGAAAAAGTCCCAGAGACAGCAGATGATGGGGTTGGGGGGGTTATAGGCAGAATGTATTTATTTAAAGTGTTTCACCTGGTAGACATACATAAATACACAAGCAATCTTTTTTACAGATGTGACCTGGGGGAAGGGGAAAGGGAGACAGAATGGGACCAGCCAGGTGGGAAGGGTCCAAAAAATAAATAAAACAAATGCTTACAGCCAATCAGAAAGCTCAATTTCTCAGACTTTTTTTCTATAGTAACACTTGGTAAAGAGATACAGTCAATACACAGGCAAAGCAACGGTTATAAGGATACAGTTCAACAAGAGTTAAAGCAGCAATCCATGTTCAGTCGGACATTCACTCACTGCATGATGCATTCCGAGCCTTAACTGTTGATCAATGGGGTCAAGTACAGAGTGATACGAGGGCTCTGCTGTATTGTAATGTAAGTGTTGACTTTATAACAGCTGGAGTGTGTGCCAGAACCTGACCTGAAATTTGCAATAGTGCCATAATGTGCATCCGTTTCATCACTTTACTGCTGGTTTGAGGTAGGAGTGGCACAATTCCCACTTCCCCTGTAAGTGGCTATCTTTGTTAGAAATGCCATTTTCTGTTTACCAGAAAGAACGTGTCACAACTGCAGTAATAGTGCATGTGGCAAACATGCCTCTTCTAAAATCGAGCCCTTGGTGCTCATCGGCATTTCTAAATCCACTCATTTAGTGCCAAGGGCATCACCAGAGGTCTAAAGTTGTGGGGGGGGCGTATGCCCCACAATCAAAATCTTAAAGCTAGGGGGGGTCCAGGGGCCTGCTCCCCCGAAAATCTTAGAATTTTTACCTTCAAATGGTGGCTTTTCCTGCATTTTAATGATGAAAGAAGTGTTTGAAAAGTCCGGTTATCACCTGTATTTCTTACATGTGGAAAGATTTGGTCACTGGACCACTGAGGAAAATGGACAGAGAGACACCATTTTCCCAGCAGATCTGCTGAGAAGGTTACAGGACCCCAGAGGAAAACAGACAGGCACCATTATCCCAGCAGATCTGCTGGGAAGTTTACAGGACCTTAGAGGAAAACAGACAGTCAGACACCACTAAACCAGAGATGTGCTGGGATCCTTAAAGTATCCTTTATGAAATGACGAGTGCCACCACTCATAACCACACCTCTAGCGGAGATCAGAAGGAAGCCCAATTCTTCTGCCCTGGTATAATTTACTGTGTATGCAACACATCTAGGAAGCCAGCTGAGATTAATCTTTTTATATTTTACAGCAGGGAGGGACTGCAGCACATAGAGGTCAAATAACTTCCTATATATATAGACTTGGTGGGATGCAAACCTGTGTGACCACTTATTTCACAGTTCTGCTCTGTAAATGGACTACACTGCTTACTCTATACTGCGGAACAGACCCAATGTCTTAGGCCTGGATGAGAGCTGTAACTAGTGCATAAAAGGATTAAAGTACAGTCTACTTTCCAGTAGGACTTTTTTTTTTTTTTTTTTGTGACTTATACCTTATGTGATAGTTTCCTTACGTATTATAAAATGCACTCAGCTGATTTTACAGATTAGATACCAGGTCATGTGTAAAGTATAATGTTAATTGTCGAAGGTACAAATGATTAAGGCTGCGCAAGAGACATATTTGCATTACTCTAGTACAGCAACAGACACACCTCTACCCTGGTAATGAATTACAAATTCATATTTAAAATGTCGGCTATTTCACTGAAAGGAAACGGTTTGTAAACAGCACTACCACTTCAGGAGCACAGCAGTGCACAAGACAGCTTTTGGTCTTTTACAAAGCACACCCAAACTATTAAAACGATATCCTGCCTGTCCTTGTCTAAACTGTCCCATGAGACTGGATCCCCTTTCCCACTGTTTAAACAGCGTTGGGTTAAGTGATATGTAACCCCCCCCACCCCTTCTGGGGGCATAACTTTTCTCTCCCAGACGTTCCAGGCAGAAAAGGGGAAGCAATCCTAAGCGCTAACATTCAAGACCTTTTTGCACACTAAACAACAGGGAAAACAATTGTCTCCTACCTGCACTGCATCTTCGTGGCTGTGCACTTTACCTCCTCACTCTCAGCATCTGGTCTCTTCCCCGAGCTGGGGACCGAGACCTCCCTCTGAACCTTCGGAGGTCTCAGAAGCCCTTATAGCTCCAACCAAGCTGGATCAAAATATTCTGCCCCTGGAAGGCAACTCATGGGAAATTAATTAGACTGCATATATAGGTGAGAAAAAAGGATTTCATTTCATTAACCTCCCCCTACAGTCAAATAAGGCAAAAATCAGTGTTTCTCTCCAAACTGGCTTATATTTTGCACCTGCATGGCAAATGATTCCAGCGATACAGGGGTCACCATTCTTCATTAAAATAAATAAGTAGCTTTATGGGGCTTTCAATTTTTTACAATTCTGTTTGGACAGGATAAAGAGCAGAAACCTATGGATTCAGCAAACACAAGCAAGGAGTCTCCTCTGCCTATCATGTCGATCTCTCAGGTGCTCTACCTGAGACTCACTGGAACACAGATCCCTGCAATCTCCTGGCTTCTACTGGATCTGGTAAGCCAACCTTCACTTTCTTTCCTTACGGGTCCCTCCCAATGTGGCACTGGTCATCCCCCCTTTCACTGGAGTGGGAAAGCAATTGGCCTTCCCCACCTGGACCCCTGGGCACTGGCCCAAGCCACAAAGGGCATCCAAGAATTTTCCTGATGACCCAGACCCCTACCCACCTTCAAACTGCTGGCACCATTCCCAGTGCCGAGTCTGCACCTGCCACATTTACTCGGCTCTACCTCAGCACCCCATGGCCTCCAATTCACTTTGGGGATTTCACTGGTACTTACTTCCTCAGGGGTCCCTGCCAGGCCCATATCCCTGCTTCATCTCCTGGGCTCCAGCACAGGGACAACCCTCCAAGGTCTGTCATGTCTTTGGTCTGCGACCCACCTGGACCTCAATGTACTGGTGCCCCAGGACCTGTCCCTTCAAACAGGCCCCCTGTCTTGGGTGAAAGGCTCCCCAGCTCCCTCGATCCCCCAGGCCACCCTGCCACACTGGGTATGAGGGGAACCTCTGCCACCAGCTCCCCTCCTGGGAGGGCCCTGCCACTGCCCTCCCATCCCTGGCAACCTGGAATATCACACAACAGGCTTCCTATGGGCTCCTACTATCTCTATGGGCTTGCTAAAGCCTCCTAACACCCTAGCTCCTAACGACGCAGGGCCTGGCTACCTGTGCTCCCATGGAGCGTCATACTCCTACTCCTCATTGACCAGGGTGCATGAGAAGCCATTTGGGGGAGTTTCCTCATTGGTCCTCATGGACTGCCGAGCTCCCTTAATTGCTCACATTATCTGTTCTTGATGTTACTCTTCCAGCCTTCAACCCCAGGCCTAATGCCCAGGCTGGAAAGGCCCCGCTACTTCCTGTCAGTCCCCTTATATACCCTTTCCTCACTCTCTGCTGCCACCTTGAGGGGTCCAGAGCAATATCCCCTAGAGCACTAAACCCATTTCCCAGCTTGGGGGGGGGGTAGGAGGGGGAAAAGGATGCCTAACTGTGGGAATATAAACCCTGCATATACAAAGCTTCTCACCAATAATACTAAACCTGGCCTGATTGCATGAATTCTGCACCTCCCCCATAATACTAACCCCCCTTCACACACACACCTCAAAGATAGTTTTTTTACTTACAAAAGCTACAACAAAAACAGGAGACGAGTACTAACTGGAGATTATAGCATGTAAACAACCATTACAGGATATTATATATTTTTTTAGCTTCTTTTTCTCTCTTGGGGTCCCCAGCCAGCCCTATTATCCATGCATCCTTATCATCTGGCCGCCATCTGACCAGCACTGGTCTCCATTGAGGGTGATCACTACATACCCCACGGCTTGCCCCCCATGGTGGGGTGGCAGAGGTTGACCAACTGCCTCACCAAGACCGGATCCGCACTGGTGATCCCCTCCGGAGCTGGCGCTGCCGCAATCAGATGGCCATCAAGCCACAGCAACTGGAGCACCCCTTTTTCATGTTCTGGGTTTTTGGAGGTGGGGCGTGCAATGCCGGCAGGGAGTGTACCACACATGCATCTGCATGTCGCACGCCTCCCGGCTGCTCCGCCTTCCAACCCCTTCGTGCTGGACCAGGCAAGTCGGCACCCAGCCTCCGCTAGGTGGCAAGATACGCCGGCCACTGTGTTCCAGCCCTCCCCGAGAGAGGAGAGCTGTCCGACAGATGATCCATCCTTTCCCTCCCCTGCCAATCCTGAGCAGCCTGAGCTCGCTTCTGAACCCGGGTTGCTGGCGTGGCGTGAGATGTGGCATCCAGCGCCTCAACGCTAAGCGCCACTGGGCCGGCATATTACAGGATATTTTTAAATAAAAATTCATCACTTGGGGGCATGCACTCTCTCCCAGGCATCCTTAGCAAAGGTTCCCTGCTCGCCCTGAACTGAGTGCATCTTTGTAACCTAACCTGACCCCAAGGCACTGTCAATCACTAACCTGGGTGGAAGGCAAAGCTGAGCTCCCATCTCGCTGTGGCACTGAATCTCAGGCAGATCCCAGATCAGCACTAAGTGACAATTTCAAAATCCCTGCCCCCAAGCTCTCCCGAGTCCCGCTCTCCATCGGACAATGTCCCCAGCCACCTGCACACTCATAAAGTCCGATGAGAAAAATGAAAATGCACTCCATGAGGTGGCGCTGTGAAGTGCCACATCTTGTTAGAAAAAAGGGGGTTAAAGAATCAGCTTCTTTCTATTTTTTCTCAGCACTGCAGTGATTCTTTAACCCCTTTATTTTTCTGATGGGGAAAATGATTGGGGGGGGCTTTAACTTGCATTTGGGGGGGCTACAGTCTCCTCCAAAACAGGCTGATGATGCCACTGCTTAGTACCATCTTTTATTTTATTTTTTCTTATAACTGTGCCATACTGGAACTTTGATTTTGTGCTCCACAGTTAACCCCAACATCCTTCATGTTCTGTAAGCTCTGGGAGTAGTGCCTGCTGCCTGCTAGCTTAGCTTAGTCACATGTTTCAAAAATGGTCTGGGTGTGCTACATGGCCACTTTGGAAAAGTGCGTAGTGCCTGCTGCACCGAAATGTGGAACTTAGACAGAAACACATCCACAGTGCACAATATGCACGTGGTCACACATTGTATGTGCCCTGTCATGGGGGAAGGGCATGACCGGACATAAACATAAATCACACTTGCAGGTGCTAAATCACAGCATGCGTATATCTCAGACCCTGAAACTATGCCACCACGAGGGCAACAGTGAAGGTACATCCCCTTCACAACAGTGTGTAACACACATACTGCAACACAGACACTGTAAAGTGCAGAAAAAAAAATAATACAGCGGTTGGCCAACAACAACAACAGAGTAGATGATCCAGATGGGGTGGGCAGAATGAGAAGAGATCTGGATAAACTAGCAAAATGGTCAGAAGAGTGGCAACTGGGATTTAATGCAAAGAAATGCAAGATCATGCACATAGAGAAGAGAAACCCTGAAGCCATCTATAGGCTGGGAGGGGAGTTGCTGGCAGTCACAAAGGAAGAAAGAGACTTGGGCATCATCATCACAGATGACCTGAAATCATCCAAGCAGACCTCTAAAGCAGTAGGTAAGGCTAGGGGGATGTTAGGGTGTATTAGTAGTGGTATCACAAGTCATAAGAGGGAGGTAATAATCTCTCTTTACAAGACACTGGTTAGGCCCCATCTGGAGTACTGTGTGCAGTACTGGAGGCCACACCTTCACAAGCACATTAACCAAATTGAGGCAGTCCAGAGAAGGACAACCAAAATGGTGCAGGGACTGCATCAGAAGACACGAGGACAGATTAACAGAGCTCAATATGTATACCCTAGGGCAAAGGAGGGAGAGAGGTGATATGATCGAAACATTCAAACACCTTAAGGGCATTAACAAGGTGAAAGAGTCTAATATGTTTAAATATAAGAAAAATAGCAGGACAAGAGGACACAGCATGAGACTGGGGAGGCCGATTAAGGGGGAAATGTGAGGAAATTCTTTTTCACAGAAAGAGTGGTGGATTCATGGAATGGCCTACCTCAGGAAGTGGTGGCTATGAATACAGTGCAGGGCTTCAAACAGGCATGGGATAGGCATAAGGGAGCAATACAGATCAGTATGAATAGATAGACCACTGACAGAGCAAAGGCCAATGGCACATTTATGAGGTAGAAAAAGAAATGGGCAACTGGATGGGCCTTGCGGTCCTTATCTGCCGTCAACCTCTATGTTTCTATGTTTCTACAACAAAATGCACACACGTGTGCCAACAGAACACAACATGTTGGAGTCACATAAGTGAACAAACCCAGCACAGGAGTCCTCCCCCAACCCTGTTGCATACACTACCTCTGTACACCTTCAACATCAATTACTAGAGAGTGACTACAGTAGAAAATGATGTTTTATTTCATGTCCCTTCACACAGTGGAATCATGATGGTTTTTCCTGATTACAGGGACATGCCGAGTCTGGGCCTGGCTCACATGCTTCTTGGTATACATAGCATGCTGGCCATGAGTTTTTGTCCTGTCTAACAGGATGCAGCACTCCCTGTGACTACATACGTGGCATAATTGAAGCATCTAATGTCGGGGTCAGGTGAAGTACCCTGTCCATCAACTCCCCCCAAGGCAGGTTCCTGTAGTGCTGTCCCTGCTGTAAGTTCTTCTTTTGGGCCAATTGGTCCCTCTCCGGCATTCCCCAGTAGTGGACAGTCCCCCTGCCATGGTCTCACAGGGGGCTGTATACGAAGGGTAGACTCGGTGCCCTGTGTGGCCTCCCCAAATACAGCACGAGAGTCCTGATGGGTATGGTAGGGCTGTATAATGATTTGAGAGCTGGGCATAGCCACACAAAATATAGTCACAGAACAGGTACACACAGCCCCAGAGCACCCTTAGCATAGTCACAAGGATGAACTCCAACACCCTCCAGTGTTTCTGGTCCAGGTTCTGACACCCATTACCCTCCAGGGTAAGGGTGCAGTGGAGTTAGGACTTATAGGCAGATGCAGATACTTAGTCTTGCTCTTCTTAGCTTTGCCCATCTTGCTGCAGTGATGCATCATTGAAACCATGTGACTGACCAACACAGTGTAGTGTCTTACCCATGGCCCCCACCCCCAGATGCTGACCAGCCATTGGTCAGCCTCAGGGCCATGCTGATTTAAAGGGCCAATATGCAGCAATGATTATAGTCTTGCAGGCCATAGCTGCAGTCCAACTCTGAGTTTATCACATGTTGACCGACCACAGCACAGCAGTATCTACAGTGCAAGTAGCATCCACAGAGGAGACGTGCCTGGTCACTTATTTCACTGTCATCCACTTTTTTGAATTACTGTTTATCTCCCATGTCTGTCAACTTCCCCCTTCAGTCTGCACCCCATACACAGACATCCATCATAGCTAGTTTTTATCTTTACCTCCAGAGGTTTTGCTAACTTTCTCCCCCATGGTGGGGTGACCTGGGGTGGCACAGCCCCCATCCAATGCCCAAATCTAACATGGAGGCCAGAGTCTAGTTGACAGTGCGGGGCCTGCAAAGTGCATGCTTCATCCTGCTCTAGACTAGGAGTTCCCGGTTTTTGCAAGCTGCCACACAACTCAGCAGTGTGATGTGCCTCTCCCATCCACACAACAGACCTGCATTGGTGGTCTGTATGGCTCCCACTCCCTCTTCAGCTGACTCTGATTGCACCACCACCACCACCTCCATGGATTCCCCAGGGCACCTACTAGATGGACTGTGAACATCATCTCACCTGAGAGGAGGCAAGTGCCTGCTTGGATGCTCAAGCCTCCCTTCCCCTCCAACCCTCTGGCAGCTTGTGCTAATTTTTGAACTCAGGCTGCAGACATCACAAGTGGTAGCATTGCAACTTTGTTGTCTGGTCCGCTGATTGTTATCTTTCTTGAGATGGAATAAGTGCTGGGGGAAGTGTAGAGTCTCTGAACATGGCATCCACGAGTACAGATGCAGACTTTATCCTGCCACACTAACAAAGAAACAATGAACTGAATGGTTCCAGTTTTGCTATGCCATCATTGACGAGTCCTGCACCATTCTGGGGCCATGCCTGCAAACCAGGACTCAGCTGAGCCATGCCCCTGGATATGCATACTATGTCATGGGGTCATTCCAGTACATCACAGGTGATGTTACCAAGATCAGTCAGTCCTCCATGTCTTGTGGCATGTTGATGGAAGCCCTTCTGGCACACAGATGGGGATTCATCATATTCCCTACAACACTGGCAATAATGAGGAACATCAAAGTCAAGTTTAGCATGGTAACGAGAAGGCTGAATGTGATAGGTGCCATTGAATGCATGCATGCGGCCATTGTGGCACCCTCAGAGCATGAAGAGGTTTACTGCAATAGAAAGGCATTACATAAAATTAATATGCAGATGGGTGTGTGATGCCACAGGACCGATCCCACAGGTGTGTACTATGCTCACTGGATCAACACATGATACCTACATACTGGAGAGATTATGGCTATGTCCACATCTACATGCCATGCTACCAGAACAGAGGTGGCTGATTGGTAAGAGCACACTGTTATAGAATTGATGTGTCTAAACATATGTTACGTACACCAGATCTGATACTGATATGTTCTCTGTTATACAGGTGACCATGTTACCCACTGCAGACATTGCTCCTGATGCCATACCTGCAACGAAAAAGCAAGACACAACTGTGATACAGTACTTTGAGGCTCAAAGACAGGCCAGGGGCATAAATGAATGAGTGTTTGGCATTTCAAAGCTCAGAAATATTGGTTTGTCTTTTTCTGCACTTCTCTGCTTTCAGAGTTATCTTACTAGCAGTTTACAACATATTACATTACGTGATAAACCTCTTCATTGGTTCCCATAAACATAGGTGTTCCACAAGGGTTGATTTTGGAACCTATTTTGTTTTCTTTTTTTTCTAAATGATCTTTCTTGATTCTTGTTCGTTGAACTCTAGTTCAGTGTTTCATGCTGACGACATGATATTGTTTAGTAAGGGTTTCTCTTGGTTTGATGTTAAAAGGACACTGTCAGTTTTTTATTTCTAGTGTCTGACTAAAACAATTTCTGCAGCCATATCAATTAATAACCTCCCCATATAAAAATCCACCAGTACAAAAATAAATCATTTTCCTTTGCTGTACCTTGTTTTGTGTGCTTTCCCGACCCAACATAAACTGCAGAGGATCACTTGGGAAGGTGTGTGTGCATGACAAGCATGGTGTGTAGCACCCGAAGAAACTCGCTCATTGACGAGTTTGACTTTTTAAAAGTACTACGAGCTAAAGATATATGATGATAGTGGCCAGTGTCCTGAATGCCAACAAATTACTAATTTATCAAAATGAGAACTGTAACATCATTTTAACTTTGAAATGTAAAGCCATGACTTCAGACATGTGCATTAGTGCAAAGATCATACTTATTTTGTGCAATTAAATGTTGGAACTCATTGCCAAGTTCTATTCAACAAAACCAGTCTGATTCTGTTTTTAAACTTGTACTTAAAAAACATTGTATTGTAAACTCTCAGTGTAAATGTTTCTCTGTTTGCTTGAATACCCTACATTGCATATAAATTCTGATTTCCGAAATGTGCTTATGTACATAGATTCTTGTAGTTTAATTTTAATTACAAGATAACTGTATGTTTGTAAGACCGAATGTATGTTAATTGCATCTGGGTCCCCCTTGAAAATGGGCATTTATGTCCTTGGGTTCTTACCTGGTTAATACATTTTAAATAAATAAATAAAATGTTTAAATGTGCTTTTTCTGCCTGGATGATGTCACATGTTAACAGGTGATGCTTGGTGCAGCCACTAAATTTGCAGTATCGCCTAGAGGTTGGAGGAACGAGGTGTGAACGAGCTTGGTATATTCAGCAGACCAGACCTGAGTTTGAGTCTCATAACCTCCACGTGCATGCTGCTTGACTCTGAGCAAATCACTTAACTGCCCAGTGCTCCCAGGTCACCCCTGAAAACAGGCACTTGTGCCTAGTGGGCCTTACCCAGTTACCAAAGACTAAAATAAATAAATTCAGAGACTGAAACAAGGAAATGCAGAAGCGGCACTCACAGACAGGCAAAACAACATAGAAACATTTGATTGCAGATAAGGACCACTTGGCCCACCCAGTCTGACCATTTCCCTACCTAATGGATAAGCTGCAGATCCTAGTTAATCAACAGCCTACTTTTTCCAGCCCCACCCAGTAGAATTGCCTTATGACTGTCCCATGCATTCTTGAAATCCACCACTGTTTTTGACTCCACAACCTCCTCAGGAAGGCTGTTTCATGCATCCACAACCCTCTCCATGAAAAAATACTTCCTCACATTACCTCTGAGCCATCCCCGCTCAATCTTCAAATTGTGCCCCCTTGTTCTTGCACACCTCTTTTTCTGAATGATGTTACCCTCTTTGACTTTGTTGATTCCCTTGAGGTACTTGAAAGTTTCTATCATGTCTCCCCTCTCCCTCCTTTCCTCGAGGCTATACATATTAAGCTCCTTAAGTCTCTCTTCATATGCATTCTGGTGCAGACACTGCACCATATTCATTGCCCTCCTCTGGACCGCCTCCATCCTGTCTATGTCTTTGCGGAGATTGGGTTTCCAGAACTGCACGCAGTACTCCAGATGGGGTCTCACCAGCTGTCTGTACAGAGGGATAACAACTTCTTGTTTTCTACTGGTGATGCCTCTCCCTATGCATCCCAGTATGCCCCCAGCCCTCCTTACTGCCCTCTCACATTGCTTGCTCACCTTTAGTCATCAGATATGACTACCCCCAGGTCCCTTTCCATTTTTGTTGTTGTTAGTATCGCACCACCCATTGTGTACTCTTCCCCTGGCTTTTTGTTTCCCAGGTGCATTTCTTTGCAGTTCTTTGCACTGAATCTAAGCTGCCATACATTTGACCATTCCTCCAACCCTGCCAAGTCCCTTCTCATCCTTTCCACCCAACCTTGTGTATCAAGTCTGTTGCAGATCTTTGTGTTGTCTGCAAAGAGACATACTTTTCCTTCCAGTCCCTCTGCAATGTCGCTTATAAAGACATTAAAGAAGACCAGACCTAGTACTGAACCTTGCGGTACCCCACTAGTAACTCCCCTTTCTTCAGAGTGGACTCCGTTTACTATTACCCTCTGTGTCCTGTTCTCCAGCCAATTCCTTACCCAGGCTACCATCTTGGGACCCACTCCCAGGCTGGCCAACTTGTGTATTAATCTTTTGTGTGATTAATCTCATGCTTGATTATGATAAAGTTTTATTTCACGGAAGCAGGTGGCAGATAAGCCAAATGACCCAATGCATCATCCTGCACTAGGGCTTTGTTAAAACATTGAAACTTAGAATGTTGCTGGCAGAAAAAAAAGACTCCTGGTTCATCATGTGTGTCCAGTACTGAGGGCAGAGTCTGATACAGCAAGCTTTGCTTTAAACAGCATGACTGGGCTGAACCATATTTAAACATAACGATTCATAATATATATAATGTATTTAAACCTTTATATCCCGCTCAGTAAATAACCAGATCTGCTGTATTGCATAAGAGGATTCAAGCTATGAAAATAAAGGTTAATATGCCTTTCCTGGTTAAAAATTACAAATAAATGAAATAACTCGCCTCCTAGCTACTATGTACAATAGGTATGATATGCCCTGGTTAGTTAAGAATCAGGTATTAGCACTATATATAGTTTGATGATAATGCTACTGCCACTGGCAATAGATATTCTGGACAGTGCCTTGATAGACACATTAAGTATTTGGCATGGTGAGTGAGTAGATCCCCAGATGTGGGGGTCTACCTTAAGGGCTCCCAAGCCCCAGCAAAACCCCAATGCCGCCAGACAATGCTTTTTGCTGACCTGGCTCCTCAATTACCAGACATGCAGTTTGCAGACTGGGAAAGCAGCCGCAGTACAGCAGCAAGTTTCAGGCAGATGGCCCCTTTCAGCTTCATGGGTGTTTTTGCACAGTGGAAAACTGTGCTCCTGGTCCTAGACAGGGGCAAGCGAAGTGCTCCCCATCTCCAAAAACTGGCAGTGGGGTTGGGAACCATGACTCAGCACTAGTTACACAGCATGCACATGCAGGAGCATGCATGTCATAGAGGGTGGATATGCAGTCTAGCTAGACAATTATATGTTCTCTACACCTGCACTGAATCTTTCTGTATGGCTGTAAAGTTAGGTACCACCTCATGATTCAAGGATTTTTGTCCTTCATTTGTTAGGTCCAGCAACTTGGATTATGATCTGTTATCAACTGAAACTCAGCACCCCCATGGTAAAAATTGTAAGGCATTAATAGCTCATTTGGTTGCTAATTACACTTTCTCTATAGCTGAGTAATTTGGCTCCCTATCATGGGGGTTGGAGGGTGGAGGATGTGGTTCTGTTTCACGGGGGGGGGGGAGAGACAAGGAACAAGTAGGAAACTACAGACCCATCAATTTTACCTCTGTTGTCTGAAAGCTGATGGAGTCTATTACCAAAGCAGACCCTGTGGACTACCTGAAGAGTAATGGTTTGTGGCAGGGAGATCCTGTCAGACAAATGTAATAGTCTTTTTTGATTGGGTTACAAAGGAATTGGATAAAGGCCATCCCGTGGATTTGCTGTATTTTAACTTCAGCAAGGCTTTGGACTCTGTGCCCCACAGTTGCCTGCCGAAGAAGCTAGGGGACCTTGGGGCGGCTGGGAATATAGTGAAATGGATGGAAAATTGTCTAAAAGGGAGACGGCAGCTGGTACTGGTAAACAGTATTAAATTGGAAGAGAGAGGGAGGTCACAAGTGGGGTACCACAGGGGTCTGTCCTGGGTCCGGTCCTTTTCAACATGTTCATCCACGACATTGGAGAAGGGATTCATGATAGATTAGGTTTCTTCGCAGATGACACAAAGCTCTGTTGAAGAGTGGAAAGTGCTGAATCAATTAAAGAACTACAAGAGGACCTGCAGAGGCTAGAGAGAGAGATGGTCAAGGGTCTGGCAGTTGAATTTCAATGCTAAAAAGTGCAAGGTAATGCATCTAGGGAAAAGAATTCCCAGGAGAGAATACTGGATAGGTGGGGTAAAACTCAGTACTACAGCAGAGGAACGTGACCTTGGAGTTATTATCAGTGACACCCTTAAGCAGACTAGCCAATGTGACAGGGCTTGCAGTAAGGTAAACAGGATGCTGGGATGTATAGAGAGGGGTATTAACAGCAGAAGGAATGAGTTAATACTCCCCCTCCATAGATCCCTGGTGAGACCACATCTGGAGTACTGTGTCCAGTTTTGGAGCCCTCACCTTAAAAAAGACAAGGACAGGTTGAAGATGGTACAGTGCAGGGTAATAAAGATGATTTAGGGCCAGCAAGGAAAGTCCTACGAAGAATGACTTAGGGTGCTGAATATCTATTCGTTGGAGACTAGAAGGGAGAGGGGAGATATGATAGAGACATTCAAGTTCCTGAAAGGAATAAACAAGGTGGACTCCGGGGAACCGTTTAACAAGAAAATCAGCTTGGCAACACAGGGACATGACTGGAGACTGACAGGGAGAAGGTTCAGTAGGGATGTGAGAAAGTATCACTTGACAGAAAGGGTGGTGGAACAGTGGAAGAGCCTGCTGGCCAAGGTGGTGGCAGCAGAAACTGTGGGTGGTTTCAAGTGTGCATGGGATAGATGAAGGGGATAGTCATCACTGGTAGGGACAAGGATGAGAAGGAGTAGGATAACTGTTGGGGAAGGGTACAACCCCTGATCGATGCCAGGTCATGGGGTTCTATAGAGACCCATGGGCAAACTGGATAGACCGTTGGTATTTTTCTGCCATCACCTTCTATGTTTCTATGTACAACACTGGGTGTTCTTCCCCAATTTTGTGCTGGCACATACACCAATGCCAGCTTGAGAGGCATCAATTTGTAACACAAATGGGGGGAGAAAATCAGCAACGGTCAATACAGAGGCTGCACAAACAGCGACCTTAATAGTCCTAAAGGCCTCATCACATTCTGTACTCGGTTTCATTTGTTGGGGTGCCCATGTAAGAAGGGATGCCAAAGTGGAAAAACTAGGAATACATCTCCTATAATAGCCAGCTAGACCAAGAAAGAAACATACATTTTTTTTTGTTTCTGGCACAGGGCCTCATGCTACCACCTGAACTTTTGACACTTCAGGCTTTACCTGATCATTACCCAAAATATACCCCAGATAGCGTGTCTCCTTCATGGCTATGCACATTGGGTTGGATTTATTTTTAGCCCTGCCTGGCCAATCAGGGAAAGGGAAAGGGGGAATTGTTTAACCAAGAAAGGTACACTAAGCTGAAGCTTGTTTCTAGGTGTGACCTGGGAGCACAAGGAAGTTAAGTGACTTGCTCAGGGTCATATAGTATCCAGGTGGGTGCTGATGGGGATTCAAACCCAGGTCTCCAAGTTTGCATTTCAGTGCCCTTAACCACTACACTATATTGCCTCCTATCATGTAAATAACAGCCCTCAGATGCTTCAGATGCCTTTCCCTGTCAGGGCTGAAAATCACAACATTGTCCAGGTAGGTTGCACAATAGTGCACATGGGCACTAAGAATCATATCCATAAAACTCTAGAAGGTGGCAAGCGCACCATGCAGACCAGAATGCATGTTTATGAACTGAAAAATCTAATAGCAGTAGCAAATGCTGTTTTCTCCCTAGACCCTCTCTCCAAGGGGATCTGCCAATAACACTTGGTGAGATCTAGAGTGGTGATATCTGCTATTTTACATAAGTAAAATTCAAGAGAGGCTAGTGCACTCCCAGCTGATGGAGTATTTAGACAAACACCACTTGCTCACTGAGTCTCATTTTGGTTTCAGGAGGGAACGCTGGACATCGACTGTCTTGGTTAGGTTCACAAATGACATGCACCTGAATATGGAGAGAGGCTGTCTTACGGGCGTGGTCTTCGTGGACCTGAACAAGGCATTTGACCTGGTGGCAAGCTGAATGGGAGTTGGAGAATCAGAAAAAAATTGCTCTGTAATTACTTGACAGATTGCAATCAGCATGTGAGGTGTGACAGTCTTTTGTCCTCTCCATGCCCAGTAAAACACAATGTTCCACAGGGTTCAATACTAGGACCCCTACTCTTTACTATCTTTGTTAATGATATGCCAAATGTATGCTGCAACTCAAATATGATTTTGTAAGTGGGCAATGCAGTAATTTATACAGCTGATCCCAAAATAACATCATTAAAGCAGCAGTGCAATGAAAAGGGGTTAAAATTTAACCCCACCTTGTTTTCTTCTTAATCGATGTCAGATGTCTTCCAGTTTATTTTGGTGGCAAAATTTTCAGTTTTCATTATCATTTAAGAATTTTTTGAACGTTTTAAATAATTATTTCTCAAGAAAAAAGATGGCCACCTAATTTTTGCATAGAAATAATAATGAGGACCTGGAGAGGGTGAGAGTTCAGGCAAAAATTCAAATGTACAGTACACATCACAGGAAGCATCCAGAAAACCCAAATCAACAGTTCTGCCAATATTTTTCATAACCACAGCAGAAAATTAGCTTTTTGGAATAACTTTTTTCATTGCACTGCTGCTTTAAATGAAAAATTATCACTGGAGTTCCTAAAACTGCAGGACTGGTTTGAATCAAATAGATTGTTGCTGAACAAAAAGAAGACAAAGGCCATGCCTTACCGCACACCACAGAGATATGCAAAGGCTATCACACATTTCTGCATAAAAATGCCAGATCAAACTATTCTGGAACAAGTGGATCATTTCAAATACCTGGGAGTCACACTGGACTCTGGTTTAAACTATGACAGACGCATGGCTAATGTAGCAGATACTTTACATAGTAAAATAGATTATATAGATTAAAAATGTGCTCACTACTGAAACAAAAACTGCAACAGCTAGGAACTGTTTGCGTCCTACTTTAGAATATGGAAGTGTAGTCTGGGGGTCAGCCTCTGTTGGGATTATGAACAAATGCGAGGTTCTTTATACTGTGATCTGTTACTTTGCTGCTGACAGTTCATATAGAGAGAACCACTGTAAATTGCATGAACAGATCAGATGATTGCCTTTAACACAGAAAGATACTTTTCAATTAATGTATTTTATTTATAAAAATATAAATTTTGGGTGAAAGAACTCTCCTATCAGACTTGTTAACTGACA
The DNA here is from genome assembly GCA_016271365.2 of Neoceratodus forsteri. Classification (NCBI taxonomy): domain Eukaryota; kingdom Metazoa; phylum Chordata; order Ceratodontiformes; family Ceratodontidae; genus Neoceratodus; species Neoceratodus forsteri. Next base: position 1,597,137,166 of record CM057450.1, read on the forward strand.
ACAGAACAAACATGGACCTGAGATTAGCTGATTAGGCTTTGCTGGAACTGCCTTTATGTAAAACAGCTATGTGTCAAAAAGCCTTCTACTATGCAGCAAAACAATGGAATGAGTTACCAAAGGAGATTAGACTAGCTCCATCCACCCAAGATTTTAAACAAAAACTATTAGGTTATTTGTGACTCACATCTCTCTGCAAATGTATGTAGTTTCTCTGTAGATGTTATTGATTGTATGGTTCTGTGTAAATGTATCGACTGCACACTGTTGATAACAGCTTGTTTCAAACTGAATTTTTGCAACTTTCATCATATCTAGGCTTAGTGACTGCACACATATTTTTGTAAATCATTTATAGATATTCGTGTTTTCAAAACACCCAGGTTGTGCCTGTAAACAGACCTCTGGTCTAGTGTACTCACCTGGTACCAAAGGAAACTGAATTTAGCTGAATTTTGCTCTACCCAGGTGGCCAATGTGGTCATCTACGCAATGCAAAAGGTAGCTATCGAATGCAGAGACTTCATTCAATTTACAGAAGTCTAAGCATAAATATATGCCGCCTTCCTTTTTTGGTGCAACAATGGGGCATGACTAAGCACTGGAAGAGGGTTCACTTATGCTTAGAGCTTCTAGTTTCTTGATTTCTTGGATGACCTCTCCCCTTGCTCTTTCAGGCAACCAAGGTTTCTGGTGTATCAGTTTCTCTTGGTGGAGAGTGATGGTATGTTACACCTTCTTGGTCTTCCCTGGAACATAAGTACGTCTGTTCTGAAATTCTCTCGGTACCTGTCATGCCTCCTGTAACTGGTTGGATTCTAAGGAGGGTTTTATAAGTAGTGCACCCAGGTCACTCTTCCCTCTAACCTTTGGTATGCCAGTTCTAATTCACCATTTTTGCTGTCCCTTTCGGGTAACACCAACAGGGCTAGTTCTAGTTTATAACTTTCCTCCCACTTGTTCAGAAGGTTACACCAGGGCATTTATCAGGGTGGCAGTTTCATAGCTGACAGGGCAGCTTCTGGGAACTTTATACCGCACCTGCCACTTCATTAATAGTTTGTTTTCAGAGGATGGAAGTAGTAACAGCACCTTGTCCCCCGATGCTGCTGTACCTGTACATTGTTCTTATGGGCTTGGTCCACATATTTACACAGGCTTTTTCCTTAGATTTAGCACATATATACTTCTCGTACTGCCCTTTTACAGGGGCTCCTCCCACTGTTCTTTGATGACATCCAAAGGCCATCTGGAATGCCTCCAAGACAGCAATGCAAAAGGACAGTTATCAGTGGATGACTCTGCAACCTCATGATAAGCAAACAGGAGATATGGAAAGTATAGATCACAGTCCCTTCCTTTATTCATACAAATTTCTTCAGCAAACATTTCAGGGCCTGATTGAAATGCTCCATCAGACCATCCACCTGGGGGTGGTAAGGGAAGTTCCTCACAGCTGCTATTCCTAACAACCTATACAACTCTTTTAACAGTAAAGCACTGAAGTTGCTACCCTGATCTCTCAGGATCTCCTTTGGAATACCCATCCTGTTAAATACCTTGGCCAGCTCCTCTGCAAGTTTGTAGCTGTGAGTGTGTAATGGGTAATAGCATAGTCACACATTACCAGAATGAATCCATTGTATTGCCCTTCAAGCTCTCTTCCAAGGGTTCCACAGTATCAACGGCAGTTCTTTCAAATGCTGTGTTGACTAGGGGTGAGTAAACCAATGGGACGTTATCCATCTGAGTGATGGAGCTACTTTCTGGCACTCAGGGCAAGCACAGCAATAGTCTGCTGCCTGTAAATGGATGTTAGGCCAAAAGAACCAATGCTGCAACCAGGAAAGAGTGCAAACTCTCCCTTCTGGCCTGCCAGTGGTTTATCATAGGCCAACTGGATTAGGGTGTTTTTCCAGTACCACCAGTTGCTCTCTTCTGTCTTAGGGTTAATACAGACTCTATAGAGCATCCCGTTACATAACACAAAGGTGGGTTCCCCCAGTTCTACCTTCCCATCGGTAGCCTGTAATGTGGGTGCATGCTGAAAGGCGACATCCGAAATGGCGACACTTTATGGGTGAAAGGCCGAATGGTGAAGGGGAGGATAGGGTGACCAGATGTGGGGGTGGGTGAATTCGGAGACAGGATGTCACTATATGTACATGCATGCCTGGGGGTGGAGCGAGCATGGCGAGTGTGGGCTGGGAGGGGGCAGAGGGGCTGTAGGGGGTGGCGCTGTGGTGGGTTGCCGAGCTGCGCCATGGCATTGGGGGTTGGCCTGCGGTTGGGGTGGGTGAGGTACCGGATTCGGGTCTGGGCGCTGGTGCAATTTTATTGTGCCCTGCCTGAAACTTTCTTTTTTAGGCTTTCACCCCCCCAACATGCACCCCCCTGGAGTTGAGAATCCTTTAGTAGGGGGGTGCAGGGGGTGAGAACCCCATGTGGGGGTGTGTTGGGCACACCCCCACAGAAAGCATTTAGTGTATGTCACCACGCCGTTGTTCTGTGTGCCGAGATCAGAGCACCGAAAATGTTTTTGCTGTTCTCACGTTGCGATAACACGGCTCACCTTTAGGCAGTCGCCATTATCACATAGAACCCTTCCCATCAACCTGGATGTAAAAAGGTGTTAGTGACCTATCATCCCTTTATTCATTCTGGATGTCTTTACCATCCCACAGCAGTTCACCCCGCCCCGCACTCTGCATATGAGTCTTAGGCCACAGTCGTTCCCTTTATTTCTGGACTCTTTGGGATCTTGTCTTGTCATAACATGGACTTGGGTAAGGCCACAGGTGCTGTGTTCATGGATCTGACCAAGGTCTTTGACCTCGTCGACCACCCCCTCCTCCACTCCACTCTCCATCACCATGGTTGCTCCTCTGAGACAACTGCATGGTTTAGAAGCTATCCTGAGGGCAGGTCCCAGTCAGTTTTAATTGGTGCAGCCTCCTCTCTTGCCCTGCCTGTCTCCACAGGGGTCCCCCAAGGCTTTGTCCTTGGTCCTTTAGTATTTTCCATTTTTATAAATGCTCTCCCGGCTGAGAGTCTTCCTGTGAGGCACTCCTCTATGCAGATGACCTTGTTCTTTACCACAGCGACAAGTCACTTGAGAACATCTTCTCTACTGGATGGGCCTTGCGGTCCTTATCTGCCGTCAACTTCTATGTTTCTATGTTTCTACTCTTACACTTAACTATGGTGCTCCCTACAATTGGTTTCTCTCCAACAGGCTCCTGGTAAATGAAAAGAAAACAAAATCCATGCTACTTGACTCCAAACCGTTCCTTACCAAGGTTGCCAAGGCTAACTCCTCCCTCCTTGTACTCACACCTGTAGGTCCCCCCTTGAAAATATCCCCCGTTTCAAATACTTAGGTGTTACCCTGGGCCTCTCCCTTACTTTCACTGAACATGTCACCAACTCTATACACAGAATTAACCAGAAGCTAGGGGCTACCTACCATCAAAAACAATTCCTGTCTACTGAGGTATGCCTAGCAATCGCGCAAGGCAACCTTCTACCCCTTATTGATTACTGCTCTCCAATCTATTCCCCCATATTGTCAGCCCTGTATGCAAGACTGAACTCAGTCTACAATAGTATCTGTCGCTTTGTCCTCAAAGTTCCTTATTCAACCCATCATAGTGTGTTGGTACCAGTCTCTTGATTGGCTCCCACTGCAAGGTCGGTCTAATTATGCCCTTGGCTGCTTAGCTGGCAATACCCTGAGAAGCGGCCACCTGTCCCCATACTCATCTCTCCTCATTGGCAGAGTGGCATCTAGGAACCTCTGTGAGTCATCACCCCCGGTAGTTCCTAGAATCTCCTCTACCAAGTGCAGCAAGCCTTTTTCTCTCTCTGCCCCCTTCCTCTGGAACAGACTCCCTACATCGCTCCACTTGTCCACCTCCCATTTCCCTTTCAAAAACAATTTTAAAGCCTGGCTACAGCCTGAAGCCAAATGCCACTGTGCACCTGGGTAATCCTGTGCACCCCCATCTTTTCTCCCCCCTGCACCTATAGCTGGGTCACACCCTCTCCAGAGACTCTCCTCCATTTCCTTCCCTCCACGCTTCCCCAGCATGGCTAAGGATACTACCTCCCTACTGTTCTTCACCACTGCACTTATTTTAAGGTGGATTGTTGCACTGTATTATGAGTACCTATCTGCCTGATGACCTGTTTACTACTGTTTACCGGAGTGCTGACTGTTTACCTGAATTCAATTGCATTTTATTTTTATTGTATCCAATAATTTGACACCATGTGTATGATCTCTTTGATTTGTGACTATGTATTTTACCTGTCTGCGGGCCTTTAATGGCACCATGCAGCTTATGTAACTTCCTTACGTAATGATCCCTTGTACTGTAATGCCTACACTCACGTTTGAAGCCTGTACTATTGTGTGTTTACCTGTATTTGCATTGCTTAATGTGCCAAGTTTCTGGCTCGGGTCGTGACTGAAAATGGTCCTTGGGATCAATGCACCTACCCGGTTACCAAAGGCATAAATAAATAAAATAAATGGTATCCTTCTCTGGGGGTTGTAGAAGTTTTTTTGGTCTGGGACCTGGTCACCACCACAGTCAACAACTGACCCTTTATCCTTTCAGTGGCAATATCCCCCAAACCTAGGGATTGGCCAAAACAATTGAGACTAGAAGGGTGGGGGCCACCCCTACATTGATGGTTTGCTGCCTCCTCTCCACTCCCAGGGACAACTTAGTAGTGGCTTAATAACTCTGTGTCCCCATGGATATACATCACACCTGTACAAGGTTCTTTTGAGCATGGCCCAGGTAGTATATCAGCCTCGACCAAATGTGTGGCGACTACCAGAATCAATGAGTCCTTGGACCTTCCTGTTCCCCATACACACCTATGTCATATACACCACTGGGGGGAGGGTACAGCATGAGAGCTCTTTGACTACAGGACTCAATTAGGGTGGGGCTCACAAGCCAGAACAGGCCCACAGTACATTTTATTTCTTGTCTTCAAGAGGTAGATAGCTTTAGCAGTAACTTATAATATTTATTTCTAAGAAAGAGCCTAGCTAAGGGCCTTGTACTTCCAGTGTTCTTGCCGAATTCCAAAGCAGTAACAAGTTAGGCAGCTTAATCTGAAAGAAAGACAGAAAAAGATAGGAATGTATAGGGTAAAGTTTATTAAGGACATACAATCCCTGCAGTGCAGGTGGCCACCCTACAGGGAAGAATCAGAAAACACATAGTAGCAGAGTAATTGAAAACAAAGTGTTGCGTAAAAGAAAAATAGATAAGTGCTTTATATTTTCTTTTAAACAGTACCCAAGTACATTATCAGGACCAGTAAAAGACTGGTATTTTTGTAGTAGGTTGTGGGTGTGTACTTTGCTGTATGCCCAGCTGATTTTATCTGGGAAGTGTAAGTAAATAAAATATTTTTGTACTTGCAGTTGCTTTGTGGTTTCTATTTTTGCTCTTCTAGTTTTTGTGTTTGAGCCTTGTTTGGTTAGCAGCATTATCAGGATGTCCTTTTTATGTCTGCTTGCGTGCATGCGCAAGAAACATTATGTGACAGCTTAGTAGAGAAGCGGGTTTTGGAGGTGCGGCACCGTGGCGGCCAATGCCCACACTACATTCTGAGACTTGGCCATGTTTTCCCAATGCAGTGGCATGCTGCTGCTGACACTAGTTCAGCAAACGTGCCACCAAGTTGAAATGAATTGGCCGCTGCATTGAGGGAGCGACCTGTCATTGCAGGGCCTGCCTTGCCTGGTGTAACATTTCAATAAACATGGCGGGCGGTGGCTAGCTGCCCACCGCTCGCTCACAGTCCCTAGGAAGCCGACTTCAGGGGTACCCAATCCCCCTGTCAGCATATGTGCCCCCTTTACTGCTGTGGTCTGCCGAGGGGGTGCCCAATCCCCCTCTGCATCATGCCCCCAAACACAGACATGCTTGCCGACAGGGGTGCCCAATCCCCTATTGGCATGTTAACCCCCATTTTCCTGGCGCTGCCCCACTCGATTGTCTGCCACACTGGGGCCCACCTCAGTGTGGCTAACATGACCCCCCTAACAAATGTGACACTGGGAGCCCACCCCAGTGTGGCCAAACCGTAAAACGGAAAATGGTCCCTGTGAATTCTAATTTTTTTTACCTGAAAAAAGGAAACAGTCCTCGCCATCGTGTTCCCCCAACCCACACCCACTCTGTGCACCCTGAACTCCCAATCTTCCCTCACCCCATACTTACCTATGGAGCCCAAGCGTGATGATCTTTGGTGGACCGGGAACACGTCGGCACTCTTCAAAGCCGACTGCGAACTGAAGAAATGCCGGTAAGCTGTATAATGGCATAAATGTTTTTTTTCAACTTAGGTGGATATCTCGGCCATTATTGCGTATTTGCGCTCCAAATTTTCAGCATGGGGTTCTTGGGACCCCACCTCGTGAATTCAGTCACTGTCATTTCTTTATTTGGTCCTGAAAGGTGATTTCATGGTCACTGTGCGGAATCACCTTTTGGGACCGATTAAGATGACACTGCCAGTGTTCATGAGGTGGGCTCCCAAAAAGCCTATGTTGCAAATTTGCGGAAAAATTCCCAAAAATTACTGTGTTACGAGTGTGCATTGCATATTTTCCACGTACGCTCGTAACTTCGTGAATTTCTAATATTTTCACTCCAGATTTTCAACATTAGCATTTTTTGACACCTCCTTATGAACACTATAGCTGTCATTCTTCAAATCCTGGCCAAAATGTGTTTTCGCACTTCCGGCACAGAATAGCGAGGGCGCTGTGTGAAATCAGTGTTTGAGACACATTAAGGAAATCACCGTGGCACTGTTCATGAGCAGAGGTTCTAAAATGCCTATGTTGAAAATCTGGTGACAAAAGTCCATAAAATAACTGTGTTATGAGAATATATTGTGCAGTTTCCATGCACCTTCGTAACTTCGCAAGTTTGCAATATTTTCACTCCAGATTTTCAACTTTGGCATTTTTTCGCACCTCTTTATAAACAGTACAGCTGTCATTTTTCACATCCTGCCCGAAATGTGTGTTTGCACATCTGGTGCACAATGGCGTGGTCGCTGTGGGAAATCAATGTTAGGGACAGATTACAAAAATCATAGAGACAGTGTTCATGAGCAGAGGTCACAAAATGCCTATGTTAAAAATTTGGTGAGAACATTTCACAAAATTGCTGTATTACGAGCGTGTGTTGTGCAGTTTCCATGCACGCTTGTAACTTCGAGACTTTTTAATATTTTCACTCCAGATTTTCAACATTGCCATTTTTTCACACCTCCTTATGAACAGGATAACTGTCATTTCTGACATCCTGCCCAAATTGTGTTTTCACACATCTGGCACAGAATGGTGCGGTCGCTGTAGCAAATCTACATTCGAGACAGATTAACAAAATCGCAGTGCCACTGTTCATGAGCAGATGTACCAAATGCTTTCATGAAGTGGGGTTCACAAAAAGGCCATACTGAAACTCTGTAGTGCAAATACCAACAAACCCCTGGGGTGTTACGGTTTCTAACCATAACATCCTGCCCTGTACAGACTGAAAGGCGTCAGGGGTGTGCCTTTGGATTGCTGGCTGTAATGCTCATGCCATTCCACCCCCATCCTGCAGCCAGTGACAGGCATCAAAGTGTGCCTTGGACTCTTCAGCCTCAGAGTTCACCCCATTCTCCTATACTGCACCCATTTCAGCATATGTCCTTATGGAATGGGGTGACTGTAAAGCCGAACAGCCCAAGGCACACCTCAACACTTGTCGGCGTCTGCAGAATAGGGTGAGGTGAAATGGCATGATCGTTATGCGCAATGACCCAAAGGCATACCCTGCCCATCTCTGCAGGGTGGAGGTGGGGTTCACGTGAAGTTCAATACTTCACTGCTGTTCCTATTCTGCATCTGTCTAACTCTTGCACTTCCAATGCTAATACCAGCAAGCAAACATTCGGCACTGACAAATGCTTGTTATTTCTAACTGCCTTGTCCTGGCATTGTTGCTTACCACTAATCAGCAGACTTGTGACTGGCTGTACTCTGTCACAACATGGAGAGGGAGAGAGTGGATGTGCTGCCTGTTGATAACAGAATGGGCATGCTTTCTGCCCCCTTCTTAATTCTCTTTTTTCTTACACTGTGCAAAGGCCCTACTACCCTAACCAGTATGGTTTCCATCTCCCTCCTGCTCCCACCCCTCCTGGTTCTGACCCTTATCCCAGTCTCTCCCTCCACACCTACTACCACTTCTGTCTCCCCCTCCCTCCCAGATACCTCCTTCATCCTGTTAATCACCCCCACAGTTCCTCTCGTAAACAGATCCCATTTTTCCTACTACCCTCCAGCCTCTCTGTTTTCCCTTCCTAGTCACTTTGCCTTTCTTCGTTTCCTTATCTCCTTCTCTCCAACCCTCTCTCCCTCCCTCTTCCCCTTCCATTTTATTTCCTACTCCAATTACAAAAGTCTTAAACTTCACCATTTCATCCTTGCCCCCCATCTTCTCTCATCAGGCAACATCCACCCCAACCCTGGCCCTGTTTCTTCTCCTACCCAGGCTCCTAACCCCAACAACACATCTCCAAACCCCACTTCCCCTATAACCCTACCTAATGGGTTGAAGCTCCTCCACCTGAGCATCTGCAGCTTGCTACCTAAAATTGACCTCCTAAAAACTCTCATGATTTCACACACCCCTGACATCCTAATTATTACCAAGACATGGCTCAAAAAAAGCATCCTAGACAATGCCATTGCTATCCCTGGGTATTCCCTCTCCAGACAAGATCGGTCAGGTTGCAGAGGGGGAGTGACCATGTATATCCTGTCCTCACTGCAGTTTACTACTGCCCTATCTACCTCCATCCCAGCTACCTACGAAGCCTTTGTCACCCACATTACCCTCCTTTCTCAATCCCTATCTTTGTGTCTGGCATCTATTGCCGCCGAAGCATTCAACCCTCGGTCACGACTGAACTCTTAGCCAACATTACCTCTCTCTCTTGCAATCTGGTGAACTGTTCATACTGGGTGACGTGAATCTAAATTGGTCATCTCCCAAGTCAGACAACCTACACAATGACGTCACTGCTCTAAACTTCACTCAGTTTATACTTGAGACCACACACCCTAATCCCAAAACACAAAACCACACCCTGCTTGACTGGGCACTCACTACCCACCCGCACTGCATCATCAAATCTGGTCTCCCTGATGCCATTAGTGATCACAACCCCATCTTTATTGTTCGCAAGGTCCATCCCCCCAAACCTCCCCCGAAAATCATACAGCTCTGGTCCTATAAATTCTTAGACCTAACCCCACTCAGCTCTGCACTTGCTTCCACAGACTAGGCCACCCCCTTGCCATTTCTGTTGACTAAGCCCTTGACTATTTTAAGGATAAATTCATTGCCACCTGGAATGCCTTTGTGCCTTTCAGAAGGACCAGAGTCTGTGGGCTTCACCTTCCCTGGAGCTCCCCTGAACTACTGGCCTTCTTCAGGGAGCATGACCAGGCCTGCAGGAAACACAAATCTACAAAGCATCCAAACGACTACGCCAAGTACAGAATGCTACGTAATTCCTGTACCAAAACCACTAGACTGGCCAAATCCAATTACTTCAACTCCTCATTCCTGACTAACAGTAACTCCCCATTTAAATTCTGGAGGGTAGTTCAAGCCCTATTCTCTCCTCCCTCTCACCCCCCCCAGTTCTCAAAATCAATAACTTCCTAGTTTCTGACCTTGGCTCCGTGGCCAATGAATTTAATGCCTACTACACCTCGTGCACTCATGTCTCTTCTAAATTCCCTCTCTCCCTTGGCACCTTCTAACTTCAACCCTTTGTCTCAGCCAATGCCTACCCCTCCCCCTTTTTTATTTTCTACTATCTCCTCTGATGAAGTCCTTAGTGCCCTCCTCTCCCTCAAGCCCTCTAAAGGTTCCTCACCAGATGAGCTCAGTCCTAAACTTCTCTACCTTTCTGCTCTTGCCATTGCTTATCCCATCTCCATAATCTTTAACCTCTCCTTTATTTCTGCCTAAAGTACCCTCATCCTGGAAGCATGTCATTGTCCTTCCTCTCCCCAAGGATGGCGATATGTCCACTCCTGGTAACTATCACCGCATTTCCCTCCTTCCTACCCTTGCCAAATTTCAAGAACATCTAGTTCTCTCTCAACTATCATCTTTACTCTTTGATTCCTCCTCCTTCTTCACCCCTTTCCAATCTGGTTTTTGGAAGAACTACTCAACAACCAGCTCCCTCCTCAGGCTTACTGACTCTATCCTTTCAGGGGTGGATGATGGACTGATCACCTCGGCCAGCTTTGTTGACCTAGCCAAAGCTTTCAACGCTGTTTCCCATCCCCTGCTTCTTGAACCCTCTCCTCAACTGGCCTTGCTCCATCAACCACTAACTGGTTTAAATCCTACCTCACTGGCAGGACCCAATCGGTGAGAATCCTTGATTCCACCTCCCTTCCACTCCCCATCAACACTGGTGTTCCTCAGGGCTCAGTGCTTGGTCCCTTACTCTTCTCCATCTTCCTTAAAGATCTCCCCACAGCCTGCTCATCCTCGTCTATCTACATGTACGCCGATGACACTGTTTTATACAGCTCCGGCCAAAGCCCTGCTGCTTTGGAAACCAGCTTACAGCATGACTTCAACCAAGTTCAGCTCTGGTTTGCTTCTCACCAGTTCTTCCTTAATGCCAAGGAGACAGTCTCAATGACCTTTGGCACCAGGCAGAGACTCTCTAAGCTCCTAGCCCCACACACATTTTATACCCTTGATGGGACCATCCTGGAGGACACCTCCTTATTTAGATATCTGGGGGTTTGGCTGGACCAACACCTCAACTTCTCTGTGCATATCGATGCTATCCTGAAGAAACTACGCCCCAAGCTTGGTGCCCTGTACAGGAATTGTAACTGCATCCCGCTGGCTGCAAGGCGCGAAATTGTCCAGAAGATGATGCTACCCATCTTTGACTACTGTGACGTAGTCTATGGTGCTGCTTCCAAATCTTCCCTGACCAAGTTGGACACACTGTTTAACTCTTTCTGCCATTTTGCTCTCGACTCCCCTTCCCACTCCCATCACTGTGATCTCTATCACTCCCTAACCTTCCTTCCACTATCTCACAGATTCATCTCTCACTGTGCCAAACTAACTTCCAAATTCTGATTAGGAGTACTCCCTTCCTACCTCTCATCCCCTCTCTCTCCACTCCACTTCCCCCCACCCACCTGCTCAGATCTAATGACTCCTGCACCTTGATGGTCCCTCACCGCTCCACCCTCATCGGTCAGACTGGCTTTGCCCATTGCTTCCCTAAAATCTGGAATTCCTTTCCCCATGACATACAACACTCCTCCTCCTCCTCCTCCACCTACTTCCTTACCTCCACCCTCCACAACTATCTTTCCTTCAGCTGTTCCTGTTTTAACCCCCCTTAATACCTAGCCCTAGCTTCTGCCTTCCAACCCTGACCTCCCCTGGCAGGGTTCAAGACATCCTGAAGGGGGACTCAGGGCATGGCATGCCCCCTTCTCATATTCATATTCAGTTCTTGCCTCTCCTCCTCTCTTCTCCACCTGCCCTACTGGGTCGCCCGCATGCATTAGCTACCCCACCCTTTCATCCTTTTACTCTTACAGTACTTGCGTATTACCTCGAGCCTGCAACTGGCAAACCTTTGCACTATAAATGGTTCTGTTGAATTATTATTTTGTTTTGTACGTTTATTGTTCTTTTGTGCGTACTTGGAAGTGTATTGTAATTTACCCAATGTTCCACTACTGTTTATTGTACAATGCCTGCATTCTCCTACTGTTGCATAATCTTACAATGTTGTTATTATTTGTACTGCCCACAAATAATTGTAACTGTTCATCCTTCACTGTTCTTCCCAACCCTATGTAACCCCCTTCCCCCAGGTCGCACTGTGAGGTGAGCAACTTGTTGTTCAGTGTGCTCTCCTAGTGAAACATTTCAATAAATAAATAAATAAAACAAGGTAGACAGTACTGAGGAGTTATTAATATTCCTCTTTTATTGTCTGCTGATAAATAGTGTTTATTTTACATGATATTATAATTGTCTTTGTATGTTTTTGAAAGCTGATAAGGCGCCGGGGCTGGATGGAATACATCCGAGGGTTATGAAGGAATTGACGGATGTGCTGGCAGCCCCACTGGTTGCACTCTTTAACATCTCTCTGCGGATGGGATGGGTGCTGCATGCTGGAGGGTGGCTTATGTGGTACCTATACATAAAGGGGGGTCTAGGGAGGAGATGGGGAATTATAGGCCGGTCAGTCTGATGTGTGTAGTGGGCAAAGTAATGGAGGGCTTTATCAAGGAGAGGCTTGGGAGGCAGTTGGAAAGCTTAGGACACCAGGATAATAAACAGTATTGTTTTGTCCCAGGGAGATCGTGTCAGACCAACCTCATAGAGTTTTATGATTGGGTGATGGGGACCCTGGATAGACATAGGCTGGTGGATGTCCTGTACCTAGATTTCAGTAAAGCGTTTGATTCAGTACCTCATAGTGGACTGATGGCAAAAATTGGGGAGATGGAGGTGGGAGGACAGGAGGTAAATTGGGTTAAAAATTGGCTTTCAGGGTGTTTACAGAGGGTAATGGTGGGTGGATAATATTCTCCCCCAGGAAGGTAATCAGTGGAGTCCCTCAAGGTTCAGTATTGGGGCCACTCTTGTTTAATGCCTACATCTCAGATATAGGGAGGGGGGTTAGAAATAGGTTGAGTCTTTTTGTGGATGATTCAAAATTAGGAGCACTGGTGGATAGTGAGGAAGTGAGGGAGACAGTCCAGGGAGATTTGGATACCCTGGACGGGTGGTCAAGGAGGTGGGGACTGAAATTTAATGCCGGGAAATGTAAGGTTCTTTATTTGGGGGTCAAAAACCCGGGACATGTATATACCCTGGGGGGGGTCACACTGCATGCCACATTGGGAGAAAGGGATTTAGGGGTGGTGGTAGATGTCAAAATGAATAACTCTGAAAATTGTAGAAGAATTACAGCCAAGGCAAACAGGGTATTGGGTTGCAGCCAGGAATTACGTCCAGAAGCAGGAGAAGATCTCCCTCATATACGCTCTGTCAGGCCACAGCTGAGTACTGTGCAGTTCTGAGACCTCATCTGAAGAAGAACATAGCACTGATGGAAAGGGTCCAGAGGAGAGTGACCAGGATGATTCAGGGTATGGAAAGGAGGCCTTATGAGGAGAGACTGGAAGAGCTTGGGCTTTACTTATTGGAGGAGAGAGGGATAGGGGAGACATGATAGAGGTTTTCAAGTATGTAAAGTGAATAATTTGGAGTGGAACCAGGGAGTTGTTTAGGCTGAAGAAGGGGAGTGACCAGGGGCCATGTGGAGTTGGAGGGGAAATTACATGGGGGGAACATAGGAAGCATTTTTTCACTGAGAGGGTGGTAGAGCCACGGCATGCGCTCCCAGGGAGGCTGGTGGAGGAGGGCACAGTGGAAGGCTTCAAGAAGGAGTGGGACAGGTACAAGGGGAAACTGAATCTAGGGAAGACACTCTTGGCGGCTAGGGGGAGTGGTGAGGCGGGCAGCCATTAGGTTGCTGGCTTTCGAGCAGACAAGACAGACCATTTGTCCTATTCTGCTGGCTTTTTAGTATGTTGGCATGTTTTTAATTTGGAATTTTTATGAATCGTGTCTATTTTGTACTGTCTGCATCTTGAGCCTCAGGGAAAGGGCACCTAACATATAAAATTGTATTTACTTACTTAGAACAGGCAGCAGGGTTGGGACTGAGCTAAATTAAGCCAACTGGGCCATTTATAGACGTGGCAGGCACTGCTACAAAAGACAGAACAACCACAAGCTCAAAGCAAACAAACCTGACTGCTGTCAATTTAAGATAAAAAGCACTCTGATCCCACAGGAATGCTGGGAGAAAAGGTCGAGGTACCCAGAGTCTTTGCCTGCAGGATGCACATTAAACTGGAACTCAGGTTTGCAGGAGCATGCATGCAAAACTGTGTTCAGTTGAGTTGAGGCTCCTGATGCATGGTGTTCCTAGGAACTCTCTACCAGCAAGAGTGCAGCTTCAGACCTATACAAGCATTTATCAATGCTGAATGTTCACTTGCAGGTTTGTGCATCAATAATAAGAACCGATGCTGTGTTTACAAAAATAAATAAGATGGCCAGAGCGGTAGGCTATGTGTGTGTGTGTGTGTGTGTGTGTGTGTGTGTGTGTGTGAGATGGGGGAGACAACTTCTAAACGGCAACATATTGTTGTGAGTGAAGGGAACAACAAGGAAAGGTGGATCAGAAAGCTGGATATCCATCCGGCAGTAATAAATATAACACGTGCTGCATCTGCTCTCACTGCGTGTTCAGTCTCTCTCTCTCTCTCACTCTCTCTCTGCCTCCCTCCTGCAAACACAGTGTGGCTGTTCCTGTCCAGTTCTCTGCCCCTTGCATCCTGCTTGAACATAAGACCCATCTCTGACAAATGCTGACAAACTGAACACTAACAGAGAGAGAGAGAGAGAGAGAGACACAACACTGTGACTGCTGCAATTCACACTACCGCTCCCCACTCTCTCACCATTGACCTGGTCTGTATGCTCAGTTGGGGGAAGGGGAGGGGCCGAATGTGCCACACTGTGCACTTTCTTCTCTCTCTCTCTCTCTCTCTCTCTCTCTTTCACTTTTCCATCGCAGTCAAAGAACGGGCATTTTCAGTAGGTGCATACACTGTCAACCTTTACCTGCTGTGCACTGCCACTCTGCCACTGACAGCAGCCCACTGTCTGTCTGTCTGTCTCTAGGTGCACTGCGCCTGTCTCCATTTTGGCACCTTCGCTGCTCACTCTGTTGTGGTGACCCATTGTCATCTGGCCCCACTGTGTGGCACACTCTCTCCCTGACTGCCAACCACTGTCTCTCTTGTTCTCTGTCAGGTGCCACTACAAACATTGTGAAATACAATGAAGACATTGAGCACAAGTCAGCTCACTACATGTGTATGGGTGGGTCGGCCATGGGGTGCCGGCAAGCAGCTTCACCTTCCTGTGTCTGTCACCCTTCTCCGCTCTCTCTCTAGACACCCACTCCCAACTTCTTATTGCTGCCAACTGTACACTGATGTATATTGGGGGGAGGGGGGCAGGTATGGGCAATGTAGCTGCAGTGCTGGCTTTCTGCCTGTGCCTCAAATGGACGGTGACCCCGGGAACTGCACTTTACTGCACGGTGTGGTTTCTTTCTGGTTCTCGTCACCAGCTATCTCATGGCATGTGTGGCTGCACGCCTCACTTGAAAGTCTGGTATGCCTGAAAGTGCTCTTTTCGACTGTGTAAATCTTGAAGGAAAGTGTGACTGCTGAAACCCAGAAGGAGAAAAGCAGTTTGTTGGGAAAGAGTGCCATGCTCCAGAACTTTCCCCTACTGGGAATCCACCCAACCAGCAGGTCTTAGTCTGAACAGACCCATGCCTATCATCAAGCCTTAGACACTGCATAGGAGATAGAGAGCAGTGGGAGAACAGGACCTATATGTTTGAACCCCTGCAACAGGAGAGAAGCCACAGGTAACCTGTGTCAACCCACATCTAAGCTGGTTGTGGGTGTTCATCCCATTAAGTGGGGTTGAGTGGAGTAGTAGAATGGTTGGGCTGGCAGTGCCTCTGTGTCATAGCTGCATCCACACCAGCAGCAGAGTATGTCAAAAGACCATAGATGTGAAGTACAGTATGTTGAAAGGTCCTAGGGGTGAAGTACACTGCCTTAAAAAGGCTCAAGGAGCAAAGACCGATGAAAGACCCTTTCAGGGGTGAATACATGGTTAAGCAAGACTTCGTGGTTCTGTCACCCTAGCTGAGACTGAGCTGATACAGTGAAAGTGTAGAACAATTTGGGAGATTGGAAACAATGCTCTACTGAGCAAAGGCTACCATGAACAAGCACCAGGTATCCAGGTCTGCAATACATCTTTTAGTTAGGTAGTTAGGGACAGAGCACTTCAGAAATCCTGGGCAGGAATGTGTGTTGTAATTTCATAGGACCAGGCAAAAGACCAGCAATCATTTGATATTAAAAATAGGGTCTGTTTGATTTGTCTTTGTTTCAGTTTGTGTTGATTTTTGCAGGGCACCAATGTGTTTTCTTGCTCCAGCCTGGTTAGCTACCAGAAACCCAGTGAGATACCCACCATAACAAATGTAGAGCTGTCATTAAGGCCTTTTGTGGGTATACAGTAAGTCAAGTGAACCCGCTATTGGGACTGGGACTGCCCAGGTTCACATGCTGCAAGAATTTGGCAAACTCCCTAAAGGCCTTTATGAGAGTGGGACTAGCAGTTGGGTTGGCAGAGAGAGTGTTTAATGCATTTCCAGTGTAAACTACCCCTTTGCCTTGAATTCTTCCTTTGTCTGCTTGTTCTTTCCTACACCTCCATTTTAATAAATCTGTTTATTTTGCAGTATATTTCTGGTGTGTTTGGTGTTGCTATTAGAGTTTATGTCATTGCATTGTGACATTAATGTTTGGGTTGCTGAGATTTATATTGCTCCCTGGGGTGGGGAGGGTAAAGTAAAGCATGGAGTGGTACCATCAGGTACCCCTCGTAAGTCATCAGCTCACTTGTCCCTGAGTTAAGTGTGTTTTGGGGCACTCACCAGTTAGCCCAGGTGGAGGCATTGCATCATTATTATTTATACCCCTGCTGTCCTGCAGGTGTATGAACCCAGGCTAACTCCCTCAGAGAAGGGAGGAGAGGTGAGATTGACTGCACAGTATACGAACATACGAAATTTGCCAGCAGATAAAAGCGTAGAGGTCTATCAAGTCTGCTCGAATGTGCAGCTAGCACCCCTTATTCTGCAGCTGCCCCTCCCTTCCCCTCCATTGTCCCTTCCCCTTGTCCTGTCCCATCCCCTTTTGAAGCAGTCCACTGTTCTACTGGATACCACTTCTACAGGTAATGCATTCCACCCAGCTACCACCCTCTCTGTAAAAAAGTGTCTCCTCATCTCCCTCCTGAACCTTCCTCCCTCCAGTCTCATATCATGGCCCCTGGTGTCCCTCCCCTCCTTTACTTTGAACAGCCCCTCTGTACCTGTCTTGTTTATTCCTTTCATGTACTTCAAGGTTTCAGTCATGTCCCCCAGTCCCTCCTCTCCTCCAGCGAGTACATGTTCAACTCCCTCAGCCTCCTCTCATATGATAAGTCCCCCAGCCCCTTGATCATCTTTGTTGCCCTGCGCTGCACCCCCTCTAGTAACTTAATGTCCCTCTTCAGATACAGGCGCAAGTACTGCACGCAGTACTCCAGGTGCGGTCTAACTAATGACCTATACAGTGGCAGAATCACCTCTTCCCTCCTCGAAGATATACCCCTTGCAATGCAACCCAGCATTTTGTTGGCCTTTGCAACTGCCTTCCTACATTGTGCCGGGTTGTTCACTGACCCTGTAATGAGCACCCCCAGATCCTTCTCCTCCTCTGTCTGGGCTAGCTGCACTCTCCCCAGCTGGTAACTCCTCCTTGGGTTCTTCATCCCAAAATGCAGCACCTTGCACTTTTTGGCATTAAACCCCAGTTGCCAGGTGTCTGACCAGGTTTCAAGCTTTGCCAGATCATCCTGCAACCCTGCCATCCCCCTAGGTAGTCCACCACCGCTCCTACCTTGGTACCATCAGCAAACAGACTGATCTTGCTCTTGATGTCCAAAGATATGTCTGCAATGAATATCCCAAACAATACTGGTCCCAACACCGAGCCCTGTGGAACACCACTCGTCATTACCCTTGGGTGTGAGAGCTCCCCACCCATCACCACCCTCTGTTGCCTTCCCTGAAGCCAGTTCCCTGCCCATCTCACCAGCTTTGCACCCACCCCTGTGCCTTCTAACTTACTTTCCAGCCTTCCATGCGGCACCGAGTCGAATGCCTTACTGAAGTCCAGATACAGGACATCCACTGCATGGCCCCTGTCCAGTTGTCTAGTCATCCAGTCATAGAACTCCACCAGGTTGGTTTGGCAGGATCTGCCATGTATGAAGCCATGCTGTCTGCTGTCCTGTAGTCCTTTGGCCTCTAGGAAGGCCACCAGCCTCTCCTTCAGGATAGTCTCCATCAGCTTACCCACGATGGATGTGAGGCTCACTGGTCTGTAGTTCCCCGGTTCATCCTTGGAGCCACTCTTGTGAAGGGGCACCACATGAGCCATCCACCAGTCCTGAGGTACACACCCTGAGTGTAGTGAGGCATTAAATAGGTCTGCCAAAGGTCCCGCAAGGACCTCTGACATCTCCTTCAGTACCCTGGGGTGGATGCCATCTGGGTCTGGCGCCTTGTCCACCCTCAGTGCCTTCAAACCCTCCCGAACTCTGCCCTCCATGATTTTCCCATCTGTCACCCCCTCCCCCCCTGTTTCTGCTGTTCCTCCCCCCTTGGGTGTCACCCCCCTCTTCTCCTTAGTAAATACCGAGCAGAAGTAATCATTTAGTGCTTCTGCCTTATCGCACCCTGCTTCCACCCAACCCCCCTCCTTCCTCATCCTTACTATGTGGTCCTTACAGCTCCTTTTCTCCCTGATGTACCTAAAGAAGTCCTTCTCCTTCTCCTTCTTAATGCCTTGTGCCAGCCTGAGCTCCATAGATGCCTTGGCTCCCCGTACCACCCTTGTCACCTCCTTTGATTCCGTCAAGTACTCCTCCCTGTCCTCCCCTTCCCTGTTTTCTTGTACCTCCTAAAGGCAGCTCTTTTCCTCCTTACCTTTTCTGTGACCTCCTTGCTCAGCCAGCTCAGTTTCTTAGCCCTAGCCTTCTTGCTCTGGGCCTTGCAGCAGGTTTTGGTTGCCTCCACTATCCCAGCTTTATGAGCTCCCACCTCTGGTTAGTGTCCATACTAGATTGAATTCTGGCCAGGTACTCTTTTACCACTTCCCCCATCTTCCCAAAGTCGGCCCTGCTGAAGTCCAGCACTCTTGTGCCAAGATTCCACTCCTTCCTTGCCCATATCCAATGTGAGCCATACTGAGTGGTGGTCACTCCCTGACAGCGGTTCCTCCACTGTAAGTTCTCTCACAAAGTCCCCATTTGCCAGCACAAGGTCAAGGGTATTCCCTAACCTGGTTGGCTCACTGACCATTGCAGCAGGAAGCTGTTCTGGAAGGCATCCAGCAGTACCTGCTCCCTTCTGTTCCTGGTTGTTGGGGTACTCCAGTCCACTTCTGGCATGTTGAAGTCCCCCACAATCACCACACTACCCTTCTCACAGGTCTTCCTGATCTGTCCCGCTAGTTCCCTGTCTAACTCCTCAGTCTGAGATGACGGCCTGTACACCACTCCCATTCTGAGAATCCTATTCTTGGAATCCTGGATTTGCATCCAAAGTGACTCCGTACTACCCTCCTCCCCTTCCTCCCTTACATAGTTCAGTCCTTCCTTCACATATAGTGCCATCCCCCCCTTTCCCAATCACCCTGTCCCTACGAAATAACCTGTACCCTGGTACAGACAGGTCCCAGTCATTGTATTGTGTGGCCCATGTTTCTGTGATGGCTGCAATGTCCACCTCTCCCTCTGCCATGAGCATCTGTAAGTATGCAGTTTTCCTCCCAAGGCTCCTAGCATTAAGGGTAACCATCTTCCACCCTTCCCCCTCCTCTCTCATCCTGCCCTCCTTTACTAGCATCACCAACAGTACTTGCCATTTGTCCTTTGTCACTGTTATGGGGGGTTAGCTCATATGGTTTCCCAACCTGTGGTCTCTGCATGTCTCTTGCCCAATTGCCACCCCCCGCTCCTAGTTTAAATTCCCAACTTCCTCTATGTACTCCTCCATCCTCTGTTTCAACACTTTCTTTCCCTCCTCACTCAAGTGTAGTCTATCCTTGGCATAGAGACTACTGTCCTCCCAGGTCCCTCCCCAACCCCCAACAGACCATACCCTTTAGCATAACACCAGGTTCTTAGCCATCCGTTAAATTCCTCTATTCTCAGCTTTCTTGTTGTGCTTGCCTTGGCACTGGAAGTATCTCTGAAAAAGTTACTGATCTTCCTGCCCCATCACATAATTGTCCTAGTTCCTCAAACCTCCTCTGGACTATATCTACTGTCTTGTCAGCCAGGTCCTTCGTCCCAAGATGTATAATTAAATGAGGCTTGTCCCTACCCCTTCTACCATATTTCAGAACAGACTGTCCCACCCTTTCTGCTGTCATTCCTGGCATGGCCTCTATCCAAATGTGACTATGCCTCTCCCCCTTGCTACCCCACCTGACTCCTCTTAGTATTGAGTCCCCCAGCACTAAGATTCCACTCCCTTACTCCCTGCTTGCTTCCATTCATCTCCATCTCTCATTTCTGGCTCCTCTTCTTCCTCCTGCACATCATTTCCCCCTTTTGTCCCTGTTGCAATTCTCCCAGCAGAACTTCCCCCCTCTCCGGTTTGGTCTAGGCATTTATCAATTACTCCTCCAATTGCATCATTTCCCTCCTCCTTCTTCCCCTCTAGCAGTGCAAAACTATTTTCTGAAGACCCTTCACAAATGCCCAGTCCCTCTCTCTTCATAGTAATATGTTCTCTCCTTTCCTCTCCATGACTTTTGCCACTTCTCCTCCTCTCACAAGTCCCTATCTCCTCCTTCCACTTGTCTTTTGTCTCCCGACCTGGTTTCCCCGGCAATCGTTCTTCCTGGCCTGGGCCCCTTTGTCTCTGCTTCCCTTCTTCTGACACTCTCCTCACCACTGTTGGCTCAAATCACCCTCCCTCATCTCCCTTTCTTCCTCCCTCCAGTATTGGGCTAAACCCACCCCCAATCAGCCTTGCCTGTCTTAGTTCCTCCTGCAGACCCTTGATCTCCTTTCTAAGTTTCTCTATGTAGTTGCACACTAAACATCCTCCCACACTCCAGGCAATTTTTAGAAAGATTGGTGCACCGCAGTTGTTGCAGCCTACCACCCTACCCATTGCTGTCGTTGCCCAGTGACCCCCCACCCCTCCAGATGCAGGATACCAAACACTCCCCCAAGTCTCCCCACTCCCCCCTCTATCAGTGCAAAACATTCTTTTCTTTATTTCCCTTACCCCCTTTGTTGTACACGTTTAGATATATTGAGCAACTGCTTTTTACATTCCTATCCTTCCTATCCACACTCAAAAAAAGACTTTAAAGGAAAACTCCATGTTAAAATCAGAAAAAGATATGTAGTAGTATTTTTTTCTGTGTTATAACCAGTTCCCAATGTTTTCTTTTCCTCTGGCTGTGAGAATTGTTTTTTCTAACTTTTCCTAACTGTTTTATTGCCCTTGGAGGTTGCCATTCTGGTTTCTTTTATGGCCTCTTCTCCCAGACAGTCTTCCCAGAGTGCCTTTTGGTGTGATGCCTAATTGCCCCTGCAGGAAGCCAGTGTCTTGTTACAGGGTCTGTCACAGCTCAGCCACAGAGAAATACTTCTTCCAGAGAAGACACACTGCTAGATTTTGGGTGAGTGTAATCATTATTATTTTTTGATACTAGTACCTTGTCCTGCTATGTTCTGCTGTGTGTGTGTGTGTGTTTGAATCATGTCACTGTTTACTCTATTCCTCTCAGTCACTTTCAGTTTTTGCACCAGTACTAAGTAGCAAAAATTGAACATCACCTTATAGGTTGTAACATAGCAGGACAAGGTACTATTATCAAAAAATAATAATGATTACACTCACCCAAAATCTAGCAGTGTGACTTCTCTGAAAGAAGTATTATCTTTGTGCCTGAGCTGTGACAGACCCTGCTAAATCTAAGGGTATAGCTACATCACTGTCACATGAGCCAGGGTGCATGGTAGGAGAAAGAAAGCCAATAAGCCTATTTGTGATAGAGATCCCAAGGGGTCGTAAAAGTACCATACATCTAGCAGGCTAATTTAGAAAAAATTCCTAATAGCAGACAGAGGAAAGGACACACTAGGACTTAACATACATATCAAAACATTCTACATAACATATGTTTTTGCACATTCTGGGTGGACTTCTCCTTTAAGTAACAATTACACAACCTTCTTCAAACTCCTACTCCTCCTTTCCACAATGCCAATAGCAATGCAAAGAAGTAACAATGAAAGCTCCTTGAGTTGCAGTTACTTCCCTTCCACTGAGATAGCAGTCACCTCTTCACTTGCTGCTGTTCCTTTCCTGCATGTCTGCTTCTGCTATGACAGGTGCATGTCCTTTGCCCATTTGAGGAAGTGATGTCAGAACCCCTGGTATAAAGGAAATCACCGACCAGGGTGGGCAGGGTGAGGGACTGGGAGGGTGGGACCAGCCCAAGTCTTCCAAAACAATCAGGTAGCTGAGGTTCCTGGTCAGATCATTAGTACACTTCCCACCATGCACTAAACTTTGCAGCTAGTGAAGCCAGCAAAAGGTAATCACAATTCTACTCAAAGCCCCAAAAATAGGTTTGCTACCAAAAGAAACAGGTCTCCAATTCAAACAGCTTCACCAACAACACAACAAAATATGCTTGAAATTAGAAGATATAGGTCTCCAATTCAAAGAAACAGCCCTAATTAAATCACACCGAATAGGTTTTAAATCAGAAGAAATAGGCCTCCACAAACACAGCCTGCTACACAGTGAAACCTCAAACAAATGAGCCCACTTATAGCCACCAAAACAGGTTTCAAAATTCCAACAGCCCCAAAACAATACCCTGCTAGCCCCTTAGAAGTAGTAAGAAAGAAAAAAAATAACCTTCTACCAAGTATGACTAATTGTCCACTAGATGCTCTTGCATACAGCAGTGCTAGCTATTCTATACAGAATCTTTGGGTGGATTTATATTACAGTTAATGTATATGCACTCTTTTACATAGAGATCAGGACTGGCTGAGGAGCACCAGCAACAGTCTGCCCAGTGGCAAAGACCACAGAGTAAAGGCGGAACTGAAGCACCTGCAAAAAGAGAGAGAGCTAGCGTGCGTTTGCCATAGAGGTGCAAGATTCTGTCATGCCAGGAACTGTGTTTGTGCAGAGCTGAGTGACTGAAATTTATTAGCAAATGTCTGCAAACTGTGTAAGACTATTTTCACAAAGAAGAAAACCAGTATAATTAAAGCCTGTGTAATTTTGGCCATTTGCGACTGACAAAATGTTGCAAAGAAAGTGCGATGGTTCCTTGGGAAATTTTGGACCATCGGTCAGTGCTGCAAATAGTAAAAAGAACTAACAAGTTAAACATAGCAGAAGTGTACTGAATGCAGCTCAGTGACCATTGATTGTGGTTAGTGGTGAGAGAAGCAGGTCACTGGCATCTTTCACTTCTGCTTTAAAGTGGGACCCACAAATTTAGTTTTGCTTCGGTAATTCAGCCAAACCAGTTCATCTCCCAATATAGCAATTGGCATGGGGTCTAACAAACTACAATGTGGAGATAAAAATGCCTTGCAGTCAGCAATGAATATAAATTACTATAGTTTACTTGTGGCAGATGTTGGCATTCATCTGCTGTGGATTATATTGTTTGTGGTGCTCTGAGAGTCTGCAGAACCCAATAAGTCGGCCAAGACCCAGCGTGAGCTACAGTAATAATTAATATTGATTGCAGACCTCAAGGTATATAGTACACCTCTCTGTAGTCTCTGCTTTTCCTCTGTGCCAATTACTATATTCCGTCTGGCTCCTTGATTTTCAGTTTATATGATAACCCTATCACCACCTCAAAGAAAAAAAAGTTATGCATCATGGAAGAAAGAAGAAACGAAAAGACCTTATATGTAGGGCATCACATTAGCCTTTACAATATTGTCCATTGTAGTTTCTTTGATTTTCCTTTTATTTCTTTTTAATATTTTAACTGCTGCAATGATGCAGATACAGTGGTGGTGTCACCAACCACTCCTCCCCATCATCATTATTGCTGTAATTCTTGCCCCCGCTACCCGTGCCTCCATGGCTACCACCATCATCAGCCTTGCTTTGCTGGGTAGCTGCTGAGGATCACAAACAATGGCATGTGTGGCATTCAAGTGGACTCTCCATGACAATGGCCATGCTAAGGATTGCTGATCCAGGACTGAAATCAGGACCCCACCAACCCCACCTTCTTCAGAAGTGGCACCATCTGCATGCACACTGCCTCATATAAGTAGGGTAGACCTTAATGAGAAAAAGTGACTCAAGAAAACATGCTTCAAGAAAGTGTGATGCAAGAAAATGTGACTGATCTGGACTTTGCCCTTCTCACCTAATTTTATATGATGTGACTGGTCTTTACTTTGCTTGTCTCAACACAGTTTTACATGAAGTGGCAACAGTATATTAGATTTGAGAAAGTGTGATGCAAGAAAACATGATTTGAAAAAAAAACACGTGATTTGAGAAAACATGATTCATGAAAACATGATTCGAGAAAGTGTGATTTGAGAAAATAAGACTGGTCTAGACCATGCATGGATTAACCACCAGGTAGCTGGGTCGGGTAGTGCGGATATCGCTTATTTTTGGCTGGGAAGGGTAGTACTACCTTACCTGAATTGACTGTAATTCTTGGGTTAGGTAATTTATCACAGGTAATGGATAATGGGTAAAGGACTCTGTAACAGGTAAAGGACTTGAATACAAACAATAAGAGCAGCCTGTGGGATTCTTCACAGAGCTTACAGCAGAATCAGAGCACATGAAACCAGGCTGACACCTGACTGGTCAGTGGTGTCTGTGGTTAGTCTACTGTGAGTGTGAGACTGTGGATGGGCAGTAGGCAGCAAGCAGCCATGGAAGCAGCAGCTCTGTGGGCGCTCTTGCTCTAGACAGCAGCGGAGCCCAAATCAATCGCGGGTTGCACTGACTGGCTGTAAAAGAAGACTTTAATTAAATTGAATGATGGGGCATGGCCAACATCTGAAGCAAATGGTCGACTGAGTCTCTTGCTCTCTCCTAACCCTGACAAACATCTGAAAATACTCCGATCTTTCTGCAGCATCTCTCCTTGCAAGTGCATAGAACTTTTGAATAGTGCTAACCTTTTTGGTGACTCCTTGATCGAACTCCTGGCTCCCAGTACTTTAGAGATACACCCCACTCACTTCTGTGCTTTGGTATGTGGCCTGACTACACGAGGAAATCCCTAAGATGGATTCCTCACCAACGCTACGATTGCCGGTGGGCAGCCTGTTGGAAATCCAACAAATGTTTTCAGAGATCCTAAAATGGATGGACAATATGGACATTGCCACTAAACGGAACATGGCAGAGATTATTGATTTATCACAGAGAGCCTGTGTCTCTGAACACAGGCTAGCAGAAGCAGAGGATGGCTGGCACATAGCTGATGCCAGGCTGCAGGAGCAGGACAGGGTTATTCATCTGCTATGGTCCAGAGCTGAGGACCTTGAAAACCGCAGCCGCCAGAATAACCTCAGGTTCGTGGGGTTTCTGGAAGGCTGTGAGGGAAAGAACACTGTGCTGTTTTTGTAGCGCAAACTTCCAGCACTCCTAAACTGGCACCGTGGGGACCCATCTGAGATTTGCCGGGCCCACTGAATGCTAGCTCCAAGTCTGGCTCCTGGCAGCCGCCCATGCACCATCCTAGCCTGATTCCTCTGGTTTCAAGACCGGAAAGCTATCACCAGGCTGACTAGGCAATAGCAGGAGCTCAACTGCAAGGGGCACAAAATACAAATATTCATTGATTACACCAGAAAGTATCAGTGAGATCGAGGGCCTTGTTACACTAGGTCCTTGCACCCTAATTGGTACTACCAGATGTACACCGTAGACAGCTAGCATTTATGTATATGTTATACTAACATATAGGGCTAAGGACATCTACCATACAAGAGCAGATGTCAGGATATATATGCATATGATTGCTGTATGCTTTACTTTCTAATATACACATGCATTTCTTGCTTACAAGATGTTAGGACACCTGTGCCCTTGTAGTGTTATGATATTTGAGTCAGCATTGCCATCCTCTGATGCTTTGTATTACTACATGGCTATATACAAACTGTACTTCTTTGTTTCCACAAAGTGATGACTATGACAACATTGTATAATGTTATCTAGTACTGAGGAGCCACCTCTGATTTAGCCAATAGAGCTCACCTCTGCAACTAGAAATGTTTCTATCTTACAGTAACCATGGTAATTATCTTAGGTATATAATATAAGACATTACATCTTCTACCTCGGAGACCCCAGGAAACACAGAGATTCCTCGCGGTATAGGGAATGCTTAGCATTGGCTCCCAGTTCCTAATGATAAGAACTGCATAGGACAACTGTGATTTTTCTTTTGGTAGTAACAAACAAGCTTTATTACTCTTATGCAATGTGTCTGTGATTCCTTGCATTCTCATTATTGCCAAGAACCCGAGAGTGAGGTATAGACCTCTTGACAATTGATGACCGTGGGCAGACAATATTTGGTGTTTGCAAAGTTTTCACTAGTTGCTACAACCTTCCCTTCCCAACGTGTACAGAAGGTGTGCACACCCGCATCACCTCTCCCATTTTTAACCCACTTTGTAACTACTTGCAAAGTCTGGCTGCTTACTGGGTGTGGTCGATGTCGACTTGCCTCACCCCACGACAGTTCTGAATTGCAAGCTTACAAGTGCACGGTAGCCTGCTTGTGAACTAGTGCACCTGTTGTGGATCGATACACAGCACGGCACCTTTTCACAGTTTGATTTTTCGTTCCCTCCCACACAATGACCACCATATCAAATATCTGCACAGACTTGAGACTCGATGTCTCAAACTTCCTTGCCTCCCATGAAGGATGGGCTGATTTTGCACGGGACGCAAGTCAATCCGAAAATCTCGTACTGGGGATTTCAACCCAGTACTCAGAGACGAGATGAACAGCCAGAAAGCATGAAGCTACAGGGCTGTTGGTCGCAGCTCTCTACGCTGATCTGGAATCCTCCAAAGCGAGATTTCAAACCCTTGATCTGTAAATCTCATCTCTTAAGCAGGAGATGAGACTGCGGGAAACTGAATGTTTGAAACGAGAGCAGGATTTGGAGTCTGATCTCCAAACTCTGCGGAATGGAAAGGATTCTCGTTTGCATCATTCTGCTCAGGAAAATGAGCAGGAACTTTGTATGTTGAAGCAGGAGTATGAAAGTTTGAGACAGGATAAGGGGCAGGCATTGCAAATGAATGACTTATTAAGTAGAACTAATGATCAGATCTGTGAGGAGTTAGGAGAGCTTCAAGACAAGATAAATCAGGTATGTAATGACTTAGGAATAGCTAATAGGGACAATTGCAAATTGAGTCCTGCTTATAGAGTGTTACAGAAGCAGTTACAGGATGATGTGGATCAGAATGTTGCAAAAGTTAGTCATGAGGATTGTGAATGTAAAATGGCAAAACTGTGCCATCAGCGAGAGGTGCTGGCTGGTCACGTCAAGGCGATGGGTGGCGTAGCCCCTGTCTTGACAATGGTATCTGAGAAGGAGGATTTAGATGATGACATTTCACAGTACAAAGCCCAGTTACACCCTTACCATGGTCCAGTGACCACACCCTGCTATTCACAACATGGCGGACCCCTGTCACATGACACAATGTCCCTACGTAATCAATGGCATGATGATCATAATAGGTGATGCCATCATGGCAACCTCCATGATAGGGGGGTGCAGGCCCAGGCCTAGTCCAAACAGCACCACCAGTCGCCATTATTTCTGTGGACGATAAGGAAGAAAAAGAGAAAATGATTGATATTACCTTAGGCAATGTGACCCTAGCCAACAGAAGCAAGCGGACTCTCCGAATGCAGATTAGACAGATGCTGCAGGAGGTCGCGACTCGGGATGGAATGGTCTGTACTGTGGCTGAAGCCACAGCTCAGGCAACCCTGCAGGATGCCCGAGACAATCTACCTCTGAACGATTGTCCCAGCAATCCCCTACAAATAGCCCACTCTGTTCAGCACATAACTGGCAGTATTGGTTGAATGGGCCCGTCCGATAACCTCAGTTGCCACTTAGAAAAGGTGCGTGCTAAATGTGAAATGCTTAGTCTCGCTGCAGACTATCAGGTTCAGATCCTATGCTAGACCATCAATCCTGACCTATGGGTGAAACTCCCCGATGCTCTCTGACAGGACAGCCACACCATCTTCGACGAACTAGCATCTGAACTCATCACCGCACATAACCCAGGTGTGGTAGGAGTGATGCACGCATACCCTGTGAAACAGAATGCGAAGGAAAGTCCTGTGACCTTCCACCAGAGGCTTCTGATGGGCTACTGAGCAGGGAAGAACCATGCAGGTGAAGCAGCTGATGCAGACCTCACTGAGTACAAAACCCGTTCCTTCGGAACGTGATCCTTGCAGTGCAAGAGAAGGCAGAGCTAACCGCCTATCCCACCACAGAGAGGTTTGCCCATATTCTTCAGAAAACAGAGAGAGTTTATCAACTCTACATCCATGACACAAGTTCCGGTTCCAAGAAGGTTGCTGCAGTGGAAGCCATTCAGGAGGCCACAACACACTACACGGTGGAGAGACTGGCCTAAGAGAAACAGCCCCTCGTCACGGATAACCAACACCCCCAGCAGGCCCAACAACAATACTGGGGTGGGAATCGGAACTATCACAAGAACAAGAAACACCAGAAAAACAATAAGGGTAAACAACAGAGACCAGGCCCTTCATATAGGAACATAGCTGATGAGAATCGAAACCTCCAAGACCTCCTCGGAAAAGTGCGCTCCATAGTGGACTCCGTAGTGTTCCCTATGGGCCCTTGCTGCGATACAACTGGGAGAGCAGGCCTGAGCAGGCCACAGAGACACCGGAAGTCCAGGCTGTCTGGCCCTTACAGGCCTGAACCCAGAAGTGGTTTCCTATATAACATCAGTACAGCATGGCAAGATGGTTCATAGGAACCAGGCCCAGACTCTCTTACAAGAGCTTCCGCATGCTTCCGCTGGTACAGATTAACAATTACAGGCCCCAGTCCATATTGTAAACAAGCTGGTCTTGGATAAAAATGGAAGGCCCTGCACAGAAGCCAAGGTCGGGAGCTGCCTACTTATAGTACTACTGGATACAGACTCGGCTGTGTCTGTATTACAGGATGACAACCCATACACATCACCTTGGTCTACCTGATGGAAGACCAATATGTCTGGTGTAGATGGAACTAGGCTACTAGCATATCGCTCCCTGCCACTACCTGTGATGCTGGGACACCTGAAGGCATATCACACCTTTCAGCTGATGGTACTGCACGACCACCCTAGTATAATCGGAATTGACTTCTTGGCACCACATGGCTGTGTGGTAGACCTGGCCAACATGTTACTAATACAGACTCAGGGACAGTATCAACACCATCATGATCTCTAACTCACACGTGGTTGTGACAATGTCCGCAAATGACAAAGAGTATGATGTCATAGATTTGTTTAAGAATCATGAGCTTTTCTCAAAGCTCCTTCCCATCCTACAAAGGCACCTGGAGGCATTTGCCACCAACAAGCATGACTGTGGCAAGAAGCATACTGTCACTGAAGTGACAGGCCCAGCCTATGAGAGGCAAAGGCAATAACTCTTTCCATCCAAGGCCTTGCCTTCTCTTAGGGAAACAATCAAATCACTCCTTAAGCAAGGTGTAATCAGGACATGTGTTTCTACTGCAAATTCCCCAGTGTGGCCTGTGAAAAAACCCACGGTCACCTGAAGACTTACAACTGACTACAGAAGACTAAACCAGGTCACCCCAATTGTCCCCCAACCAGTGTTCCCTTTCACGCATAAATGTACATGAATCACATAAAAATTACGAAATTCATGTGCATCTATGTGTGAAGGGGTGCACTGCATGCAAAGAACTGCTTTCCTACATAGTGAATATGGGTATAGGCTGTGCACACCACACACTTTTTTTCCCCCCATTACAGTACCTCCTCTAGCACTGATTGGTCCATTCAGCAATTTCCCACTACCCTGCAAGTCGAGCTGGCACGTTTTCACTCGGCAGTTAGGTGATGGATGAGCAGCTGGAGCCAACATTGCGGCGGAATTAGCATGTGGAGCCAGGCGGCCACCTGAATGCTGTCAGCACCTTTTTCCTCCGGAGATCAAGCGGAGTCCCAATGAAGGATGATCCTCTCAAACAAGCAGGTATGGGTCCGTTACACTCCCTCTCTCACTACTGACTAACTACTTGCATTTACCATTAAAGACTGAGCGTGGCTGCTCTAAGGCCCAAAGTGTGTCCCCTGCCTGACCAACTACCACTAGACTCAACTGTCTGGGTGTTAGGGTGGACTACCAATGGCTTTACCCACTGTATGTGACAGAGTTGCAGCCAGGACTGTAATCGTTGGGCATGAGACTGTGGCAGTATTGTTTGTGGCACAAGCTGCTAGAAGTGGGGAGGGTAACTGGAGTTGCCACGGTGGGGGCACAAATGAGCATGTCGTGGTGCGAGTGAGCCCAGACCCAGAAAGTGTGCTTTGCCGACTTGACTCAATTGTCTGAGTCTTTTTTGTTTGTTCTTTAATCACAAAAAGGAGCACTTCAGGACTAGTCCGTGAGTGACCAAGTTGTGGTAGGGAGTACTCTAGTCTTGGAATCGGAACCGAGTTAAGGGAACACAGGTAAGGGGTTAAGAAATGAGCAGCAACTGTGGAAGTTGGGGGGAGGCAGCAGATTGTTCGTTGTGGCAACTTGGTTTGTGTGGCACAACTAAGTAACGGGACCCTAACTCAAATGTAACCCAGCAAAAGCACAACTATGCCAGAAAGAGGTACTCTTTCTGGGCCTGAGGATAACAGACAAAGGCAGAAGCCCGACCTGGAAGAAGATACAGGGATTACAGTACTTGCCACTACCCACCAGCGTGGCCACCCTTAGAAGGTTTTTAGGTATGGCAAATTATTCTAGAGATTTTATTTGTGATTTTGCTCAGAAGGCCGCCCCTTTGTATGAACTCCTGAAAAAGGATGTTCCCTGGACTTGGGGCCCCATTCACACCCAAGCTGTGATGTCACTGAAGCAGGCCCTTACCTCAGCTCCAGCTTTGGTTAACCCCAATCCAGCCTTACCATTCCATCAGGAATCTGCGACCTCTGACATTGCTATGTCTGCAGTGTTGGCCCAGAAGGTCCATAGCACCCTAAGGCCCATTGCATATGCATCACAGCTCTTGACCTCAGTGAAACAGAAGTACAGCCTTTGTGAAAGGAACCTTCTGGCTACCTACTGGACTGATACGCCCCCCCGATCATCAACACAGATCACACCCCTGCCACCTTTCTGCTATCAGATAGAGTAAAGGATGGATTGGTCTCTAATTCCAGACTGACACATTGGTCTTTCCTTCTCCAGGATAGGGACATCAAGGTCCACCCAACCAAAATGCCATCCATGTTGGTGCATGGCCTCCTTTTCCAAGGAGAAGCCCATGACTGTACACTGCAACCACCTGATCTACCAGATCCAGGCCCTTTCCTTTCTGCTACTTCACAATTACTTGAGAGCACTTCACTGTGCCATGTCTTCACAGATGGATTGGCTTCCTATTACCAGGGGGAAGAGATAGCAGGAATGGGTATATTTGTAGTCTACCCTTTTGGTAACACTGTTAAAATTTCCAAATGTTGCAGTGTAGCATCATCACAGTATGCAGAGATGGCAGCGGTGGCCTGAGTCCTTGAGTTCATCCAGCGTGGAACTGAGGATACCATCATTTGTACAGACTCTAACTGGGTTTGTTGTTCTGTTACAGAATTTCTCCCTTTCTGGCAGAAGAACTCCTTTACCTCTTCTGATGGCACTCCAGTGAAACACAAGGAACTGGTAATATACATTCATTCATTGCCACAGAAATTTGCACACAAACTCTGTGTACACAAGGTTAAGGCCCATTCCATACATGACCCCATCATGCCTTCAGTGACACTGCTGACGCCCTTGCTAAGGAAGGGGCCCAAGGGGGACACACCTGGATGATGGACCATCTGGAGGCCAGAGCAGCTGTGCACATTGCAGCTGTCAGGAAGAAACCTGAACCCTTCTCCCCCTTGGATCTGTCAGAAGCCCAGCATGCTGACTCTGAACTCAAAGATGTGTTCAGATTTCTGGACAAAAGCACTGACAAAAATCTACCTGCCCACAACCCGTACCGAAAGCATGAAGTCAGGTTACACCTGTCCCCAGATGACAAACTCATCTGGTACCAACTAGATGATACCACCACCAGATTGTGGGTGGTCTCTTGTCATCTTAGATCCGAAT
The DNA here is from genome assembly GCA_016271365.2 of Neoceratodus forsteri. Lineage (NCBI taxonomy): Eukaryota > Metazoa > Chordata > Ceratodontiformes > Ceratodontidae > Neoceratodus > Neoceratodus forsteri. The sequence continues at coordinate 1,597,169,456 of CM057450.1, forward strand.
TTCTCCACCAAGTGCATGACACCCCTACTGGTGGACACCAGGGAGTGGAAAACACATTCCAGAGGCTCAAGACCACCACATGGTGGCCTGGTGTCACCAAGGATGTCAAACAGTACATAGACAACTGCCTTGTTTGTGCGCAGAACAACCCCATCCCTACCAAACGAAACACCAGGCTACTACCACTAAGATATTCTGTACCTTGGCATGCTAAAAGCATCAGATATTTCTGGAAATATCAAAGAAATTTCGGGAAATAACTTGCAGTGTCTGTGGCTACTACTGTACACCACAGACAGCTAGCATTTATGTACATGTTATACTAACATACAGGGCTAAGGACATCTACCGTACAAGAGTAGATGCCAGGATATGTATGCATATGATTACCATATGTTTTACTTTCTAATATACAAATGTATTTCATACTTACAAGATGTTAGGACACCTGTGTCCTTGTTGTGTTATGATATATGAGTCGGCATTGCCATCTTCTGATGATTTGTATTACTACATGGCTATGTACAAACTGAACTTCTTTGTTTCCACAAAGTGATGACTATAGCAAAATTGTATAATGTTATCTAGGACTGAGGAGCCACCTCTGATTTAGCCAATAGGGCTCACCTCTGTAATTAGAAATGTTTCTATCTTACAGTAACCATGGTAATTACCTTAGGTATATAATATAAGACATTACATCTTCTACCTTGGAGACCCCAGGAGACATGGAGATTCCTTGAGGTGTACGGAATGCTTAGCATTGGCTCCCAGTTCCTAATGTTAAGAACTGCTTAGGGCAACTGTGATTTTTCTTTTGGTAGTAGTAGTAATAAACAAGCTTTATTACTCTTATGCAATGTGTCTGTAATTCCTTGCATTCTCATTTTTGCCAAGAACCTGAGAGTGAGGTTTAGACCTCCTGACAGCCTACACTGTGGCAAGATCTTGTTCTGAGATTGAGCTGGAGTACTCCCTGAGGGATCCAGCCTCGCTCCGCATGGTGATTAATGGATCTCTGAGGGTCCTTGACATACCTGCAGCCCACTGAAAATCTCCTCACAGCATAGACCCCCAATCTCAAGTGGGGCAGGCTCCAAGACACTGGCAGATCCTTGGGCCCCTCTGCATGGCCCACCCCAATGGAACAACAGCCACCAGAGCACAACCACCAACAGATGCCTGCTGCACCCACACCTACCAAGGATGATCACACACCGAACCGGGAGTTCCCCCACAAGTTGCCAGACAGCAAATGGAGGAATAGAAGAAAGGGCAAGGGAAGAGGGGTGAATGAGGATAAAACCCCCAGGCTCTGCTCCAGGAGCCATAGCAATAGCCCCAACTCTGAGGCCTCATTGGGCTCCCTACAACCCAACATGAGCAACACTAAGTTCTTGGCCCTGATGGACCTGCTGTCAGGGGACCCTCCACACTGTCTGCCTTTTCCACCCAGATGCTCTGCAGGTAAACGGGCTATGGCCCCAGTGACAAGGAGCCTCTCCTGGGCAGATAAATCTGAAGCTGCTGCATCAGCGGCCTTGCCTCTAGCTGAGACTCTGTCAGCCACAGTGCTTACAAATGGGGCCTTCCCATTACCAGCAATGGTTGCTGAGCAGGTGGGCTGATGCTGAGGGATCAGTCCTCCTGGTGAGGGGCATCACCTGTTGTCTTTCTGTTGCCTGTCCCGGAGAGTTGTCCCTTGCATTGACCCCCCCCCACTTGCTGAATGTAAGTTGGATTTCTGTTTAATTATGTTCAGTGCATGTTTTTCATAAATAAGGTATGCCCCCCCCAGATTAAGGAGATAGAGCCTAAGCATCAGTGAGATGAGGGTCGGGGCATTTGCTGGACCCCCCCCATTCCCCAGACATGGAGGCCCAAAGGGGGGGCTCAGGTTGGGTAACACAGGGGCCCCCTACACTCATTAGGAGGCTGCTATATTGTTAAGGTTTGCTTTCTGCCCAGTTTGAGGCTTGATGGTTAAATCCCTATCCCAGGGACCCCAGGGTGCTAGGTTCCATGGATCGCACCTCGGGCCTCATTGTGGCAAAATGGGTCAGCACCTCTGACTGGGCAAGGGGGAAGGGAACCATGACTCCGGTAAACCCCAGCAGTGGCGGGGCCAACACATGCCTTCAGGGACAAGGGGGGCAGGGAAGTCGGTGATCGAAAGTGGTCGATGTACACAGGCCATGATCTGGCTCATTAAGTTGAAACTGCAGAAAGGAAAGGTACATATCAGGGTAAGAGCAATGAATTGAGTGAGTCAAGGACTCTAATTTTCGATGATCACACCAGGATGTCCACCTCCAGTGACCTCCGTAGGTATCTGGGCTGCAGGACAGCCAAGACATGTAACAGATGCTGGTCACGAGAAGGGATGGAGAAGAGGGAGGGGAGGTGGGGAAATTTTGGTTTATTGTGTTCAGACAATGTTATTACTAGTACCTGTGTTTGAGGTACACATGTTTTGTAAAGTAAAGTTTGATGCACACAGTCTTGTTAATGGAACTGGTAATCCAGTGATTAGGGTACTGAAACAGTTGGGGAGGTGGAGGGGAGGGCAAGGGGGAGTGCAGGGCATACCAGAGGAAGAAGGGAAGCAAGTTGGAGGGCTACGTCAAACCATCTGGTGAGAGTACTGTGGGTGGGGTAGAATTATAATATATGTTGATAATCTGACAGCACTAGAATTAACAGATTTTGTGTTATATTGTGATTATTTATTGTTTTATTTTTAGTTTTTTGGAATTTGCATTATATAAGTTTATTTATAGTTGTTTTATATAAATATTGTTAAAGTGTGGTGTGAATTATGTGCTGGAATGATTATAAGGCATTCGGGTATTATTCCCCCTCTATGCTCAGGGAAGATGGCGGCCACGTTGGGCTGCCGTCTATGAGTGCTTATAAAGTTTTTGATTTTGGCCCGATTTTATGTTATTTTACGTTTATTAGCGTTATTTAGCATTATTGTTTGAATTATAGAATTATCTGCCATATAATCGTTATACACTCATTTAGCAGTCATTTAATATTGCGACTATTTGTTTGGTAATCAAACTCGCTTGATGTGTTGAAGAGACTGACCTGGTCGTAGGAGGTTTGTTTGGGTGTTGGACTGGATATTGGTCTGTTTGGTCGTCTTCTTGAAGAGGTTGGAGGATTGCAGCTCGGAACTTGGAGGCTTGGCGACGGCTTTTCCTTTTGATGGACACATATGGAATACATTTTTTTTGGAGCTGCGGAGAGTGCTCGATCAGGAATCTGGCAGGGTGAACTGCAGTTTCTGCTCGGGGACGGATCTTTGTCGGACCGGGAAAAGAGGCTGTCGGCTTTTGTGTGTGGGACTCTCTGATAAGGAAGTGGATGCCAGAAGAATCGGCAGTGAAGATCAAGGGATTGCGGTCCACATAACCCTGAGGTTTGGCTCCCTGGCCCAGATGGGGGGGCTGGTTTGTTCTGCCTCTGGAGGGTGGTGGGGCTTGCTCTGCTCCCTGGGTGAGGCAGGGGGGCTATCGGAGGGTAGTTTTTGCCTTCCTCATCACAGCGAGGGTCGGGTGAGCTGGAGCCTGCGGTTAATATCTGTGGAGGTGGAGGAGTTGTTATTGTATATATGTTCATTTGATGCCTCTACGATTTCGGCTATTGGGAATTTTGGAGATTGGGACAGAACTTAGAACGGTCTGGAGTTGGATTTGGTGAAGTATTCTACAATCATTTCTTGCTGTAATCTGCTGTGTCTTAATTATTAGGAGACTGTGGGAGATTATCATGAAATTTAACTATAACTGAGTTCATTTGAGAATATCAGTCTCGTGAGAGGAGTCTGATATATGTTGGAGACATACAGTGTGGTGAGAGCACAGAAGTGTGACTTTACAACAAAAAACTGTGAACTCTGTTTTTTGTGTTAAATGAGTGTATTGTTGGATAAGTTTTAAAGTAAAAGGGCCATTTTCTGTGGTTTTAAGTGGTATGCTCCTCTCCCCGCAGTGGTGAGAATACTGTGGGTGGGGTAGAATTATAATATATGTTGATAATCTGACAGCACTAGAATTAACAGATTTTATGTTATAGTGTGATTATTTATTGTTTTATTTTTAGTTTTTTGGAATTTGCATTATATAAGTTTATTTATAGTTGTTTTATATAAATATTGTTAAAGTGTGGTGTGAATTATGTGCTGGAATGATTATAAGGCGGTCGGGTATTATTCCCCCTCTATGCTCAGGGACCTCCGTCCTTTCTCCTGTCCCCTCTGTCACGGAGTCTGGAAATGTAGGGCTTTGGGGATTGTGAGAAGGAGATGGAGGGTTGGTGCTGGAGGGGAATGGAAAGGATGGGCAGATTGGGATTGTAGGGTCAAGGAGGCGCCCTGGGAGGCGTAATGGGCAGGAGGGGTCCTCCTGTCTTGTGCCCATACCCAAGGGTTCTGGTTTGGATCAGCGGGTAGGGCGGTCATTAGCGAGGTTTGTCTGACTCATGGTGAGTTATGCAATGCCAGGTCTATTAAAAACAAGACGGCTGTTATAGCCGATCTTGTTGAGTCATCTGACCTGGCATGCATCACCGAGACTTGGCTGGATGAAAATGCTGGGCCAGTTTTAGCCGCAGCAATTCCGGCTGGGTACTCGATGATACACCGCCCGAGGCAGGATTGTAGGGGCGGGGGTGTTGCCATATGTTTTAAGTCAGAACTGGGTCTGATGGAGGTACCAGCGGGAGTCACCAGATCCTTTGAGTGCATTGTGGGTGAGGGTGTGGGGTGCAGGATACTTCTTGTATACCGTCCACCAGGTGGCGAGAATGTTTTCCTGCAGGAAGTCGCAGACTTCATTGTCGACCTAACATTGGGGTCCCCCAGATGGTTGGTTCTGGGGGATTTCAATGCTGGTCGATGATGAACTCTCTCGATTTGGTCAAGACTTCCCAGTTAATGATATCACTGGCTTCACACAGGTGGTTTCCTCCTCAACTCATGTTGGTGGACACTCATTGGATCTGGTGTTCCTTCTGGGATGGGGACATCCGACTTGGTGGTGGACCAGTCGGATGGTCTGACCATCACTCCATTAGGTTCAGTTTTGAGGCCACCTCTGTTAGGTCTGCCCCGATGGAGATGGTCCGATACCGCCCTTTGAGGGGTGTATCCCCAGATGACCTGATGGCGGTGTTGGACCTATCAAGCCTACCGATAGATTGCTTAGATCCAGGTGACCTGGTACATGCTTATAATGAGGCAGTAACAGGTGCCCTGGATTCTATCACACCTGTTCGTGTTCGTCCTCTTACTCCTCGCCCCAGGTCTCTTTGGTTTGATGAGACCATGAGGGAGTTGAGGAGGGTTGGACGAAGGCTGGAGAGGCGTTGGCGAAGGTCCGGTCTTGATGATGATAGGCTTGGTTTGATGGACCATTATTTGGCCTATCAATCCGCAATCTCTCATAAGAAGGCAGAGTTCCTGTCCAGAGAGATAGCGGCTGCACAGAACAGACCAGCTCAGATCTTTCGGACTGTGGACAGACTGTGCAATCCAGTCTGTCTTCAGCCCAGAAGAGCCTTATCTCAAGAATGGTGTGAGGAGCTTGCTCTCTTCTTTGCAGATAAGGTTGTCAAAATCAGATCAGATATTCGCTCTTCCCTCCCCAATGGGAGCGACGGTGGTCGCCAGGAGATGTCGAACACCCAGTTTGAATGGTCTGACTTCAGCCTTCCCATAATCGAGGATGTTGTGATGATCATTCGAGCACCGGGCGCACCCACCTGTGATCTGGACCCCTGGCCCACACGCCTTTAGTGGGTTGTGTGGATAAGATCGGCCTAGTCCTAGCTTTGATCGTCTGGAAGTCTTTGGAGAGGGGGAATTTTCCAGATCCCCTTAAAGAGGCTATAGTTAAGCCTCTATTAAAGAAATCCTCTTTAGATCCAGACTGTCTAGCAAATTACAGGCCAGTCTCTAACTTACCCTTTGTGGGTAAAGTTATTGAGAAAGTGGTCGCAGCGCAGCTGGAGGATCATCTGACCAACAACAACATCTACGATTCGCTCCAGTCTGGATTTAGGAAAAGGCATAGTACTGAGACAGCGCTCGTACGGGTACTAAATGACCTCCTAATGGCGAGAGATCGTAGGACCCGATCCATCTTGGTACTACTTGATCTCTCTGCAGCGTTTGACACCGTTGACCATGGTGTGCTGTTGGAGAGTCTGCGGTCAGTCTGTGGACTGTCTGATGCGGTCCTCAGATGGTTTCAATCCTACCTCCGGTGGGACTCAGAGAGTGGTGTGGGAATTTTTTCCTCAGCATCATTCTCCCTGCCCTGCGGGTACTGCAGGGCTCCATTTAGCACCTATGTTGTTTTCGGTGTATATTACAGTTAGGCGATTATTAGATAGGTACGGTTTGGGTTTTCACTGCTATGCAGATGATACCCAGCTGTATATGTCTTTGTGTCCCGGTCAGGACGCTGCCTTGTCGGTATTTAATAACTGCCTTGAAGAAATCAAGACTGGATGAATGGGAGTTGGCTGAGGTTAAACCGTAGAAAACTGAGGTGTTGGTTGTGGACAAAGGTCGCTGTGAGGGTCTGCGGAGGAATCACCCTCAGGCCTATGGCTTGGAGGGTTCAGCTGACGACCTCAGATCAGGTGTGGAATCTTGCGTAATAATTGGCGACCGTCCTGACACTTAAATCTCAGGTGTCAGCGGTCGTTAAAACTCCTTTTTCATCTGAGGAATATTGCCAGGTGAAGCACCTGGTTCCTCCAGAGGACCTTCAACATTGATCCAGCCTTGATTACCTCGGCTATGCTGTAACTCCTTATACCTAGGGCTATTGGGGGTTGAACTTCGCTGTGCAGCTAATTGCAGTCACGGCAGCCAGGCTGTTGACTGGATCTTCTAGATCCAGTCATATAATGCCTGTGCTCCGCGGACTGCACTGGCTGCCAGTGTTTTGGTGAATTACCTTCAAGGTCGGTTTACTGACCTATAAAGCCCTATATGATCTGGGACCTACCTACCTGAAAGAGCTCCTTTGCTCCTATAGTCCCTCCCGCCCCCTCCAATCCACTGACGAGGGATTGCTAGAGATTCCCAGGGTACGTTTGAAAACATCTGGTGCTAGATTGTTTAGTTTTATGGCACCTACCCTGTGGAATTCTCTACCTAAGTCGAAATATGAGATTACCAGCAGATCCTTAGCTTTAAGGGGGCTTTGAAACCCACCTTTTAATATAGTTTTTAAGGATTTATATTAGTTTTAATTTTATTGTATTTATTGCTATGTGAATTTGTACAGGCGCTTTGATTTTAAGAAAAGCGCCTTTTAAAAATAAAGATGAATCGAATCGAATCGAAAATCTCCAGACCACGGTAAACTGCTCGCCCTATGGAGACTAGACTCATATCCTGGAATGTTTGGGGGCTCAACTTGCCAGTTAAGAGAAAGAAAGTTTTGCTACACTTAAAGAGGTAGAGCCCCCAGGTAGCATTCCTACAAGAGATGAAACTTTGCTCTGGGAAGGCAAAAAAATTAAAACAGGGATGGGTGGCAGAGGAACTACACAGCGCAGCTGCATCCCATAAAAGTTTTTTTCCATTACTACTCCACAAAAACCTAGGGTGGAAAAAGACTAGACAGATGCATGAGAAGGAGGGGAGATGGATCATAGCAGAAATGGAGACCCCAGAGGCCCCTTGATGCTCACTAACATTTATGCCCCTAACCAGGACTGCCGGCAATTTTTCCACAAGGTTAATCAGGCCCTCATGGATTTTAATACACAAAAAGCACCAGTACTAATGGGAGGGGACCTCAGCCTTATACTAGACCACACATTCGACAGGAGTAACAAAACCCCTGAACTCCACAGGCAGGCCAAGAAAGCAGTCCAGAAACTCATGGCCGAGCACTTGCTGCTAGACTCCTGGAGAATGCAACATTCAGGAATGCACGATTACACGTGCTTTTCCCAGACCCATGGATCATCCAGCAGGATTGATTTATGGCTCATACCATGTGGGGTATATGATAAGGTTGTCAACACCAAGTCACACCTTATCATAATTTCCGACCATGCCCCTTTAGAGCTGGCGATTAGAGAAGGGCAAGAACTCCCCCAGACCTTTACTTGGCACCTGGATGCTCTCCTGTTAGATGATGTACAGTTCCAGGAGTGACTGGATCCTGAGGTGGAGGAATATTGGGAAAAGGATGACAATGGGAAAATATCTGACTCGACCCTATGGGAGTCATTTAAAGCCACCCTCCGAAGCAGGATAGTTGCTTTTGCTTCTGCCAAAAGACACTGCAGAGAGGCAGACCAAAGGACCCTGGAGAAAAAGTTGCACAATTTGGAAACCCAGTATAAAAACCTCAAATCCAACCCCCCAACCCAAACCTTCCTGGCACAGCTGGCCAGTACAAGGATCTCACTTAACTTCCACCTAACCCGCCAGGCTGAGCCGAACCTGAGAAGGATGCGCCACGCCTTCTGGGAGGGAGGAGAAAAGGCAAGTAAACTACTGGCCTATTGACTCAACAGCCAATGGCCGCCAGGACCATTCATGCCCTAACAGATAAAGATGGTATACACTGTCACTCTCAGAAAGGAGTGAACAAAATTATGGCCCAGTTCTACGCACAACTGTATGCATCCCCCTCCCTTCCTCTTCCTGACCCTCTCCATATGCATATCCAAGGCTTTCTGGTCAACTTACCTATACCATGAATCCCAGACACTGAAGCCCAAGGCCTTGAAGGCCCACTAACGGTGGAAAAGGTTGAGGTGGCAATTAAAACCATGAACCCCCGAAAAGCTCCAGGGAAAGATGGATTGCCCATAGACCTGTACAGAGTGCAAGGAGTACATCTGGCACAATATCTGGTCAGGGTGTTCCAGGACTCTCCGGTCACAGGGCGACTACTCCCCACCATGAGAGAAGCGACCATCATGGTTCTTCCCAAAAAGGGGAAAGATCCGCTACCACTGGGAAACTATTGCCCCATATCTCTCATAAACGCTGACGCCAAAATACTGGCTAAGGTATTGGCGAGGAGACTGGAAGAACTCCTACCAAGTCTGATCCACCCACCCACAGCCCCTATTTGCATACTGTGTGACCTGAGCAAGTCACCTAACTTCCTTGTGCTCCCAGGTCGCACCTGTAAACAAGCTTTCAGCTTAGTGGGTCTCTCCTGGTAAAATAAATAAATTAAAATGGGCCACAGTGGTGAGGGCTGTGGCCAAGATGCTAATCGTGATGAGATGGTGCTCTCTCTCAATACCAGCCTTTGCAGAGCTCCTCCTAGCACTAGCTCAAGGGGCCACATTCGAGAGACTCTCGGGTTTTGTAGGGGTAACAGTAGACAAATCTGAGAAATGCTGGCAGCCCTTCCTAGAGTGAAATTATTGTCACAAATCCACAGTGGGTGCGGGAGTGAAGGGAGGAGGAACCTGAACCCCCCTGATGACCACACCTACTCCCCCCACCACTACACTACCCCCATACCTCTCTGGACTCCTACACCCCACTCTTCAGTTTGTTCCCTATCGCAATGGATTGCCATCTTGTATATAGTTAGTATTACTTAAAATCTAAGCTATAGGACACACTGCATTCCTCTAGTCAGTAGGTCTGTCAAGGCCCAACACACTGAAATCCGACCCATGGCATAAGTTGGGTACTTCAAGGCCCCCCCCTCCCCAAGTGGGGAAACTAAGCTTTGGTTACAGGGTGATGATTATAAGGAAGGAAGTGGACCTCAGAAATTGCCGCTGAATCAGCAATCATTATGAAAAAGAAAAAGAAGGAAAGGCACTTGAGGAAAGAACTGCAACTGACAAACCCAACGGTTCCTACCGCTGAGGAAATCGCTAATGCTATAAGAATAATTCAGTCACTGCAAACTAGTATTGGTTTGGGTCTACAACTTAGTTCATATCATCCATCGGTTCAAACTGTGGGTTCCTCTTCGGTTCCTGGTTCTCTTGAACACTACATTGATGTTTATGGTGATGATGATGATGATGATGAAGAGGATTATGATGAGGACTGTGGGGAGCCCCAGAACAGGATGTTTCTCCTGATCCTTAGCACCCTGATTCCCCTGATAAGGGGCCTGAGGATTTTACCTCACATTTTGCTTTCATGAAGCAAGTGGCACAATCTCTAGACCTCTCCACCCAGGAATCTACAGATGAGGAGGAGAAGGAACCAGATTACATGGAAATAATGGATGTACCAGCAACTAAGAGGTTGCTATTACCATCCATAAGTCTCTGAAGAGACAGGCCACTAGGATTTTGTAACCCCCCCACTTCTGTTCCTCCAGTGGATAAGAAGATGAATAGAAAATACTGGGTTGCAAAGACAGGAGCTGAATTCCTCTTTTGGCATCCCAGTCATGAAGGGGTGGTACAGTCTGCTGCATATGACAAGGCAGGCATTCCTCTAGCATCACATCCCCCCGGATAAAGATTCTAGGAGAATGGACTCTATGGCCAAGAAATCTTATTTGGGTTCTTCTTTGGCCATTAGGCAGACCACTTACATGGCCTATGTTTCCAGATATCAGAAAAGTCTCTGGAACACAGTTTTGGAGATTGCTAAGGCCTGCCTGCTCCCATGGCATCTGACCTAGCTGAGGCTGCAAAAGGGGGCACAGAAGCCTTCAAATACCAATTTAGAATGGCAGTGGATGCCAGTGACATAGCAGCCAGATGTATGGCAACTTCAGTGTCCCTGCAAAGGTTTCCTTGGCTTAAAGTCACTAATCTATCCCAGGACACCCAGGCAAAGGCCCTGGATTTCCCTTGTGAGCCCACATCTCGCTTTGGTGAACAGACAGAGGCTTACATGAAAAGGATGGATGAATACAAGGTGGCTTACAAGAGTTCTGCTGCTAAGGAAAAAGCAGCAACACCTCAGAAGTACCAGAGTAGAGGGGGTAGGGGTAGAACACACTACAGACCTTTCTTCCAGACTCAGGCTATGCCAGCCTACCAGCCGCAGAGAGAGTACTTCAGAGGCAGAAGGGGCGGCAGCCATGCTGGCCCCAGTCCCCAGCCCAGAGCACAAGCAAAGCAGACCCCCTGAGGGGTCTGCCAGGGTTGTCTCCCCACTCCCAGTAGGGGGCAGGCTGGCTCACTACTTCCAGGCTTGGAGTTCTATTACCACGGACAAGTGGGTCCTGGAGGTAGTGAGCCAGGGTCTTACTCTCAGCTTCAAGGTTTTGCCCAAGCTGAGGGCAAGAGTTTTCAGACCTGCCACCCCATCAGAAGCAATCCTACTGGAGGCAGAGGTAGCAAAACTCCTGCAGGAGAAGGCAGCAGAGCCTGTCTCCTTGACCCAAAGGGGAAAGGGACTGTACGCAAGATACTTCCTCACCCTAAAGAAAACAGGAGAGTGGCAACCCATACTGGTTCTCAGACATCTAAATAAACATTTGACAAAACCAATGTTCAAAATGGTAACCCTGGCCACCATCCTCCCTACACTCAGGCAAGGAGATTGTCTAGCACCTCTAGACCTAAAGGATGCGGTATCCAGTGATAGTAGCGACTGAATATGGGTGACCATTAAAGCGATGACTCATATTCGGTGCTACTGTCATAGGAGACCTGCAAGAGTTGCGACTACTGCTACTGTGAGGGTAGGGGAAGGTGACCGTAAAGGGGGAATGGCGAGAGTGAGGGGAGGGATAGGGAAGAGGGTTATCTGGAGGAGGCATGCCTGCTGCCACCAAGCCAGCCATGTGGTGTGGTGGTGAGGGAGGCTGGCTCCGGCACAGCAGGTACTGGGTTTCGGACTGGGGATGGGAGGGTTTGAATTTTGCCACTGCCTGTGGCTCTCAGACTTCATTTTTTTTTCAGCCAGATTGTGCCCCCTTCCCAACAGGGGGCAATGGGGACTGTGCCCCCCAGCAAAAACACTTTAGTTTTTCTAGTGTCAGTTCGCTGGTAAGTGTATATCGCCGATTTTCTTTTCAGTGATATACACTCGCCATAATAGTGATCGCTGTTTCGTGTTTGCTATCATGACATAGCACCGAAGGATACCTACTTCCACATCTCTATCAGGCATTCCCACAGAAAGTACCTCAGGCTCAGATTGCCATCAGGCCATTATAGGTTCAGAGCCATGCCTTTTGGCCTGACTTCTGCTCCAAGAGTGTCTACAAAGTGCCTAGCAGTAGCGGTAGTGCACTTAAGGAGGCAGGGAGTTACAGTCTTCCTATACTTGGATGGCTGGTTAATACAGTAGTAGGCCAGTCACCCCAGCAGGTCAAAGATGCACTGACCACCACTCAGGATACCCTACAGTTCTTAGGTTTCCTGGTAAACCAAAAGAAAAAAAGTCAGTTCTGAGGCCAGTTCAGCTCCTGGAATTTATAGGAGCAAAATTGGACACACTGAGGGTAGAGGTGGGATCCGTCCTAAATCCCTCCGGTAATAATCTCGCTTTAAAAAATCCTGAAAAAAAAATCCTGAAACATCAAAACACAGACATCACATAATCCCAAATATAATAATGCTAAAATGCATTTCATTTATTATGTACTCACCATTACAAATTCCCGAAATGTTCAAGTTCTGCTTCCTGTACTCCATTAGGCAAAGTCCAATAGTCCATTATATCCATAAATAGCTCACCCATTAAAAGTTCCAACTTTATTTCAAATGTTAAAATTCTGAACAGCTAAGAAAACTAATGAAATGCTACTTAAATGTTAAGGTTATGTGAGATACCCCGCAAAAATTCCAGAGTTGAGTGCTGCTGTTTAACACTTATCACATTAGCTATCTTTTCCTCCCTCTTGAAGTACCGCTTCTTTACTGGTGACCATGGCAAACCTCATAATATTTTCTCACAGGTTGTGTCTGCCAGTAAGGCCTCTTTTTGCAGGTGTTCAGTGAAGCGATAGGTCCCTACATACTCTGAGCCTAATAATGCACCTAGTCTTCGGTGCCAAGCTTCCACCTTGTTTTGAGTTCTGGGAATCCCACTCTCTATTTGTTTATGAACTGACCAGAACTCAGGTAGGAAAATGGGTGGGCTTCTGATGGAAGGTCTGTTGCGCATTTGCTTCCGTACTCTGCCCAAGAGATAATTCTCCTCGTACCACGCTAATAGTGGTTCTGCATTTGGTGGCATTATGCTTTTAACGTCCCCATATTTTACAAAAGGAAAATTCCTGCGCTCAATTATGAGTTGGTTCATTGCAATGGGCAGCCAGCCCAGCATATAACAGAAATCCACACAGCAGCACTCCAGAAAGAACACATAGAAAGCCAGTAGAGCCCGTGGTGTGAATAAACCGACAATTTAGTTAGATTACTTGGCTTTCTGTGTGTTCTTTCTGGAGCACTGCTGTGTGGACTTAAGTTCCCCATATGCTGCTTTTATTTCCTCTGGTGGCAAGAATGCTAGCGCAACAACATGTCTCAGAAGCAGGCTAGGCTCTAAATCAGCCCCATACTGTGGTGCCAGGCCAAGGGTCTGTATTCGTCTCCACACTATCTGGCCTAAATGAAACAGGCACCCTTTATTTATTGTGTCCGGGAACTCCTGTCTAGAGGCATTTATCACTGCCTGCTCAGAATCAGTGATTATGTACCCAGGTGCCAAAATTAGGTCTGCTTCATCTGCCAGGTCTTGCAGGTCTTGAAACAGTCTTTGATAACTGTTTTCAGATTTAGAAGTCATTAAGAAAAAAATAAGACAGACAATATGGGAGGTTTCTTCAGGGCCTACAGGGGCATGAATGGAATATAGCTGCCTGAAAATTGATGGGAAAGTCCAGAATGTTCCATCCATGATCCAAAACTTTGCTTGTGCTAAGCGCTCATGTTTGCCTTAGTGGAAAAAAGCAGGAAACGCTCATCCCCAACTGCAGAGTCCTTTAGCAACCATTGTTGCCCATTCAAAACAGTCTAACCCTCAGGAACATCAAGCTCAGCTACATTTCTAGTTTCAGCGGTTCAATTTGCTGTTCTTGCATGCTTTATTACTTGCAGCAGTGCCTGTTTCCATGGCATGCTTTGGCACAACTCTGGAGGGACAGTAAACAGTGCTTTCTGCACTAACTGTGCAGGGTTATCGTGAGTATCCACTACTCTCCACTTAAGTGCAGACATTGCCTCAGCCGTGGGAGCGTCGGCGGCATCTTGTGAGTGGTTATGAGCAGCTACACTCACCAACAAATGCTGTCTACCCTGCAGGACCATAATAGCTTGTCCGTGGCAGTATTTAGATTTGTGGTACTAGCAGCATCAATAGTGGCAACGCAGAGTTTGTCACGTCCTTTCTGCGATGGGGCAACATGGCACACAGTTGCTGCAGCCTCTGCCATTCTGAAAAATGAACAGGGAGAAAGCTGGGTGTGGTAACTGGGTTATTAAATGTAGCCCGAATTGCAATCCTGCATCTGCGTGTAACACCAGGACACCTGGACATCAGCTGTTTTGGTGAGATGTAGTGAGGGGGAGCAGCACATTGACAGCTGGCGGTATGTTTGGTCCAATGTCTGGTGCCTGTGTCTTACAGCGAGTAGACGAGTGGGTTCTCCAACTAGGTGGGAGCAAGTTGGTCGGTTCCTGGTCCTCTGAGCTATGCCCTGCTACTATTCCCAGGGAGCCACACAATAACAGATAGTGGTATTTCTTGAGATGGAATATTGAACGTCGGTAACTTAATTAAATGGGAAATTGCACACGGTATTATTTAAAGTGGGATTTTTGAGCGTGGGATTTAGTACCTAACCCGGTAGAGGCATTCCTTCCTCAGGGGAGGGTGGACAGCCTGGTACAGCTGGCCAGCTCCTTCCAGCTGCATATTCCCAGACCAGTAATGCACTTTCTCCAGCTGTTAGGACATATGGCTGTGTCAGCAGCAACAGTGCCAGGTTCCAGGTTCCAGATGAGAGACATCCAGTTCCATCTCAGGTCTCACTGGTCACAGAAAAGAGATTTACTGTCAAAAATGGTGCCAGTCACAGGAACCCTTCTTCAAGCACTCCAGTGGTGGCAGAAAAAGGACAACCTCAGAGAAGGTGTGCCTTTCCTTCAGCAGCCACCATCAGCAGTGCTAACAATGGATGACTCCTTCCTAGGATGGGGTGCCCACCTGAGGAGCACACCGCACACGGTACTTGGCTTCAGCAGTAGTCTTTGCTTCACATAAACCTGCTGGAACTCAGGGAAGTTTACTAAGGCATTCAGTCCTTTGCCTCAATGCTGCAGGGCAAGGTGGTTCAAGTCAGAACAGACAACACAGCCACAATGTACTACATCAACAAGCAAGGGGGCACACGGTCATTCCCCCTGTGCACAGAGGCCATGAAAGTATGGAATTTGGCCTACTCCCTGAGGATCTCCCTCTCAGCAGTTCATCTCCCAGGTAAGGACAGTGTCCTCGCAGATGCTCTCAGCAGGATCAATCAGAATCACCATGAGAGGTTACTAAATAGGCAGATCCTGCAAACTGTGTTCAGAAGGTAGGGCACCCCAGAGGTGGACCACTTCGTAGCCCCAGACAACCACCAGCTGCCACAATTCTGCTACAGACCTCCTGCAGTGGGCACAGTGCCTCTGGATGTACTGCTGTTGGATTGGACAGGGAAGTTTCCATTTCCCCTGTTACTCAGAGTACTGAACAAGCCCAGGGTTCAGCCAGCAACAATGATGCTCGTTGTTTCAGACTGGGCCAGGCAGCCCTGATATTCACTGCTCCTGACCCTGTCAGTATCCAGACCAATCTCTCTCTCTATCTCTCTCTCCAAGAGGCACAGCCTACTGACCTCCTCACAGGGCAAGATCCTTTACCCCATCTCCAGTCCCTCAAGCTCAAGGTGTGATTCTTGAGGACTTAGTATGCTGACCTACACCTCTCTGAAGGAGTTCTAGAGGTCCTCAGAGTTTCTAGAAAACCCTCTACTAGGAAAACTTATGTCTCTAATTGGAAGATGTTTTCTATTTGGTGACAGAAAAAAACATATAGACTGTAGCCAGGCTAGCTTGCCAGTCATTTTGGATTTATCTGGCACACCTTCATTCCCTCGGCCTTAGGCCATCTACCCTTAAGGTGCACCTGGCAGCTGTCTCTTCTTACCTCTCAGTGGGTAAGGGTTCATCCCTGGCTGTGAACCAGGTATTCAGAAAGTTCTTCAAAGGTCTGTTACACTTGCATCCCCCACACAGGGAGACAACTCCTGCATGGGACCTCAGTATATGCATCGGTTAGCTAATGCAGCCACCCTTTGAGCCCATGTCTTCAGCAGAACTTAAATATGTGACATGGAAAACAATGTTCTTGACAGCTTTCACCTCAGCCAGGAGAATCAGTGAGCTCCAGGCCTTTTCCACAGAACCAAATTACATTTCATTCCATAGGGACAAGGTAGTCCTCAGGACTAATGGGAAGTTTCTCCCCATGGTGGTGTTGGATTTTCACCTGAATCAGTCCATAATTTTTTCACTGACCATTCCAGTTCAGGAGAACTTCAGCTGCATAGCCTAGATGTCAAGAGGGCTATCAGCTATTACTTGGATCACAATAAGAATCATAGGCAGGATAGTACTCAGCTCTTCCTAATTTATGGAGAGGTGGGCAAGGGCAAATCTGCCTCAAAGAGGACCATTGCATGCTGGATAATTGCCTGTATTCAATTCTGCTCTGCTACAGCAAAGTAGGCAAAGAACCCCCGTGGGCCTTAGGGCCCACTCTACAAGGGGTAGAGCTGCTTCTATAGCAGCTGCAAGAGATATTCCTTTGTTGGAAATTTGTAAAGCAGCTACCTGGAAAACAATTCACACATTTAGCAAACACTGTAGCCTGGATACCCAGGCCAGAAGTAATGCCAGTTTTGGCACAGCAGTACGGCAGACCCTGTTTCCTAAATAGGTTTTCTGTCCTCCTCCAAATGTACTGCTTGGGTGGTCTGCGTATGTCAGAATACAGTAAGATTTCCTCGGGTTATAAGAATAAACTACTTACCACAGTAATCTTGTTTCTTCCAAGGGACTCTTACTGTATTCTCAGCTCCCTCCCTACTGCCCCTACTAAAACCTCTGGGCACTGCACTACAGCTGTCCTTGCTGTTTGAAACTTCTGAGTTGTTTCTTGTTGGGGCATCTATGACTTGAGTCTTAGTGATGTCCACACTCTTAAATGTAAGGGCGTTATTTGTTTTTGGGGGGGGTGCTAGTTATTTTTTAAGATAGTTTAGATGGTTCTTATGCATGCTCCATAAGAATCTAATGGTTGCAGGATGTATTCCAGGGACAGTGCTTTGAAAACGGAGCTCGAGCCTAGCATTCCATCATTTGCATAGGATCTATTAACCATTTCGGCTCTGGGGCAGTCCTATGGTGAGACCATCAGATTACAGTTAGATTCCCTTGGAAGAAACAAGATTACTATGGTAAGTAATTTTTCCTTTCTGTACGACATGGTGGCAGACACCCACAAATACCCCCATGCGAAATGAAGTTCATCAACTCATGAACTTTGCTGAACATTCATGAATGGTTTGCAGACACATATCAAAGTTCACCGACTGTTCTGCAATGTAGTTCATGAACTGTTCATCAGCACAAAGCTCATGAAGTTGCCGAACCTTTAAAGGACCATGATGAACTGAGCCGAAAATCAATTTGCATAACTAATCTGCATATCAGAATGTACTGTTTCCACTTTTAAAGTTGTTAAGCACCACAAAATCAGAATTTTTTTTTTCAGTTTAGGAGTGGAAAATATATGGTCTACCAGGCAATTAACTATTTGAGCAATCAAAAGGAGTAACATGCAAGTTTACCACATTATAAAAGTGTCAGAATCTGCTGATATAAATTTTGCCTGGTGGTGCCGTGTATCAGCAGGCTACTACCCCTGCCTTTTAGGCCTGAAAGAAGGTTGAGGGGCCTGGGTTTCATTCTGGTGTAACAGGGGGCTCTTTCCCAAGGATATAACAATAAACAGTGCGGTGCCTGCACCCAGAGTAAAAATTATAAGTGTGTCTGATTTTTAGCAGTACAACCCCCTGGGATGCTGTACCTACCCACTTCTCAATCTAGTCACCCCACACATGCGTTACCATAACCCAAACCTCATTTTCAGTACTTTGGAATTATTGATTTATGCTAATAATATGCTCACATGGGGTACAAATAATATATTCATGTGTCAAAATTTGTAAAAATGGGTACCAACATTTTTTTTCACATACAAGAGGGTTAGGAAAGGTAACAGGAGGCAGAGGTTAAGCAACATGTTCATTTTGCATTGGCATTTAGTAATCAGCATCAAATGGTGTACCAGCGAAACATCGAAAAAACCTACAGTGACAACTTTGAGATTGTCACTGTAATGGTCCCGCTGTACTAGTTTCACAGTTGTTTCACCCCCTTTCTAATTATTACAAAATTAGGGGTACCGGTCCCCAGTCTAGACAAGAACCCCACTATTCTGTTCCTGGGTACCCAGTACTAAATTGTTGTAGGCCTGTACATGGCAGCTGGTTGGCTGGCATTCGCGCACTTTTAAACAAATCAGATTCAGACCCCTTTTCAGGGGCAAGTAGCTGATCTCTGAAACTTGAACTTTCCACTGAGAACAGTCAAACTCATGACTTTGATGACCACCACGATTTGCATTTGAAACTTGCAACAACTGGTGGCAGCTGTTTTAGCTTTTGAAACTTGACAACCATTTATAGATACTATTTACAGTATCACAGGTGCAGGACAATCCCTGCTTTTACTCACGGTTCTGCAGACAGTCTCTGGTGGCATTCGGACTGTAGCTCTGGGGTGCTTTAACTTAATAGAACTTGGATACTAGGAAAACTGAGATGAGCGGAAGGCTCTTGCAGCTTTAGTAGGCTAGAACCTCTTTTAGCTCCTCTAGCAGTTGAAACTCTGGTTAGGCTAAAGTCACAGTCTAGAACACAGACCAGCACAGGGACCTGGGCCGGCATGCCTCAGACACCCACGTTTAGGCATGACCCCTCAGGGGGAGGCACAATGGCAGTGTCTAGCTGGTGACGCTCCCAGGCTGATTCCCAACACTAATCTTGATAGAAGACTCTTCTCTTTCATAGAAACATAGAAATTGATGGCAGATAAGGACCGCAAGGCCCATCCAGTCTGCCCATTTCTTTTTCTACCTTATAAATGTGCCATTGGCCTTTGCTCTGTCAATGGTCTATCTGTTCATACTCATCTGTATTGCTTCCTTATGCATATCCCATGCCTGTTTGAAGCCCTGCACTGTATTCATATCCACCACTTCCTGAGGTAGGCCATTCCATGCATCCACCACCCTTTCTGTGAAAAAGAATGTCCTCACATTACTCCTTAATCTGCCTCCCTCTAATATCATGCTGTGTCCTCTTGCCCTGCTATTTTTCTTATATTGAAACATGTTAGACTCTTTCACCTTGTTTATGCCCTTAAGGTGTTTGAATGTTTCGATTGTATCACCTCTCTCCCTCCTTTGCCCTAGCGTATACATATTGAGCTCCGTTAATCTGTCCTCATATGTTTTCTGATGCAGTCCCTGCACCATTTTAGTTGCCCTTCTCTGGACTACCTCAGTTTGGTTAATGTCCTTGTGAAGGTGTGGCCTCCAGTACTGCATGCAGTACTCCAGATGGGGCCTAACCAGTGTCTTGTGAAGAGGGATTATTACCTCCCTCTTCCGACTTGTGATACCCCTACTAATACACACTAACATTCCCCTAGCCTTACCTACTGCTTTAGAGGTCTGCTTGGATGATTTCAGGTCATCAGTGATGATGATGCCCAAGTGTCTTTCTTCCCTTGTGGCTGCCAGCAACTCCCCTCCCAGTCTATAGGTGGCTTCAGGGTTTCTCTTCCCTACGTGCATGATCTTGAACTTCTTTGCATTAAGCCCCAGTTGCCACTCTTCTGACCATTTTGCTAGTTTATCCAGATCTCTTCTCATTCTGCTCAACCCATCTGGATCATCTACTCTGTTGCAGATCTTGGTGTCATCTGAAAACAGACAAACCTTACCCTCCAGTCCATCTGTAGTGTCACTGATGAAGATATTGAAGAGGACGGGCCCCAGGACTGATCCCTGAGGTTCGCCACTTGTGACTTGTATCTCTTCTGACTGTATACCGTTTACCACCACTCTCTGTTTTCTGCCTGCCAATCAGTTTGCCACCCAGTTGACCAACTTCTGACCCACCCCGAGCCTACTCAGCTTATTAATCAATCTTCTATGTGAAACAGTATCGAAAGCTTTGCTGAAGTCAAGGCAGGCAACATCAACTGCTCCCCCTTGGTCCACCACTCTGGTTACCCAGTCAAAGAAATCTATGAGAGGACTTTCTTCCTCTTTCTGAAAGGTTAGACACATGTGGATATTATTAGTATCTTCAACCACACTTCCAGCATAGCAGCCATGATCCTTTCACATCAGGACAAAGTCTCTGAACTTTTTATTGAAGACACCAGTCTCAGTGAGGCTCGACAGATATGATGGGTTCCTCCATGGACCCTGAACATTGCACTAAAAATGCATACCTTTACTCCAAAGGTCCCATAAAACTGGACACCACTTACCTCCCCATGCAGGTGCTCACAAACAGAAGAGGTTCTCTTCTCACTTATGAAGATCACACTGGCAATATTGGCGAGCCCCATGCCCCTGGGGACTCCCATACAATTTTCTGCAAACCAGAACCATCCATGGCCATTCCTTTAGACAAATGTTCACTCCTCTCTGAGATGCTGAGTCAAATGCAGGGAAACAGACAGACTTTAGTTTGTACTGAAATTAGTGGCTACTTTGCCCCCCAAGAAGATCTCCATCTTACTTCAAATCCACAGATGACTTTCTCACTCTGAAAACTTCTAGGCAGATCCCTCACTGCTGAAGTGTAGCTTCCTTACCGTCCTCTCATCCTGAAGTCACAGATCATCACAGCGCTCTCTCACCACTGAGGTTGTAGATACTTGCAGCTCTCTCAGGACTGAATGTTGCAGAGCCTTGAAACTCTCTCACAACTGGATGTTGCAAAATCCTTACAGCAGAAGTTGCAAACAGGATTCCTTGAACACAGTTCCTCCAAAATGTGGAAAGGCAAACTGAAGGCCCTGGGGGAAAGGTAGCTGGCAACCCCCCAGGCAGGCCCTTCCCAAGCCTTGCAGCCACATCTTTCTGCAAAGGGGCTAGAGCCCCCCTCCCTGTGGAGGGACTCCCGCTGA
The DNA here is from genome assembly GCA_016271365.2 of Neoceratodus forsteri. Classification (NCBI taxonomy): domain Eukaryota; kingdom Metazoa; phylum Chordata; order Ceratodontiformes; family Ceratodontidae; genus Neoceratodus; species Neoceratodus forsteri. The sequence goes on from CM057450.1 coordinate 1,597,190,702, forward strand.
ACTGAGCTGAGAACCAAAATGTCTCTTGGGTTTTGGGAGCTCAAGGCAACTCCTAATTAGCTGAAACAAGTGTCTCCTTGAAAAATTAATATTCATTAAGTTCCTTCGATGCCTGAGTGGTTCCTCAAATGGGTGCCAAGATTTTCCCCTGCTTTTTCCCCCATAAATCCTTTTTACTGTCCCACAAGTATTTGGAAACAATCCTGGCTTTCTGAGTGGCTAAAACTGGGGTCAAAGGCTGCAAAAAATGGCTGCCACACAAACAGTTTCTATGCAGTCCATCCATGTCCCAACTTTAAAACTCTGGGGTAGCCAAAAGGAACACTGTCAGTTTTATTTGCCCCCATAGATATGCAGCAGTCCCCCTGCCCTTTCACACAATTGCAGAGTGTAGAATTTTATTTTGCTCCCAGGCCTGTCGCTGCTGCCAAAATACACTGTTCCCAGACAGCAGGCAGGCTCACTCATCAGTATTTAGAGTGCCTCATTAATATTCATGAGGCTTCCATTATTCTTTAGCGCTCATTGGTGCTTTTTAATAAAACGCTTTTGCGGCTTCTGGTACACCTCCTCTGTGTCTCCTGTCTCTGATCAGCTGAATTTGGGGACTGAGACCACTGAAGAGGCATCCATTTAACCGCAATCATGGTAGGAAAATGTACATGCGCTACTGTGCATGCTCAGGTGGCTAACACGCACAGAGGTGCAGCTACAGAGCGGCGGCTCCGTGCCTTTGCTCCTCCAGTCTCATTTCCATCTGTAAAACATGCAGGGGCCAGATGGAGGCTTTAGAGGCATAAAGTGCTCAGGCCAGGTGGAGCGGGATATAAAGGGGGAATGGAGCAACGGAAGGCAAAACAGGTAAATCCCCACAGAGGGGTTACATAAATGGCAATTGGGCCTTTCTATTTTTAAAGGAAAGTGAGCAGATAAGAACTGCTTGGACCATCCAGTCTGCCCATTCTTTCCTACCTACATTATCACTGCATACCCTACTTGACCTTCAGCTCTTTCTCTCTCCCACTTTCCTTTCTACTATGATTCCCTTGTGCTTGCCCCATATAATATTTCACTTTAGTTGCTTCTTACCAGATTGCTGGTTTTAGGAATGACTGGACACCATAAGTAACTTCTAACAGCTCTGAGGTTTATTCAACAAACATACATTAGCTAGATCAGCAGGCCTCAGCAGAACTACTACTACAATCTGCTTGTGCACTTTCTAAAAACCCAGTCTCCACCCAAGACATATCATTAGCCCAGAACTGCAGGGGGATGTGGACTAAACCATCCTACACTGTTACTAGGGTAAGTTACCATATACTACACCCAATGCATTCTTTTTCTTTTATATTTCATTTTAATTCAGAGAGAAATCAATTTTCATACAATTAATATAACTAGGAGCATCACCTCTCGAAATGAATTCCAAAGCTATAAGGAAAAAACGAAAAGTAATTTTTTTTTTTTTTGGGGGGTGGAATCAGTATTTTATACTTATAAATATTTTAAAGCAATATGATCTTTGTCCAACTCCTGCAAACTCCAAGCTTTAAACCATCCCATTTAAAGAAAACAAACAAAAAAGGTTATAATTTTAAGGCAAAAAGTCTCTCTTCATAGAAAGTTTAGTTCCAATGGAGTATGCTTCTGGCTGACATTAATTTAAATGAATTAACCCTCTCCTTCAGACATTGGGATGTATTGTGTATTATTCATTAAGTCTTCATCTTCCTGATCTGATTCAAACTCTGTAGACAGGGCAATGTTCTTTTCATAAAATTCTCGTGTCTCATCTTCGTCCACAAAGAAATAGTCTTTGTTCTGAAAGGTATCTTTCAGCTTGGCTGGAGCTGCATTTACTCCTGCTTGTGAGAACTCTTTTCTAAGTGTTAGAAAGCGCTTTCTGTAATGCTGTGTGGCAAGGCAGAAATCAGGATACAGATGAAGTTTTGTTCCCTCATAAATAACTCCCTTTTTAGCTCTTATTAATTGTAGAAGTCTATTTCTTTGCAAAATAGTAGGGAAGTTGCAGATCACATGCCTTGCCCGTACTTCAGCTGAAGCTGTAGCTTGTTGCTTAGGCTGTGGCCAAAAGACTGACTCCAAATGGACCGGTTGTTCTGGAGAGAGAGAGTCATTGACAGAATTCTTTCGATTTCATCTTTAAGCTCTGAATCAAGTATTGTAGCAGGAAGCCCAATCAGACACAAGTTTCTCAAAAGCAATATGTTCTCAATTTTTTTCAAGTTTCCCCATTGTATGTATCTACTCATGCAGAGCGGCGTTCACTGCCCCTTCTATGGTTAAAACTCTTGCTGAGAGCTTATCAGTGTTCTTCTCTGTAGTAGTAAACCATTCCTCGATGTTGGCAATCTTCATTTCAATACACTTGTAACGCGAAACAATGTCGGAGAGTGAAGTCTTTATTTCTCCAAGAGTTTCTTTATTATCAGCCTGAAACTCCATTAAAGAGGATTGCAATGTGGCTAAAGTTAGCTTCTGAGGAGCTTTTAGGTTTGCATCCATGTCAGGGCACATTGAGGCTGGAGAAGCTATTTCTCCCAGTAGAAGCAGCATGCCTGCTTCTCCACGCTGTGGAGCTTGCTTCCTGGCTCCCATTTTTGGGGAAAAGAATTGTTTCAATAAGCTCTGAGCTTAACTCTGCACCTTCTTTTGGTTTCAAGTTTCTAGACATATTTTACTGCAGTTAAGAAAGGGGCAAATCAAGCAATGACACAGCGGAGCTCTGTAGAGGTAGACACAGCCATATTGCCCTCATTAGCACCCCCGATGCCTGTCCCATGCATTCTTGAACCACACCACTGTTTTCACACCCACCTCCACTGGAAGGCTGTTCCACAAATCCACCATTCTTTCTGTAAAGATGTACTTCCTCACATCTCTCCAGAATTTACCCCCCTTGAGCTACATAGCATGTCTTTTTGAGTGCATTTTCTTCTGAAAAATACTTCCCTCTTGTACCTTATTTACCCTCATGAGGTATTTAAAGGTCTTTATCATACCCGCCTCGTTTCTCTCTTCCAAGGTGTACATATTGAGGTCCTTTAGTCTCTCCTTGTAGTGGTTTTGATGCAGACACTACACCTTTTTAGTTGCCCTCCTCTGGACCACCTCCAATCTGTCTGTGTCCTTCCAGAGATGTGGTCTCCAGAATTGGACACAGAACTCTAGGAGCGGTCTTACCATTGACCTATAAAGAGGCAGCACCATCATCCCTGAGTTCCTTCAATACCCTTGGATGTATGCTGTCTGACTCCATTGCTTTGTCCACCTTCAGATTAGCAAGTCTCTTCAGGGCTCTTTCTTTTAAAAAAGGACTAGTGTCTACCTCCCTTCCTCCAAAGCTTCTGTTATTTTTTGTGGTTCCTCCCTTCTCCTTCCTCTGTAAACACTGCACAACAGTATTTGTTCAGGAAGTTTGCCTTTTCCTGGTCCCCCTCTGCACAGTACTCCCTTCACTTTTTAACCTTACAATCCCACCTGTGGTCTTCCTCCTTTTACTTACATACCAAAAAAAGTCTTGTCCCCTTTTGTTACCTCCTAGGCTATTTTCTCTTCAGTTGACACCTTTGTGCTCCTTACTGTTTCCTCATTTCCCTCAGTTTTCCCTGCTACACCTCCTTCTCCTTCTGCAACTCCTTATAACTTCTGAATGTTACCCTTTTACCCTTTATCTTTTCAGACACCTCTTTTGAGATCCACAGCAGTCTCTTTTTCCTCTTGCTTTTGATCACTTGTGCGATGCAGAGGTTTGTTGCCTTTACTATGCTCCCTTTTATCTTCACCCACTGTTCCTCCACCCCACTTGGGCCATCCTCCACCCTTGCCAGGTCCTCCCTAAGGCATTTACTCATCTTTATAAAATCTGCCCTCCTGAAGTCCAGGACCCTACCCCTTGTGTGGTTTGATATGCAGTTGACCTTATAGTGAACCACACTGTACAGTGATCACTGGTCCCCAGGTGGCCTCCCACCTTGACGTCTGCAACACTGTCCCTGTTAGTGAGTACTAGGTCCAGTGTTGCCCCATCATGAGTGGGTTCACTGACTAGTTGCTTGAGGAGTGCCTCCTGCAGAGAATCCAGGATGTCCCTGCTTCTAGCTGAAGCCACTGCTGGGAGGCTCCGGTCTACAACCAGCAGGCTGAAGTTCCACACCAGCAGCACTTCCCCCTTTTCTGCTATCTTGGCAGTGGATTCCATCAGCACCTTATCTAATTCCTTCCCTTGTATTGGAGGTCTGTAGATCGCTCCATTGTAAATAGTGGCTCCATTCACTATCTCCAGGATGACCCACAGTACTTCTGCTTCCTCCTGTATTCCCTGTATCTCCATTGCTTTTATGCTTTTCCTGACATAAAGTACCACACCACCTCCTTTCCTTCCCACCTGGCCCTTCCTGAACAGAGTATAGCCTGGTATGGCCATGTCCCAGTCATGGTTTTCAGTGCACTATGACTTGATAAAGGCCACAATATCCAGGCTGGCCTCTGCCATGATGACCTTTAGATCCAGAATCCTATTTCCTAGACTTCTAGCATTTACACACATCCTTCCAGATTTTGTTTCCACTCTGCTTGTTATATCCCTTTTTTCCTTTTTACCCTCTCTCCTTCCAACTCTCCTGTTAATGCTCCTGTTCCCTTCCCCCTTTGTCTCTGCCACACTGCTTCCTTTATTAATATGCACCCTGGGGAATTCCTCACACCTCAGGTTCTCCTTATTCTCTACTTCAGACTTGGGGGGGTTCTGTCTCCCTGATTCCTTCTGCCATCCCCCTCAGCAAGTTTAAATGTTTGTTGAAGTAACATTTAAACCATTCACTGAGGACTGCAGTTCCCCTCCCGGATGGATGCAGGCCATCACCCCTGTATAGGCCGTTATCTTCCCGGGTGGATCCACAGTGCACAATGTAGCTGAACCCCTCTTCTATCCACAGCCATGAGTTGAAGCTCCTGGTGTGGATAATGCTCTCCTCCTGCCAGCCGTAGACAGGCAGCATCTGAAACCATAAAATGAGTAGGGAAAGTCATGTTTCCTGATTGGTGGAGATGGTTCCAAAGCAGCGCAGTTTAGGAATAGTTACCATACTACTAAACTTACCTTCATTTCCTTTTTCAGTAGACTCATTTTATAAGAGCAATAAGTCACTTCAGGGTGTGTGTTACTATTCCGGAACTGCACTTTCAGTTGGCTTAAGGCACTTGGCGTAAGTGTCTTGTGCCTCACAATGCACCTGGGAATGTGTTTCAGGAATAGTAACCCATGCTCTGTCATGTCTTATTGCTTACATGTAGTATTATAAAATGGGTAGGCAAAATCCTGTATTTTGATTGGCTGCTAGCCGTGCATTAGAAGTGTCTTATGCATGGCTAGCAACACGTTTAGGTAACCACAGCAGCCACAGTTTTTAAAATTAGGTATTATGAAGCCTAATGGAATGTTCATTTTTAAATCCCTGCCATTTTTTTCATAGCTAACCCAGAGTTTGCTCAGACACTTTAAACTTCATACTCATAAAAAGAGCCTTTTTTTTAAATATTTGTTTAATCGCACCCTCCATGCCATCAGTATGCGGCACTTCACATGACTGGGCAATTTTTGCTTGTATTTTTCCATCCTTTCCACATCTGTCTGTCCCCCAACCCTGCCTGCTGGCTGATCACTCCCTTGCTTACATGCCCCTGCCCCCTGACCAATCTCTTCCTCGCTCACATGCCCCTTCCCACTGCTGATTGATTCCTCACTCATTTTTACACTTTTGTGTAAATATGTAAAATACTTAACTGAAGTCCCAGACAGCCATTGCTGTCTCATCAGTATAGATTTCTTGTTCCTGGTGCTTACTCTTGCTCTCCCGGTTCTGCCTGACACAGTTACCAGTACACTATCACCGGCTGTGTCTCTCTGAGGCTTTCCTTCTGCCCGTCTGCTCTCTCTCTCTCTCTCTCTCTTGGGGTACAGCCATTGAATACCATGATGGCACCTTCCCACTTCCCCAATAAATTTCACTGACCTGGTCCCACTTGCACACTCGCTCCTTTTGATGAATGAGCCTCTTGCCAGTACTTTTGGCTCATCAGGCTTCCGATCCTGCTAGTGTTCTCTGATCTCCTCAAACTCGAGGGTGGGGGAACCACAGTTGCTCCAAAAGTCAGCCAGTAGTGCCATGCAGCTTGAAGTATGTGTATGGGGGTGGGGGGTGGGAGTCATGACAACTAATAAATTAAATTAAACTATTAAAATTAAAAAACAAAACTACCATGGGGAGAGCCATGGCAACCACTTTGGTGCTATGGAAGCACACTACAGCTACAGTAGCCATAGTAGGACAAAATTCCCAAGGGAAAACAAAAATGCTGCACTTTATTGTAGGTGGAGGCACTATTTTATAACAGAATACATTATAGATTTTAATTTTTTTCCATATAAACATAACATTTTTCTGTTTTGCATGTATGTAAATTACAGAGGCCCATTTTATAAGCACAATAAGACACTCCGGGGGTTTGCATTAAACATTTCTAATGCACACCCAGGGTCTGAAAACACTTGGTCCGCAGCCTCGTGCCTCACTACGCCCCTGGCCATGCATTACAAATGTCTAATGTGCATGTAGCCCCTGGACGGCGCCACCCCCAATGTTACACCCTTGCCTACTACCCTGGACATAGGTTAAGGAGCTTGGGTTCGATATCTGCTAACCATTTCTGAATACTTTTGTGCAGTGCCTCCACTCAGGGTGCTTTACATAAGTGAGATGGTGCTGGGCGTAGCCCCCTGAGCTGCTACACCACCCACAATGACCAGTTACCTTCCCCAGACATGCCCCAATACACAGCTCCCCACATTTCAACATTTTGAATTAAAGACTCTCTCTAATAATATGCTCACACCAGACTTTTAAACAATAAATAACAAGATATTTATTTTGGGGTAGTATAGGAGCTAGGAAGGGGAAACAGGAGGAGTAGAGGTTATCTTAGCGTAGCTACAAAATTTACAGAGATTATTTGGATTTTGCTGGTGAACCCTCCAGCTGGGTGGTTACATATTAACAGGCAGACATAAATCCCATTTTACCATTCGACTTAAGTCATCCAGCTCCATGGCTATCTAGCTGTGGACAAATCAGATGTTAAACATAATTATCATTAATACCCACACTGGTACCAGTCCCAGATACAGCAGAAACCCCGCAATCTCATACCATACTGGTTAAACAGATATCACAGTCTAAGATGTTGCAGGCCTGACGGAGTTGAAGCTGGTCGAGGTGGCCGGCTATTAATTTGAGGGTGGGGGCAACTTGGAGACGGATCCTTACCGAGTTACAGACTACTATTTACAACCACAGCAGGGATTGCCCTGCACTTTAGCAGACATGGCAGGGATTGCCCTGCACTTGCAGACAAATCAGGGATTACTCTGCACTCGCAGACTTTAGAACATTCCAGGACCAGCTATGTGGATCTTGCATCCAGAACATTCAGCACATTATTTGAAAGTCCCATCCAAAGCTATGAGGGTGATACTTTTGTCAAGCATCCTATATGCAATTTAAACATGGTCAGATACAGTACTTTATATACCAAAAGGCATCCATCCAGAGTAAGTTGGCAATGACACTTTCATCAAGCATCCCATACTTTAGTCACAGGCAGTCACATCCAGTACATTCTATGTACCAAAAACATCATTCACAAGCAGAGTGTTATCCCGCATGTCTAGACATTGAACACTTATCCCAAGCACTCTTAGGCAAAATTCTGTTCAGACACAGGTACCTTCTCCTCAGGGTAACTTAGACATTAATATGCTCTAGGGCCTCCTGTCCCATGAAGTGGCAAACACGTCTTGGAAGTCAGCTACACGATGGCAGGACTCTAACCCATAGCTACACAACTTGCAACACATTTACATGATTCACTATCCCAGCATCTTGCTGCACCTGCAACTTAGCCATTTGGGCCACAGACAAGATGCATCCATTACTTGAACTAAGCAGTCTCTTATGGGGTTAGTAGCCCAGAGTGATAACTTCCATAATTCACACTTAACAGCACACATTTCTTAATGGGGCATGGAGCCCCCAGGACTACTTGCTTAGCTTCTCCCTTGCACCGGGGATACAAGGGTACTCACTCAGGTCCTCCACAGGTCTTTTCCGCAATCGAAGGCATCCTGAAGACTTCTTCAGCTCTCTCACTGCTGAGGTACTTGGTCAGTGCTCTCACCGCTGCATGATGTCCTCTGATCTGGTCTGGTCAGCGCTCTCGCCGCTGCTGGACATCTGCTCTTCGGTCCACATCTTTCCCCGATGTAGGAGGGAGGCTAGCCTCTGGAGGACAGTACTGGCAACCTCCAGACTAGCTGTTGCAGTAAGCACAATTACTGTAACTGGTAAACTTTTACTTAAGAAAATAATAAATGCACCCTGAAGACTGAAGGGGCTTGAATCAAGTGGCCCAGACCTGGTGGCATGGCTGGAGCCTGAGCCCCCACCCCTGTGGGGGCTCTCAGCAGGCTGGAGCCTGCTCCGACTCTTTCTCTCTGAATCTCTCAAAATCTCCAGACAAACTGGCAACATTATCTCTTTATAGAGCTCCTAGCTCGACTCCTGATTGGTAGCAGGGATGGGGTGACATGTCACCAAGTTGCTGAGGTACCTGTCAATCAGAACACTAGAGGGACAATTGGGTTGTAGAATTGGTGCCTAAAACAATGTCCCTGTAAGTCCCCATAAGCACTCGGGTGCTTACCCATGAGGTGCAGTGAATGTCCCACAAGCCCTGGCTTTCTACTGCTGCAATTCCAATTGGCTGTACTGCTGGCAATGGCTGCTTAACCCACTGTCCCTTATAGCAGATTAGATACAGTCCTGAACAATGTCCTGGTGCAGCCAGAAAGAAGTAATTATTTGCCCCACAGTTCTGTAGCTTAAAGGCTATACTTGCAGTCGCTGCACAGATAAAAAATGTGGCTTCTTTACTTTTTTCTGTCACTACTGCACTTATGCAAGCTCCCCTTGCAGCAGCTGACAGGCTGACACATAGAGTCCCACAATACTGGAATTGCCAGGGGAAACAGTATCAATTTTAACTTTAAACACTTTTCCCCAAATGTACAGTGCATTCCCAACAAGCAGCAGCAGTTCCATTATTTAAAACATTTCAATTCTTTACTTTTTGTCTGGAGCTGAACATAGCTACCCTGGAGGTAGCCAGACACACTGTTATGCATTATTCAGATGTCCAGGGCCCCTCCCAGGCATACTTAAATAAGCCCCGGTCAAACTCTTTTAATTTTCATCTGAGCAGTCCACCAGCAATCTGTCCATGGTCACTGGGTCCCAGTTAGGTGGAAGGGATCCCGGGACTCATGGCACAGTCCTCGAGGCGACCACAAAACAAGCAGCTCCACATTAAAGGCATTTTTTGCCTTGGTCATCCTATGCTGCCCTGGAGGCAGCACTTTTGCAGCAGGAGATTGCGGTCAGCATTTTAAGCCCAGAGGGGCTGGATTTTCATTTGACTGCAAGCTGGGGCACACACGAGGGCAAACAGGACCTAGGAAGTCAGAGAAATTAGAAGCCAAGTCGGGAGAAGCCCAAGAGATGAATGGAGAAGGACAGAACAAAATGGGCTAAGGTAAGCCCAGGCTGGCATTTCTAGGAACCCCCATTTGCAAGGGGGTTACACACACATCCTCTTGACACTGTCTTGCACTGGCTCAGACAAATGAAAGGATTATGGTGCCTGCCTACTTGCAAAAAAGGTCTCACTAAACTTACTTCCTCAAGGAGTTCTGAGTTTTCTGTTACCACCTATACATGTCAGGCACACCAGGAGCTTGACTACACAAGTATTACATGTGCCCAGGTGCTGCACAACCATGGCCCAGTGATCCTTTACCCACCGGGCCCCTCTGTGGACAAATGGTCTACCACCCGACATAGACAGGGCCATAACCCTTGGTTCCTTTAAGCGCAAACTCTGTCAGCACCTCACCAAAAGTAGTACCTGTAGGTGCCCTTGCTAGTCTGCACCTACAGCTTTAGTCTGCCTCAGCACTTCCAGCTCTTGACCTGCCAAGTTAAGTCTTTGCCCAAGCACTTGCCTCCCACCCCTTTTGCCATAGCACTTGCCTCCCACCCTCTACCCCTTGGCTCTTTTCTTTCCCTTTGCCCTTCCTATCCCAGCTCCCACTGCCCCTTCCTACCTCACCCTAACAGCCTGCCTCTGCCTCTCTCTTCCGCAGGACACTGGCATGCCATGTACTATGCCTTAGCACAATTTGTGTAACTGTTTGTCACTGCAACCCATGTACTGTTGAATTTTTTTGTAGTCTGTATGTATAATTACTGTAACTTTATTGTGTCTTATTGTGTTAATGCATCTGATGTGGAACTCTCAACAAGCATCCACTCACAGGTGTCGTCCAAGATTTCAATAAATAAAAAAAAATGTAAAAAAAAATTATGGTGAGTCTCAGGAGCACAGAACATTATAGAGGAAAAGGAGAGCCTGTCCTGTCTGGACTTTATAAGTTAAAGTCAATTCTTTGAAGCTGACACTCCATAATGGAGGCAGCCAGAGTAGTTACTGAAGCACAGACACAATACCCACCCTGTGGCTCCAGCATTATGCTGCCATGCTGTGAAACAGCCCATCGGCCTCAGGCTGGTAGATCCATGATAGTGCTGTGGGATCACTGAGCTCAGGCTCTTGTAGGGGGTAAACAGCTATCCAGTGACAGTGCAGGGCCCCTGTGGTTGTAGGGTGGGCTTAATGCAGTGGGTGACCAGACAATATCTGTTCTTCTTCTTCTCACAGCTGACACATAGTGGGTGAAATGCGTAACTGAATTAGGGAGATGAGAGGGAGAAAGATGGGTAAAAATGCTGCCAGATTTTTAATGCTGGTTGGCACCCCGCTACAAATCCAAGTTCCTGATTCCACTTCATGCCTCCCATCTAATGCCAGCATCCTACAGGCTAATGTTTCTCTGGCCAGTTTCCTACCTGCCTGGTTGGGCCTGCCAGAGGGGGCAGGTTCGGGGGCTTAGCATGCAGCTAGGGATTTGTAATTGGCAAGCATTGGTGATAGACATGAACAGCAGGGACAGGAGTGGCCTGACTGAGCTGGGTAGCCAGTGACTCTGACTGGCAGGAAAAAACATAAAAAAAATACTTTCACATATTGAAAAGGTAGCAATAAGCCAATCAGAACAGCAAAATGGTTGTGAGTTACTGTATTTAACTAAATATTGTAGAATCTATTCAAGGGTTTTAATAAGTACCCATTTTATTTAATATATAGACAAAACTTGCTTAGATAGTGTACAAGCTGTTTGTAAAAGGTGATGTTTTTATTGTTGTTTTACGCTGAATTTGTTCATGCAGAGTCCCACTAGATGGCACTGTGCAAATGGGATATAAACATGGGACACATTGAAATAGTCTGCTCTTCATTCTCAGCTTGCCTACAGTAGTAGGTTGCTAAAAGCATATCAACTAAGATTTCTCCCCAATTAACAGTCAAACTGTTACTAAAAACAAAATTATATTTCTGTTGGAAATAAATCATTTTGTTCAAGCTAATTAGTTCTGCTATGTTCCGAAACATTAGAGCAGTGTGAGGCCACATAGACCAAGGCAGTGTTGAAGTGGTTAAAGCAACTCTTCAAGAGAAGAAACTGGGTGGGGGGAATATGACTAACAACAACATTAAATGAGGTCAACAAAGTGGGACAGTAACTAGCAAACAAAATAAAAAAAAAAAACATGGCATCCACTAAGAGAAACTTCATAAGCAGATTGAGAGATAATGTTATGACCATGTGTAGATCATTGGCCATACTGCACTGTGAGTATAGTGCACAATTCTGGTCCCCGTGCAAAAAGGATATCAACAGGGACTGTGAGAAGCTACAGAGAAGTGAAACCAAGCTAGCTGAGGGCTTGGAAAGCATGGGTTATGAGGCTTGACTGGCAGAGCTGAGACTGTTCTCTATGGAACACAGGAGATTCAGGGATGACCTTATCACAGTTTTTAAATATCCAAAAGCAAGGCTAGCTCTGGCATTTTATTTTTTTCTCTTTTTATCTTCTCCAAAGCAAAATGTTTTGTGCCATATTATAGGTGGGACCTATTGTTAACTGTATTTAATAATTGTATTTATTTATTTAAATGTTTCACCATGAAGGCACACTAAGCGACAAGTCGCTCATCTCCCGGTGTGACCTGGGGGGAAGGGGTACAATAGGAATGAGACATTAAACATTCAAGTTACAAGATCAACATTAACATACAGTTGTAAGGCAGGTGTCACAAGCAGTGATTACAACAGTGTTGCGCATAATAGGTAGAAAAAGTGGACAATAATAAGTTCAGGTTAATAAGTAAACAAGTGCTTACGTGAAAGAAAAGGGGAAAAGGAGAGGGAAGGGTGAGGTGGGGGGGAAGAGTTGTGTTCATGTTACATTCAAGATACAAGATCAACATTAACATACAATTGTAAGGCAGGTGTTACAAACAGAGTTAAAACAGTGTTGTGCATAATATGTAGAAAGAGTGGACAATAATAAGTGCCGGGTTAACAAGTAAACAAGTGCTTTCGTGAAAGAAAAGGGGAAAAAGGAGAGGAAAAGGGTGAGGTGGGGGAGGGGGGAGAGTCATGTCCCTGGAGACCCCTTCAGGATACCAGAAACCCTGCAAGGAGACTGGGGGACCAGAGAGAAGGGGATAGGCAGTGTCCCAGAGAGCCCCCTTCAGGATGTGGAGAACCCTGCAAGTGGGCTATGGGGCTAGACAGAAAGAGGGATAAGGCTGTAGGGATTTAAAGAGGGAGAAGAAAGAGAAGAAGGAGGTATGACTTAAATGCTAGGAGGGGGAATAGGACCTAACCCAAGAGAGGACCCTTCAGGATGCCGGGTACCCTGTTAGGAGGTTGGAGAAGGTCAGTAGATAGGGATTAAGAGAGTGATAGGAGAGGGAGAGAGGGAGAATTGAACCCTTGAGGGGGAGAGAATTCACACCTTTGGAGGGGATGGGGCCCAGTCAATAGTCCATCAGGATGCATGGACTCATGGGGAGCATTCGGGGTCCCTTGCATTCTGTGAGAGATCAAGGGAGGCCAGTAAGGGGGAGCAATTTTGGGGAAGGGAGGAGAGCTAGAAATTTGGGGGGTGTAGGTGCACAGGGTAAAATGAAGGTGATTGTAGAGGGGTAGGGCTTAGCCGGGGCTTAGAGAAGGGAATTAGGGAGGGACATGGCAGGAGCAGCTAGGTGCGAGGTAATTATTGAGGGCAGAGCTGATAGAGTAGGCAGAGAATGAGTGCCGGATTTGAGGGGGGAGGGAATTCCAAATTTTTGGGAGGCGGTGAGACTAACTCAATTGGCCGATTAGGTGGATTCATGGGGACTTCCAGGGTGGAGTCGGTTGATCTAAGGGAATAGGAGGATAGGGGGGTTGTTATAAAGGAGGAGGTGAGGTAGGAAGGAAGCTCACACAGCCAGTTCTTGAAGTGAATTTAGCACAGTGGGAAAGTCGCCTATTTGTAAGAGAGGGGAAGGATAGGGCACGATAAGATCACAGTGATGGGTGCTGGGGGGGCATCCAGGGCAAAGTGGCAGAAGGAATTGAAGAGGTCGTCCAGTCTGGCTAGGGAGGACTTAGGGGCGGCACCATAGACTACGTCACAGTAGTCGAAAATGGTCAGTATCATCTTATGAACAAGTTCTCGCTTAGCCGTCAGAGGGATGCAACTATGGTTCCTGATCAGGGCACTAAGCTTGGGGTGCAGTTTGTTCTGGATGGCATCAATATGTCCAGAGAAGCTTAGGTGTTGGTCCAACCAAACACCTAAATACCTGAAGGAGGATGTGTCCTCAAGTAAAGTCCCATCAAGGGTGTGGAAAGTGGGTAGGGAGGAAGCCTAGAGAGTCTCTGCCTAGTGCCAAAGGTCATGGAGACAGTCTTCTTGGCATTGAAGAAAAGTTGATGGTTAGCAAACCAGAGCCGAACCTCATCGAAGTCTTGCTGTAGGCTGGTTGCAAACTCAGAAGAACAGGAACCAGATACATACAGGGCTGTATCACTGGCATACATATATATAGCAGAGTAGGGGGAGCAAACATAGGGAAGGTCATTTAAGAAGATGGAGAATAGGAGGGACCCTGATACAGAGCCCTGGGGGATGCCAGTGCTAATTGGAAGGGGAAGGGAAGTTGCATTCAAGATCTTAACTGAATGGGTTCTGCCAATAAGGTAGGCCTTGAACCAGTTTGTGGCAGAGGGAGATAAGCCAGCTGCCGGGAGTGAGTCGAGGAGAAGAGAGTGAGAGATGGTGTCAAAAGCCTTGGTCAGGTCGACAAAAATGATACAAGTAATTTAGCCATTGTTCATCCCGGTTAGGATGGAGCCTGTAAGCCATAGGAGAGAGGTGGTGGTTCAGTGTTTTTTCCTGAAACCAGACTGGAAAGGGGTGAAAAAGGAGATATCAGATAGAAAAGAGGTGAGTTGGGAAAGGACAATGTGTTCTTGAAGCTTGGCAAGGGTAGGGAGGAGAGAAATGGGGCGATAGTTGCCAGGCGATGACAGGTCACACCCTTTGGGTAGAGGGAGGACCACTGCATGTTTCCTTGAAGAGGGGACTGAAGCAGTAGAGAATGAGAGATTTAGGATTATTGAGACGGGGGAGGCAATCGCCAAAGCAGAGAGGGAGAGGAGTTTTGGGTCAAGGCCATCAGGGAGGCACCTTTAAAGGGGCCAATGATGAGGAGGGTGTTTAGGGCATCGTTTGGGGTTATAGCAGCAAAAGAGAAGGAGATGTGGGAGGGTGGTGGAGGGGCATACCGCTAGAGGGTGGGGAGGGTGATGGGTAGGAGGGGAGGGATTTCAGTAGCTCAATGGCACAGGAGGAGTTAAATTCCACAGCTACGGCTGGTGGGTCAGACTCTAGTGAGCTATTTACTGTAAGTACCGGGGTGGTGGGTGAGATGAGGCTGGTAAATAGGGCATGGACCACCTTCCAGAACACTGAAGGAGAATTATGTTGGTGATGAAGGCAGATTTGAAATATTCAGACTTGGCTAACCTTGTAGCCCTGGTGCAAGCGTTTTGGAGCATGCGGTAGTTTGTGAGGTCACCTGGATGCTGGGTAGCTTTATGACACTTCCAGGCTTGATCTCTAGCCCTGAGGCAGGCCAGAAGTTCAGCGGTTATCCAAGGTAAGTGGTTACCTCTACTCTGGTTTGTTTGAATGGGACAAAGGCATTTCAGTTTACAAGAAAGATTTTCTTGAAGTGGGCAAGGGCCTTGTCAGCTGAGGGGAAGGAGGGTAGTGGGGACCAGTCAGAAGTGGCAAAGTAACTCAGGAGAGGTTCAAGGTCAAGAGACTTGAAATAGCGTAGTTGTATGGTTTTGTGTGGTGATTTAGTTCTGTGGACTTTTCTAACTATGAATATTGGGTTATGGTCACTGAGAGCATCGGGGAGGATGCCAGAGGTGATGAGGCAGTGGGGGTGGAAAGTAAGGGCCCAGTTGAGTAGGGAGTGTTGTTGTGTCTTGTGGTTTGGGTGGGTGGGTTCAGAGATCAGTTGGGAGAGGTTTAGGGCTCTGATTTCATTTTTAGTTTTGGTAGTTTTAGGTGACAACCACTTTATATTGAAGTCACCTAGGATGAATAATTCCCCAAAGCGAGCAAGGGAAGTGATGGAGGTTAGGAGGTCTAGCACAACCGAAGGATGGACATTTGGGTGGCAGTAAATGCTGACTATGAAGATTAGGAGAGTGAAGAGGTTGTTCACATGGATAGCCTGGGCATCATGGGTCTCAGGATTTGAGGATGAGTAGATGATGGAGTATTAGATGGAGGCTAGGACATAAATGGCCACACCACCAACCCTGCCAGCACAGTCTTGCCTTAGCAGTAAGTAGCCAGGGATGGAGACCGAGTGGTAAGGGATAGTGCTCTTTAGCCAAGTTTCTGAGATGATTAGAATGTCTGGTTTTAGAGTGCAGACCATGGTCTGAATCTGGTCTATTTTTGGCAACAAGCTGCGGGTGTTTAGATGTAGGATCATTAAGCCCTTTGGGAGGGCTGAGAGAAAAGAATGGGGGAGGTAGTACAGGAGGAAGCAGCAGAGGAGCTAGGGGCACTAGGGCCTGGGTTCAGGTGGATATCCCCAGTGGAGAGCACGAGGAGAGCGAGTATGAGAAAGTGGAGCTTAGAGGAGTTTGAAGGGGCTGGCGAGGAGGTTGGGAGATTTGAGGAGAAGGGAGTGGGTGGATGAGGAAGAAGAAGAAGGTGAAGAACCGCAGTGAAAGTGGACACCGTTAATAAAGCCGCATGAGGAATAGTGGTAGAGTGAAACCATATTTCGAATGGGTGGAGGGAGTGATGGCATGGATGTGGGTAGGGGATTTTAGATAATTGATGAGGTTGGGAGAGTTATTAGGAATAGATGAGCAGTGAACAAGTGGAGGTGGTAAAGAGACAGATATGAGCAGAATAAGGGGGAGAGAGGAGAGAGAGGAGAGTAGGGGATGCATTGTTCATAAAGGCATTGAAATTGGTGATCAACTGATTTAGGAATAGGAGGAATTTGTAGGCGGGGGTAGCTGTAGTTTAGGAAGGTATCTATATGAACAACAGGCAGGGATCGCTTTAGTTAAAGATTGTGGTCCTCTAGAGGCAGTGCAGTATAACTTGCTAATGGGAAAATGGACACTGGAGGAGGATGCGGTTAGCCAAGGGCAGTGCCAGAGCCACAATCTCAGTGGATGAGCCTACTCAAGGCTCGAGCTGGAAAGAAAACAAGGAAAGGCTGTAAGCACACATAAAGATTCCAGTACAGAGGCCAGCTAAATTGGAGGGCAACACAAGAGACAAAAGGAGGAGAGTGGGTGCCAATAGGAGGTGTAGAGGATAGGAGAGAAGAAATTAGCAGTGGGGGTAGATTGGTCTTTTGGTGCCAGTGGCATCCAGTGGAACAAAGAGGCTGAGAGTACAGAGGTCTAGTGGGGGGAGGGGGGGTCAGGAGACAGAGAAATTCAGAGGCAGAGAAATTAAAAGCTTGTGGCAGTAATCCAACAGTTTTCTACAACAGGTTATTAAGTTTAACAGCTAACATTTCTATAAATTTAAGTTAAAACAAAAGCATGTTGCAGCAACTCAAACAGTTATCTAGCATAGTCTACTAAGGCTATCAGCTAACATTTGTAATTAAACTAAACTTAAAACATCAATAATGGTTCACAGTACAGAATAAAATCTGTTTTTTGGCAAACTTTTCAAATTAGAAAGCACAAAGATTACAGGAGCTCCAGGCGCTGCAAGTTCAGTTATACAGGAGCGCCTGGCGCTGCAGATGCAGAAAACAGAGTCAGTAGGAGTTCCAAGCGCTAGAAATATAGGGTAGAGCTGAGTCCAATAGAGAAGCATTAGGGGCTTGTAGCAGCAAAAGGAGGACTAGAAACACCATAGAAGGACCAATCAAATCACAAGCCGAGTGGTGCTAGTGCTGGCAAAGCGTAACTGAGCAGCAGCTGGGGAGCGGGCAGATTGTCGAGGAGGATGAGGCCAGCCAAGGGCAGTGCCAGAGCCACAGTCTCAGTGGAGGAGACTGCTCAAGGCTCAAGCCATAATGTTGGAGCCAAATTGCTTTAAAAAGCACCAGTTCAAAATAAAAATCTATTTTGACTCCTGTGGCGAGTGGCAGAGCAAGCCCTGAAAAGGGAAAGCTCCATCAGAGCAATGTGACTCCTAAATGTACAAGGATGAGAGAATAAGCGGGCACTCCATGTTTCAACAGGGGGTCACTTCAAGGGGACCACCAGGAAGAAGGACTTTACAGAATGAGTGGTGAACACTTGGAACAGATCCCCACAAGGAGCGGTGTCAGTCGTCACTGTGTCTACATTCAAACTTAATCTAGGTAAGGACCTTGAATAAAAAGAGGGTGGAAGGATGTTCCCATTGAGATGATCAGGGAAATATCTTGATGGACCAGTAGTCTTCTTTCTTTCCTAAGTAATGTATGTATTTTGTTTTTCTTTACTGTGAAAGGAGGGCTGCAGTACTATCTATTCTCAGCCTTGTCCTGGGGAGGGGGGGTCCCCAGGGGGATACAGATGCAAAACAACAGAAACTGAACAAGAATAAGCTGTTAGTGGTATTTAAGTGAATGAGGGGAAATTTGGCCAGAACACAGGGAAACTCTCCATCTCTTCTCAAGAAGTGATATGGGGTCTGTAGTGTCCACCTAAACAGCCACCAGAAAGAGCAGACAGGACCTCCGATCAATGTCTCATTCGAAGGATGGTACACCTTGACAGCACAACACCCCCAGTACTATACTCAGGTGCCAGTGTTTTTTTATTACATTTTTTTCTGATGTTAATACAGTATATTCATTGCACTGGGTGATGAACCAGGAGACTACAGGTTCAACCCCCACTGGCGTCAAAATACTTATTGTGTAACCTTAAGGAAGTCACTTAACCGCTTTGTTCTCCAGTCCACCCAGCTATAAAAATGGGTAAAAATAGAAACTAAAAATGAGACATGGCATCGCAGTTGGGTTATGCTAAGTAAATAAACAGTAAATACAAAGCAAAACCAAGTAAACAAAGCAGTAGTCTTTCTCAAATGATGGGGAAGTATACCACAGAGCTCTATCTCAAGAACTCTAAATGCAAGGCAAAAATCTTATTGCAATGGGCATGTTTTTACAGGAGAAAACAATACTGAAGTGGGGTTCCATTCAGAAGTCAGCTGTGCTCACAGAGAGGATCAGAATGCCAATCATAACAAGAACACAGAAAGAGAGCTGGAACACACTGTGAGTAAAGTGCAAAAAGTACTTCCATTTACCATGAACAAAAGGGGAGTCTTTTGGTTAATAGTGCAATAACGTCAAGCACTTTTCATGCAGTGTGCTCTTGACTCATTTTATTTGTATTCTTGTTTTTATCAGAGGACATCTTGCAAACAGTAGAAATCCATATAAAATCAATTATTAATGTGATTAAACCAGGCCCCAATTACATTGTTCTTGGTAACCGATTTATAACAGTACCAAACAACGTAATGACTTTTTATCAGAAGAAGAGTATTACTAAGTTCATTCCGGGAGCAGGAGGAGGCGGGAAAGAGTTTTAGATGAAGCTCAAGTTAATTCCCGTCTCACAGCTAATGAAAGAACTTTTCTTTAATATTCAGTCACAAAAGCATTCTTGTATCTGGGATGTGTATTATATCCAAGAAATGTGTGTTCTTGTACCATAACAAAATAGCCCTTATGTAAACAAACAAATTGGGATTTGAAGGAATGTGCTTATAAATGACATGTTCTTATAACATAAGTACTGTTAAGTAGTTCACTTTTTGTTTGCTGTTTTTTACTTTCTGTTTTTCTCTGTATCTGTTGGGCCAGCTCTTCTTTAGCCTGTCAATACATTCCATACCTATTGGGTCAATCATCACTGGCCTCCTGATACCCACTGCCTCTCTTCTATTGAAAGGCGATGCCTACAATTCAATGGGTGGGAGCAACCAGTCATGCCCCCTGCCTGAGCTATTTAAGTCAGCTTCCTCCAGCCTCAATCAGAAGCACTGTTTCTTTGCTGCAGCCGGAGGCTCTGCCCCCCGCCCCCACACTTTTTCTCCCAGTGTTTGTCTCCCACTTTCCCTTTGTGATTTTGGACTTTCTGTTTGGTTTGTGCCTCCTCCAGCTTTCTAGGTCAGTATTTTGCTTTCTACCTTCCTGGCTGCAGTTTGTGCTTTTCTCAGTCAGCTATTCCTGCTGCACTCTTGCTCTCATGTACTTTGTGTTTCTTTCTGTTTTGGCTCTTTTTGGGTGCTTCTAATTTTCCCAGTGTCATGCCTTCATCATTTAGTTTTAACTTGTGCTAATTCAGGCTCCCATGTCTGCTGTTTCTTCCATACCTTTTGCAATCTCTCAGTTCAACTACTGTCTTAAATGTTTACACCTAGCTCCTAGCCAGGGAGCTACCCCTTTGAGTTTTGTTGTTGTTCGCTTCAGCAGCTACCACTTCCTAGTTTTTGGTTCCCATATGCTCCTGCTTCCCTAGAAGTGTCATTAGTTGCTTCTACTGCCTCAGTTTACCTGTCTTTCAGTACATCAGCAGCTAATACTAACCTCCCTTATAGAACTGGTTGGCATGTATTCATCATACAGTCTAAGCTCATATCATTCAGTCTCATACAATGTCCTAGTTGCCATTCAATGTCTCAGTCAGCCATTCAGCCTTATCTATGTTTCATCTCTGCCTTATGCTCATGGCCACCAGGCTTCACTATTGGCCTACCACTACTCCTGCATTGAGATGCATGCCAGCCACAACCATAGCATGGCTTCCAGGGCTCCTTCCCTTTAAGCCAACGGTCTTACTCTGCTCCCTTGAAGTGTGCATCTTGAGGATGGGTCCCTCGACTTGGGCAGGGTCATTCTCATTCTGCCCTTTGGGTGAGAATGTCCTATGCTCCAGGGGAAGCTTTGACCATGCAGATCAACTCAGCGCACCTCTTGATGTAGCATTTAAAGCTTCAGCTGACAGAGGGTGGGGCCTCTAAGTCCATTGGGGCTCTTTTAGCTGTGCAGATCAAGTTGGCAGCACCTTCAAAAGCTATTCCCCTCTACAGCTGCCTAACATTCACCTGGTCTCAACTTCCTTCCCTTCCTCTGCCCCTCAACTGTGATGATCATACAATTTCATGTCCTGGACCCTCAAGGGCTCAACTCCTATGTTTTACTCCTCAATGGTTCATTTTCTTCCCTAGGCCTCCTCTCATGGAGGTCTGGTGAGTGCCTTTCAGCAGCTGTTACTCTCCTCCTCCTGCCTTAGGGGATGGGCATCCTTCATTGACTCACGGCACTCCCATGGCTTGCCTGTTAGAGGGATAGAGTGAGAGCCCTCCCTCTAAAATTCTTCCCATTGAATTGAGTCTTTAAATTGCAGTAGCTGAGCCATCACTAATTTATCCCAAGCCTGGGAGGAAGGTGACTAAGTCCTGGGATCCCCAAAGGTTTTCCCCTCATCAGGTTTTTTTTCTCTTCTCTGTGTCGAAGGTCATAAAAGTTAGGTAGTATCTGCAAGAGGTGTTCCATAATGTAGTACATTTACAGTATATTAGTATAACGTTTACCCAGGTAGGTTTCTGCTGTGAGTTGGGGTTGGATGGTGGCCCTCCTTCTGTTTTGGAGTTTCCTCTCTCCTTATGGAAGTTATGCCTCTTCTGCTATCAGTTCTGATATCCGTCAGTCATTACTCAATAGTTGCCATTAATCTGTCCTCACTCAAGCTCTGTGTTCACCATTTGCTGCTCAGTACTTTTTGGGGCTCCTTCCTAACATACCTTTAGCCTAAAGGAATTATGTTCCTGTGGCACCTCTAAGGGTGGAACCCTCTTCAAGAGGGTTCCTTTTCCCTCACAGTACCCTGATAGAGTGGTAGTTCCCCATAGGACAGAGAGTGCGAATGGCCAAAGTATTCACCTATGACAGTCAACAACACATTCATTCAAATACCTTCAGACTATCAACAAAGTTGCACAAGCATAACTCCTCACAAAGTTGTGTAAGCCCATTGAAATATACTTTCCTGGACTTATCCCTCCAGGCGGGGCTGGCTGGCTGGATGACTGGTCTGGATGGCAGAAGACAGGCAACCATACTGTGGTGAGGGGGTCTCAGTTTGGGATGAATGAACTGGGGCTTTGTGGTCTGTATACCCTGTCCCGGTCTGCCAAGTTGTAAGCATTGAAACATTTTTTTTGAGACTAGCAGCACACTCCTTAACTTGCCAGATAAAACTTGCCACCAAAATGCTGCCATGCATAAACATGCTACACTTACCGGAAAGGGCAGGGTGAAGGCAGAGCAGTACTGGGAGGGAGAAAGTGAGGCACATGTGAGTGCATTGTTCTTTCCAGTACAATTTGACTGGCCTGGCTGTGTCTCATCCTCCTCTTGATGCTAGGCTGCCACCAGTACCACTGCCATGCACGTGTAGAAGCTCTCAGTTGGTCACATGATAGGCAGGGAAAAAAAGCAGTCAGACTCAAACAAAGTGGCCCCCAATATCCCTCAGACCTGCCTGAAAACCCCAATCATCTCAACTGCTACTGTAGTTAGGAAGTTTGTTGATCAAGTTATTTTGGACAGTATTTGTCTGCAAAAAGAAGATATACTGTATTACACAAAAATATATAGTGTACTGAAACTACTCAGCTTTATTTCTCACTGCAGTCATTGGAAGATGGTGGGGGGGGGGCTGCAGCCTGGCAGTTTTGTCTCTGCTGCTGTGCCATTGCTGCCTGAAAAATAAACTGGTTTAGTGGTCTACCAGACAACTATGTATGGAGTAGGTAGTGCAGCTGGTTGCTAAGAATGTTGCCCTTGTGCAATGTATGGAGTGGAAGCTTGAGTATCTTATGGTTTACATGGCTTTTTGTACTCTGTTCTTAGTGAACTACTACCTTGATTGGCGTACCAGATTTTAAAGGGGTGCTCCTTGTGGAGGGGTTGTGGGATAACAGATGGACCAGACACCGAACTTCAAGTTCAATGCACAATCTCTGTGTGATGTTTATTTAAAATACAAGAGATAACCTTCAGCAATGGCATATCCCTTCTACAATACATCAATTTGCAGCAACAGACTATTCATGTCATTCCTCTGCACTTGTCAGCACCTACTGACTCACTGGTCTCTGATCTAACTTATCTGTTTAGATTTAGCCTCCCCTATGTGGGCCTTGTTTGCTTGGATGGTGAAGGCTCAAATAAAAAAATAAAACAAGCTAAAGACAAAGAATCTCAGTACAGAAGCACTGAAATAAGGGTTACCCCAAAGGCCATTGATGATAAGCCAAGTTTCAAAGAAACATAACATCACACACACTGCCATAATGCAAGGCATCATGGGATATATGCAAATCACCATGACATTTTAGCCTTGTTCAGTTTAAAGCAATTTACCTGCATTTTAAACAGCACAACTAACTTAATTTTTTATCATACAGTCCCCTAGTAACTTTTTACCTTTATCAAAAACACCTAGTGCCATGGTATTTTCAACATTTACAGGTTTTATATATGTAAGGTATATACATCAATGTATTCCATGACATTGTGTTATTATATACTAAATCCAACAATGATAAACACAGCCTGTTGTTTTACCTCAGCTTGGGAGGTCACAACAATAACCTGCATGTATGAGGACCTGAGAGGGATAAAGAAAATTAAAGAGGACACTATAAAATAGTCAAGAAAGAGGAGGGGGTGCCCATAGGTGGCCAACCTTATGGACTATAAATTGTAAAGAATAGATTAGGCTAAGAAACAGAAGAACTGTCGCAACAGATTTAAGAAAAGGTTGGTCCTCAAGAGTGGCAGGAGCTCACTGTCACATATCCCCCACCTTAAGAGGGAAGCAGTTACTGCAGACTACTTACCACCTTCCTGTCCCAGGAAGGGATGGACCTTCCACCCATCCATCTTCAGAAGTTCTGTCTCAGGGTCCCCTATTAATTATAAACATTCTATCCTAAACATAGTGGATATCATCATTCTTTACCTGGAGGCATTAACACATTTCTCAACAGAGACTAATGGTACCTTCCCATCTCTTTTTAAGGAAACTCTGTCATATGTCGAAACCAAAAATCTGTATGGCTGTAAAGTCCAGTACCATACAAAGACTTTCTCTGGGGTGAGTAATTACCTGCTCCAACCCCACCAGACACATCAGTTTTAAGCAGGGGCCCAGACCTAGGTTCAACCCCTCTACCTAAAACCACAATATGTCTCTTGATTCATTAATTTCACTTGCTACTGATACAGACACCTGAGGTTAGACACTCTAGGTGTTACCCCCCAACACAGGTTCCTATCCATTTTCCAACCACCTCCTCCTTTGTAGGGTTTTCATAAAAAAAAAAAGGAAAAGAAAAACATGTACCACCTCCTTGATCTTAACATATTGTAACATTTTGGCAATATTAGCATCCTTACCATGAAGTGTACCCCATTCAATACTGTTAATGGATTTAGCTGCATCAATACAAGAAAGGACATTGGACTGGACTGGACATTGGGGCCATCACTGAAACCTGGTGTAATGATAACCATGACTGGGAGATGGCCATACCTGGCTACAACATATTCAGAAGAGACAGAGCAGGCAGGAAGGGAGGAGGAGTGGCACTGTATGTGAAAAATGACATAAGGGCCACACAGATCCAGGAGGAACAAAATGGGGGAGAGATACTGTGGGTTAAGCTGGAAAGGAAAATGGGGCCAGCCATCCGCACAGGTGTGGTCTATAGACCACCAGCCCAGGAGGAAGAAGCAGATAGGAGCTGATGCTAGCCATTCAAAGGATGGCAGACAAGGGTGAGGTAGTACTGGTTGGAGACTTCAGTATACCAGACGTGGACTGGAGCATCCCAGCAGCAGCATCAATTAGAAGCAGATTTATCCTGGACTCCCTTCAGGTGCCTTCCTCAAGCAACTGGTCATGGAACCAACTCGGCAGAAGGCAATACTGGACCTTGTACTCACAAACAGGGACAGTGTGATGGGGGTAACAGTAGGGGAGCACCTGGGTAACAGTGACCACCAGTCATTGTGGTTTGAAATCACAGAAAGAGCAGAACCAAACCACACAAAAACACGTATCCTGGATTTTAGGGGGGCAGACTTTGGGAAAATGGGGAGATACTTGAAAGAGGCATTAAGGGGAATGGGACAGGAATTAGGGGTTGAGGAACAGTGGGCAGTATTTAAAATGGGGATTATAAGAACAACAGAATTATGCATTAAGCAGGTTAGCAAGAGGAAAAGGAAGAGGAGACCATTATGGTTTTCCAAAGAGGTAGCAAAGAAAGTGAAAGCCAAAAAGATTGCATTCAGGCAATACAAAAAGTCACAGGCAGAAGGGGATAGGGAGAAGTACCAGGAGAAACAAAGGGAGGCAGGGAAGTCAGTAAGGGAAGCCAAAGCTCAGACAGAAGAACACATTGCAAAATCAGTGGGTAAAGGGAACAAAACATTTTACAGGTACATAAGTGAAAAAGAAAGACAAAGGGAGGGATAGTGAGACTGAAGGGGAGGATGGGAGCACGCGTGGAGGATGACAACAGTAAAGCTGACATATTGAACAGGTATTTCTGCTCAGTCTTACTAAGGAAGAGGGGGTAATGGGTCTGAAGAGGAGTACAGGGGTGAGAATGGTGCGAAATGGACACAGTCCTTTACACGAGAAAGGGTCCTGAAGGAACTGGAAGTAATAAGAGCTGATAAAGCAATGGGGCCAGATGGGGTGCACCCTAGGGTCCTTAAAGAACTAAGAGAGGTGGTGGCTGAACCTCTGGCTATCCTGTTCAGCCAATCACTGGAAACAGGGAGGTACCCAAAGACGGAGGACAGCAGATGTAGTCCCCTTATACAAAAGTGGGACAAAAGAGGAAGCAGGGAACTACAGACCAGTCAGCCTCACCTCGGTAGTGGGAAAGATCATGGAAGCACTACTGAAGGAGATTGGTGGAACATCTGGTTGTCAATGGACTACAGGACCCAAGGCAGCATGGTTTCACCAGGGGAGGTCATGTCAGACCAACCTCATTGAATTTTTTGACTGGGAGACTAGGGAGGTGGATCAGGGGAGGGCAGTGGACATGGCCTATCTGGACTTCAGCAAGGTCTTTGACACTGTGCCACATAGAAGACCATTACACAAACTGGGGAATATGGGTGTGGGCAGGACAGTAGTGTGGTGGGTAGATAACTGGCTGGGTGGCAGGACACAGAGGGTGGTGGTAAATGGCTGTCACTCCACAGAGGGAAGAGTGACCAGTGGGGTACCACAGGGATCAGTGCTGGGACCGGTCCTATTCAACATCTTCATCAGTGACATTGCACAGGATCTAGAAGGCAGCATTTCACTGTTCGCTGATGACACAAAGCTCTGTAACAGAGTAGACACATCAGAGGGTGTAGACAGAATGAGAAGGGACCTGCAGAAACTTGAAGAATGGTCAAGGGTCTGGCAGTTGAAATTCAATGCAAAGAAGTGCAAGATAATGCATATAGGGCACAAAACCCAGGCACAATATATCAGTTGGGGGTGAGGATATAGCATGCACCAAGCAGGAAAGGGATCTTGGGGTTGTCATCTCTGATGACCTCAAAGTAGGGAAACAGTGTGACAAGGCATCAGGTAAAGCAAATAGGATGCTGGGATGTATAGGCAGGGCATCACCAGCAGAAAAAGGGAGGTCATAATTCCGCTATACAAGACACTAGTGAGGCCCCACCTGGAGTACAGTGTACAGTTCTGGAGACCATACCCACGTAAGGACATAGACAGGGTAGAAGGTTCAGAGGAGGGCAACAAAGATGGTGCATGGATTGCATCACAAGTCCTATGAAGACAGGTTGAAGGAACTGAACATGTACTCCCTGGAGGAGAGGAGGGAGAGGAGGGATATGATAGAGACATACAAGTATCTTACAGGGAGGAACAGGGTGCAGGAAACACTATTTTTAAGCGAAAAGATGTTTCAGGACTAGGGCATGGGATGAAGTTGGAGGAGGGACGATTCAGAGGAAACATGAGAAGAATTTCTTCACAGAACGGGTGGTGGACAAGTGGAACACCCTGCCCAGAGGAAGTGGTGGGGGCTGAAACAATCACGGGATTTAAGAATGCATGGGATAGACATAAAGGAATTCTAGAGGTTAGGGGTAAGGGGAAATAGACTTCTAGGAAAACAAACTGAACTTACAAGCTCAAATGGGCAGACTAGGTGGGCCATAGGCCCTTATCTGCCGACACTGTCTATGTATCTATGTATCTATGTAAAGGGGTACTTCAGCCTCATAGGCCTCTTCTTGCTTGCTTGGAGTCTTCAACCCCAGCATAATATCACTAGGCACAGTCTTACCTGGGGTCTCACATTCAAGTTCCATACTTGCAACTTAGACCTCCAACAGGTAACATCCTGGAAACACTGGCAACAAAGGAATATCCTGCTCAGTCAGGGGGTCATCCTCCAGGTGAGCCCATGGAAAATCTTCCTCCAATTCTTTTTCCAAACTCTCTAGCAGGAGCCTCTCAAGCACCTGGCACTGGTATTCCACCTCTCTGCTTAGTCAGTCTGCCTCCATCTATCGCCCACTCATCCAGTGGATCATTCTCATCGGGATCTCTACCTCCAGGGTGTTGTCTTTGCACCTCCGGTCTGCCTTGACTTCATGGTATTTCCTCATCCCTTTGCATCTCTTCATCATCTTCAGGCTTGGCCTTCCTTTGAGCTCCCAGGTCCAGTCCAGGCAGCAGCTTCTCTTCATCTGTCAGTCATGGTTCTGGTCAGAACTCCATGGACTTTCTTTTCTGGGTTCTCCTCTGGCAACTCCTGCTACATCAGTCCACCTGAGATGTCTGGGCACTATCCACCAGAAAACATCCCTCTTCAGCCAGTCCAGATGTTTCCAGCAAATTATCCCACTACTAACACTAAGTCTGTGGAGGGGTTGTGGGATAAGAGATGGATCAGAAACCGAACTTCAACTTCAACAGACACTCTCTGTGTGATGTTTATTCAAAATACAGGAACTAACCTTCAGCAATGGCATATCCAAGAGTTACCCCAAAGGGCATTGACAATAAGCCATGTTTCAAAGAAATACAACATCACACATACTTCCATAATGCAGAGCTTCATGGGATATATGCAACTCACCATGAAATTTCAGACTTGTTCAGTTTACAGCAATTTACATGCATTTTAAATAGCACAACTAACTTAATTTTTATGATACAGTCCCCCTAGTAAATTTTTACCTTTATCAAAAACACCTAGTGCCATGGCTTTTTCAACATTTACAGGTTTTATATCCATAAGGTATAAGGATAGATTAGGCTAAGAAATAGAAGAGCTGTTGCAACAGATTTAAGAAAAGGTCAGGTGGCAGGAGCTCCCTGTCACATTCCTTATGTATCGTCAAAATCAGAATGAAACAGTTATAGTACCAGTGCTCCCCTAAAAAAAAGCAGCTTGAAATTCTGTAATTCATTTAATTCCATTTTTTGTTTTTTTGTCATCCAGTCTTTTTAACATTTTAAAGGGGTTCTTGGTCTCATCATTCAGTCAAATCATGATTAGCCTCACCACGCTTTCAAACCTTTTTTGTTGGGGGGGGGGTTGGGAAGAACTGGCACTATAATTATTTAATTCTAATTCTGGCCACACACGAGGAGCACACCTGCAAAATTCTCTGTTTTCACTCTGAAATTATGGAACTCCCTACTGCTGGAAGCTCAGGCACTCCCAAATTCACTGGATTTTTAAACTGGAGTTCCACAAGTTACTTGATAGCTCAGACCACTGCTCCTGTGGGGGGAGCAGATACTTCCTTGCCTACCCCTCTTAGATCTGCCCTGGCACTTGTTCCTATCACTGAGTAAGGCTCTCCCTGAGCTCTTTTTGAACCAAGTTACCCCTGGTACTTAATATTCTTTGTGGTACTATTGTATTTGTTGTTATGTATGATACCACTGTTCTGCCAATTCCTTGTCTTTTGCCACTGTGATGTGTACATTGTATATCAGTGCTTTGTTAGGTAAATGTATGGCTGTTGTTCACCTGTCTTATCCGTGTATTTTACAGCTGCTTTTCACCGTATTGTATGTAACCTCCCGAGTTGTGCCTGAAAAGAGGCAGCTCTGCTGTCTAGCACACCCACCCAGTTAACAAAAACTAATAAATAAATAAATGTAAGAAAAATGCATAGGCCATGTGATAAAATCTGTGTATTAACCAGGGCTGAGCTTGATAAACTTTTAACACTGCATTTAAAATAGCAGAGGTGTGGTCTTCTTTTAATCAGTAAGCTAATTAATGGTCACCTGTAAGCCTCTTATGGACCAGAGCACACTATATTAAAAATGAAGCCAGAGAGTGGTTTCCACGCAAGAAAGAGAGAGAGAGAGAGAGAGAGAGAGAGAGAGAGAGAGAGTGGGACCTCAACTCATATTGGCATGTTAAAATTTAAAATGCATGTTAACATTTAAAACGCAGGTACCTGACTGATGAGAGAGGTTACCTTCTTGTTGGTGGTTCGGCTAATCGTGATTCAACTGAATGATGAAATCAAGAACCCCTTTAAAATGTTAAAATGACTGAGTGAAAATAAAGGAAGAAAACTGAACTAAATCAGTTGAAAGCTTTCAAGCTGCTTCTTATTGGGGTGGAGCACTGGTATTATAAATATTTGATTAGGAACAGTAGATGGCTAAGGTAAAAGTGAGCCCCAAAGGGAGGACTGAACAGTGGCCTGGGCAAGGTGATGGGAGTTACAGAGCAAGAGAGCGCGGCCCCAAGGAATGCCTGGAGTGACTGGATATGGTCACAGACAAGCAGCATGAAGGCAAAGCAGGGCTTTGGCTCGAATGGCATTTTACCCTGTTTAAAAGTAAAAGTTTAATGGGCATATCCAATCACAGTGTGGAGTAATGCCTGTGCAACTTGCTGGTAGCCAAAGGCTAACTGAATGGTATGATGTGACTGACATTTGTAGTTATTTTGGCCATTCCCACTCACTGCCCCCTGAGGGACTACCACCCTTTTGGGGTATGGGAAAGCAAAGAAACCCTCTTGAAGAGGGTTTCTAGAGGTGCCATCTGGAAACTTGATTCCTTTGGCTAAAGGTAGCTTAGGAAGAAGCCCAAGGAGAGAAGCAAGCCATTGGAATAGGAGGGGTGGATGGTGGGAGCAAAGAAATTGATCTTCTGAATGAGGCGGGAGGAAGCTGGTTTATACAGCCCAGGAAGGGAGTGTGGCTGGCTGCTCCCACCCATCACACCTCATTCTTACCCTTTTAATTTTATACTATTAAGTGAAGTGGAGGGGAGATAGTCAGGTAGGCAGGATTAAGTGGCAGAGGCAGCGCTAGCTACTTCTGTTGTGCCTGACCTGCATTGCAGCACTCTACCCTGCTGATTCAATATCAATTCTTTGTTTGATAATACATTTTTGGCTATTTTTAAGTCAACTTCCTCCCTGAAGGTAGTGTTTTAAAAGACCCACCTGTTCTGAGAGTGGGATCTCATTCACTATGCATATTGTATGAGAGAGGGAGTAGCTGCATCTGCTTTAACTTGGACTGTGCTTTTTTCTGCATGGCAGGCTTTGCAACCAGTGCTTTAAATTAAAAAATAATCAACATTACCTAAAATATGCCTTAGATTATTATTATTCCTCTTGTACGCACCACTGCTTCTTGCACTCCTCCCTATCCATCCTCCCCCTACCCTCATATTTCCTGTACCAATGAGTCTCTTTTATTTGGGTTCCCTGCTTTCTCACCTGTACTCACTCCTTTCTCCAATTCCCTCTGCCGCATACTCCCTCCACTCCAGGTGTCCACACTTTTTCCATTCCTCACCCTCACTCCTTTGCCTGGCAGTCAGCCTTATCCTATCACTTTCCCTCCCTCTGGAACTTGCTCCCCTCCTTTCTCTGTCTCTCCCCCCCCATCTACCTTAGTCTTCAGCTTAAACTCCTTCCTGCCCACACCTACTCCTGCCATTCCCCTCTCTGATTCCTCCCCCATTGGAACCCCATTTATCCCTACTGTTGGGACTTCTCCTGGGTTCTACCCCAGCCTGCTTCAGGCTCTTTCTTTTCATAAATCTACACTGTCATTTATTCCACCAGCTTTTGTCTCTTTATTTCAGCTGCTGTGAATGTCGCATAGTGCTATGAGTTTTACACTCAAATTTACAATTGCTCTGCAAGTGTTTACTGATGGTCCACATATGTTACAGCTGTTTTTGGACACACAAGCTATTAAAACATTGAACTAACTTGATAGAAATATTTCTTAACACTGAAGATATGATGCCCACTATTCTTAGACATATTGTTCTTTAAAATAAGAAAGTGCTACACAATCTGGCCAGTTCCTCTGAATTTTAAAGGCCACTGATACAGGTAGAGAGGTATGCATTGTACCTTTGTTCAGCTCTGTTTACTTTTTGTGCATCTGTAATTCGCATAATTGTACTCTGTACTTTACTTTGCACTAGTCATTAATAATGTGCATGCTTATATTACTGTAGTTCCCAATTCCCTGTCCCCCTGGATCACACCTGAAAATGAGCCTTGCCTCAGTGTGCCTTTTCTGGTTACCATTTTTCAAATTAAACAAACAATCAATCAGTTATATCTTATGCAACCCTTACCCCGGCCAAGAGCGGCATCTTGCAACCAGGACCCCCCCAACCTGTACCCAGACAAGGCATCAAACCACAGGTTGGCATAACAAAGGTACCACCCCTGGCACTGGGGAAAATACCTGGCTTGGCATCTAAGAGGTCGGGGAGTAAGGGTGCAAAATAAACATCTATATTTACTCCGAGTTCTGGGAGAGAGAGGTGCAATGGCTATGCTAGGTCTAACTTCTGAGGGGGCCCATAAACAAGTTCACACTAGGAAGAACAGATGTAATGTCCTCTACTGGAAATGGGATTGTACAGTATGGCTTTATTCTGTCACAAGTGGAAAACAGAAAAGGGGTTGTCCCCCAGGTTGGAAACTGTACATACAGGCTTCACTCAAGTACTCTTTTCCTTTCCAGAACAACACCGTTTGGCATCTCTTACATTTTCTCACACAGAAATATTGAACTGTCCATTCCTCTGTACCAGGGACCTCAAAACATTAGATTTGTCAAAAGTATAATTTTGTGGGGGTTGCCACACACTTAAAAATTACATCCTCCTGACTTGATGGGCTTAGTTAACAACTGCAGGGTAACCTTGTGCCCTTCCGTGAACCAGTTAGCCCTGACTGGAGTTTTAGATGAGGTTCTGCCAACCCTGGCCCTAGTCAGCCTCTGCCATTCCATCTGGGTTACACAAAATGGATCCTTCAGTCTCACTGGGGATTGCAAAGACATCCACACATTAAACTTTAAATTCAACACACTGTTGTGGTGATACAGGGGCCCTGAATGGTGCACTCTAGCCTTGTCTCTGGGCACATACACCACCAGACGACTCCCTAAGAAACATCCTCATGTAGCTGTACTCACAGTTTTGGTTGTCCTTATGTTACAGACATGTATACTTGGAAGACAACACCTCTTACCTTTTGCTGGTAGATTTCATAGCTTCACACTGAGACACATTCTGACTCTTCTCTGGGCAGCTAAACACTCTTCTGGTCCCTCAGAGGATGGCCCCTTGGACCCACAGAAGCTACAGTCCCATTTCATTCTTTCTGGATTGACCCACTGGGGTCCTGGAATTATAGGTCTATACCACTTCCTGTGGTACTGTTGCTATTTTCACTTACTGGGGTGAGGAAATGACCAGAAGTCTTTCACCTAGCATCAGGACAGGCTGGCAGGCACCTCTCTCTCAAAGTACTGCTGCTCACTCTATTGCTGACTTCCTCTGACTGAACCCAACATTCTAAACTGTCCCCAGGCAGCTGATTTCACTGTGGCTCAGGCTGCTGCAAGAGTTCTAAATGACTTCATTCATTTCTCACTCAGCATAGCTAAGTTAACAATAACAGGTCTTTAGAAAGCTTCTAATAAATGCTCTACAAGCTGCCCATTACCTTCCTGTGTCTAACACTGATGGGATTCTCTTAACCCCAGGGGACTGGGTGGTTACACTCACTACCAACATACAAACCTTGCTGTCCGCAGCAAGGGCTTTCAATTGCAATGCAGGCCATCCACCCTCTGGATGGCCTACAGGGTGAGGTGGTCAGGCTCACCCCTACCTGTGCTGAAACATAGTCAGTGTTGCACCAGAGGCCTGCTGAAGCATCTTCAGCTTCACCTAACAGCTGTCTCAGGACTCTTTCAGTGGCTTCAATAGATAATAGAACTGATGGTCCCTACCCAGTACAGAACTATCAACCTATCCCTCCTCCTAGCCCTCTAGGGAAAAGCCATCTAACGTATGCTACCACAGGGTAACCTATCCCCACACACATTTCACAATTTACTACTATAGACTGTACTGCTTTAGAAACAGACATAAGGCATTACTATGCATTCCCCAAACCCCAGTACTACATGCTCTAAACCTGAAAAGCAGGAAAAATGTTTAACATTCTATAGTTACACATTTCTAAAACCCAAAACACTCTAAAAGAAGGACCCTGTGGAGCTCTAAAACATCCTGTTCTTGTCTTCTTTTCTTTGCTCAGGAGCACCGGCAAAAGAAAACATTCCAGACCACATCCTGCAAGAAAAACAGTAACCAAGCCTCCCACCAGCAGAAACTACACAATCCCAAAAAGGTTTTAAAGGGTTTTCTACAAAAGGCAGTATAAAAGTACCAAAATAAACACATACAAAACATTTTGGAGAGGGTGTCTCTACAAAGTCCTGTCTCTAAGGAGAAAGAGTACTGAGTTTACATGGCACTCACGTTCAAGAATAGTCTTTTTAAAACTGTTCTTGGCACAGGCTCGAGGCCTGCTGAACTGTGGTCCAGATCCAGATGTCTCTTGGACCAAACAGTTTAAAGGGCACCTTCTCTTTAAATGGGCACAGTTAAAACATAAAAGTAAGAGGAAAATCTATCCTACCAGTTCCTGAAGTACAGGTTGACTAGCTGCATCACCTCTCTGGATATGGTCTGGATCTCTTCTTCACCTTTGCTGAAGACAACTTTTTGGATCAAGCTCTTCCATGCCACCTCTGGATCTGGTTGCTGCAGACAGAGTTCGAGCTGGATTCACCAGGGTAGAAGACACCCATGTTGGTCTCCCCCCTTGGTGCTTGGCAGGAGACTTTTTCTCACAGTAGCTGCACTGACATTGGTCTCCCCTTTGGGCACTTGGCAGGAGACATTCCCTTTGTTTGACTGATTGCCTGCAGAGTTGGGTGGTGGACCTACCATTTTGCACTGCATTTGGTGTAGCTATCTTTCAAGCCGGCAAAATGCTGGTATAGTAGCACTCAGGGGTAGTACCACACAGGTTGAGGACCATAAACTAGTGTCTTGTCTGGATGAACAAGTCTTTGGGTGTGGACTGTTTCATGATTAGCTTTGTCTGTTATTCAGACTGAGTTTAGATGGAGTTGAGACCTAGTCTCCAAAACTTTGATCTGTCATGACAGAGTTTCAGTCCCACAAACTTACACACATTGGGTTTAATGGTAGTTCTGGCTTCTTCCCATAACCATTCCTCTCTATGGTCCTCAGTGACTTCCAACCTCTATCTTTGGAAAAACAGATATTTTAGTCCATACTCTGCCTCAGCCCTGTGTCTGACTAGGCATTCCTCTTTGCTACTTTTGGGCAGACTCAACCCAACAGCTCAGCTTGCTGGTGGCCAGGCCTGGTCAAGCCAGCTATGTATGGTCAGAACAGGGAAAAAGCAGTCTATCCTTGTCCTTGCTACAACTTCTCTTGAGCCCTGTACAGTCTCTTGTGGCTTGTGTACAGTTAAGGCCACTGGTAGCCATTCTCACTACCAGTTGCCTTATTAACTTGCTCCATTTCTGCTTGCTCTACAAGTTCCACCCAAGAGCTGATAGCTGTTTCAGGCCCAGACACAGTCCAGGCCTCACTATGTTCCGAGGCAGTTGCCTCCCAGTTTAAGGCATCTTCTATTTCTTCTTCTCTGACTAGACTCAGACTTGGGCCTGCTGCCCACAGATCTACTGACTCAGTCTCTGGCTGGTCCCCTTTAACCTTCTCTGAGGTCAAAAAGTCCATTTCTGTCTGCCACTGCAAGTTGCTCTGGGTCACACCCTCAAAAAACTTTTTCACTAGCTCCTCTGGATCTTCCTGCCTGCATGCAGTTTCTCCCTGTAAGGCACAGGTTGGCCCTTCACACAGAGTCCACGTTGGAGCCAGACATATTGCTTTGGCATTGGCTTGCACAGTGCCACTGTTTACACACATCCCATACTGCTTCCTGCAATCTTTACATTGTGGAATCATTAGAACATCCCTCCCAGTTCTCATGCAGATCACACATACATTTACTGGAAAGTTTGGTAATGCAACATTTGCTGGTTCACCTTCACATTTGTACATTCTGTCATACTGTTCTAGTTCTCTTTCTTGCTGGACTATCCAAGCTCTGACATGGAGGGGATACCCTGTCTTTTTACTAGTCATTTTGCTGTGAAAAATAACATGCAAGTCCAAGGTTACTGGTCTGCTCTTCGCACTTAGCACACTGGTTCTGACTGTTTAAACTGTAAATGTCTCTTTCTCTCTGCTTTTGCTGAAACTGCTGCCTGAATTGCATTCTGTTTCAAACTTTCTGTACAGTCTCTGGTTGTTTTGTACCATTAGACCCTGCCACAACATGGCACTTTGTTGTTTGTTTTCATTTGCTTTGGACCATGCCTCAACGTGGCCACTGAAACTTTCTGCATCATACACACACACACACACTCTGGTTCTGGCTGCATTTGGTTACCTTGCCATAGCGTTTTACTTTTACTATGCACAAACTTGCAACTTGACTTTTAGGTAAAATCAGCACAGTCTTTAAATCTCTGCTTCTTTCTAGAGACTTTGCCTAGTACTTTCCAGTAAACACACAACTTGTTTGCTTGCTACCAGCCACAGCTATCTTGCTCAGTCATTTTACTCTCAGTTTACTTTCTTACTCAATCGTTTACTGACTTGCTGCACTATATCTTTATAGTACATCAAGGCTCACAGTCTTTTTGCTTTTGTTGCCATAGTTTGTACTTACAGAAAGTAGATGGTTCCCTCCGGTGGTATTTGTGGCCTTCCTACCGATTTGAGGATTGTTGGGGTTGGTTTGGCTGCTCAGTCCGACGATTTGCAACATTCACACTTGCGAATGCTCTCTGTAGCAGTCGCTACTTGGGAGAAGCCTGATTTACTGTTTTTTAAAGTCTTTTTAACAAAACAACAAAGTTCTCCTTAGCGACGGCTCACTGCTGCTCTGCTGGCTCCGAACTCCTCGCATGCTCCATGCTCTCTCCTCCTCGAACACTCCTTCAGCACTGAGACTCCAGGCAATGGGTGGGACTTGGTTGTGTGGACCAATCACACGATGCCATTCAAATAGAAACATAGAAACATAGACTTTGACTGCAGATAAGGACCACTTGGCCCACCCAGTCTGCCCATTTCCCTACCTACTGGATAAGCTGCAGATTCTAGTTAACCAACAGCCTACTTCCTGCAACGCCCCCACTATAACTGCCTTGTGTCTGTCCCATGCATGTTTGAATTCCCCCACTGTTTTAGACCCAACGACCTCCTCAGGAAGGCTGTTCCATGTATTCACCACTCTCTCCGTGAAAAAAAATTTCCTCACATTACCCCTGAGCCGTCCCCCCTCTATCTTTAAATTGTGCCCTCTTGTTCTTACACATCTTTTTTTCTGAAAGATGCTACCCTCCTGGACTTTGTTGATTCCCTTGAGGTACTTGAACGTTTCTATCATGTCCCCCCATCCCTCCTTTCATCAAGGGTATACATATTAAGCTCTCTCAGTCTCTCTTCATATGGTTTCTGCTGCAGACCCTGTACCATTTTAGTTGCCCTCCTCTGGACTGCTTCCATTCTGTCTATGTCCTTGCATAGATGAGGTCTCCAAAACTGCGCACAGTACTCCAGGTGGGTCTCACTAACTGTCTGTATAGAGGGATAACCACTTCCCTTTTTCTACTTGTGATGCCCCTTCCTATGCATCCCAGTATCCCCTGGCTCTCCTTACCGACTTTTCACATTGCTTACCCACCTTTAGGTCATCTGATATGACTACCCTCAGGTCCCTTTCCATTTTTGTTGTTGTTAGTACCTCCCCTGCTATTGTGTACTCTTCTCCTGGGTTTTTGTTTCCCAGGTGCATTATTTTGCACTTCTTTGCATTGAATCTAAGTTGCCATTTGTCTGACCATTCCTCCAACCTTGCCAAGTCCCTTCTCATCTTTTCTACCCCCTCTTGTGTATCAACTCTATTACAGATCTTTGTGTCATCTGCAAAGAGGCATACCTTTCCCTCCAGACCCTCTGCAATGTAACCTATGAAGATATTAAAGAGGACTGGACCCAGTACTGAGCCCTGAGGTACTCCACTAGTAACCCCCCTTTCTTCGGAACGTGGTCCATTCACTATTACCTTCTGTGTCCTGTTGTGCAGCCAGTTTGCTACCCAGGCTACCACCCTGGGACCCACTCCCAGGCTGGCTAACTTGATTATTAATCTTTTGTGCGGGACTGTGTCAAATGCCTTGCTAAAGTCTGGTAGGCCATATCCACAGCCCCTCCCTGGTCTATTACTTTGGTCACCCAGTCAAAGAAATCAATAGACTGGCCTGACATGACCTTCCTGCTGTGAATCCATGCTGCCTTGGGTCCTGTGCCCCGCTGGCCTCTAGGTACTCAACAATTCTTTCTTTCAGAAGTGATTCCATCATTTTCCCTACCACTGAGGTCAAACTTACAGGTCTGTAGTTTCCTGTTTCTGCCTTGCTCCCACTTTTGTGAAGGGGAATCACATCTGCCCTCCTCCAGTCCTTAGGTACCAGCCCATCCTGCCATGATTTGTTAAAAAGCGTGGTCAGTGGTGTCACGAGCTCTCTCTCTCTCTCTCTCTCCTGCTTGGCCTCCTTCACGCCGATCATTGAGCAGGCAAATTTAAACAGTAAACTGAACTTTTTTTCCACGGCTTGAGATTTCAATGGGCTGAAGCACTTTCAGGCAATTTTGGCACCATTTTTTGTACAATTCCTTTAGCGACCCGATTCCCCCAGTTTAATTCACAAACACTTGAAACTTTCTGTAGATTTGGGAACAAATGTTCTCTTGGTCCACAACTACTTTTAATTTTGAAATCTTTAACTTTTAACAGCTTTTAAGCACTTTGACTGACAAGGCATACATTTCTCAGCACAGAAGTCCTTGGCATCACAGTTTCCTCAAGCACTATAGATAGCACATTCATTCCTCAGAAACACAGGCAGAAAATCTTTGGATGGCACTTTACTGGGCACAACTTTTACTTTTCTTCACAACGATTTCTGTTATGGTGCACTGCCACCAAATAGAAAGACCATAGACATACCCTCAGCATTTGCACTGGCAAGGCAAACTTTTCCTCTCCCCCAAGATCTTAGGATGAGCCACCAATTCTGCCACCCTTACCCTGGCCAAGAGGGGCAACTTGCAACCAGGACCCCCCCTAACTTGTACCCAGACAAGGCATCAAACCACAAATTGGCATAACAAAGGTACCACCCCTGGCACTGGGGCAAATACCTGGCTCGGCATCTAAGAGGTTGGATGGTTAGGGCACAAAATAAACATTTATATTTACTTCGAGTTCTAGGAGAGAGGTGCTAGGGCTATGCTAGGTCTAACTTCTGAGGGGGCCCATAAACAAGTTCACACTAGGAAGCACATATATAATGTCCACTGCTGGAAGTAGCATTGTACAGTATGGCTTTATTCTGTCACAGGTGGAAAATGGAAAAGGGGTGGTCCCCCATGTTGGAAACTGTACGTACAGGCTTTCATTCAAGTACTCTTTTCCTTTCTAGGACAACACCATTTGGCACCTATCACATTTTCTCACACAGAAATATTGAACTGTCCATCCCTCTGTACCAGGGACCTCAAAACATTAGATTTCTCAAAAGTGTCATTTCATGGGGGTTGCCACACGCTTAAAAATTACATCCTCCTGACTTGATGGGCTTAGTTAACATCTGCAGGGTAACCTTGTGCCCTTCCGTGAACCAGTTAGCCCTGACTGGAGTTTTAGATAAGGTTCTGCCCACCCTGGCCCCAGCCAGCCTCTACCATTCCATCCGGGTTACTCAAAATGGATCCTTCAGTCTCACTGGGGATTGCAAAGGCATCCACACATTAAGCTTTAAATCCAACACACTGTTGTGGTGATACAGGGGCCCTGAATGGTGCACTCTAGCATTGTCTCTGGGCACATACACCACCAGACAACTCCCTAAGAAACATCCCCTTGTAGCTGTATTCATGGTTTTGGTTGTTCTTATGTTACAGACATGGGTACTTGGAAGACAACACCTCTTCTCTTTTGCTGGTAGCTTTCATAGCTTCACACTGAGACACATTCTGGCTCTTCTCTGGGCAGCTGAACACTGTTTTGGTCCCTCAGAGGATGGCCCCTTGGACCCACAGAAGCTACAGTCCCATTTCACTGTCTCTGGATTGATCCACTGTGGTTCTGGAATTACAGGTCTCCACCACTTCCTGTGGTACTGCTGCTATTTTCCCTCACTGGGGTGAGAAAATAACCAGAGGTCCTTCACCCAGCCTCAGGGCAGGCTGGCAGGCACCGGTCCCTCAATGCACTGCTGGTCACTCTACTGCTGACTTCCTCTGACTGAACCCAGCATTCTAAACTGTCCCCAGGCAGCTGATTTCACTGTGGCTCAGGCTACTGTGAGTGTTCTAAATGACCTCATTCATTTCTCACTCAGCATAGCTAAGTAAACAATGCGAGGTCTGTAGAGAGCTTCTAATAAAATCTCTATCAGCTGCCCACTACCTGCCTATGTCTAACACTGATGGGATTCTAGTAACCCCAGGGGACTGGGTGGTTACATTTACAGCATGCTTGAGCTCAGTTGCCTGTGGTTACTGTTGTTATTGAAGGGAATTTAAAAATGACAGTTGGCACCTGCAATACTGTTACCCCCCCACACACACACACATACACACATAAACACACACACACACACATATACTCCCCCCCAAAAAAAATCCCCCAAATCTGAATGTCAGGATATGCCATTTTATAACTCATAACAGTTTCATTAAAACAGGACAGTTTCCCCTTAGATTTCATCTGTTCACATTGCTTATGCCTTCCCCGAAGTCATAGTTCTCTGCTTATTACATCAGAACCTCTTGCCAAGAAAATTATTTTGATGTCAGAGGATGATGATTTTGACTTCAGGATGGGAAAAGCAGCATGAAAAGATGGAAGTCTGAAGGGAAAATAGTCCATTTTCATTTGAATGTCACTAGTAATAAAACATGAAATAACCTTCATTTTAATGTTTGGGGAAAGTTAAGAGATTAGAGTCCTGCTGATGTAAACTGTGAATTATTGACAGGAAAGTGGAAATCACTTTAGTACATGTTTGGCTATTTTTCCATTACCATTTGTGTGCACACCCTGCTAAATACAGTACAGATCAGTACAATATAGAAACAGAATTTGAATTTGATGGCAGATAAGGACCACTAGGCCTACCTAGCTTGCCCATTTTCCTACCTAATGGATAAGCTGCAGATCCTGTCCATTATCCATATGAGCAGACAGTAAGGCAGAATGGGAGAAAGGAAGGGGAAAATGTTTGGAATAAAAAATATTGATGTGACCCCCCCCCACAGGTGGGGCTTACCTTAATTTGCCCTCAGGGAGGCTGGTCCATTCTCCAGGTGACTGTTCTTCCTCCCGCTCAGCCTGCTGCCTCACCACTGCAAGCCTGGGTCCAGCAGGGGCTCTGAGGTCTCTGTCTGGCCCCTGTATTGTTCCTGCAGTCAGAAGGGGGAGTAGTAAAGTCATGGGACTGCCACACTGCCTGCATTGTGAATGTGTGAGCAGCAGTCCATGCATGCACAGAAGTGCATTGAGGTTTTCTCACCATGATTGTGGCTAATCAAATGTCTCTCTGGTGCTCCCGACCCCCAGGTTAAGCAAGTCAGGGGTTGGAGACACGAAGGAGGCCACCAAGAAGTGGCAAAATGTTTTATTTTAAAAGTGCCAATGGGCGCTGTAATCAGGGTCATGAATAATAATAAAGGCCTATGTATTAATGAGCGCCTGCCTAGTGCCGGGGGGGGGCAGTAAAATGGCACTAGTGACAGGCAGAAGGAAATGTTTTAAAATGTATTAGTGCAGCTGAATGGCAGAGGTGGAAGACTGCTAAAGGTCTATGGGGGAAATATTTGTAGAAACTGTATATTTTGGTCACAGGAGCTCATTAAAGTGGGGACTGCTGCATAAGACTGCTTGCACTGTGTACTATAGGAGCCATCTTTGACTCTTTGACCTCCAGAGCCAGCCAACCGGAATTCTAGGTGCCCAAAATTGAAAGAACTGACTGCTGGGAGAAGTGCAAACCATATTTTAGGTGCCCAAATCAATATCCAATCAATAATCAAAGGGACTTAATGTTTACTAATTTTTCTAATGGACAGCATGTTTCAGTCAATCAGATGCTGCCATTTTTGGAGTGAAACCCCAAGGACAGTTACAGCTTGGGACAGTCTGTTTTGGGCTCTCAGCGAGACAGGGGGGCTCAGACTCTGCTGTGAGAAGAGTTTGGAAGTTGTCCCAAGGCTTCCACAGCCAAAGACTGGAGATTTTGCTTGAGTTCAGCACCTGGAAGCCCCAGGGAGAGGGAGCATTTTTCTGCTTATTCCCGCATCATTCTGAGAAAGCCCTGGAGAAACTGAACTGTTTGTCAGAAACTGCAGTTTGCCGAACTTAGCTTGAA
The DNA here is from genome assembly GCA_016271365.2 of Neoceratodus forsteri. Lineage (NCBI taxonomy): Eukaryota > Metazoa > Chordata > Ceratodontiformes > Ceratodontidae > Neoceratodus > Neoceratodus forsteri. The sequence goes on from CM057450.1 coordinate 1,597,232,276, forward strand.
GCTGAAGCCAGCAGTGGAAAAGAAGCCTGCGGATGCTCCCGTGTCAGGGAGCCAGAGAACCTTGTGAACTCCTGCTGTTTGAAATAGGGGGATTTCAGCTAAGCGGCTGTGTGCTATTCATTCTGAAGCCACCCGGAGTTGTATGCAGAAGTGTTTGTGCTCAGGCCACTCTGGAGCCAGGTAAGCGACTGGTCAGCTTTTACCAAGTGGGATGGAATGGGACACAAGGTGCCACAGGCACGTGCCTGAGCGCTAGGGCACTCTTGGCCCTTCTGGGGGAGTTGGACTGTGGGGTCATTCCTTGGGTCTAAGCTTTTTGTGTACCAGGAAACCCTGTGCAGGGCTCCTGCTCTCCAGCAAAGAAGGTGACAAGCTGCCAGACTCTGCAAACAAGGCAGAAGATGACAAGCTGCCAGATCCTGCAAACAAGGCAGAAGGTGACAAGCTGCCAGATGCTGCAAACAAGGCAGAAGGTGACAAGTTGCCAGATCCTGCAAACAAAGCAGAAGGTGACAAGCTGCCAGATCCTGCAAACAAGGCAGAAGGTGACAAGCTGCCAGATCCTGCATGCTGACCAGAAAGTTCCAGGCTGCTAAACAAGCCTACTGCTTCCAGCAAGCCTACTACGACCCACATTGATGCTCCAGGCCCCAGCTCTGTGGCCTGCCTTCACTCAAACCCTGAGAACTGGGATTTCAAAACTATGAGTAAAACAGGGCCTGCCCTGCCCTGTGGAATTAGTCTAAAGTTGGTCACAAGTTTAAAGTGTGCAACCAGTTGTAGTTTGTTTAAAAGTTTCTTCCAAGGGTCCCAACGCTGGCCAACCCACGGCAACATCAGGCCTGCACCTGTCTGGCGGTACCCTCAGCAAGGATTGTTAGGGGGAGCTAGTACCAGCCAGGGAGTTGGGGGGTGTATTGCAAAAAGGTTTACTACTGAAGTTTTCATTTCATTGTCCAGGTATCCCCTTTCCAAGCCCTACCCTGGTAAATAAAGCTGTGTTTTGTTTTTGCAATTTCTTTGCATGAGCATATTATTAGCTACAGTCACTAACTGCATGTGTTTTACCATATTACAGTTCAAAATGGTATGCTGTGTGTGTGTGGGGGGGTGACTGGATAGGGAGGTGGGTAGGTACAACATTCCCGTGGGTTGTACTATGCAAATATCTGTCCCACTATCATTTTACTCTGGGTGGAGGCACCACGCTATTTATTTATATCTTTTGGGAAAGAACCCCCGATTGTCACCAGAACAGAATCCAGGCCTCTTAACCTGTGTTGTAGTCATCAGGCAGGGGTAGTAGCCCGCAGGTACATGGCACCCTGGTTACATTGAATACAGTACTGCTAAAAGGAACCAAGTAAGTGGTACATCTTCAAGTTTTAGCATTAGTTACCCACTGATGTCCAAGCACTCATGAAATTCAAAAGATGTTCTACATAACACAACTGCGTTAGTAAGCACCCCAAGGAGGGCAAGCGTAGATGTGCTACATGTTGTGTACCAAGCTGGTGCAAACTTGAAAGAAACTGATTATGAGGATGAGGATGAGGAGTAGGACAATTCTGAGAAGATGAAATGGATGCAGAGCAACATAGAAACAGAATTTGACAGCAAAAGGCCCAGCCGCTGATTCAGTCTGCCCAACTTTTCATATTCTCCAGAGGTGGCCCTAGTGGCCATCCTTCTCCTTTACCCCTGCCATTTTTTCCACCCCTTCCACTCTTACTATGGCCTTTCTCCTGTCCCACCCTTGGTTTAATCCCCTCACAGTTTGAGCAGATATCACTTCCTCTGGCAATCTGTTCCACTTGCCCGCCACACTTTCCATGAAAAAGTGCTTGCCAGCATTCTTCATGAATCTTCCTCAGTCTAGTGTTAGTAAATTCCCTTCATGCTTGTGTTTGTACTTAAGACAAACAGTTCTTGGTATGACACCCTGTTTTGCCCAAGTACGTATGTATATATCTATCTATCATGTCTCCCCTCACTCTTCTAGTCTCCTATGTGTACATATTAAGGTCTCTCAGTCTTTCCTCATACAGCTTGTCCCCAGCCTCTGGATCATTTTGGACACCCTTCTATGTATAGCCTCTGTCCATTCACAGTCCTTCTATAGGTACGAGCTTCAGAACCTTGCATGGTAATGCAGATGCAGGTATACCAGGGATCTATACAGTGGAATGATCCCCTCCCCATTTCTACTGCTGATTTCCCTTCTTATGCAACTCATCACCCTGTTTGCCTTTCCCACCACTTTGTTGCACTGCACTGTAGATATCAGACTGCCTGATATTACTCACAATCCTTTTCTACTGCTGTGCTTTTCGTTACTATTTCCCCAATCTGGTATTGCATTTTTCAGTTTTTTTCCCTGATGTGCAGTATTACCTTGCATTTATTTTGCATTAAAACTTAGATCATTTCTCCAGCCTTCCCAGGTCCTCTCTAAATGCCCTGATCTCATCCTCAAAGTTCACCCTGACTCAGATCTTGGTATCATCTGTGAACAGATACATAGATACATAGACTCTGTCAGTAGATAAGGGCCTATGGCCCACCCAGTCTGCCCATTTGAATAGGCAGATCTTGCCTGAACTCCCACCCATGTTACAGATGAAGAGGACGGGCCACAGGACTGAGTCATGCGTGTACCAGCTTGTTACCTCTTAAACATCAGATAACTCCCCATTCATCACACACTTTGCATCCTACCCATCAGGCAGCTTTCACTCATGTCACTAACGTTGTGCCCTAGATCCCTCAGTTTCTTGACCAGCCTCCTGTAAGGGACTCAATCAACAGCCTCACTGAAGTTCAGATACAGTATGTCAACTGCCTGACCATTGTCAGCTGCTGTAGTCATCCAGTCAAAGAACTCAATCAGATTCCTCTGGCATGACTTCTCCCATGTGAATCCATGCTGCCTGTCATCCTGTAGACCATTTACCTTGAGAATGTCTACCAGGCTCTCTCTTAGTATAGCAAGATTACTTTGCTATGTTGGAAATCCAATCTTTTTTCTTAAACGTGTTTAGCCTCAAATGCACACTGAGCTTATACTCATTTTCAGGGTCATTCCAGGAGCACAGGGAGATTAAGTGACCTCCTCAGGGTCGCACAGTATGCCAGTGGCAGTTGTGGGTTTCAAATCCAGGTCTGCTGGGTCTTCAGTTGCATAGCTTGGTGCTGTAACCTCTAATTTGTACTGTCTCCTGCAGATGTAGACAAGGCAGATTATGCTGCAGTGAATCAGTTGCTCAAAATTCCCCAAAACTCCGTATTTCAGGACTTCCCATTTTGAGAATCACCGATTCTATTTTAAAATTTTCTAAAAAAAGTCTTTAAACTCCTATGTTGATTGGACATTAAAAGATCTGCTGGCCCAGACCACTTGTACCTATTATTCATAAGGCTGAGAGAAACATTCTAGCAGCTCCTATAACATGCTTATTTAACCTTTCTCTAATGAGCTAATAACTATTTGGAAAACTCCACATTTTACCCCTTTATTTAAATCTAGTGGCAGATCTGAACTGAATAATTATAATCCCATCTCGAGTATCCCTGTGCAAGCCAAATATGATAGAGCATTGCATAACTGTACAGCATTACCTGCATAAGAAAAACCTTTTAACTCTATTACAACCTGGCTTCAGAGCCAAACACAGCACAACACCAGTTTTAGTCAATGTAACTGATGACTTCCTGACTTCCCTTAGAGACAAATTTAGCTGTGGGGTTTATTCTTTTATCTAAGCAATGCTTTAGATGCAGGGGACCATACTATGCTTCTTCATAAATGTATGACATCCTCAGTCAGTCCCCGTGTATTACCCTGTTTCTCAAACTACATAAACTATTGCTGGCAGCTGGTAAAAGTAGAAGGTCTTGTCTCCAATTGTTCTACTCGCTACAAGGAAGTCCCTCAGGGCTATGTATTAGACACAGAATAGGAAAGGGACAGTACCTCAGTGGTGTGGGAATTTGGTGCTGCCTTGGGGATTGTGACCTCAACAAAACTATAGAGCGGGAAAGAGGCACACTCAAAACAGGTACCAACCATGGTCCAACGCAGATGTGGTTTCCCAGTACTTTAATGCTGCAAGGTTGTAAAATACAAAGTAACATAGCTCTCAGTTCATCAACCAGGAGCCTTAACAGTGCAAAGACACAGTAGCAAGGATGCTCCAGCACTTTGACCGGTAGGCCTTCATCAGGGGGCGGGTACCCAATACATATTTTTATTTAATACGTATTTTTGATGAACAACGAAATAATGGTAGAGCATCTGTGAAACTGTGACACATATTTTTGGATGCTATACTCTTAGTATGGCTGGATAGTATCTTGCTCTATACAATGATTTACTATTGTATAATGTAAATATTGCTCTGTACTTACTGTTATAACCTGCAGTTTATGTATTTTATGGCGCATATCTTAGTTGTGCATCTGCACCCGATTCATGCCTGAAAAAGGCTTCTACTGACAGTGTACTTGCCCAGTCAACCACATGAAATAAATAAATAAATAGAATACATGGATGACCTCATTTATAGCACTGGCCCAGGAGAAGGTATTTAACTAATTAGTAAGTGCTCTAACCCGATTAAAGTGAGCCAGTGCTGAACAATAGCAAACAATTAGACCCAATGTGAGGCTGTGGAGGGGGATAGAAAGAGGAAAATGAGTTTTAGGGAAAAACACATTTTTGATGAACAGAGAAATCACTGTAGAGAATCTGTGAAACTGTGGCACATATTTCTGGATGCTATACCCTTTAGTATGGTTGGATAGCGAAAGTAATTTTAAACAATGTTTGGAGTATGTTAATACATCTAGTAGAAATTTAACAGTCATCTGGGACTACAGTGCAAATGAGGTCACATTTGTGGACGGTGTGTGTGTGTGTGTGTGTGTGTGTGTGTGTGTGTGTGTGTGTGTGTGTGTGCATATAAGCATGAAGGAAAACTTTAAACTAACTCATATAGGAAACAGACTGCAAGAAACACACTTCTGAAATCAAACAGCTGTCACCCCCACCACAGGCGAAAGAAATATCCCTAAAGGACAGTTCCTGCAGGTACAGAGCACTTGCCCTATGAAGAAAACATTCCAGATAGTCTTTCTATTTGATAAGGATTACAAACTGGACAACATCAAAAAAGGGAATTGAGCATGCAGCAAACACTGACTGAATGCAACTTTTGGAAGGAAACTAAAACAGAAATACTAATTCGAACCCAATGACGTTGTAATGCATTTATTTATTTATCTATTTTTTTATTTTTTTTTTATTTTAGTTTTTGTTGACCAGGTAAGTGCACTAGACAAATCCTGTCTATTTTCAGGCACGACCCGGGGGAGGGGGATACAGATGAATGCCAACTGACCTTGAACCAGATTATGCTGTTGGTGGTATTTTTTAGTGAATGAGGGAAATTTGGCCAGGACACTTGGGAAATTCCCCTACACTTTTCGATAAGTGCCATGGGATCTTTAACATCCACCTGAACTACCACCAATCCAGGCAGCTGGGACCTTGGTTTAACGTCTCATCCGAAAGACGGCACCTCAGAAGTGCAACACCCCTCTCGTGCTGCACTACAGTGTCGGTACTGGGATATTAACCCAAGTGCCAGACGTGGGAACTGAACCCACAGCCCTCTGATCTCCCGGCCTCAGAGGTGAGTGTGCTACCTGCTGAGCCACTGACACTGATGGATTATTTACCTATGGCCCATAAAAAAGGAAATACAGTTAATACACATTAGGACATACTGAAAGTGGGAATAAGTCTACAGGCTGTAAGTGCACAAGCACCAAGAATTACATATAGACATGGAGATATATCAAAGATCAACTTGTTCATGCCACACTGCCTCCACAAAAAAGTAATATGTGGCCACCAGGGCCACCAAAAGACAACTATAAATGTGGCCATTGTGCAAGCACCACAAACACTGCCTTATTTAAAGAAGAACTGTAATGAATCTATACGTCATTTTTACCAGTAGAAGCTGTTTTTTTTAAATACCGGTTCAAATTCTGTTAGTGCCCTAGCTATTCAAGCTTTTTAGTTACCCTGTTGGGTGGTTCTTGTTTACATGCTACTGGTAAGAACCATTTTAGAACTGTATGATATAGTTTATGTCCATGTTCTACTCTTCCATTGTTGGCAAAATGCATCCATGTTCTACTGTAGAACTCTGTGGCTGAGAGGGACGTAAACTACATCACAGAATTCTAAAATGGTACTTACTACAAGCTTGTAAAGCAGAAACACTTACAATGATTACTAAACGGCCTGTATAGATGGAACAGTGACAGAATTTTAATCAGTACGTAGAAAAGAGTTTCTATTGGGAAAACATGACTTAGAGTTACAGGTTCAATGCAGTTCTTTAATAATCTGAGATCTGGAAAGAAATTTTATACAATGAGTTTATTAACTGTAGTTTGGAAGTGGCAATTAATGTGATGTACTGCCCTTGCAGATTTTATTATGTTGGGCAAACAAAAAGGCAACTGAAATTGTGAATAGCAGCGCACAAGGCACCTATTCAGACAAAAACATTCATGTGCCATGGACAGGCAATCTGATCAAGTTGAGCATCTCGGTACTGCATGTTTAAAATATATTGGTATTGACAAAATCCAAATGGGATAAAGAGGGGGAGACTTGGTGAACAAGCGCTTGCAATGTGAGGCATTTAGATGCACACTCTAAATAGAGTATATCCAAACACAGACTCAGTGAGGAACACCTTCCTGAACTAAACTGAAGACATACAGTATGACAGATGAATATGAACTGAGAGGTTTCAGATATGAAATATTCTGTTTAAAGAAGTGACATATAGAAAAAAACAATGTTGTTGTTACAGTCAGTGGTATTTCAAATATTGCCTTTCAGATATTACCTTTTATAACTGCTAGGGAATATATACTTTAAAGTTTACCATGCCTTTTCAAAGCTGCATGTTACCAGTGAATATGTAAATGGTGTTCTTACATAACTGTTGAATTGCTACTTATTTTTAAGTCACTTTGGGTGAGATCAGTAAATGGGGTTTACCCCTTTAAGTACGAATGTTAAGTACTTCATCCCTCAAGCACACCGAATAGCTCAGATGATGGTATATATTAGTTGGTGCGTAATGGGTGCAGGTACCAGAGCTTGATGGTGTTTCAGATTAGTTTGTTATTTTGACGGTTATATATACTACTAAAAGCATAGAGATAGCATCAGTTTTGGAAACTTTAAAGCTATTTGCACAACATAGCAACTGCATAGCACTTACACTTTAATAGAACTCTGGGAAGGAGTGGCAGAGGTGACCAGTGGTTACTGGCGGAGTTTCTGCTGGAGTGCTTAGTGACGTGCTTAAGCTGTTTGCACAAGCACATTGCATTTTTCTTAACCGCTGAACTGATATGGTTATTTGGCTGCAAACTGCAAAACAGTTTTTACTTCAGTCTAAAGCTCAAGTCTGTGAATGATAATGAAAGCCATGAAAACAGTTCTACAATGCCGGTTTGACAATTTCATTGTCGACCAATGTTACAGCGATGGCTTTATGTCGACTGCAATTGTGGTCAGCATAAAACCATTAACTACAGACTTTGTTTTCTTCAGAAGGCTTCGCCTACCCCCCCAAGTGGGGGGCTCTGCCCCTCACACCCCCATAACTAAACTAATCAATACCTCGGAGAGCTGGTGCAAGACCCCAGAAAGCAGTGCTGGGTCCCACAGTGAGAGTACAGTGACTTGCTGATGTTGTCACTGTACTGTCATTCGCAGTGCAGGTTTCACTGTGCGATTGGCATACACCATGAAAACTGTGGCATAAGCCATATGGAGACCGAGTACATTTGGGTATGACATTAAAATGAATTGCACATCATGCTGGTACATGCATTCATTCACTCTTTCGAACAACTAATGGTGCTGACCCTATAAGCTTGTGACAATTGTCATTGACTTCGTTGCTTTAAAAAACAGAGTTCTTCCTGGGGGTAAGTGCACAGTCTGTGGAGTCACCTACTGTAATTTGCTTTGGATGAAAGCACAACACAAGAATCAGAAATTTGAACCAGGACACTCCAGTGGGTAACCATTTTGAAGAAGTACATGGTGGCAACACACAGTCTCTAAAATGTATGGAACTAGAGCATGTGACAATTGGTAAGAGAAGAGGCAACAGACTGAAAAAGATACTTTGGAGAGAAACCTAGTGGATATTCAATCTGAAAAGTCTAAAACCAAATTGACTTAATGAGGACTTTGACATTAAACAATTTTAGTGGATTTAATAACTGTTCTTGCCTCATAACTTGGATCTGATTGGATTTTATTTCTGTAGCTTCTAAAATGATTTTTTTCCTCTTGTCGGAGCTCTGCATAACTTGCTGTGATGTATATTTATATTTTTTGTATTCATTTGATATCTTTTCCTGTTCCTTAGAATAGTACCGCCCAGTGCTCCCAGGTTGCCCCTGAAAACAAGCAGTTGTGCCTAGTGGGCCTTACCCAGTTACCAAAGACTAAAATAAAAAATAAAAAAGTATAGCGAACGTTACCATTTTGTTTCCAGGATCCCATGGGGCCTACATATGAATTCAGTATTGATTGTCTGGTGATCACAGAGCCTGGTATCTTAACCTCTTCAAATGATTGACCAAGATTCAGACTCTAATGAATACAAGTACAGGACTGACATCATAGCAACAAGTACTTCCTTCCATTTACACTTAATAGTAATGTTTTTATAACAATATTTTGATATGTTTCTTTGTATTGCTTACAGAAAAGACCATTTTCATTATGGTTTTGTATTGTTAGACTTTATCTTATATTTTGTGTGAGTTTTTCCCTCCCCACCATTCCCTTATTTAACATTTTTCCTAAAATTAACTTTACTTTTTCTCCCCCCAACCAAGCCTCACATTAGATCTAATTGTTTTGTTATTGTTTAGCACTGGCTCAGTTTAATCGGGTTAGGAGCACTCATTAACTAGTTAAATGCCTTCTCCTGGGCCAGTGCTATAAATGAGGTCATCTGTGCATTGGTACCCTTCCCCTGATGAAGACCTACCAGTCGAAGCGCTGGAGTCCCCTTGCTACTGTGTCTTTGCACTGCTAAGGCTCCTAGTGGATTAATTGTGAGTTTTGTTACTTTGTGTTAAAAGTAACTCTATAGATGCAGTGTCAGTATTAAGGAAGAAGACAGCTATAAGGATCAAGAATGGTGGCACACAAAGTGATTTGAAACTTTCTTTCCATAGAGGTGTTTATGCTCCTTCGGCATGCCACTGTTGCTGTCTGCCGCCATATCAGTCTCTGGGGGTCATTCGGGGTCTTGTTACACTGTGCATGCCCCTACAGACCTCCAAGAGCTGACCCAGAGGCATCATCCTGTGGCAGCCCTCGACCCTTTCCTGGTTTTCTCCCAATTACGCCGGGGCCCCAGACAGAGCAGCGCATGCGCGTGCAGGGGCGCATGTGCCCTCTTGCTCTGGTGATGGCCCCATCCTCCTACCCCATTGGCCTTGCGCCCTTGGCTTCCCTTGGCTGCACTGCCCCTGGCCTTCTCCATGTGGTAGTCAAGCACCAAAGGAGCTCAGGCTCCCTTCCCAGAGAGGAGTTATGTCTGATAGCAGCTCATCCTGCTCCGCAGTCCCCCTGTACTGACCTCTGATGGCCTGTGCTCATTTCCGAACATAGGTCATTGGCATGACAACAGGTAAGGCATCCAGCACCTCAGCCCTCTCTGCCACTGGGCTGGCTTATGATTTGAAACTTTTTTGTGAAGCTTTAGTCCACTTCTATTATTTCCAGTTTCTGCCAGCAGTTACGGAGGGTCCAATAGTACATTTTATTTGTTTTTTCTGTTTTTGGGGGATCGTAAAGATTTTGTGTTGGTGACGTGACCTACTGGCACCTTTTGCATGGGTTATACCAGAATTTACCATGGCAGAATGATGCCATTCAGTCAATCAGAGTCTGCTATTCTTGAACCCCATTGTATAATCTGATATATCCCAGTGCAAGAATCCTGGTCAGCTATTTTCTAGTTCCATAAATCCTCAAATTTTGATAGCAGGATTGTGTAAATGAAATATCTCAAAAGAAGTCTTAGTGTGGTTTACATCTTATATTACAAACAGAACCCAACGAGTGAGTGTGGAAGTGCAAGGTTCGATATTGGACCCATTATTATTTTTGATTTATATGAATGGTTTACCAAATTACAGAAAAATACAGAGATTTTTCTTTATGTAGGCAGTGTGCTTTAGTTGTATTTGTCAATGATTACAAACAAGTAGTAGAGAAGTTGCAGTTAGATTTTTAGACACTGCACTCTTGGTTTGCACATTCAGGACTGGAGTTAAATCGCAAAGAAGTCCCAAGTAATGGTCTTTCTTCCTAGTTCCACAGGCAGTAAGGGGAATGATCTGAAGTTAAAAATAGTTACAAAGGACAGTATAGAATTAACTCAAGTCCCTAAATGTAAGCACCTAGGCATTGAAATACTGATGAAAAAAGTTAACTATAAATTTGGTGCATTTAGACGCATGGCCCACTGCATAAATAAAAATCTGAGACACACAATTGTAACACAACTTCTAATTTTGTTATAGATTATGGGTGCCATGTTTATGATTTTGCAAACTATTCAAGCTTGAGGAAAGTAGAAGTCACATATAATAAATTAGCTAGATTTTCACTTTGCTGTGATTATAAGACTCATCATTGTACAATGTATGATGAGCTGGGATGGCTTACAATTGAAAACAGGAGAAAATTAATTTGGGTTAATTTAATAAATAATATCTTAAATCAAAACAAACCAGCAGGTTTATTGATAGATAAAAAAGAACATAAATACAATCTAAGATTTAATAAAGTATACATCACATCTATACCAAATAACAAATATGGGGAAATGGCATTTTCGCAAACAGCTGTAAATCTTCGGAATGGCATTGATCCAAATATTAAACTATTGGCATCCAATGGGCCTGATTTTCTAATGATCCTTAGATTGGTGCAAGTTCCCCCAAAATTCCCCCTGCAGCAATCTCCAGGTGCACCAGAAACCCTGTATTAGATTTTTGTACAACAGGGGTCCGGGCACCAAAGTCCCCAGACTTGCCACACGTGGAATAGTGCACCAATCAGGTGGCACAGGGAAGGGGTTTGATGGATAGTGCTGTCATCCTCCCTGCCCATTGTAAACCAGCCCCAGGACTGGAATATGTGTGTGTGTGTGGGGGGGGGGGATATGACACCACTACTCCTGAGCAGTACTAGGACACTGTTAGTTGTCTTGCCATATTGGAGTGTGTTGTACAAGCTATGTTGTGGAAGGATAGGTCAGTGCACAATGTTACATTGCCAGGTACATCTGTCTGAAGCTGTAAGCCTTGTGATCCCATAGTTGCATAACCTCTAATATCAGACTCTGCCACTGTCAAAACTTGGTGAAAACCATAGCGTGCCTCTGAATGCATGTTATGCAGTCTGTTATGGTACATGATTATAACCGGTGTCAGATCTGTTATGGTACATGATTGTAACCCCTGTCAGATCTATTATGGTACATGATTGTAACCCCTGTCAGATCTGTTGTGGTACATGATTGTAACCCCTGTCAGATCTGTTATGGTACATGATTGTAACCCCTGTCAGATCTGTTATGGTACATGATTGTAACCCCTGTCAGATCTGTTATGGTACATGATTGTAACCACTGTCAGATCTGTTATGGTACATGATTGTAACCCCTGTCAGATCTGTTATGGTACATGATTGTAACCACTGTCAGATCTGTTATGGTACATGATTGTAACCCCTGTCAGATCTGTTATGGTACATGATTGTAACCCCTGTCAGATCTGTTATGGTACATGATTGTAACCACTGTCAGATCTGTTATGCCCCAATGTCCAGCTCAATGTGTGCTGGCACCTCTGTGAGACTTGTGGCCACAGCAGAGCATTCAGAATCCCAGTTTAGGGGATACTGCAGCTTCACTGTGGCACAAGCCCCCTTACAACATGGCACCCCCCCCATCTGGGGTGCAGGGGTGGTGCAAGGCTGATTTGGTGCAAGGGCTCCTGATTTCAACACAGTCTGCATTCAAAAATTGGAATTGAAGCAATATTTGGCACAAGGTGTCACTACATCAGTTCTTTGAAAATTGAACCCAAGGTATTTAACAGAGCTATGAAGCACAAATTGAGCATACGCTGCAATTGCATAAGATAAAACAATTATAAGATCTATACTAGCACATGATCCTATAATACTTGTATTAGTGTTATGTGTTACATGTTTGTATTGTATGTAAGTTATATGTCATTTTTGTATTTAATTGAAACTATATGTACAAACAGAACACCTTGTAAATAGGGCATAACTGCCCTAATGGTGTTATTGCGACTAACTTTCTACCTGTATATAAAAAAAAAAACTTTCCACTACTACTGTATATAGTAAACCAAACTCTATGTTGAAGGTTTTAGTGATATAATCTAGGTGAACATCAAAGGTTAGGTATGGGTCCAAGTATTTTCCAAAATATTTAAAGTTATTAGAATTTCCTGCCTCATTCTGTTGACAGTTCTGATATCCAGTGACTCTTTGTTTTTCTTTACCTGTAATTTAGAACCAGAAAACATACCCTTCAGTTTTCCCTGGTTTAACACAGGATTATTTTCTGTAAGCCACTGCTGTAATTTTGTGAAGTCACTTACCAGGCTTGTATTAATTTCTGCAATGTTTGGGCACATTTATAAATGATTGGATCTTCTGCATATAGTAATACTTTGGCTGAATCACAACTAGCCAGTATATATTATCACTCCCAGATCCTTTTCCCGTGATGTGCCTCCTATCACTATTCGTCCATCATGTACTGCATTTTTTGCTTTTTTCATGATGTGCATTACCTTGTATTTTTTTGCATTAAAACTTGCATCATCTTCCCAGCCCTCCCAGATCCTCTGTAAATGCTCTGATCTCATACTCACTGTCCACTCTTTCCTAGATCTTGGAATCATCCCAAATAGGCAGATGTTGCCCTGAACACCCACCCCTATGTAACAGAAGTATTGGATTTTCCCTGATTTAACACAAGGTTATTTTCTGTAAGCCACCCAGGTTTAACACAAGGTTATTTTCTGTAAGCCACTTCTGTAATTTTGTAACGTCACCTTCTAGGCTTTTATTGATTTCTCCACTGTTTGGAAAGCTTTTATAAATCACTTCATCATCTGCATAAAGTAATACTTCAGTTGAATCACAACTTACTGGTAGGTCATTTATGAACTGTGAGAGCAGAGGAGAGTGCAGGATAGAGCCCTGGGGTACTCTAGTTTGTGCCTTTTGGGGGAGGAAGTGATTCCATCTAGGTTTACCATTTCCTGCCTAACCTCTAGGTAATCTGTGATCCATGAGAAGCTTAGGTTGTCTAGACCTATGTCTATATGTTTCGCCAGGAGTTTGCCATGATTAACCAGGTCAAAGGCCTTGGTTAGATCCACAATTACTGTTCAAGTCATTATCCCTGAATCAGATGCACAGGCTATATCACTGGTGAGTTTGATCAATGCTGTTGCAGTATTATGGGTTTTCCAGAAACCATGCTGTGCTGCAGTAAGGAGTCCATACATGTTAATGTAGGTTTACAGTTGGTTGTATACTATCCTTTCTTGAATTTTTTGCTAACTGGCGAGGAGCAATATGGGCCTGTAGTTTGAATGTAAATTATTAGGTCCTGTGTCTTTTAAAGGTCGCACTCCAAAATGAACACAAACAAGCAAAGAGTTGCAAGCAAAAAAAAGTTTTATTCGTACCAAAAGTGGAACAAATTTCCAAATATAAATCCACTGTGTGGAGACCAGCAGAAACCCCATTGTGGAGGTTACGGCTGGTCTCCGCACAGTGGATTTATGTTTGGAAATTTGTTCTACTTTTGGTACAAATAAAACTTTTTTTACTTGCAACTCTTTGCTTGTTTGTGTTTGTTTTGGAGTGCAACCTTTAAAAGACACAGTTACTGTTTCAGTGGACTGGCCACTCTGGTTTACACCCCCACCTGTCTCCAGTTGGACGCCAAGCTTCATTAAACTTGCTTTAGATTATTAGGTCCTCTCTTGGGAATTGGGATCACAAGGAAAGTTTTCCATGTGTCTGGGACTTTACCAGAAATGAAAGCGAGGATAAACAACCCTGCCACTGGAGTTGCAATAGCACGGATGGCTAGCTTGAACAGCGTAAGCTCTAGACTATGAAAACCTGCAAACTTCCCTTGGTTGATTTTACTTGGATACTTCTGAACCTCTGGGTGAGACCAGTTTTACATGGGATGCGTGGTTAGGTACTCTTCATCCTGCATTTGCCTGGTGTGTGTAAACTGCATCTGTGACTTTAATTAGCTCCTGTATAGGTACTCAAGTCTGTGAAGTTTTTTGTTGAGGGTGTCAGCTATGGACAGCAGGTCCATTCCCCTAAGCAATTTATAACTAGGCCCCTAATTTAGTGTTTGTCTTTGCCCTTGAGTAGCTCATTCATCTGTGCCCAGAAATGGATGGGTTGTGTTGAGAAATCAATTTTCAGCTGTTTGTAGTACACCATGGCCCAGATATCCAAAAGAGTTGCACCAGCACAAGTCCGAAAATGTGCCATTCTGTGATATTCAGCGGGAGGCAGTTGCGCCCCCCCAAATCATGCTGAGCAACAGCACAATGATAATGAATGTATGCGCAACTGAAGGGGGAGGAACCATGCATAAATGGTGCAGTGCGATATTCAACAACATGTGCCATGCACAATAGGGGAGCAAGCAGAAGTTGCGCCATAGCGGAAATGAGCCAAAATAAAAAGGAGCAAGGGAGAGGCGCAAGAACGCTACAGGGAAGGCACATGAGGCTGAACTCTAGCCAGAGAAACTGGGCAGCAGAGACACACAGGGCAGGCCAGGGAAAGGGCACCTGGAACCCACAGGCCCAGGGGAAGGTGTGGGGAGCCACAGTGCAGAAGGGGGAAGTACTTGTCACACAGCAGTGAGGCCAGCACAGTCAGGTGTTCCTGGTGCAGGGAAGTAGCAGCCAGGACAGTGGGGAACACAGAAACAGCTGCCGGGGGGGTGAACACAAGCCAGGGACATGGCCAGTGCCACCATCCAGATGGAGGCAGTAATGAGGGGGGTGAAAAGGTAGGCAGCAGGGGGGCGCAGCCATGGAAGGGCTCGTCGGCGGAATGTCCACAACAGGCAGTACCGAGCCCGCACCAGCTTCGAGCTGTATAGTGATACAGATATCGTGGGCTGGTACCGCCTGAATAGGGCAATTCTGAGGCAGCTCTGTGAGCTGTGCAGTGATGTGATGCAGGCACCCACACGATGGAGCCATGCTCTGTCAGTGGAGATGAAAGTGACAGCTTGCATGTGCTTGCTCACCATGGGTACCTTCCAGAGACCAACTGGGGACACCACAGGCATAACCCAGTTGGCTGCATCATGCCACCTCACCCAATTCCTCAGCGCACTGCTGCCACATGCTGTGGCGTACATCCATTTCCCCAGCACACCGGCAGAGTGCACAGCAAACATACAGGAGTTCTACAGGGTAGCACGTATGCCTGGCATGCTAGGGGCAATAGACTGCACCCATGTGGCCATCCACACACCACCAGGCCCCGAGGGGGCTGCGTATATAAATCGTAAGGACTATGCTAGCATCAACTGCCAGGTGGTGTGCGATGCCAGGGGGCGCATAATCAATGTCTGTGCCACGCACCCTGGGGAAGCACATGATGCCTTCATCTGGCACCAGTTGGCACTGTGCCACAGATTTGAGAGTGGGGATATCCCCCACTGGCCACCTAGTGGGTGAGTATGCAAACCACACAGACAATCATAGGGCCTGGGGGGCATGATCAGAAGTGACATGGGTAGTGGCCTACATGGCCCGGGGCAGGGCGATGCTGATCACCAAACTAATCTCCACCCTCTACACACAGGTGACAGTGGATACCCACTCCATCCCTGGCTGCTCACACCCTACCGGCGGCCCACGACCCCATCGCAGCAACACTACAATGAGGCATATGCCACCACATGTAATTTCATCGAGCGGGTGTTCGGGATGCTGAAGGCCATTTCCGTTGCCTGGACACCTCCGGCGGTGCCCTGCAGTGCAGCCCCTCAAAGGCCTACGGGCTATTCCTGGCCTGTTGCATCCTGCACAACATGGCCAACAAATGTGGGATAGCCGTACAGGTTGAAGAGGGGGACAGCGATGGGGATGATGAGGACACCGGTGACAATGGTGATGGGCAGCCCCCTCTTGGGCGACAGGACCCCCGACTGCTCCGGCTGGCACAGCTGCACCGGGACACCATCATGGAGGAGCACTTCAGCCAACCCAGGTAAGTCATGGGGCCATGTGCAACCACCAGTGGCAAAGGCACAACCCACAAACATGCATGGACACACACCATGGGTGCATGCCATCAAAGGAAGTGGCCGGGCATGGAACCACACACATCACCAGGGATGGGTGAGGTCTAACATGGCACATGGACAGACACACACACACACACACAAACAAACAAAATGCACCAGACATGCACAAAGTGTAGGAGGCACACTGACCCAGAACACCACCCCTAGCCACACACATGTCCACAGACCACCACGCCCACTGCCTGTCATTGTGCGTGTGACAGATGCCGAGCACCATTTACATTGGTGTACAGCACAATGCAGGCATCATCATGCACACACAACTGCGGACAGCGGCTGGGAGGGTGTGCAGATGGACTGTGTGTCTGCGTGCAGGGCTGGGTACCCACCCATGCATTGCCCACTGAATGACACAATGCACACAGGGCAGCATCAGACAGTAGCCGCATTGGGAGACAGGTCAAGTCACTTGCCACAGTGCCCTGGCTGCCATGGATGCGTGGGCGGCCCCACCAAGACCCTCCAGCACTGACAGGCTGACCACTGGCCTTATAGGGTGGCACCGATAGTCCCCCAGGTGTTCCACTGCGTGACCACGACTGTGCTCGCACAGGGGTCTGCAGCACACCGAACATGCCTGCGCCAGGCATGCTCGGGATGCCAACAGCTGAACCCGGTGTTGACAAGGATGGTGTCGCACGACGCTGGGAACGGGGGATGGACAGTGCACAGTGTGGTATCTGCAACTCATGGGCAAATAACTGTGTGCCCAATGTGGCCATGACAGCAGTGAATGCCTGTGTCTGCCTGTCAATGGCAGCGGTCACATCCTCCCGCAACTGGTCCATCCCTGCCAGGATCAGAGCAGTGTCTCTGCTGTGACGCTCCTCTGCCCACTCCAGAGCCGCACGCAGTGCATCCACCAACATCACAAGCTGCATCTGCTGGTTGACTGATGCTTGCAGTATGTGGGTGTGCTCATCCAAGAGGTCATCTGCCTGCTCACCATCCTGTCCCTCAGGGTGTGCGCAGCCCTGATGCTCAGCACCCCTTGAGGGTGGGCGCTGCACACCAGGACTAGGTCTGGGCATGTCCGCAGGTGGTGCACTGATGCTGCCCCCTGACACTGTACCCCCAAGCACATTGGCCGACTGCTGACGCTGCCCCTCCGGCTGCCGCTCCCCAGGACTCACTGGTGCCACTGCAGTGGCCACAACAGTCCCACTGTCCTGTACACACACACCAGTGCTGCCCCACTGGTGCTGACAGGCACAGGCTGGGACTGTGATGACACGCAGGCCTCCACAGTGGCACCACCCACAGCCATGGCCGTGATGTTACCTGCTCTGTGGCCATCCTGTGGCACACACATGTCACTGCCCATGACGTTAGCGACATCATCATCGGTGATGGACCCAGCACCAGCTCAAGTCACAGCATGCTGGCATCCATGGATGCTGGCACATTGGGACATGGGCAGGGCCTCCTCCGCACCTGTTTCAACAACATCAGTCTGGACAGCCAGGCGGGCCCACTGTCGCACTGAGCCATGTATTCCTGTGGAGGTGGATGGGCCCTCCTCCATCTCCATCTGACTGACCTCAGTGGAGAGGCCCAACACCGCTGACCCATGCAGACGCTCAGGATCTGTAAGGGAAAACAAAGTCGCGTTACTGCATGTGACCTACCCTGCCCCCCCCAATAGACAGACCATGACCTACCATGCAGTGACGGGCTACCACCTGTCTGGAAGCCACCACCCGGAACACCCTCAATGGCACAATGCTGCATGCTGCCAGCAACCCTCTCCTCCTGTGGGGTCAGGCGTAGCACCTCCGGCTGTCCCCCACCTGTCACAGATCATGCTGCCCTGGTGGCAGCCACCTTCTCCTTTATCCTCCTCCTGTCTGTGCTCATCTTCTTTTTGCGCTCCTGCACGGAGCACTGGTGACTGCCATGCAGGTTCACAGCACGTGCCACCTCCTCTCATGCAGCAGCATGGGCCTGTGGTGTTCCCTGGCGTCCACTGAGAAGCGGCTTCTGGGCCAAGTAGGCCTCAAACAGGGCATCCGTCTCGGCCTTGGTGAAATTTGGCCGCCTCCTCCTCCCACAACTCTGTTCCTTTTCTCCCACAACTCGCTCGGTCATGATTCAGCCTGTGAGAATGAAAGTTGTTACCTGTGACTGTGCAGTCCCATGCATGTCCCAAAATCCACAGTCCACACTCCCAAACAGCATGCAACTCACCAATAGACTGCAGTACCGACTATGGCCAATGTAGCCCAATGTCGCACTTTTATAGTGCAACCCATGCAAATGAGGCAAGGCGCAACTTTAAGTGGATGCAAATTGCAGTGCTGCGCCATTGAATGGCTGATTAGCTGATTTGCATATGACAGCTGAATATCGCGCTTTTCCACTTTGGGCAATTGTGTCGAACGTACTGAGCCAAGGCGCGGTTCTGTGTTTGTCATGATATACACCTAACTGCATGCCCAGGTTGATGACGCAGGCACCTACCGCGCTGCTGATGTGCTGTGTAGGGGACACAATGCAGGGCATGGCCACCATTGTGCCAGTGGTGCAATAGCGATGTTCACCTATATGGCGCAGTGGCACTGGTGCATCGTAGGCACAGTGAGGCAACAGCACGGTAGGCCACTACGGGAGGTAGCACACAGGCACCCAATTGCGCTACACGCATTGGGTTCCAATCGCGCTGTGCCTGTCCATGCGCCAGAGACCGTTGACCCTGTGCCCGACCTTTTCCCTCCTAGGCACCATGCGTCAGGCATGGGTGCACCACTATTGCGCTGTTCGGTGACAGCGTGATAGGGAATGGCAGCGCTGTATCACGCAGCATCTGCACGTGGTGGAATCATGCTGCAGAGCGCCATTTTGAACCTACTGATGACGCGGAGGAGAGCTGCCCAGTGGAGCCAGATTGAAATGGCAAACCTGGTTGCCATTGTTGAGCCACTTTTTGGCCCACTGTTTGGGGAGGCACCCCTGGACAGGTCCAGGAGCCAGGTGTGGCAGGAGGTGGCCGACACCCTGGAGAAGGCCACAGGAATGGGGCAGATGGTGGAGCAGTGCCACCACAGGTATGGGGACCTGAGGCAGAGGGACCCAGACCTGCTTGCCCACCTGCAGGCACATGCCAGGAGGGGCATGGTGCCACGGCCAGGTAGGTGTAACGTCCATACACTTTTATTTTCCATATGGGTATCACGGTTGCATGTGTCTGGAACATGGGGGACCATCCGGTGTTGGCTGTGATGGTGTTATCAGGGTGTGGGGTGGGTGGGTCTGGCTGGGTGGGATTGCACACGCATGGGGGCAGGGGGACTTTGCTACAGGTTTGTACTGATATTCCTCTCGCCATGTTTGCACCTTAGGGCCAGAAGAGAGATGGCTGGTGAGGGAGCGGAGGCGCCAGCCGGAGGACGGGAACAATAGGAGGGGCGAAGGTCCACAGCAGCAGAGGGACCATCCTGATGATGGTGAGTGTCTTACCTCCATGATTACTATTGCATGCTGTGTAACAGGGCGGGCAGTGGGGCATGGCCACCATCCACTGACACCACTGACATGCATGCAACTTGTTACAGTCAGCACTGTCCAGTGGCACTGCATGTCTGGGAGTGCATCAATGGTGGTCCATGCGTGCACCGGGTACATGGCTGTGCCACTGCCTTCGCACCACGTAGCCATGTCACTAAACAGCCATGGTGGTGCTGTGCAAGACTTGGCTGGTGGGTATGTGCAGTGGTCTGCATGGCTGTGTGCACCTTGGTGGGCAGGTCTTGTGGACACAATCACTGTGGGTGGTCACACATCATCACAGAGGCATGTCCCACGGCCGTATGCCATGCACAGTGGGTGGGCTGTATGGGGCTGTGCATTCACACCTATTGACTCTGCTCCCTAGTCCTAGGTGTCTGGCAGCTGTGCATGATCAGGGAGGCACTGCAGGAAATTCTCACCGTGGCCAGGGCATCGCTGGACATCCTGCAGAGGATTGAATGGCTGGGGGTCAGGCGGAGGCATGGAAGGAGGAGCAGCCGGAGTGGGGAGCGGGGCTCCCACTGACCATAAAAATGCCCCTGATTTCCCCTACCCCCTGGACCCACCCTCACACCCCTCCTTTCCTGTACCATTTGTTCACCCCTGCCCCTTACCCACCCCCACCTTGTTTGTGGCCTCCCCCCACACATTTGTACATAATTGTATATAGTTTTGTTGGATTTTTTTGATTACAATTCTTTTGATATGAATACTGTGGTGGTCTCTGATTTGCAGTGGGCTATAGGTGCTCAGCTGCAGTGGTATGCATGGCGTCAGGGGTTGTGCAGTCATGGGTATGTGTGTGTGTCCATGGGGAAGTGACTATGGTGTGGGGTGTGGGAGTAGCTATCAGTCAGTGTCTGTGGTGTGTGTGTGTTGTTCCCTGTGCACTGGATGACTGTGTGCAGTGGTCCATGGTGCATGCTCTGTGTCCATGGTGCACCTGTCAGCCCATCCATGGCCTGTGCAGCTGACACCCTTGCATGTCTGTGACCTGCATGGTCTGCTGGCATGTCAGTGGTGGCTGTCCATGCAGGGCAACCACTGTACCCGTCACAATGCTGGGTTGCCTCCTGTCACTGGTGTGGTACATGTCTGCCTTGGGTGACACTGTGGCCTCCGCTGTTGTTGTCCCACCTCCATGCTGTGGCTTGTGTGTGTTTCAGGGGATGTGCACCACTGTCTGTGACTTGTGCTCCGGGCAAATGCTGGTGGTGTACAGGTCCACAGTGCCTGCGCAGTGTAGCAGGCACTCCTGTGCCATGGAGGACTGCTGGCCATGTGTACACTGTTTCCATGGGCCCACGCTGGGGCCTTGGTTGCCCCGGTACTGCATTCCTGTGTTGGCGTGCCCTTGGGTATGAGAGGGTGTTTGTCCATGCACTGTATTGCATCTGGTGTGGTGCATGCTTCCATGCACCACTGTGGGTGTCTGCACTGGCTGTTGTAGCCAGTGCTGGGCCAGGGTCTGTCCTTGGGAGGGTGTGCAGGGTGCTGTACCACTGGTGGTGGGGTCCGGGGCATGCCCTGTCACGTGTGGGGTACCTCGTGTGCCGACGCATGGTCGGTCTCTCAGCTGTACCTCGGGGGGCTGTGCATGGTGGCATTGTGTATGCCATCATTGCATCACTGTGTGCTGCCACCCGCTGATGGGTGCTCATGGTGGGGCTGCCTTGCATGGTTCTGTGGTGCACAGGGTTGCATTGTCACAGTGGGGGTGGTGGCATGCATGGGGTATCCTGCACTGGTGGACGCTGCTCCTGGGCAGGGTGTCTGGGGATCACAGTGCAGGGTGTGCTCTGCATTGGGGGGATGGTGTGGCACGGGTTGGTCAACCCTCCTTGTGTGCCAGTCACAGCTTGCCAGGGGGTGTGATGGGGCACCATGGCCCAGCTGTGGGTTGGTTGCTTGTCTCCATGGGCCAGTGGTTATTCCAGCCCTCCCCCAGTTGTGCAGTGCATGGGGTGTGGGGGGACGATTTCTGTTCTACTGTGTGTTCCTCTGCCCATCTGTGGCATGGGTGGTGGGCCCCTGCATCCCTGGTTGTGCTGTTGCATTGCTGCCCTGCTGCTGGGGGGCATCCCTGGTTGTGCTATGATGCCTCTGGACTGCTCAGCTGAACATCCCTTGTTGCGCTATGGCGCATCAGATATGCTCAGCTTCCCCTTCCTAGTTGAGCTATGGTGCAGGTGGTGCGATATTCAGTCGTCAGCTGTAGGCGCATCTTGGCCAGCGCAGTTTTTGAATATTGCACCTCTTGCGCGTGGGCGCAATGGACTTGCGCTTGTTCCTGCTGTTGCACTCTTTTTGGGTGCAGTTTGAATATCTGGGCCCATTGGTTTTTAGCTTTCTTATTTCTGTTTTGCACTTGTTCCTTGTTTAAAGCAGGACTACATTACTCAAACAAAATCACTAGGCCATTAAAATACACAAGTGTGAAATGCCACCAATTTTTTTCCATTTGTTAGCGAGGACAGAAACATGTGTGAAGAAAATGTGATCAATAAACATTGCTGTTACATGTTTAAACAAGCAATTGAATCCCCACAATTATCTGCCCGTGAGATGTTGCTTAAATATTTATTTTCAAAGTCTATCTTTTGTTTGTGCATCTGATCTTGTTCCTGTTCCCGCAGCATGTCTCCTCCATGACTGATTAAGTTCCCCTCTCTCTCCGCATGTGTTTAAAAAAAAAAAGCTGACCTACCAGCCACAGTCACTGTCTCTGTTTAACCCTTGTGCTCCTGTCCTGCTCCTGTCCTTATCTGAAATAAAGTCTTTCTTTTGTTTGTACTGCTGATCTCATTCCTGCTCCCACAGCACATGTCCTCCCTCCTTCCTTGATGTTGATTAAGCTCCCCTATCCCTCTCCTTATGTTTCAAAAAAAAAAATTAGCAGATCTAGCAGCCACAGCCATCATCTGTGTTTAAACGTTGCACTCCTGTCGTGCTCCTGTCCTCATCTGCAATGTGTGTTTGAAACTGAAATAAATGGCAGTGTCTCACATTATGGTTCTGAAGAACTACTCAACAGCAGCCTCCAACAGACTGTTAAAAATTAAACTGTGTCAAAAAGAACATCACTGCCAAATGTAAAGACATCACTGCATGGGGGGTGCAACTGCAGATAACACTCTAGGACAGTAAAGAAAGAAACCTCAGCAAAATACATAACATACATAATATGCAAATTATTATGCTAATAAGACCATGAAAATTAATAAGAAATTGAATGACATCATCTTATGCCTGGTGGCAGGACTACTTTATCAGAACTTTTGATAACAATAGCCTTTTCTTAAATAAATACAATTATTTTTTCTAACAGTATACGCCCATAAAAAAATGTATAAGTGCAATAAGACACTCCGGGGGTGTGCATGGAACAGATTTTACCACACTTTCAGGGGCTGAAGGCACTCGGCCTGCAGCCTTGTGCCTCACTACACCCCTGGGCATGTGGTAAATCTGTTCCATGCACACCCCATCATGTCTTATTGCTTACAGAAAGCAGGATTGTCTCTTTCCATTTTATAATACTTGTACAGGTACCAGTCTTATTGCAGCCCATTGTGTTTATGGTTTACCTACTTTTTGTCCCTAAGCCTCATCATAACATATAATTCCCTATGTAGCCATCTAGTACTCCTGCCTCTAATTCTGCATTTGGTTTAGGAGCATATCTGTTTTAACACCATTGTGCTTGTCTCTTGATGATGCCGTGTCCAGCTCCAATCCAGAGTCTCCTCCTAGTTGGTATGGTACCTTCAACCATGACTATACATTAGGTATAAAATACAGAGAGTAACAAACTGAGTGGGGTGGGGTGGGACTAGAGTTGGAAATCCTATGAGTTGTAGGCTGTCTTTGGCTATTTTTTTGGAACTGACTGGTGCCTTCGACACAGTGAACCACAAACTATTACTGTGTAAAATGGGGAGTATGTGGGTAACGGGGACGAGTTTGATTGGTTTAGAACTTACCTAAATTGCAGCACACAAAGAGTAAAAATTGAAAGCTCAATGTCACAACCTGGGGAAGTAAAAGCAGTAGTTCCCCAAGGTTCAGTGATGGTTCCCTATTGTTTTTGAGCTTTATGAATGACCTGCCCCCCCCCCCCATCAAAAATAGTATAGTTTATGCAGATGATACAGTGATTTGGGATTCTGCTTCAAACAGTAGTGACATACAATCATCCCTTCAAAACAAATA
Organism: Neoceratodus forsteri; assembly: GCA_016271365.2. Classification (NCBI taxonomy): domain Eukaryota; kingdom Metazoa; phylum Chordata; order Ceratodontiformes; family Ceratodontidae; genus Neoceratodus; species Neoceratodus forsteri. The sequence goes on from CM057450.1 coordinate 1,597,256,536, forward strand.
CAATATCCTGGCCAATTGGTTCAGGACAAACAGAATGCTTTTGAATGAAACCAAAACAAATGTAATGTTGTTTGGGAGTCCACAAAAATTACCGAAGCAAGGAGCATTACAAATCCTTGGACAAAATGGCCTTTACCTCCCATTGGTTTCCACTTTTAAATACTGTATCTAGGGATACTTTTGGACCCGAGTTTAAGTATGATTTCATATATTGATAGACTGAGTAAAAGGATTAATCAAAAATGTGGCTTTCATTATAGAAACATAAATTCCCTGACTGTAGAGGCACATCATGTTATAGCCAAGCAGGTCTTAATGCCAGCATTGAACTATGGCAACACTGTGTTCGTCCAGTGTAATGGGGTAGTTGAGTCCAAGTATAAGATTTTATGCAATGCTATATGTAGATTTGCCCTTCAAGTCCCACTAAGAACCCACCATTTTTTGTTATACGAACAATTAGGTGTACTCTCTCCAGAGAGGCGAAGAAAGTGCCTTGTAGCTAATTTTGTTTGCCATTTAGCAAGGTCTGCTGAACCTTTAGTTTTATCAAACACATTGGTGCTTAGAAAATGAGAGTGGCAAACTAGAAACAGTGGGTTACTGCTTTATTTTGTCCTATTTTTAAACTGCAAATGAGCAAAAGAACTTTTTTCTGGTATGCACCTTCTATACCAAATGAATATAGTAATCGGACTAGGGAAGCACACAGTACATTGCACTTCAAACAACTGTTGTCTAAATTCTTACATCGTGAGAGCGTATGTAAATGTAAGTAACTGTGTCTGTCATTACAGTACATGTTATTTGTACTTTCATATTTGATGTTTTAAATGTAAGGCATGGTTGAAAAGGGCTGTGCACAGTCACCTCCTGGTCAAAAATAAATAAAAAAAAAATGAGAGGCAGATCAGAACTGGGTTGGTAAACAGACCACCATCACAGAGCAAAGAGGTGAACAGGGAACGGGGAAAGGTCATTAGGAGGGCAGTGGAAGTTGGGAGAATTAAATACACCAGATGTGGATTGGAGTCTCCCAGGGGAGGGAAGTACAAGGAATCAGCTCCTGGAGGAGCTCTACAGGAAGCATTCCAAAAACAGCTAGTACAGAAGACCTCTACATGTGAAGGTGCCACAATAAACCAGTTTTTCATCAAGGGGGACGTGGGAGAGCATGTCACAGTCTGGGATCTGACTGGAACTAGTGATTAAGAGACCTTGTGGATGAAGATGCAAGTGGAGCACAGCAAAACACATACCAAGACAAAAGTGATGAGGACAGGGAAGTTTACCTAATGAGAGCAAGAACATGGGAAACTAGTAGGAAAGTGAAAAATGTAATATCTGTAGCAGTGCTGAGAACAGCAGAGGGAGTGAAGCAAGCTGACGAAGCATTCTTATGATCTATAAGGGAGAAGCACAACACAAAGAATAATTGGTTAAAGGGGGATGGGTGGGAGGAAAGGGACAAAAATAAGGCTGACATAATGGACTAATACTTTCGTTCAGTATTCACAGTAGAAGAAAATGGCCCAGTGCCTGACTCTATAGTTGAACCAATGGATGGGGGAAAGTGAGAAAAGGAAGAGTGCCGGAGAGACTAAGGGCACTGAAAGTAGACAAATCTATGGGCCTATACAGGATACACCCACGAGCACTACAGGAGATAGCACATGTACTTACTGCACCACTGGCAGATAATTACAGCTGTTCACTGAACTCTGGGGTGGTACCCAGGGACTGGATGACAGCTAATGTAGTACCACTGCAAAGAAGTGGCAGTAACAATTTATCCAGGAAACTGCAGACCAGTCAGCCTGATGTCTATAGTGGAGAAACTGCAAGACTCTGTCCTAAAAGAAAGGCTGGTAGAATTCCTGCTGGTAACAGCCAGCATGGGTCCACAAATGGGAGGTCAGGCAAGACAAACCTGATTTATTTTTTTTGATTGGGTAATGAGGGCAGCCAGTTAGGGACAGGTGGTAGACATACTATACCTGGACTTCAGTAAGGCCTTCAACTCTGTCCCTCGCAGGAGGCTGGTCAAGAAGCAGAGACCTTGGGGTGGACGAAAAGGTAACTAAATGAGTAGAAAACTAGATGGGAAAAGGACACAGAGGGTGATCATAAATGAGAAATACTCCAAAGTCATGGATGTGAAAAGAGGAGTGCCAAATGTCTCGGTTCTGGGTCCTGTCCATCTTAACAAACTCATTTACGACATGGGGATAAGAGTTCAAGGGAAGATCTGCCTCTTCTCTGACAACACCAAGATCTGGAGTAGGGTAGACAACAAGGAAGGGACCAAAACAATGAGGCAGGACTTGAAAAGGCTATACAAATGGTCCAGGTGTCAGTGTGGCTCAGTTGGTAGCACATCCACCTCTTGACCAGAAGGTCATGGGTTCTCATCCCATACCTGGATTGGACTTACACCTAAAATGCTGGCATCTGAGTGTAATATTAGGGGTGTGCTGTACTGATGGGGTGTGCCATCCTTCGGATGAGATGTTAAACCTAGGTCCCTTCTATCCATTCTGGTGCTGTCCTGATGGGTGTCCAGGTGGAAGTAAAAGAACCCAGGGCACTCTTTGCAAAGAGTAGGGGGCACTTCTGGTGTCCTGGCTAACAGTTCTCTTCCCATAAACCAGTTCATGCAATTGTCCAGGCTGTGTGTGGGTGCAGATGTGCGATATGGCCATTACTACACATTCAGTCACTTCACTTCCAGTCTAGCATTGCTTGTAAAGCACTTTGGGATACTCTGTGTATAAAAAGTGCTATATAAATGCTGATTCTTCTTCTTCTTCTTCTTCAGGATATGGTAGATGGAGTTCATTGCCAAAAAGTGCAAGGAAATGCACATCGGGAGTAAACCCTTAAAACACAGTACTCAGTGGAAGGGGTTGCAGCAGAGGAATGGCTGAGAAAAAAGACTTGGGGTGATAATCTCAGACAACTTGAGAGTGTTAGTTCAATGAAACAGAGAAGTAGGGAGGGCTAAGAAGATGCTAGGGTGTATAGGAAGAGGGATTAGTGGTAGAAGCAGGGAGGTTATCCTTCCCCTGCATGGGTCCCTGATTTGCCCACATCTAGAGCACTGTGGAAGGATTTGGAGCCCACTCCTACAGAAGGATTGCAATATGGTAGAAGCAGTGCAGAGAAGGGAAACCAAAATGATCCAGGGTCAATGGAAGAGAACATATGAGGAAAGGTGTGGAGACCTCATCATGTATAACCTGGAGACCAGGAGAGAGAGGAGGACATGACTGACTGAAACATATAAATATCTTCATGGGATAAACAAAGTAACCTGGAATGAGTTGTTCACCCTGAGTGCATGTCTAAGCATAAGGCTTAATCCAATGAAGCTAGCTGGGGGAATGTTCAGAAGGGATATCCAAAAGTACTTGTTTATGGAAAGAGTGGTGGGCAGATGGGACAGACTGCCCTGAGAGGTAGTATGTGTGAAAACAGTGGGGTTGGGGACTCAAATACATGTGAGACAGGCACAGGGACCTAATAAGAACAGAGGATGTTAGGGCAGTGATGGAAAAAGGGGAGTGAGTAGTCTCAATAGGACCATCACACAGGGATTATTATTCAGTGTTGGACAGACAGGATAGGCCATTAGGCCTTTTTCTGCTGCCATATTTCTATGTTTCTACAACTAGAGGAGATCCAGGTAGGGAGGATGAAGGAGGCTCTCAAGTTCTTGAGGACAGATAAAGCTCCAAGGCCAGACGGCATCCACCTGAGGGTTCTAAATGAACTGGCGGATGTCCTGGTGGTTCCAATGACAGAACTATTCAATTCATCCCTCCAATCAGGATGGGTCCCTCTAGACTGGAGTTTGGCTCATGTCGTGCCCCTCCACATAAGTGGACCTTGGGATGATATTTGAAACAACAGAGCGGTCAGCCTGACATCCATAGTGGGGAAGATGATGGAGGCCATCGTGAAAGAATGGATGGTGGAGTTTCTGGAGGTAAATGGTTTACAAGATGAAAACCAACGTGGGTTTGTCCATGGGAAATCATGTCAAACAAACTTGGTCAAATTTTTCGACTTGGTGACATGGTCTCTGGACAGAGGAAAGCCAGCTGATGTCCTATACCTGGACTTCAGCAAGGCTTTCAATTCAGTCCCGCATGGAAGGCTAATTTGGAAATTGAGGGAACTGGGGGTGGGAGATAAGTTGGTGGGGTGGGTAGCAAATTGGGTTAGGAATAGACAGTAGATGGTAGTGGTAGGGGGCGAAGTCTCAACACCCAGAGAAGTCATTAGCGGGGTTCCACAAGGTTCAGTTTTGGGACCAATCCTTTTTAATGTGTACATTGTGGACATTGGGGAGGGGGTTGGTAGTAAAATGGGTTTATTCACTGATGATACTAAATTGGGGGAGGTGGTAGATAGAGATGTGGGAAGGAGGGCACTACAAGATGACTTGGAGAGGCTGGAAAACTGGGCCCACACATGGGAGTTGTGTTTAACGTACACAAATATAGCATTCTGCACCTTGGTGTTGGGAACCCTGGGTATACTTACCACTTGGGGGGGGTACAGCCCACTGTTGTGACGATGGCGAAGGATCTGGGGAGTGATGTTTGATGCTAAAGGGAATTACTTGGAGCAGTGCAGGAGAACAGTGGCTAAGGCAAACAAAATGCTTGGGTGTATTGCCAGGGGGATAACATCAAGGAGAAGGGAGGTTATACTTCCCCAGAACACCTCACTGGTGAGGCCGCATCTGGAGTACTGTGGACAGTTCTGGTGCCCCCACCTGAAAAAGGGCATCATAGTGCTGGAGAGAGTCCAGAGAAGGGTGACGAGGATGATTAATGGTCTGGAGGGGTTGTCATATGAGGATAGACTTAGAGAACTGGACATGTACTCTCTGGAAGACAGAAGGGACAGGGGGGATATTTATTTATTGAAATGTTTCACCAGGAAGGCACGCTGAGCAACAAGATGCTCATCTCCTGTTATGATATAGAAACATAGAAACATAGACTTTGATGGCAGATAAGGACCGCTTGGCCCACCTAGTCTGCCCATTTCCCTACCTACAGGATAAGCTGCAGATCCTAGTTAACCAACAGCCTATTTCTTCCTACCCCCCACAAAAATTGCCTTATGTCCATCCCATGCATTCTTGAATTCTCCCACAGTTTTAGACCCCACAGCCTCCTCAGGAAGGCTGTTCCATGCATCCACCACCCTCTGTGTCAAAAAATACTTCCTCACATTGCCCCTGATATGATATGATAGAGACCTTCAGATACCTGAAGGGGTTCAATAGAGGGAACATGGAGGGTCTGCTCAAGTTCCCCCCAAGTATTTTTTCCTCCTGTCACTGCTGGCTGGGGTCCCATCAGTCATCCTGCCTGCTCCTCTTCTTCTGAAACCCTCCTGAGCTGTACGTGTGACCTCCCCTCTCCACCCATGACACTCCTCTGGAGAGTCCCCCAGTCCCACCCCCCAGAGCCTTCTGCTCCTCAGTTCTACCTATTCTGATGCTCCTCAGGTGGAGGTGGAGGGTGAGACGTGATCCAGTGGGCAGGATCCAGAGTTGGAGGTGGGGGCAAGTGATGTCTTCCTCCCAGCCACTGGGTGGTTTCCTTGTTTGTGAGTGTGAGTTCCTCACCCTTCCTCGGGAGCATGGATGTGCAATGACGTCCAGCACGGGCTGAGTGCACTCCTGCACCCTTTCCATGTACGTCCACCAATACTCCCACCCAACGTCAGTGTGATCCCCCAGCTGTTGCACCCGCAGCCTCCGCTGGGAGTCGCTAGCACTGGGGAATCAACCACCCACCCACCCCAGGAAAGGAGAGCTGTCCTCTGGTTGCTCAATCCTATCCTCTCCTGCCAACCCCCGATGGCCCAAGCTCATTCCTGAACCCAGGTCACCAGCGTGGCACGAGGTGTGGCATCCAGTGCTTCAACCCTCAGCACCAGTGGGCCAGCTAGGGTCTGCTCAAATTGAGGGAGGAGAGGACTACTAGAGGCCATAGTCTAAAGTTAGCAGGGGGGCCATACAAAGCGGAGGTGAGGGGGCATTCATTATTTCATGGAGAGGGTGGTGGCACCCTGGAATGTACTGCTGGATGATCTGGTAAAATTGGAAACTGTGGGAGGTTTCAAGAAGGGTTGGGACAGTCACAGGGGCACAGCACGGGGAGAGGTTACGGTGATCGCCAGAGGAGCACAGGGTGAGGAAGTGGGTGGGAGGGGTGAACTGCTGTGGGGAGGTAGAGCAGCTACTATGCATTACCAGTGAGCTGTGTTGGGAAGACAAGATAGACCATTAGGCCTAATCTGCTGGCAACTATGTATGTATGTATGTATGTATATAACTACTTGGCCACTTGCTTACACATTTCTAGCTACCCCTCTTTCAGCGTGGTATGTGTTCAGGAGACTGCAACTTGGAATCCTGACACTCACAGGACTAAGTTCAGTCTCCCAACATACACTTGCCTGACAGCTGCAGTGTACTGACAGCTGCAGTGTGCTGACACAGGCAGTGCCAACAGGGGTAAGGTAGCAGGTGTGACATACCACTACCGTACCCCTTGTCAGCCACTACAAGACAGGAGAGGATGCAGGTGCTAGCTGAGCTGCTAGTAACCCAGCCATCTATGCCATGGGACCTGCGTTCTGTTCCTGGTTGTGGCAACTTTTGCTCCCCACTATTCTGCCCCCCGTAACTTTTTTTTTAACTGCAAGGTCCACTCCTCCTCGGAGTTGGTTATTTCAGTTATGGGGGGATTCAGGGGTGTGGGGGCGAAGTCCCCTGCATTAAATGCAAGTCCCTTGAGGAATCTCACATTTCAGTCCGGGGTAGCTATTGGGATGCTGAAATTCAGTCTCCCGAACATGGTGTTATAGAGTTTGGGATACTGCTTTTCAGGATTCCATAGGTAATCCTTTAGCCTACTCCAGGATGCACTGTAGGATTGGGACAATTGGGGGGGGGGTGACTGCTCTTTCAAATGCCAGGCAGACATGGGTAGAGGCAGGCACTTCTGGCATTCAGCCACAAGTGGGGATTTATTTCCCAAGTTCTATCCTCACTCACCTCCCTCTTTTTAAGCATGTGTGTTTTTCCCTGTACAGTCAATAGACTTATAGTGTCAGCTGCCTCTGAGTCCAGAAGATCAGAAAGTTGTAGGCTGTAGCCCCACACCAGGAACTTGGGGGTAAAACCCAGTAATGACATTGTAGTACATTATGAGGCAGATGCTGCACTCTCGAGGTGCTGTCCTTTGGATGAGACGTTAAATAAAGGTTCCGTCTCCCTCTTCTGGTGGTTGTTCAGGTGGACATTAAAGATCTCATGGCACTTTTCAAAAACAGTAGGGGGAATTTTATTAAGAGAAATGGACTTCATTACAACATCAAACAAAAAAACAGCATTTACACAAGTAATCAATAAAACGACATTGAACAATTCAGTATTTCCTAGAACAAATAACTAATACATATATACACTAACTCAAATCTAATACACTATACATGTCTCTATTAACCCTGTTTTTTCTAACCCCAATGTTCACAAGCAATCCATAAATGTGCTACTTTTGTGTTATCATACTTGATCATATCATCTTGCATTAATTTTCTTATTGCTTTCTTTACATTGATAATAATCTCAGATTGCACAATCCATTTTTGTTGCAGCACCAAAATACACCTGGCTTGCCATATAAAATACCTAATTAGTGCCAATACTACATAAATGGTACCTGTGTGATATTTATTTACTAATCCTGGACACTGTCCATACACTATCTGCGTATAGTTCAATTTTGCAAGTATAGGTTCCTTCCATTCAACTGCCAACAGATCCCAAAACTTCTGTACATAATTCACATTCTTTAAATAAATGTGGTCATGTTTCAATTATGCCATTATAAGTATCTCTTGGACAGTATCTTTCCTCCACTTTTTTATGTTTGTTATTACCCTTTACGCTTAGTCTGCCATAATTTCCTAACCGTAATATATCCCATACATAATTCGGGATTCTTGAGTTATTTAACTGTTTCAGTACTTTTTGCTTTTGGTCATCTGGACATTGTGGGAATATTACTGGATCATTTCTTTCCATTTTCAAAATATTTTTATACAATGTTTTCTGATCTTGGCACAGTATCTCTTGTGGGCCTATATTCCATTTAATAGCACACTAAATGCAATTTATACCATATTTTGGTAAGATCCTCCTTTTTCCTAACATATTTGTTTTTTTCTTTCACCAAGCTGAGATATTTGCTGCCAACCAACTGTTCACCCATGGTTTTCATTCCTTTTCTCCAGGTTTCAAGACAAAGCCGAAATTGTAGCTAAAAAAATACTAAGAAAGAAAATCACTGGGTTAATCATCCCAACCACTCCTTTCTAGTGTTAGTTTGTACATAAAAGCTCTTTTAAAAGGATTAAGTCTAGACCCCCAGAATGCTTGAAAAAACACACTATATATCCAAGTTAGCAAACCTTGTGGGGGAGGAAATATATAGCAAATGTATAGGAAAACTGGCAACACTAAGGTTTTAATTAACCAAACCCTTTTTTTCTTTCCTATTAATTTGTTCCTCCACCCATGTACATTCCTTTTAGCTCTATTGAGACACCTTTCCCAGTTCAAGATGTCATCATTTTGCTCTCCAAAAGTGACCCCTAGAATTTTAATGGGTTCTTTAGATATCCTAATTCTACCTAAACTTCCTGATCTTGGAACTGGAGTATTTCCTAATGAAACTCCTTGACTTTTATATAAGTTGATCTGTGATCCTAATATTTCTGAATAGAGCCCAAAAGCAGTTGACAATGCTAATCCACTTGTTTTGTTGCTTACTGTATGCACCAAGTCATCTGCATACGCTAGTACTTTATTTGCCGGAGTAGCTTCATCAATATTGAGTCCTACAATATCCTGACTGTCCAATCAATCTGATAAATATATCAATCCCAAATGTGCATAGTAAAGGGCTTAAGGGACAGCCCTGCCTAACACCGCTACAGACTAATATGTTGTCCTCATACCATCCATTTACATTCAGTATAATCAAAGCTTTTGTATACAAAATATTTACCCAGTTTATAAATGCTTCAGGAATCCCAAACGCTTTTAACGTACAGAATAAAAAATCACAAGATAATTTGTCAAAAGCTTTCTCCAGATCAATACCTACCACCCACCCATTGACCTGTCCTAAATTTCCTTGATAAAATAATTCTCTTAATAATATTAAGCTGTCACATTGCTGTTGACCTGGTATTGCACATGTCTGAGCTGCACTAATCAAATAAGAAGAAACCTTTATCAACCTAGCCAATAGAATCTTAGCAATGATTTCAAAATCAGTATTCAGAAGACTCAATGGTCTCCAATTCTGAATATCATTTGTGGGCCCTCTTTTATGAATTAGTACTAAAATCACTTCCTTCATGGATTGGGCAAATTTTGCTTCTGTTAACATGTAATTGAACAAAATTGTCAGTACCGGTACTAACTCAGACTTAAATTGTTTATAAAATCCTGCACTGAGACCATCCAATCCTGGAGCAGAATCTGATTTTAACAATCCTACCATTTGGCTGACCTCAGATTCTGTTATCATTTGTGTTAGGGGTCTTAAGTCTGAATCCAAGACTTGAGGTAACATCAGCTTTTGAAAAATATTGTCAGCAATCTTACAATTTTGGGATACTCCAAAAATGGTTGTAAAATGCTTCTCTACTTCTAGTAAAATATTATGTGAAGAGGACGCATTGTCCCCTGCTGGTGTCAATAGTTCAGTAATAATTCTAGATTCAACTCTAGATTTACATTCTTTATATGGATCTATACCTCCCTTACTACTTTGGGTCAAAAATTTTGCTTCCTGTCCTAGTGACTGCTCTGTTGTATTGCAAAGTTTGCATTTGCTTCCTTATAACTTGAATTTGTGGGTTAAAGTCTCTAGTTGTAGTCTTAGATAAAGAAATCAGGTGTTGTAGTTGCTGTCTTAAACTTAAATAGTCCAAATATGATTTATTACTAATATACTGACTTTGCTTTTGGAAGAACTCACTCCATGTCTTTTTTGTGTCCTCCCACCATTCTACTATGTCCTGATAACAGTCTACTACAGATAATCTGGCAGTCCAGTTTTGTTGCCAAAGTGTTTGTATTCTAGGATTGGCTAGAATAGATTCATTTAGTCACCACTTATTTTTTCTACATCTAGGAACATCCCCCCAGGAGATCTGAGCTGTTAAGGACACATGATCAGTGAATTCTAAAGCCTGTGTGTGAACTTTCAGAACATGTAATGTTTTAGATATAAAAATAAAATCAATGCAGTTTTTTAAAGTCCCTTTAAAATATGTGAATCCTCCAGTAGGATGAATACTCCTATAAGCATCTGTTAACGATGCATTCTGCAGTATCTGTATTAATGTATTTGAATCACAAAACATTTTTTGTGGTTTTTAAACCCCTTTCCAACTGCTGTAGGCCACAATTGAAGTCTCCTACCCATAATACCAACCTTGAAGTGTGTAGATAGGGTTGTATTTCTTTAAATAGATCAGCTCTAAGGGCTTTCATTTGAGGGGCATAATTCACAATTATTCTGAACCTCTCCAAATAATATGAAATGTCTAGTAATAGTGCTCTCCCTGGATGTATCACAACCACTCTAGAAACCTGAATTTTATTATTTGAGAACAAAACCCCCACCCCATCACATGTGTCTAACCCATTGGACCAATAAGATGGGCCTAACGTCTACATGTGGGAGGCTTGTTGAAGTTCTCTGTGTGTGTTAATCCTAGCGTCCACTACACATACAGTATCACTAGCAACTTCTTGTAAAGACAACATTGTGCCAGCCAGCTTCTTATTCCCCTTAATGCTGTTTACATTTACTGTAGTGATACTTAAATGGTCTACAAAAGCTTGCTGTATAGTGGATCTCATATCTAAATTAAGGAGTTGTTATTTTCTGTCTCTCCTTTGTGCATTTAGCAATCGAGTCTGAACCCCACCCCCCCCAATTTCCCCTGGTGTTCTGGCCAGATTTCATCCCTTTATTAAAAAAAATACCACCAACGTCTTAATCTGGTTCAGTTTCAGTTGGTTTCCATCCGTATTTCCCCCCACCAGCACAAGGCTGAAAATAGGCAGACTTGCCTAGCCCTCCTTTCCCAGCCAACAAAATCTAAAAAACAAACAAAGAAAACAGACAAAAAAAACTTCTGTTTGACAGCATTTCACCATAAAGTGATGTAGAGCAGAGCCACTTACCAGCCTTCAAGATTCTGGGAGGATTTCATTATCATCTGGGTGGCTGGCCAAGGTGGTGAGAGGAGAGTCTGTGGCAGTCATGGTTCCTCTCTCCATTACTGTTCTTGTGTCTTTTTTGTTGGGTGGCACAGGGGTGGGTTAGGTTTTGAGTGAGTGTGGGAGGTGTCATTGCCTTTTACTGGCCAGGACTGATTGGGTTAGTGGAGGGGGTGTATTTGATGCTGCTGAGTGGGTGAAGGAGGGAATATTTTATTGGTTATTTTTTGGGACTGGGGTGAGCATAATTAGGTGCTGCTGAGGAAATGGGGGGAGAGAAAGGATCATCGTGGTACTGGTTTGGGCTGTGGTTGGGAGGAGGATGGGTGCTTCTTTGGCACTGTCAACCCCCTTAGGCTTAGAAGTGTCTCTAGTTTAAAAATCCCATTTTCTGATTGATCACATTTTGGAGAGACTGCTGATGTTACAGTTAGTTTGATTTGATTCCTTTTTTATTTTGAAAAGTGAAAAACAGACTGCCCAACATACTGGTGTTACCACACAAAAACAGGTTTGTTTGCATTCCTTGATCAACTGCCACTGCACCTTTTCTGGATTTGGGAACACTCCAACACAGACTAACCACTCTTGATGAAGTGGGGAAGGCGGAGACTATTGCATGATAAGTGGCTGCACTGTTTGGGGGTGTTCCTAATGTTCTGGAAGTAAGCAGTACAAATGAATCAAGGATTTGAAACAAAACAAGGTGGGGCATAATTACAGCTGTAGGGGTGGAGCCCTGCAGATGTCTTTCTATCACTTGGGGAAAAAAGGGCACTTCAGACTCCTTCCAAAGCACAATTTCAGAGTTGAACCACGATCCTTCCACTACCTGAAATCACTATGCGGGGGTGGGTGGGGGAGAAAGAGTTCATTTCCTACATGTAGCATTCTCCTGCCAGCTCAAATTACAATCAGTGGGGTGTAAACAGCACTGGCAGCTTGTTTTAGTCTGAAAGAACACCTAAACCACCTTTTTACATGTTTTTATCTAAACAATGCCTTGTTGGCAGGGGTGTAGTGCTCCCATACTTCTTAAAGTCTTCAATTATGTTTTTTTATGTATAGTAGTTCTCCAGGCAGCAGTCTTTTTTTTTTGGTATTATCTTTTTTTTATTGAGTTTTAAGACATAAACAGTTACAGTGCAAAATCAAAGGCTCAAGTACATATCAAATTCTGTACAAAGATGACAGACGTCAACAGAGCTCCAGGAAGAAGTAATTAAAAGCCAGCACTGCACTGTAGCTGCAACCCATTATAAAGTCTTCTCAACATCAAACATTTATACAAAAAGTAAAACATAAAACATATATACAGATAAATAACGGTCCATCTATAAAAAAAAAAAAAAAAAGATTTGATACTTGGTACCTAAAGAAGGAGGCGACAAACAAATAAATATAAGCTATGGAGGAGGAACAATACTTGATTTAAGCAAAGCCCTGAATGTGAGGAAGTGTCAGGGAACCATTCCCCTCAATGTCTGCCTGGTGCATGAAGAATGTGCACCTCTCCGGCAGACAGGGAGTTCAGAAAAGGCTCTCAAGTTATAAGAAAGTGCTCACCCTTCCCCTTCAGGGCGATCGAAAGGCGATCCAGAGCTAGAATTTGTATAGACAATGCTCTCCGTTGATCAGCTGTAGGAGGATTGCAGGACACCCAAGTGTTAATAATGTATTGACGCACCAGGATTAAAAGTACCCTAATCCATCTGGGGAATAGCTCCCACCCCTCTGCCCCCATATCCTCCATTCCAAATAACAAGGCCACCGGGGTTACCAGTATCTTCCTCCCACCATATTAGTGAGCTCATGTGTCACCATCCACCAAAAGGCCTGCAATACTGGACAAGTCCAGAAATAATGTATATACTGTAAGTGCTAAGTTCATCTTGGCACCTGCTGCACACAGGGGAAATCATGGGGTGATATTTATATACAATTACTGGTGGACTGTACAGTCCATGGATAAATTTATATTACGATTCCTTATACTGGTTACAAAGCAAGATCCCCATAGAGACCACAGCAACAATTCCCAATCCTCCTCTCAAATGGGGGTCCCTAAATCCCTTTCCCACAATGTCTTTGTTTTAGCAGTAGCATCAGGATAAAACCACCGGTCCTGGTGCACAACCTTGTGAACAAAGCCCCAAGAGTCCTGCCTAGCCATAAGCACCAATTGCTCAAGTTGGGCCAGCGAGGAGTCAGCTACTTGATCCCTACCTAGGCACCTCCCAAAGGCCCGCACTTGTAAATACCAAAAAAAATGAGAATGTGGAAGCCCGGTAGCCTCCTGTGTCTCAACAAAGGAACTGATCCCCTCCCGAGTATATACGTTACTTAACCCTTCCAGGGCCGTGGACTGATATATCAGTCCAGAACTCCAATATGTTCTAATTTTGTCAGCAGTCTAACAGCTTAACAGGAGATGCTCCCAGCCTCCCAATTGCCAAACCCACTATCCAAGAGCCCAGGCAGAAAAAAGGGATTATGGCTCACCGGCACCAAAAGAGTGTCATCATTCAGCCCCCCCTTTACGATGCCTAAGGAGACCCCATGCCTCCAAAGTCCATCTCACTAGAGGGTTAGGCACATCCCTCCTAGAATAAGCCTGTCTCCCATGAATGGCCAGATAAGCTGAAAGACACCCAGGGCTACTCTCCTCTTCAAGATTCAGCTAGCTGGCTTCAGGTGAATGATGTACCCAGTCTTGTATATATCGGCATTGCATTGCCACATAGTAGCTGTACAAGTCCAAGAACTTGAGCACTCCTCCAGAGTTATCTGCCTTGAGATGCTGCAGACTCATACGGGGATGCTTTCCCTCCCATAAAAAGGAAGAAAATGTCCCTTCTAGGTGCTTCAAATCCCCCTTAGTGATACCCACCTGCAGCATCTGAATATTGTATAACAGTCTTGGAAGAATGTTCATTTTAATCAGGTTGAGCCATCCCAGCCAAGAAATCAGCAGAGCCCTCCACCAGAACAAATCACCCAGTAATGCAGCAATAAATGGTGTATAACTTAGTTGATAGAGCGAGTGGATACTTTTACCTATTTGAATCCCTAAGTATTTAAAGGACCCACCAACTGCCTCAGACCCCAGGAGTCCTGCCCCCCTCACCTGCCCCAGGGAAAGCAATTCCAATTTATTTAGGTTAAGTTTATAACCAGAAAAGGAGGAAATTCTTCAACAACCCAGAGCAATTTCGGCATAGATCTGGTTGGATCTGTGACATACAGTACAATAGCAGATCATCTACATATAAAGTAAGTTTATGAGATTTCTCTGAGTGCCCCATAACTCCCTGAATGTTTAAATCATCCCAAATAGGTATTGCCAGTGGCTCTATGGCCAGTGCGAAAAGTAGAGGGGAGAGGGGACACCCCTGCCTTGTGCCCTGAAAAAAGGGAGAAGCTATCTGTAAGCAAACCATTAATCAGTATTCATGCTACCAAGGCTGCATAGAAAGCCCATACCAAACCCATGAAGTCCTCCCCCAGACCAAACCTGTGCATAACCTCAAATAGATAATCCCACTCAATATGATCAAAAGCCTTCTTGGTGCCATGGAGAGCACACATGTGCTCCCCAGATGCCAAGAGGCCCACACCACATTCAAAGGTTTACACACATTGTGATAGGACAAATGCCCCTCACAAAGCCAGTCTGGTTCGGGTGAACCAAGCTTGGGAGGAACCACTCCAGATGACCAACCAGAACCTTGGCTATGATCTTTGTGTCACAATTTAATAAAGAAATAGGATGATATGAGGCACACTCATTTGATTCCTTATCAGGTTTTAGAAGCAGGCATATGAGAGCTTCATAACAAGTAGCCGGGAGTGCTCCCCCCTTCCCTCATCTCCCTTAACAACACCCACAAGGGTTCCACCAGAGAGACCACCATTTCTTTCTATTGTTCAGCTGTGAACCCATCTGGCACACTAGCTTTTCCCCTTTTTAACCCAGCAATGGCCCGCTGGATCTCTCCCCTTGTGATTTCAGAACCAAACATCTCCTGCAGCTCAGGTGTAAGCTGGGGCAATGTCATACCATCCAAGAAGCCATGCATGACCACCCAGTTACCCGTTCACTCTGCTGTATTTAATTGTAGCAGAATTAATGGAACACATCCTTAATCTGTTCCTTGTCTCTCACTAGGTTTCTCTGCCTCATTCTTATAACCAGGACATGCGTTGGACCTCCCCTTCCCCTAATAAGCCAAACCAACAAAGGTCCCGGCTTATTACCCCATTCAAAAAACAGTTTCTTGGCAAAAAAGGCAGCAGTCTTAAATCAGCAAATGAACAGTCATGAAGCACAGCTGGAAGGGAACTTTGTTTTATCTCTCTGCTGAATTCCTTCACAGAGGAGCACAAGGTGATTTGACATCAGATTCCAACTTGTGGCAGTGGGGTCACTGGGCTGGGACAGGCAGACAGTCATTGTGATGAGCCTCCAACTGAACAAGACAGGCAGTCTAATTTTTCAGTAAATCTATTTATTTGCTAAGTTAAAGTTACTTTCCCTACAAAGGTGAGTAAAGATCATGTAACCCTCTGTCCGGGTTTTTTATTGACAATCTTGGGGAAGAATTTGGGTGGTTGCACTCTATTTGCATTTGTAAGGAGTTTATTTGGAGATACTGCTTGATTGATAATAAAGTGACAGTTTTATTGGTGCCTGTGTCTAATGGCTATCTTCCCTCTGAGACTTCCAAGGTACTGTAAGCAAGAGTCTTCTCTGTTTAGTACTATAATCAAACATAATAAACAGTATGATAGAGTAATATGACATTAAACTGGGATTACACTGATACTGTACCTGCCCTATGATGGTGCCTAATTATACACTTGTGATAGCACGGACCCTGGAGTTGAATGCACTACTCTGCTTTGACTTGTCATATTGTCTCCTCTGTATCTACTTGTGTGATATTTTTCTCTTTGTATTAAATGAAGCATTTGGCTGTCATGGTAATGCTATGCATGTTTTGCTGTCCAAACAAACATAAGTCAATGCCAAACATGTTGGCTTTCATGCTATTACAAATTATAACAACAGTATATTGAGGCTATAGGCAGACATTTCTTACCCCCATGAGCCATTTTTTCATGGACTTTGGGTTCCACTGGCTATGGAGTATAGGTCCCTACAGTATATTCAGAGCTGGTCATGTGCAGTCTGTTGCAGTTTTTGCACAGCCTGCCTGGGAAGCAATATTCAGAAAGTTAGCTCACTGCAACTGGAGCATGCAAACTGTCTAAATATGGGGCCATGTTGGTACAGTGCATAGTGACTTTGCACTATTGTGACACAGGCCTAGACTGAATATGGCTTATAGGTGCGTAATGGAGGTCACGCAGATCAAATTGGATCATGGCAGGGCTCCTGTGAGCCATATTTAACCCTAACATGCTAATGACCCCTTTGGGCATTGAAGACACTATGGCCCATGTGCATGCCCATTAAGGGTCCATTAGCATATGTGCATGGCCCTCAATTCTGTAGCTGTCTTACATATTCCTTGTGGTCTAGTGGTCTCCCCGCCCCCTATTCACCTGTCCTGTAGCTGTCTCAAATATTCCTGATGATGTAGTGGTTCCTGTACCCCCTGACTTACTGTCCTGTAATTGTCTTGAATATTCCTGGTAGTCTAATGGTCTCCCACTCCCTGATCACTTGTCCTGTACTGTAGCTGTCTTGAATATTCCTGGTGGTGTAGTGGTTCCTGCACCCCTGCAATCGACCATCCTGTAGCTGTCTTGAATATTCCTGGTAATCTAGTGGTCTCCCCCCCCACTCTGGTAAGGGCATCTAATTCTGTGTCAACCCCCCTGCTCAGGACCCTTCTCTCCACAACCCCCCCCACTTGGGTCACCTAAGCCAAAGTGTGGCAATAGTAACAGTGACCTACACAACCCTCTGCTCACCACCTTGGCAGTGCACTGTCTGCTTGCCAGTGAGAAATCATGAGTACAGTAGACACAGGTGTTTGTACAATGCTTGCGATTGCTCAGAGATCATCAGACTGAAACCAGTTGAGGTGGTGAGCAGAGGGCTGTGCCAGTCATCACTATTGCTGCAGTTTGCATTATGTGACCAGGGCTGGGGGGGGGGGTGCAGGAGAGGGTGAGTCAGGAGGAGGAGGTCAGATGCCCTTATGGGAGGGACCACTAGACCACCAGGGATATACCAGACAGCTACCAGACAGGTGATCCGTATGATTTTACAATGTATATTGCCAGGACAGATCAGGTTACATCCAACATTTGCTTTTCAGTGGGGTTCTGCTGTAGGGTCCTGCTTTTACAGTTTTACAGTATATTTACTCAGGATAGCCCAGATGAGTTGTGATATCTTGTTTGCAGTGGGGTTCTGTTTGATCCAGTTTTTACACTGTATTTACCCAGGATAGTACAGTGGAGATGCAAGATTTTTTTTCAGTGGGGTCCTCCTTTTACCCATTTTTATAATGCATTTACCCAGGACAGCCCAAGTGAGAGGCAATTTCTCATTTTCAGTGGGGTCCAGCTTTTGCTATGTGTTTTTCCAGGATAGAGCAGTATTTTTGACTTATTTATTTAATTAACTTATTTAATACCTTCATCAGTGACATTGCGCAGGACCTAGAAGGCAGAATTTCACTGTTCGCTGATGACACAAAGCTCTGTAACAGAGTAGACACACCAGAGGATGTAGACAGAATGAGAAGGGACCTGCAGAAACTTGAAGAATGGTCAGGGGTTTGGCAGTTGAAATTCAATGCAAGGAAGTGCAAGATAATGCATATAGACACAAAAACCTGGCACAATATATCAGTTGGGGGTGAGGATCATAGCATGCAAGCAGGAAAGAGATCTTGGAGTTAGCATCTCTGATGACCTCAAGGCAGGGAAACAGTGTGACAAGGCAGCAGGTAAAGCAAATAGGATGCTGGGATGCATAGGCAGGGGCATCACCAGCAGGAAAAGGGAGGTCATAATTCCACTATACAAGACACTAGTGAGGCCACACCTGGAGTACACTGTGCAGTTCTGGAGACCTTACCTCAGTAAGGACATAGACAGGGTAGAGAAGGTTCAGAGGAGGGCAACAAAGATGGTGCATGGATTGCATCACAAGTCCCTATGAGGACAGGTTGAAGGCACTGAACATGTACTCCCTGGAGGAAGGAGGAGAGAGGGATATGATAGAGACATACAAGTATCTACAGGGAGGAACAGGGTGCAGGAATGCACTATTTTTAAGCGAAAAGATGTTCCAGGACTAGAGGGCATGGGATGAAGTTGGAGGGAGGACGATTCAGAGGAAATGTGAGGAAGAATTTCTTCACAGAACAGGTGGTGGACAAGTGGAACACCCTGCGCAGAGGAAGTGGTGGGGGCTGAAACAATCACGGATTTAAGAATGCATGGGATAGACATAAAGGAATTCTGGAGGTCAGGGGTAAGGGGCAACAGACTTCCTGGAAAACATAAACTGAACTTACAAACTTAAATGGGCAGACTGGGTGGGCCATAGGCCCTTATCTGCTGACACTGTCTATGTATCTATGTATCTATAATGTGGCAAAGCAGTAGTGTATGTTTAAATGTGTTCTCCATGAGGGATTAGTAACTTAATAACCTGGCAGTGATAACTTTGTTCTCATCTTGAAGTTGGTACTTTTTGGTCATGTGAAAGATAGATCTGCAAACTGGGGAATTTCCTGCAGAAATCCTCTAACCCAGCGAGTGGCTAGCTGTACCTGTGTGACTGGAGGTACGGCTGGTACTATGCAGAGTGCACACAGGAAGCAGTGGACTAGTCATGCTGTATGAGTTTGTGAGGGATTAATTCTCACAAGTTGGGAGTGGGGACTTGGCCAGGATTGAGTGAGTTAGATGGTTGGCGCCAGCAAAACAATATGAATTAATAACCAGCCTGGCTTTATCATAAAAGGAGCAGTGAGGTAAGTGTACTGTTTTGTATAAGCATTAAAGCCTGTGCTGCATTCAGATGAGGCATTAGGTCATGTGTGTTTTTTGGCTTTGGTGTCTGGGATGACATCTGATTGGGTGTTTAGGGTAGGATGAGCCTACCACTGGCATTGCCCCTGCCCTTGCCATGTGACTGGGCTGTGTACATGCCATGGGATGTACTTGGCATTAGATCATCACCTGTCATAGTTGGCTGTGCATCCCTGCAGGTTGATTGCCATGTGTGGGTTATGTTGGCGTGCTTGATGGTGTTGTGGTTCTGGTGTATGACATATGGGGATTTGGATGTTGGCTACCATGTACTGGATATGAATGGGAAACATCATCCTGCTGTAGAGCAGTGATAATTATGATCATGCCATTGACCGAGGTTTCATACAGGTTGTGGAACCTTTGCTGCATGTCAAGTCTGTGGGCTGTGATGTTACTGTATATGCCCTGTATGTCATGCAGCTGTCCCTGCTGAGCCTTATCCTTCCTTCTCCAACTGTCTCAGTTCAGGGTAAATGCAGATAAAGCATTCATGACCTGGTATACATCCTGCATCAATGTTGAGCCTTGAGGGACCCTCCAGTGGGTCCTGTGTATCAGTTCCATTCTCTGGCATGGATGGTCTGTACGTATCTGCTGTGTGACAGACACATGTACCTCCAGGCTGGTGTTTTGTGTGCCCTTCTTGCTGCCTTGTATGTCTGACTGTGTGGTGCACTGCTGGGGGGTAGAGGCTTCTGTTCAGATTGCAAGGTAAAAAGTGCAATGCCTGCTGCAGTGATAGCTGACTGTTCTCAAGAGAAGTGGTATATAGTCGGATGATTGAAGGGTGGCTGGAGTGGGATTTTTGGCTTTAGTTTTGATAAGTTTTGTTATAGAAAATAAAAAGTAGCTGTTTTGATAGTGATGTTGGTTGTTTGCAACAAGTTAAAGAAGATTTTAAAAGCAGTCAAATAGTCTCAAAATGACCCTCAAAATGCGCCAGAATGCATTTAAAACTTGATAGCTTCTGGGGGCCTAGGCGACCCCCAGACCCTCGGCCTGTAGGGGGTTGGGGACATCGTAGTTAATGGAGATCCCACACTTCTAAATGTAGCACTACACCACTGCCTGTTGGTCAAAACTGAATTTGTAATGAAACAGTATTGCTCCAAACAGAGATTCAGATTACACCTCTCTCTCTCCCCCTCTCCCTCTCCCTACTGTGTGTGGATGTGTCTGGCAGTGTACAATAATTTACTGCTGTCTGTAGGATTTGTTAACCCTTTCAGGACCAATCTAAGACTAAATGATAAACGGAGCTCCACCATTCCTCCTCCTCCTCCTCTCTCTCTCTCTCTCTCTCTCTCTCTCTCTTTCTCTCGCTATAGGACCAGACTTATACAGAGAAATGCTGAAAAGGTGAAGCTGACCAAATGTGATAACTTACTTTACGTTTTTGTCAACTTAACCTTTTAAATTATTTCCCAACCTTTTACAAATAAAGCTTACTATATGCACTGAGTGGAGGCTAATGGCTTGACAAAAAAAAATTATGTAAACATAGAAACATAGAAGTTGATGGCATATAAGGACCGCAAGGCTCATCCAGTCTGCCCATTTCTTTTTCTACCTTATAAATGTGCCATCGGCCTTTGCTCTGTCAGTGGTCTATCTATTCATACTCATTTGTTTTGCTCACTTATGCCAATCCATGCCTGTTTGACCTGCACTGTATTCATAGCCACCACTTCTTGAGGTGGCCATTCCATGCATTCACCACCCTTTCTGTGAAAAGAATTTCTCATTCCCCTTAATCGGCCCCTCTCTAATCTCATGCTGTGTCCTCTTGTCCTGCTATTTTTCTTATATTTAAACATGTTAGACTCTTTCACCTTGTTAATGCCCTTAAGGTGTTTGAATGCCTCAGATCATATCACCTCTCTCCCTCCTTTGCTCAAGGGTATACATATTGAGCTCTGTTAATCTGTCCTCATATGTCTTCTGATGCAGTCTCTGACCATTTTGGTTGCCCTTCTCTGGACTGCCTCAATTTGGTTAATGTCCTTGTGAAGGTGTGGCCTCCAATACTGTATGCAGTAGTCAGATGGGGCCTAACCAGTGTCTTGTAAGAGGGATTATTACCTCCCTCTTACGACTTGTGATACCCCTACTAATACACCTAACACCCCTAGCCTTACCTACTGCTTTGGGGTCCGCTTGGATGATTTCAGGTCATCAGTGATGATGATGCCCAAGTCTCTTTCTTCCTTTGTGACTGCCAGCAACTCCCCTCCCAGCCTATAGGTGGCTTCAGGGTTTCTCTTCCCTATGTGCATGATCTTGCACTTCTTTGCATTAAATCCCAGTCGCCACTCTTCTGACCATTTTGCTAGTTTATCCAGATCTCTTCTCATTCTGCCCAACCCATCTGGATCATCTACTCTGTTGCAGATCTTGGTGTCATCTGCAAACAGACAAGCGTTACCCTCTAGTCCATCTGCAAGGTCACTAATGAAGATGTTGAAGAGGACTGGCCCCAGGACTGATCCGAGTACCCCACTTGTGACTTGCATCTCTTCTGACTGTATACCATTTACCACCACTCTCTGTTTTCTGCCCGTCAACCAGTTTGCCACCCAGTTGACCAACTTCTGACCCACCTGAGCCTACCCAGCTTATTTATCAATCTTCTATGTGGAACAGTGTCAAAAGCTTTGCTGAAGTCAAGGTAGGCAACATCAACTGCTCCCTTGGTCCACCACTCTGGTTACCCAGTCAAAGAAATCTATGAGATTAGTTTGACAGGACCTTCCTTTAGCAAGCCCATGCTGTCTTGGATCCTGTGCCCTATGGATTCCAGGTGTTGCACTATCCTTTCCTTAAGTGCCTCCATAATCTTGCCCACTACTGAGGTAAGACTGACTGGTCTGTAGTTCCCTGCCTCCTCCCTGCTACCACTCTTGTGGAGCGGGATCACATGAGCCCTTCTCCAGTCTTCTGAGACCTCTTCTGTGCTCAGAGACTCACTAAACAGTTCTGCTAATGGCTCTGCTAGTTCCACCTTAGCTCCTTAAGTACCCTGGGATGTATGCCATCAGGTCCCATTGCCTTATCCACCCTGAGCTTAGCAAGCTCTTGTAGGACCCTTTCTTTTGTGAAGGGAGTAGTGCTCACCTCCCTCCCCCTGTGTCCATGGTGCTGAGCTGTGGGCCCTACCTACCTTCTCTTCAGTAAATACTGAGCAAAAGTATCTATTTAGGATAGATGCTTTACAGGAGTCCTCCTCCTCCATGCTCCCTTTTCTCCATTAAGCTTAGCAATACCCCCTCTGGACTTTCTCCTTTCACTAATGTATCTATAGAAAGTCTTGTCACCTTCTTTTACTGTTCGTGCTAGTATTTCCTCAGTTTGGGACTTTGCCTGCCTTACTGCCTTCACTGCTTCTCTTAGGGCAGTTTGGTATGCCTACCTATCTTCATCTCGCTGTGTTCCCTTATATATCTGACCTTTTCTGCTACTGTATTTGAGAACCAAAGTGGTTTCCTTCTTCTTTTGCACTTCCTTTTCTATCTAACACAATGGGATATTGCTTCAAGTATTGCATTCTTAATGCTTTCCCACTTTGCCTGTACCCCCTCACCTGTGTTTCTTTTTGCCAGGGCTAGCTTAACTCTGTTGGCCATCTTATCAAAGTCAGCTCCTCTGAAGTCCCATATTTTTGCCTTGGAATGGGATGATTTAGATGTAGTAGCCAAATTGAACCATACCATTTGATGGTCACTGGCCCCCAGGTGACCTTCTACCTGGAGATCTGTGATCCCTTCCCTGTTAGTCGGTACTAGATCTAGGATAGCCCTGTCTCTTGTGGGTTGTTGTACCAGTTGTTTGAGGCCCTCCCCCTGCAGGGAATCCACTATGTGTCTAGTTCTGGCAGATGTTCCTGCTGGTATTGACCAATCTGTATCTGGCATGTTGAAGTCTCCCATTATCAGAACCTCCCCTTTAGCCGTCATGTTTTGTATATCTTCTAACAGTGATGTGTCTATGTCCTCCCCCTGGTCTGGGGGCCTGTAGACAACCCCGGTTCTTATGGCTGTCCCATTTCCTGTTTCAGGGTGACCCACAGTTCTTCTGGCTCCTTATGTGTATTCTGAATTTCTGTAGCTTTGATATTTTCATTGACATACAGGGCCACTCCTCCCCCCCTTTTTGCAGCTCGGTCTCTTCTGAACAATACATAGCCAGGTACTGAAGTCTCCCAAGTGTGGTTACTGGTAAACCATGTCTCATTAATTGCTACTATGTCCAGTTTAGCCTCTGACATTATTGACTGCAGGTCTGGGATCTTATTTCCCAGGCTGTGAGCATTTGTGTACATGATTTTCCATTGGCCAGATTTCGGTGTGTTAGTTGTTGGGTGAGGTTTGGCATTACCCCTGTGCGTCGTATGGGAAGACAAACCTTTTTTCTTACCTGGTGATGCAAATGAACTGCAAACATGCTGAATCCCTGTTTGACCACTAGCTGAGGGGGGAAGGGTGTTCTTCCCATTCGACGTATGGGGTGCTGCACCCCTCTCCCCATTTGCTAGTTTAAATATTCTGCAAAGACGTCAAACTACTGCCCCAATGCACTGGACTCCTCCTTAGTCAGATGCAGTCCATCAAATTTAAAGAACTTTCGCTCCCAGAACTGTTGCCAGTTCCCTACAAATATGTGTCCTTTTTCCTGGCACCAGCCCTTGAGCCACGTGTTTAGCTCCCCTATCTCCCCTTTTCTGACCTTCTGTCCATCTGCCCCCCTCTCCCAGACTGGCAGGATCTCAGAGAAGGAGATGCCGGACAAAATGGATGATAGTTTGACACCCAGCCTGGTCAGGTGTTCCTTGGTCTCCACAACTGACTGGCTGGCGAGATCATTAGTCCCTATGTGTATTAGGACATCAATGTTCTCTCCTGCTTTGTGAACAATTTTAGCAATGCAGTCAGTGTCTCTCCACGCTGATGTACCTGGGAGACATCTGACCATTACCCCTGGCTGGAGATGGATATCAACTCCCCGAATCATGGAGTCTCCTATGATCAGAAGTTTTTTGGATTTCCTTTTTGCTTCTTTTGTTTCGGTTTCTGATTTGGGTGAGTTTTGTTGTGCTAGCTCCTGTGCCGCAGTGTCCTGCTCTGCAGTGTCTTCTGCCTCTTTGTTTGATTTCAGAGATAGAGGCAGATGTATCTCTGAAATAGCTGACTATAACCTACAGAATATATATGTAATGTTCATCTCTGCTGGGCTTCATGGAGTGCATAGTACTATACAGCACAGGTACTATATTTATTTTCTTTTAGTTTTGTTTAATCCTCAACCCGTATCTCCTTAACCCCTTTCCCCAACAACCACCACATACATTTGTATCTAAACTTGCTCTGTAAACCAACTGCGCGAGTGCAAAACAGGTGTTGCGGTGTGCCTTGGTGTCTTCAGCCCTTATGCTCACCCCATTCCATAAGGAAATAAGCTGAGATGGGTGCAGTATAGGAAAATGGGGTGAACACTAGGGCTGAAGACCCCAAGGCACACCTTGATGCCTGTCAGTGGCTGCAGGGTGGGGGTAGAATGCGATGAGAATTACAGCTGGCTAACCCAAGTCTCAACCCCGATGCCTGTCAGTCTCTACAGGGTGGGCATTATGGCTGGAAAGTTTAATGCACTGGGCATGTATTGGCATTTTTACTCCAGATTTTCAAAATGAGCTTTTTGGGACCCCACCTCATGAACAGTGGCACTATCATTTTGTTACTCAATCCTGGAAGGTGATTTTGCACAGCAACTACACCATTCATTGCTACAGGTGCAAAAACACATTTTGGGCAGGATGTGAAAAATGACAGCTGCACTGTTCATGAGGAGGTGTGAAAAAATGGCAATGTTGAAAATATGAAAATTTTGCGATGTTACAAGCATGCATAGAAACTGCACAACGCACACCTGTAACGTGGTCATTTTTGGGAATTTGTTCACCAACTTTTTAACATGGGCTTTTTGGGACCTCCCCTCATGAAGACTGGCACTGTCATTTTGTTAATCCATTCCAAAAGGTGATTTTCGCATAGCGACAGTGCCATTCTGCACCACAGGTGTAAAACCACATTTCAGGCAGGACGTGAAACATGACAGCTGTACTGTTCATAAGGAGGTGTTAAAAAAGGGCAATGTTGAAAATGTGGAGTGAAAATATTAAAAATTGGTGAAGTTTCAAACGTGCATAGAAAATGCTCAATGCATGCCCATAATGCGGTCATTTTTTGGAAGTTTTTCACCAAATTTTGAACCTGGGCTTTTTGGGACCCTACCTCATGAACAGTGGTACTGTTATTTTGTTAATTGGTCCCAAAAGGTCATTCATTGCAGTGACCACAAAATCACCTTTCGGGAATGAGAAACAAAATGACAGTGACATGTTCACGAGGTGGGGTCCCAAGAACCCTATGTTGGAAATTTGGGGCCAAAATTTAAAAAAAAAATGGATGCGATATCAACCTAAGTTGAAACCTCCCTTTGAGTCTCATTACACAGCACTTACCCGAGTCCTCAGTTTGTAGTTTGGCTTTAAAGAGTGCAGACACATCCTGGTCCACAGAAGATCGCAGCGCTGGACCACGGAGGGTAAGTATGGGTGAGTGGGGTGCGGGGAGGTGGGTGCGCAGAGAAAGGGTTGGGGTGGGGGAAGGGGCACTGGGGAGATGATGCTGGACATTTTTCTTTTCTACAGTTTAACAAACAAACAAAAAGACTCCGGGGGACCATTTTCTTTATTTATAGGTAAAAATAAACAAAACAAAAAACTTTTGGGCACACTGGGATGGGCTCACAGTGTGCCAAATGAGTTGAATGGGGACAGGATGCCGATGGGGATTTGGCACCCCCGTCGGCAAACAAATTGAGCTTGGGGTGGGGGGCATCCAACACCAGGAGTGGAGCATCCCAGTGTCAGAAAAAAAAAAAAAAAACATGTCTGGGCACACTGGGTGGGCTCCCAGTGTTGCCACAATGTGACTTGTGGGAGGGCCATGCTGACAGAGATTGGGCACCCCGATTTGACTTTAATGAGTGTGTGGTCGGCTGCAGGAGCCACCATTGTGGAAAGCCACGAAGGTGGCTACTTTATTTATTGAAATGTTTCACCAGGAATGGCACACTGAGCAACTGCTCGTAATTCTGACCATGTGCAGTACTGTGCACTGTAATACACATGGCCGGAGTCTTGTCATCTGCCACTGCAAGGGTGAAACTGCACATGATTGCAGCAGCAGATTTCTTTCAACTGTCTGGCTGTCTTTGAAATTTACTGTCATTGCCAGCATGCTCACTGATTGGTGGCGCGGGACGCACCCATTAAAGTGTCTCCTGCATTGGCGACAACACTGACACACCTCTGAAATGTAATATTCCAGAAGATGTTAAACTATGCATGCTCAAACCAACATAATAACTGTAGTTCTCAGCAACATTATTTTTCTGCAAATACTTCCAAAACTTCCAGCTGTGCAACGCTATATCCATTCACCTCTACTGTAGCTTTGCATTGCAGCTACACACAGGTCATCTCCTGTTGAGTTGCTATCTCCTGGACAGCACAGACTAGAGTAATTCATCTTTTTCTGTTTTGGCTATACCTACCACTCTTCTAAGAAAATGCTAAGAAAATTTTTGTTTTAAAGAGCAGCTGACGCCTTCAGGAGAACTTTAACAAATCGTAATATTGGGACACAGTTCAGCTTGTATTTCATGTTAGTTCTGTATTTCTCTTCCCCATTATTTATTACTGAGGTCATTTGCATGAAAACAGGATATTTATTCCTGAGGGGTTCATCTATTCCTGTTCCTTTTTCCTACCTGAGGTCATAATGTACTGTTTGTGACATCACAGTTACTCCCATGGCAACAGACTGTGATGTTACAACTGAGGATTATGAACTGAAGTAGGGAGTAAACTACAGAGGCAGATGGACTGTAAGGGCTATCCTGCCCATCACCCCTCCCTGTGTCCTCACGTACTGTGTATACAACAGTCCATTGTCCCAAAATATCCTAAATCATGTCACCACCCTGTGTCCCATCAGATTCTGTGCAAGCCCTTAGCCTCTCCAAACTAGGATCAGTCCTCTGAGCAGCGGCAAAAACTTCACATTTTCCCAAAGCATAGGACATGTCCCCCTCAGTTCCTAAACTGGGGTCCATACCTCCAGCATCAGGGCATTCAGAGTCACTGCCATCCCTAACCTTCTAACCAATTGTTACCCCTCCCTCCTCAGAGTAACCTTCTGAGACTGTCTGGTGACTTGCTACTTGGGGACGTCCTACCTCCCTTTCACTATTCTACCTTTCAGGAGACACAGGCTGGAGAAACAGCCCCCTATCTTTTTCCACTGGGGCTTCTGTGGGGTTCAGGGAATTACAAGCAGCCTTAGCCATCTGACTGCGGGTAACCACATACACCATCCCCTGCTGTAGATTGTTCCCTATAATCACATCCAGAGCAAGGCTGTCTGCCATTGTCACTTTTTGCACCATCTCTCTTGTCTCACCCCAATCCAGGAGAACACTAACCAGAGGCAGGGTTTTCTCCTCCCCAGTTAATCCCCTCACAGTTACAAAGTGATTTGGTATATGTTGTTCAGGCCCAACCAAATCCCCTTTTACCAGGGTAAGAGACACCCCTGTGTCCCTTAACCCATGGGTCTGCACCCCATTTATGGTAACCAGGTGTATGTGCTCCCTCATGTTTACAGGCATGCTTTCAGGGACACACAGCACACCCACCTCCTTTGGAGAGACACTGTCCACTCTGTACCTTTTTAGGACACTGTCTAGCAAGATACCCTGGCTGCTTAAAAAAACAACATTCATCATTTATTTTATCTAAGAAATCCCTTTTTGGTAACTTGGGTCTTCTCCCTTTCTGCAGAGGCAGTGAGCGTTTTAGCTGCCCTGAAGTCACACTTTTCCCTTTTTGCCCTGCAGCACCTGCTCCACCACTTCCTTTCAGAGCAGGCCTGCTCCTGGCACAGCGATCTGAAAGTTCAGCAGCTTGTTGTGCTGTTTTTGGATGTTGGTCCTCTAGCCAGGTTTTCAAGCTCTGCTGGGCAAGCCCAAAAGAACTGCTCTAATATCACAATCTCCTCAATTTTTCCCACAGAGTTTGCTTCCACCCCCTCCCACCAATATTTAAAAAACTGACGCTGCTTTGTGGTGAGTTCCACAAAGCTCATGTCAGGGCTTTTTTGGAGTTTACAGAATTTAATCCTGTAGGCCTCAGGAGTTAGTTCATACTTTTTAAGTAAAGCAGTTTTAAGTTTCTCATAGTCTTTGCTGTCTTCATTGTCCATTTGGCCTAATGCCTCGCACCCTTAGCCAGTAAGCAGCGAGGATAGCTGAAAGCTCCAGGCTTCCCTGGATATCTTGGCCTGGATACAGACCTTTTCAAACAAATTCAAAAATGCATCCATATCCTCCCCCTCTTTAAACTCAGCTATTCATTTGGAATTTAATTTATAGCCCAGCCCTGGAGTATCAGGTTCACCCCCACCACTTACCTGCCCTGGCACTGGCAGTTGAAACTTCAGCCTCTCCAGTTCACATTCTCTCTGGCACTGCACTTCCTCAGCATCTCTCTCTGGTGGTGCTTTTTCTGCATCTCTATTTCAGACTTTCTCTGCTCAAATTCCTTCTGCTGCTGGGCTTCAAACTTTCTTTGCTCCAGCTCCAATTTCATCAGCTCAGATTGTAGCTTTAGCCTCTCTAGCTCAGGATCTGTGGTGGACTTTACTTGGTGCAGTGGTTCTAGGTCCTCTCTGGTCTTGTGCTCCTCCTCCCTGGGACTGGACAGTGTGATGTCCCTTGGCACCCCCATGCCCAAGGTCTGGTCCTTTTCAGTCACTGGCTGTCACTCAAGGTTCTGGGAAACCGCTTGCTCATCAGCTGCCATGACAGTCTCCATGAGGTTCTTTTTGGTTCGCCCCTCATAATGGACCCTTCTTTCCTGACACAACTGCCTTAGCTGGTCTGCAGTGCATTCTTTGTAGTTGGAAACCATCTTCTTCCCTAACTACTGCTACACTAGCTTACACTGTAAAAAACAAAACAAAACAGTGTAAGGAACTTTATACTGTAATACAAGATTTACAAACAAAAGATTCCGAAATTTGGTTACAAGATAACAAAAATAAGTTGGAAAAAATACATACAAAATGCACTGTTAAATTTAACTGGCTTATTTCTACCTTGTTTGTAGTGAATCAAAGTCCAGAAAATAAATGGTTCTGCAAAGTCTCCAACTCCCAGTTCTTCTTACAGCCACTGGTCCTCAGGGTGTGTGTGTGTATAGAAGCCTTGCTCTGTGTGTCGAGAAATGTTTGGCTTGTGCTGTGTGTCAGAAAATGTGTGTTCTCCCTCTGTTCTGAGCGGACTTTTATAGACCTAGATCTGCAGTCTATAAACTGCCTTTTGGTTAGCTGGTGGCCTTATATTTAGGCCAGCAGAGGTCTCTTTTGCTCTTTTCCAATATTAAAGTGAACCAATGTTTATTAATTATTTAGATTTCCTCACCACCCCAACTTCCTGGCTGGCCTTTTGATATCCAGTGTCCTTCTTGCCACTTATAAAAATGTAAATAGACTCAGGCAGTTCCCAGAACTTCACACTAGATTCACAGATTGTCCATTTGCATAACCCCTGCTCTAAAACCATTTGCTCTTTGATTTGAAAGTTTTATGACCATAGGAGATGCTTTCTATCTCCTGCCATTTTGTGACACCTCTTTCTTTTGATCAGTTTACCAGGAAATTCCAGTTCCCTTTTGAAATGTAAGAGGTTAACACAGATGAGATAACTCTCAGGAAATTTCAATTCCTTATTGAAATTTAACCCTTGTTTATCTGTAACCAGCCTTTGTCTCAGGCTCAGAGGATGTCAGACATTTGCAATATACACCCTCTTTTCTCATGTAATCTTGGTAGGAAAACTGGGCATTCCCTTAATTTTGGCCTTTTTATGGACATAAACATAAGGAAAAATACAGAAAAATCATGACAGAAAAATATGACTGTAGTGGCCAAATCACCACACCCAACTGTGACAACTTATTCACTGGGAGTGAGACTGTGATGATGAGAGGGCAAAATATGATACCAGTTGGTGGGGATGTTTATGAAGGATGTAAGAAAGTGTTTCTTCACTGAGAGAATAGTGGACCAGTAGAATAAGCTACCAAAAGAGGTGGTTGAGGCAGAAACTGCAAATGGGTTTGAGGCTGGATATGACAGTTACAGGGGCTGGGTATTGCTGAAACTTTAAAATAGAGGGTGGAACAGGGGAGGGGGAGGGGCACCTAGTGAAATGAAAGTGTCAGTCAAATCGATGGACCTTGTTGTACAGGGACAGTAGGCAGATAAAATATGTTTGGGAGACTGGATGGACCACAGACCTTTTCCTGCCATCACTGTCAATGTTTCTATGATCCTTACCCCTTGTAAGTAGGTATAAATACATCTAAGCAAGGCAAAGTTTATTTATATAATGCCCAGTCTAAACAGGCTCTGAGAGCTTTACAGAATTAGACAAAAACCATCACATACATCTCATTAAAAGCAGTAACCTACAAAATAAAATCAAGAATCTGTAAAATTAATATTATTCTGAAAATACTTGGTCAAATAAAAAGATTCTAGAGAAACTGAGTTATATATTAAAGCAACTTGAAAGGCTGTTTTAATTCTCAGAGATCACTTGGTTGGAGCAGATTTTTAAGAGCCAGTTTTGAAGAAAATACGCATACCCTGTGCTTAACTATTCAAGGTGACAATTCAGGAAGAAGGGAGAGATGGTGCCCTGGACACCACTTATGTTAACAAGCATGTAACATTTGATGAGTGATTGCATTTAAAGACCTGTGCACTGATCTGTAAATAAACGTATTCCATGGTCACTGCAACTTAAACTCTGCATGACTTGTTTACATCTGCCTGTTGCACTCAAAAGTTACTTAGCGCTTAAAGATGCACTGAAGATTAAAAGGTAGACTGTGAACTGTTATTAACTGAGGTTTTGAGCCAGTCAATATATGAGTGAGAAAGTGCCCAGCCATATAAGTTAATGCCGCGATTGTACCAGAGACCCTCACTGCTCAGGGTATTTGAAGAGACAAGTGTCACTGTACAGCAGTGTGATTCCTGATGGTTATCACCTCTAGGTACTCCTAGAAAGAAGTCACCTTGGGTGGAGGCACTGTGCCATTGGAAACAAACTTTTACAACTACAAACTCAGTCATCTGCCTGAAGAACATCATTCTCTGCCTCTGAGAATTCATCTACCACCAGGGCTTAGCCAGTGCTATAGACTGATATTACATCAGTGTCAGTGCATAAAGAGGATATTATTCAAAGAGAGGGTGGTGGGAGTCTGAAACAGCCTGATACAACAGGTGGTGGACAGTACAACAGTTAATGAGTTCAAGTTGCAATTATATAGGTAGATATGTGTGTGTGTGTGGGGGGGGGGTATTCATGGCTACTACCACTGTTAAGTGGGGGACACTCATGATGGGCTACCAGGCCTGCTTGTTGTCTGTTCTTCCTGTTTCTGTGTTTGTGAATTTGTGCCTGACCCTTTAAATGCTTTGCCAGTGGAGGCTTCAGAATTCCCAGCTTAGTCACAGTTCATCTGTTTCTGAGTGCTAAAACCTTTTAATATGTTATTTGGGTTTTGGCCAACAGTTGTGCCTCTTACCCCCTACACTATTTCTGCTGGTAAACACGGTCATTGTCAGACACATGACAAACACAACTGTGGGCACAATTTTACTTACTTTTATAGCAGTCACTCATAAGTTGGGCACAAAAGGCTGCTTTGCACTCACAAAACCCATTTTGGGAGCTGGAATGTTTTGATGGGAGTCACTTTGTGTTTTGTTTTTTGCAACCTTCCATGCCCCCTAGAGTCACACTCTTTAAGGCCGACACTGTTTCACTCCTGTATCCACCAAACTCACATTTGTTGACATTATACAGTTCCAGATCCCAGTGTGTCCTTCTGGTGCCTAGGTTGGTTCAAGTCTCTCCTCAGGGATTCATCCTCCCCTTTGAGGCAGGTGAAAGAGGAGAGGGAGAAGAAGTCATTATTGAGCATTAGGGCTGCATAGTGGACATGCCATCAATGAGGGTCAGGTAGCATAGGTTAGCATACAGGGAGGTCATCACCCAAGGCTGCCATTGCTGGGCATTTTCCCCTATTCTCCCTGCCTCCCTGCTTAGAGCATGTGCTGTGTTGGCAGTCTGGATATGAAACCCACCAGTGCTTGGTCACCTTTGCAGGCAATTACTCCATACAACCTCCTGGTGGCATGGTCCGAATGGTGCATACCTCCCACTCCCACTAGGAGAAGCACATCCCTCAGATGCTTTATGGCGTTCCCTTGCTGGTCTCTGCTCCCAACATCAAAAGCTCAGGTGTGAATCCAGGTCACAGGCATGCCAGAGCAGTTCCCCACCATGCAGCACCACACCACAAAGCTATCCTGCTTTGTTTTGTTTTTTAAGAAAAAAAAAATACAGAAAAACATCAGCGAGTGGATCAAGAGAGATAGTTGACAGTTACTGGTGATCAAAACCAAGGGTCTTTAGTAAAACACAGTGACTAGAATTCTTGCATTTGCACACTGCAGTTTTTGAAAATCTCTTGCTGGTTCAC
This sequence comes from Neoceratodus forsteri, assembly GCA_016271365.2. NCBI lineage: Eukaryota > Metazoa > Chordata > Ceratodontiformes > Ceratodontidae > Neoceratodus > Neoceratodus forsteri. The sequence goes on from CM057450.1 coordinate 1,597,289,574, forward strand.
ACATACAGTGGAGACAAAACATCTTTGTGCTTCAGGCATCTGCCAAAAGGAAATACAATTTCTGTTCTCTTGTTACTGCAAAATGTAGACTTTTTGCATAGTGCAGTCATTTATGACTATAAAAGAATTGGAAATACAGTATGTAGCACTCTGCAAACTACAGAGGAAAAATGGCTGACAGTACAAATTCAATAAATACGTAAAACGTTAAACGTGTCAAAATGTATTCAGTTTTCATATATTCTTGCTGACATCTCATTACTAAAGCTGACACTTAAACACCATGGGGGAAGGGGAAGGGTGATCGCAATTTCTGATTTCTCCTAACAGCTTGGTGGCACCTGACCTGGAGTTAGTGACTAGAAAAGCTACGTGTCAATCAACTTTTACTTGCAAATAGAGCTCTGTCTTCTTCTGCTGATATCATCACTGTGAAGGGCTAACATCACTGCGGAGAGCTGCAAGTCACATGCTGAATATGAGTGCTTAGTAATATCTGTGCTTAGAAGACTTCAACTACTGCTACTAAAATAATGATGTGACTGTGTTGCTGTTGGTGTTAATCAATACACCTGCCTTTTGGGATCAGATAAGGCTGAGGACCCTGGATCAATAACTCCTGTTTGGGGGGGAGAGGGTGTTGTGACCAAGATTTAAAATGCATTGTGCCTCCACCCAGAGGAAGCAAAAGTGGGCTTTTGTCAAGTATAGTTCCACCTGCTGGAATTCCGCACCTCCCCTCCTCCTCACACACAAGAGCAACTCATCTGGGAACCAACACAGTGCAAGAACATTTTCCCCCAAAATGCAATTAATAACAGTCTACTAATAATACGTTCACAGACAGTAAATATGTGTAACCAGCCTCTCTCTCTTCTCCCAAGCTCAAGGCAGGTTGCGAGGAAGTACTCAAAGGGTTAACCTGGTCCCTGAGAGCTGTTTCCTGATGAGTCTCAGATGATGGCAGAGGATAGTATTAGTAAAAGGATTTACCCAAGAAGCCTCTGCCACTGTTTTCCAAAAAGAAATGCGTCCAAGCCTGCTGGACTATCTATTATATGGCCTAACAGCGTCCAAAATCTGCTTCCAAAAACAGACAGAAATGTGTCCAGACTGCCTGCAACTCACAACTGCATCCATTTTCTGCTGTAAACTATGACTTTTTGTTGCAAATGAACACAACTTCTGAAAACAGCAGCAGGGCTGCCTGGACCCAAGCGGATGGATGCAGATACAGATACAGATGCAGCATGCATTTATGTCTGCATCCAACCCTTTTGAAATTCCGCCCAGTGCTCTGCCTTCTGGCTTACCAGCATATATGAACATTCATGGCTCTGATGCCATCTCGTCAATTTACTCATTTCTGCTGAACTCATAGGCACGGTGAGCTCTGATGGGTTTCAAGATTTGGTCTTCCTTTTTCCAAACTCTACTTTGAATTGGTCTCGCCTCTGGAAGGATCTCTATAAATACCATACTCAGGACAGATTAAGGCTCATCAATATTATATTGTAAGTAACATGTATTATACCCCAAGAAGCTTTCCTACTTAAAAAGCTTCCTCTTCCGACCTATTCCAGGTGTATGCAAAGGGATTCCTTGCATATTTTCTGAGCTGCAGCAAAGTCTCCTCTGTGGTCCTCTATCGCGATAATATAGACCCACTATTGGGTCTTTCTGGGTTTTTACTCCCGAGGTCTGCATCTTGGAGGACTATGCCAGTATTGACAGTGCAGAACATCATTATCACATGGGTTGATTGCTTCTGTGGTCAAGAGATTGGTTCTTAGGCATTGGACGGATCAGCTGACTCTGTCATATGCTGAATGGCTGACTGAGCTCTCTATGCGCCTCAATGCCGAAAGATTGTCCACCAGCAAGCGCAACCGCATGGATCTGTTTCAGAAAAATGGGGTGTTGTATCTTTGTATTCCATTAATGTTCAATGACCTTCTCTCGCCTGCAGTAACTCAGATGCCCTTTTGACTTTAACAGTAGCTGTTTTCCTGTATTGGGAGATGGAAGTTTGTTTGGTTGGGTGGTTATACTATATCCAGTTTTGATGTATTATCGGTCTTGCACACTCTGGTTGGGGGAGGTGGAGGGTGGGGGTGTTTGGGGGAGGAGAGGGATGGAGGGGTGGGGTTTATGTTGTACCATGTAATTTCTCAGCCTGTTACTACCGTTGTGTTGTATGGTTGGTATTTTGTTGCTGAAAATCAATAAACTTAAATTTCAAAAAAAAAAAAATGAACATTCACAGCTCTGCCCTTCCCCCTTTTCCCTATTGAGGAAGGAGGCTAGCTTGGCCTAGCAGCTTTAGGCCTTAATGGGTTAGCCAGCAGCAAGGGATTTTGGGCACCTTTTGAAACACTAGAAAAGAAGGGAAGAGGGAGAAGCCTCTGGGAAGCCCTGCTTCTCCTTTCCCCTCTAGGGGTGGGGGAGGCTCTCCAAACAACAACATCCAGGCGGGAAGACTCCTGTAACCTTGTGTAACCCCTAGGTGGCGCTACTCCAAAGGTTACTACCCCTGCCTGTCTTCCTAGCAACAGGTTGAGGGGCCTGGGTTCCAAATTGGCAAGTACTGGGGTGTCCTTGCCCTCAGTAGTTTGGTGCCTCCAACCAGAGTACGGTTTGCATGGGTATCTGTCTATACTGGTATAGCCCTCTGGAAAGCCATCACCACCCACAACCCCACCTAGTGACAGATTACCTAGATATTGATAATGAGCATTAATAGTATTTACTAGACAGTTTGCAATAACCATTAACAATATGCTCCCAGTTGTCCCACTTACCAGCAGGGTCTCGGTCCTGGTGTACACCCTGCAACCCCCTGTAAAGACAGTTTAGCAATACAGCATGCACTTTTAACACATTCAGTACAGAGCCTATCACTTTAAGCCAGGAAATAATATGCTCACCAGCTAAGTTCAAAGTAACACAGTAAATCAGGTTAATTGAGGGAACGTGAACAATGAGGGGGCATAAATCTGAGCAAATGATTACTGTTTTGGAAAAAAAAACAGGTTAATTAGCATAAAATTAATTTAGTCCCGTTGCTAAACAGTCTTGCAGGTATTGGGTACCCAGAAGGTAATGCTGACTGGTCAGAATCGTTGCCTGGGGATGCAGCTGTTGTTGGGACCCTTAATGGAAAGAAGTAATTAACAGTGCAAAGCAAATTCAATTATTTGTATCTGCAGCCGGCTGGCCTAGTCTATTGCAACCCTTAAAATTAAGCTGAAAGCAATTAGATGGTACCAAAAGACAATTGAGATGCCTGTTGCAGGGAGCTACCCTGGAAGTACTCACTGTACCCGAAGATGGATGAAGGCGTCGCGAAATGAGGACCTGTGGCTTGAAGTTGCTGCACATGGGGAAACTGGACCAACAAGACTCACCTCCACTTCACGGCCTTTCCCTGTAGGTGGCTACAACCTGTGATGATTTGCTGCACAGGGGCTGGATCCCCGAAGCTGGTCTCACACTGGAAAGCTGTAGTTAGCACAAGAACAAACAGCATGGGCCAGGATGGACATAGGCCCAAGTTCAACAAAGTGTCTATGGCAAAGTACAGTTTATCTGCTAGTGACCCCTTCAGCTGGTAGGCTGCAGTCACTGGTAAAGGTGGGCTTCCTTCTAGCAATCAGGAGTCCCTGGACAGTAGGCCTTGACCCACAATGAGCATTCAGCACATTTATTTGAAGAAACATCCAACTCTCCGATTCCTCTTTTGATGTCTGGCCAGTTTGCAATGTCAGCCGCTTTGCTGAGCAAACCTCTCAATCTGTAGAAAGGCAATTTTGGTGATTGATCCCCCTTTTGGGACCACAGGAGGCACACTAGAGGAAAACTAGGCCTCTCTTAGACTGGATCCTCACAGAGCCTACACGCTCCTTGCTCCACGGAGTCTCGGGCTGAACTCCCTGAACAACTGCTATACAGTCTTTTTATCTCTGCTTGCAGGCTCTCTTGGTTCCTGAAGCAGTCTTGATTCCTGAGTTGTGTAAGGGCCAAACAGGCCCTTTCTCTGCAAATTTGCAGTGACAGCACACTGTGCTCTCCTCAACTTGAGAGCTCGAGCCGGACTCACTATTTGTTTTCCACAGTTGAAACTGAAGGACCGGGATTTCTATATTCTGGTTGGCTGAAGGAGCTATCAGTCATAGTCTTGTGCTCCCATTGGTTCCCTTAGGTGCCAAACACTAGAGTTCACAGTTTTTCCCACAAGGCACCTGAACTAAGGACCCCTCGAGGGCCCCTGTGTCCCGAATGGCCCAAACCTGGAAGTCCTAGACCACAACATGGCGGCTTCCATTGGGAGATACATGCTGCAATAAAGGCAGGTTAAACAACAATCTGTATTTTAAAGACAGCTATGAATTAGAAGTAAACATTAACAAGACTATATAGAGCTCCCTCTGATTTGTTGGTGACAGCAGAGTGTGGCAAATCAGGATGATACCTGGCTGGTCACAAGCTCCGGAACACTTGGACCCAGCCCGGGCTATTTACAGTATTTACACTGGCTGTGGCACTTAAAGGGACAGCGCAACGACACATCATGACACTCTCACACAAATTAATAGAAGAATAACAACACCCATGGATATATAATCTTTGCAGAATGTCTGCCTGGCAGTGGGCATCAATGGAGCCCAGGGAGACACCAAAGATAAGCTCCAATTTGGGGGGTGGTGGTGACACTTGCCCTGACTGGGTGGGGGGCATTCCATCAGTTCCCGTGTGAGAGGCACACGGTAGTAGTGGTGGGCCTCTGCTCAAAGGAAGTCATCAGAGTCCATGTGGATTCACTCCCAGATAGGAAGCGAAGTGCAAAGTGGGAGTACACCTCCATGCAACACTCAGGTAAACAAAGGTAACACTTCTAGAAAAGAACTGAAGATTGTTTATTAAAGTATTGGGGTACACCAGGGCAGAAATGGTTGGTAAGAGTCAGGTCAGCCAAAGTCCCACTGAGGTTGGGCTGGGCAATGGAGCCAGTTGTGAAAGGTCACAGGACCATAGCAGCATGATGCAGGAAGGCATATGTGATGGCTGGACTGACTGGTGTTATAGATCAGGAAATCATAATCTGGTCTCAGTTACTACCTTGGTGTCACAATCTGACACTTTATTAAACTGTAGGCATTGTAGTCTCCCTGGGTAGTGTTTCGCCCTGCCCGGGGAGAGTGCCACCATGCACCATCTTGCAGGATATCCCACGTGAAGTCCCTCATAGGAGAAAAGTAAAATGAAATGTAATCTATTTAAATGCAGAAATAGCAGTCATGTACAGAGGGTCTATCCAGAGGAAAGTGGAGTGGCCACTGCACTCGAGTCACTTTTAGTGTTAAAGTGTAGTGTCACAGACTGGTTCTCTCCCAGAACTCAGTCTGCACTGCTGCCAGTTCTCTCCCAGAACTCAGTCTGCACTGCTGCCAGTTTTTGCAACGGTACCCCAACAAGTGACAGGAGCAACAAGGGTGTTGTGCTGTGAGCACAGGGAGTAGATCAAAAGTCAGTTTTTCAGAATGGAACATGGATTGTGTTATGTGATGGTCGTGGTGATGGCTCATTTAGTGAGAGGTGTGTCTGGTGACTATACTGTTGGTCATTCTTTACACCTGTTTATACTATCTATCCCTATAAAAGATATGTGCCCTGCTCCAACATTACTGGTGTCCTGAGTTGTTTATATATAATTAAGAGGGGTGCGAGGGCAGAGCCCCCTGGATCAGAGCCGTGGTCACTAATCCGTTTGTGTCTTCTGGGTGCTGTTTCACTTCCTGCTACTCCTGAGTTTGCATGGATTAAATGTGCTTTATTGGTTGGCATTCTTTCCCACTGTCTCCTGACTGAATTGCCTGCCGCTGTGTTTTCTGCTGACTTTTTCCTTGCTCTCAGTTTATGTGCAGCTGTATTGTTTTCTCTGTAATGTGGGTGACCCTTTTACAACCCTTCAGACTTCTGAATGATCATCTTGGTATGCTACCTCCACTCAGTGTGACTCTAATGGGGGGTATCTTTAGGTACAAATCTAGCTAGAGCCACTGCTCACACAGTACAATGCCTTTTCCCAAAAGGCAAATGACCTACCCCTATAGTCAGTGCTGAGAACACCTTTCTTTACATACGGTAGCTTTGTAACCTGTCTTTCTGGAAATTAAGCACAGACTTGTCAGTTTAACCCAGGTTATCTATACTGTAAAAGATTCAGTCACAGAACACATGAAGTACATAAAAATTCCATTTACTACTCTACAATATTTACATATGTTACAGGACTATACACACTAAAGACTATAGGGAATATAGTATGCTATAGAGATGAAAATTAAGCCAGCAATTGCTGCAAACAGTTCCTCTGGCTTTGGCTGGGACACTAGCCGCCCCTGGCCTGGACCCACTGAACAGCCAATCAACGAGCAGCTCACTACATTTCAGCAGCCTCCCCTAGGGGTCCTCCATAGGGGTGGACAAATATCTTATTTTGAATATTCAGCTGAATATTCATATTTGGGGCCCCAAATATTTGGAATTTCTGTATTCGTATTGTTTATTCATGTATCTGTACTGCAGGTTGGGAAGTAAAAATACAGCCCCCCACTCTCCTCACCAGCCCTGTCTTTGGCCTCAACCTCCCACAATAGCTCTTTGTCCACTGTTTCCGACATACGACTAAGCCCAGCATTACTATTGCCTGTTTGGGAAATAAGGAACAAAAATGCACAGCTCCAACCAAAGCAAAAGTACCAATGCATGCTTGTTGCCCTCCCCCCCAGCACAAAACAGTGAGATCTTACAGTAATTGCATAGGCTGTCAATCTGTAATACAAAAGTAGATCTCTCCATCCTCCCACCCTGTGCAACAAAACCCAATCCCACCCTCCCGCCGTCACCCACAGTTTAAGGTTTAGAATTTGGATATAGATTAACAAAAAACTCCCACGATAGGCAATCGACATGACCCACATGTCACCACAGCTGGACACCACCTCCTGTCATGCTTTTTTGTTGTTAAACTAAATTATCCCCAACCCCAGCAGCAGCCATCAACTCCCACCCTGCTCCCCGCAGCATCCAAATTTCATAATATGATGAAGGCCCCAGGCTCAGCGAAGTTGACTGATGTAACTTGCCCTCCTCCACGGTCAGCTGTCTTTTTCTGAATGGAAGCTCTCCTGCGCTTACTCACATAGTAAATCAGCAAATCAGCTGTTTTACTATGCAAGCAAGTGTTGGAGCACTACTAGTCAGAAGAAGGCGGGCCAGCTGTGGAGGAGGGCAGGTTGCACAGTTTGCCTTCGCCAAATCTGGGGGAGCTTTAACATATTATGAAATTTGGGTGCTGGGGTGGTGAGAGTGGGACTAGCCTTTGTTGCAGTGGGTGGGGGATGGGGTGATGTAGTTTACATGACAGGCTGGGTTTCTTTGGTGTAGTATTTCGTGAATATGAACAGGCACGAATAGTGCCATTGTTAGTTATTTGTATCCAAATAATGAATAGTGTCTTATTCATGGTATTCGGGAAATACTATTTATTACTCACACACTCCTAATCCTCCATGCTGTGGCCCAGTATGCTAAAGACTGCAGTGCAGTGGACAGGGATCGGCAGTTAGCCAGCCATTATGCCCCCCGTATCATTAAGTCTCTTTCATTCTCTGCACTTACTAAGACTGTAAATGCTGTGGTCACGTGGTAACTCCCTCTTGGGACCACCCTTGATGCTATCTTTACCATTGCAACCCGCATCTGTGTATCTCAATGTCTATTACCTTACTTTTAGAACAACCCTTTCTAGGTTACTCCAATCTCCACGTTTATTTTTACTTTTAACTGCCAACTGTTGCTGTTTTGCTTCTGCTTTCTTAGTAGTCTCATTGCCAACTGATAATCTATACTTTCTGTTACTGCTTGGTTCATTTGATTTACAAATACCTATCTGAGTTACCCCAATCGCCACATTTACTTCCTAACTGTTGATTGCTTTAATTGCTTAGATTGTAATGTGCAAACTGTTGATTGTATTAACTGCTGAGTTTGTACCTAAAGTACAGTGCAGAAATACCCTATCTGGGTTGCTCCTAATTACAATTTTACTGTCATCTGTTGCATACCTTATCTGCTTAGCTAGTACCCTTAGCAGTCATCCTTTCTGGGTCAGGGAACATCTTAGACCTCGTGCTGGCAAATGGGGAGTTTGTCAGGGAGCTGGGTGTGGAAGAACCGCTGGCAGGGAGCAACCACCACTCAGTGTGGTTCATGTTGAACATGGGAAAGGAGGGAGTAGAAACAGGTACAAGAATGTTGGACTTCAGGAAGGACAACTTCGGGAGGATGGGGGAGGTAGTTAAAGGTATCTAGCCAGAATCCAAACTAATATGGACACTAACCAGAGGTGGGAGGTCATAAAGCGAGGGATTGAGGAGGCAACCAAAATCTGCATCAGGGTCCGGGTTAAGAGAGCTAGGGCCAAGAAACCCAGCTGGTTGAGCAAGGGGGTCATGGCGAAAGTAAGAAATAAAAGAGCCGCTTTTAGGAGGTTCAAAAAAACAGGGAGAAGGGAGGACAGAGAGGATTACTTGAAGGAATCGAAGGAGGTGACAAAGGCAGTAAGGGCAGCCAAGCATCTAAGGAGCTTATGCTGGCACAAGGCATCAAGAAGGGGGAGAAGGAATTCTTTAGGTACATCAGTGAGAAAAGGAATTGTAGGGACAAAATAATAAGGATTAAAAGGGATGGGGTAGATGGAAACAGGGGCAGAGCAGGCAGAAGCACTTAATGAATGCTTCTGCTCAGTGTTTACTAAGGAGAAAGGATGGGCGCTACCAAGGGTGTGGGGTGGGAGGCCAGGCTCAGGGGGGAAGGGATGACAGATGGGGGAATCACAGAGGGCAGGGCACTGGAGGGCCTGAGGGCACTAAGGGTGGACAAGGCACCAGGGCCGGATGGCATTCACCCCAGGGTACTGAGAGAGCTGGCAGAAATCCTGGCGGGGCCCTTGGCGGACTTGTTCAGTGCCTCCCTGGTCTCAGGAAGTGTACCTCAGGGCTGCAGGATGGCTCACGTGGTACCCATACATAACAGCAGTCCCAAAGATGAACTGGGAAACTACAGGCTGGTAAGCCTCACATCCATCATTGGAAAACTGATGGAGACAATCCTGAAGGAGAGGTTAGTGTCCCTTCTGGAGACCAATGGGCTGGAGGACATTAGGCAGCATGGGTTTGTCATGGGCAAATTCTGTCAGACCAACCTGGTGGATTATTATGCCTAGGTAACTAGACAGTTGGACAAGGGCCATGCAGTGGATGTCCTGTTTCTGGACTTCAGTAAGGCATTTGACTCGGTGCCGCATGGGAAGCTGGTTAATAAGCTGGCAGGTACAGGTGTTGGGGCGAAAATGGTGGAATGGGTAGTACACTGGTTACAGGGAAGGCAGCAGAGGGTAGTGGTTGGAGGAGAGCTCTCAGCTCCGAGGGCATGACAAGCGGAGTACCACAGGGTTCAGTGCTGAGACCGGTGTTGTTTGGGTTGTTCATATCAGACATCTCAATGGATATTAAGAGCAAGATCAGTTTGTTTGCAGATGACACCAAAATGGGAGCAGTAGTGGATGACCTAGGAGTGTGGAATGGGTTGCAGGATGATCTGTCAAAATTGGAGACCTGGTCGGACACCTGGCAGTTGGGGTTCAATGCCAAAAAGTACAAGGTGCTACATTTCGGGGCAAAAAAAACAAGAAGAAGCTACCAGCTTGGGGGGGGGGGGTTCAGCTAGCAATGACAGAGGAGGAGAAGAACGATCTGGGGGTGATTATAATGGGCTCAATGAACAACTCAGCACAATGCAGGAAGTTAGCTGCAAAGGCCAACAAAATGCTGGGTTGTATTGCCAGGAGTATATCTTCAAGGAGAGGGGAAGTGATCCTGCCGTTGTATAGGTCACTGGTTAGACCACACCTGGAGTACTGCATGCAGTACTGGCACCCATACCTGAAGAGGGACATTAAGTTAGTGGAGGGGGTACAGCGCAGGGCAACAAAGATGATCCAGGAACTAGGGGACATACCCTATGTGAGCAGGCTGAGGGAGTTCAACATATACTCACTGGAGGTGAGGAGAGATGGGGGATATGATTGAAACCTTCAAGTACATGAATGGAATAAACAAGACAGGCATGGAGGGACTGTTCAAGTTAAGGGGTGGTAGAGACATGCAAGTTCACAATCTCAGACTGGAGGGGGAAAGGTTCAGGAGGGAAATGAGAAGACACTTTTTTACAGAGTGGTGTCTGGGTGGAACGCATTGCCTGCAGAAGTGGTATCCTGTAGAACAGTGGACTGCTTCAAAAGCAGAGGAATGGATAAGAGGGAGGGTCAGGAGGGAGGGAGGGTGGGTCAGCTGCAGTATAAGGGTTGCTAGCTGCACACTCGAGCAAACTTGATAGACCATAAGGCCTTTATCTGCTGGCAAATTTGTATGTCCGTATGTAAGTTCGTATATCAAACAAGTTGCCAGTGTTTATACCCTTTTGCAAACATTGTTTTTGTCAGCTTGTTTTACTTTTATTGTCTCTCAGCTAGCCTCATCTGTTTTATTATTTTTCAGGTTTTTGTTGCCTTTTTCAGGATGCGCTAATTGTTGTTTGGTCCTAGGACTGCCTTAGCTGCCAATAATCATGTACCTAACCCTCCTTACCTGTCTCCTCCTCCCCCTCCCATCTCAATCACCTCTCCATTCCTTCCCCCTACTTATCCACTACTACATCCCCCTTCCCCTTTGTTCCTCTTCTCCTTCTCCCACCCTCTCCCAGTTCGATCCCTTCCCTTCTCCCCCACTTGCTCTCACCTCTGTCTCCTCTCCCTGCTCCTCACCACTTCCTTCCACTTTGGGCTTCTCTCCTCCCCTTCTCTAAACCTTGAACTCCTCCACCAACCTCTCTTCTTCCTCCCTTACCCCTGTCTCTCTATCTCTCTCTCTCCCCCCCCATTTAAGGGGCACAAGTCCCACTTCATCCTGCTACTCATTATCGTGCTTCTCCAACTTGCTGGAGATGTGGAACCCTACCCTGCCCCCCAACCTCTCTCCCATGCCTCTCCTAAAGGTCTTAGCATTTTTCACCTCAGTGCTAGCAGCCTCCTACCAAAACTGGATCTCCTCAATGTCAGGATCTCTCAACATTCGCCCAGCCTCCTGTGTATCTCAGAAACCTTTCTTTTCTCTAGGATTCCTGATTCTACCCTGGCTGTTCCTGACTTCCACCTCTTTTGGCAGGACTGTAGTAAATGGAGTTGTGATGCTGCATTTTATGTCCATCAGAAGCTATCCTGCTCTGTCACTCATAGAGAATCTGTGCCCACTTCTCATGATCTCCTCTTAACCTTGTTTTCCCTCCCCTCTACCCTTCCCATCTTTGCTGGTGTCTTCTAAGCCTCCCCTAAAATTTCTCTGCCTTCCATGGTTGATACCCTCACTGCACTTGTCTCTCGTGCTTCTCCCAATGAACTTCTCCTCCTTGGGAGCCTCAGTATTAATTAGCTCTACCCAGAAACCAGGCTCACCTCACATAGGACTGAGTCACTTAAACTCACTCAACTAATTACTGAATCCACACGGCTCAATCCTATTTCCACCAACCACACCCTTTTGGACCGGGTACTATCCTTTCACCTCCATCATATCATTGCCGGTGGTACCCTTCTGGATGCCTTCAGTGACCACTTCAAGACCTTCTGTATCAGAAAAGTCAGACCTCCTCACTCTGCCCCTAAGGACATTTAGTCTATGTTCCTTCAGTCACTAAACATTAGTACCTTCCTAAACAACCTGGCTGCAGTTGATTGGTCCATCATTTACATGGCACCTAGCATTGATGTGGCCTCCTCCCTTTTACATGCCACATTTCCTCTAGTCTGGGACAAATATGCCCCCCCCCAGGATAAAAAGCACTCACCACCCCTGGATTGCACCTGACATCATCAACCAGTATAAGTCCCAAGACCAGGCATGGGCCCGCTTCAAATTCTCCCTCTCCCAGGCTGACCTATTTTCCTACAGATCACTTACAAACTCATGTACGAAGGAAGTCTGTGCCACTAAGGCCCACTATTTCAAATCAAACCTCCTCAGTAATCTTAACTCTCCAGCTAAATTCTGGATCATTATTCACTCCCTCTTCAATTCCCCAATGCAGTCCACTTTCTCAGTTCTCCTGGTAGATGGTTCACTGGTCTCTGATCCACACTCTGTTGCTGCTCATTTCAATGAGTTCTTCACCACCTGTGCTTTCCCTTCCTCCTCTCCCCTTGGCCCATCTACCCTCTCCTCTCCTCCAACTCCACACCATTAAGCTAAGGGTATTCACTCTCCTCCCATCACTCCTTAGGAAACCTTGCTTGCCCTTTCGTCGCTCAATTCCTCCAATTTCAACCCTAATGAGTTGGACCCTAAACTCTTCAACAACTCTGCTGCAACCGTTGCCTTGCTTCTGACTCACCTGCTGAACCTCTCCTTCTCTCTGTGTGCTGTCCCTTAGTCCTGGAAGGTTGATAAGGTCCTACCTCTGCACAGAGAGGGGGGGGTGATCCCAACTCACCTGGTAACTTCCAGCCTAACTCCCTCCTCCCCTGCCTTGTGAAGCAACAGGAGAAGCTAGTCTGCTCCAGGCTGGCTGACTTCCTCTCCTCCTCCAACTTCCTCTCACCACCAGGGCAGACTGGATGGGCCTTGTGGTTCTTATCTGCCATCAACTTCTGTTTCTATGTTCCAGTTTGGTTTTAGGAAGAATCACCCCACTGTTTCCTCCTTGCTGCATGTCACTGACTCATGCTCTCTGGGATGGACCAGGGACACTTTACTGCATCTGTCTTCATCGATCTGGCCAAAGCCTTCTACTTGGTGTCTCACTCTCTCTTCCTGGACAAGCTAAGCTCTGCTGGCCTTTCTGCTCCTGCTGTTGATTGATTCTGCTCTTACCTCATGGGACATCAGCAGTGAGTACAGGTTGGAGACACCCTGTCCCCTCATCTTCCTATCCAAACTGTGGTGCCGCATTGCTCCATACTGGGTCCCATCCTGTTCTCTATATTCCTCAGTGACCTGCCCTCTACTTGTGTTAACTCACATATACACATGTATACAGATGACATAGTCATCTACTCCTTCAGCTCCTTGGCCATGGTTGTGGAAGGCCTGCTCCCGCAGACTTCCACAATGTGCTGTGCTGGTTCCATACCAATCAACTCAGGGTCAACATCAAGAAAACTGTGTCTATGACCTTTGCCACCAGCTAGAAACTGGTCAGTCTCTCACCCCTACCCATTTTCTTCATGCTGGATGGCACCCCTCTTGAAGTTGTCCCACCTTCAAATACCTCAATATGTGGCTAGAGAGTAGGCTGGACCTGTCTGCCCACATTGATGCCATCCAAATCAAGCTCCACCCAAAACTCAGTGCCCTGAACCACAATAAGGACTACCTTTCTCCTCAGGCCCACCTGGAGTGGGTCACCAAGATGGTTCTCCCAGTCTTTGACTATATGGATGTAGTCTATGGCACAACCTCCTCTTCTTCTATCACTGGATTGGATACCCTCTACAATGCTTTTTTGTCATTTTGCTACAAACACCCTCCTGTACTCATCACTGCTCCCTCTACTCCTCTCTTTCCATCCTCTCTATCTCCTCACATTGCCAGTCCCACTGTACTTTTCTGATTTGTAAATCCTGGTTTGGGTACCTCTCCACTTACAGTACCTGTCCTCATTCCTCTCTCCCATCCCCCCTCCTCCTCCTACTCCTTTCACTCCAGGGACCATTGCACCTTCTCCTTCCCCACCCTCGCGCCTTTGCTTGGATGTCTTCCTTCTCCTACCATCTGTAATCTCTCTGGAACCAGCTCCCCTCACTCCCCTCATCCATCCATCCATCCATCCATCTCTCCACCGTACTTCCTACCCTTAGGCATCAGTTAAGGCTTCTCCCTGCTCCCTCCTACTCCTGCCAGCCCCCTCCTGATCCTTTCTCTGCTCCTGACCCCCACTCCTGACAGTTTTCTTACCCCCATATGTGATTTTGGGATCCTACCTGCAGTCTGTAACTACCTGTTTTACTTGTCTGCGCTGCCATTGTACTTTCACTTTTTATTGTATCATGCCCTTAACCTTGTTATTGCCTTCTGTGTATGCTGCCCAGTGAGATAATTTTTTGGTTTGTTTGTTGTGGTGTTGTACACCTGCTTGATCAATATTCTGTAACTGTAACTTGTAATTTATCTCTGCAACTGCATTGTTATTGCTTGATGTATTTTTTGTATTCCGTATTGCTGATGTATTTTGGTATTCTGTACTCCCCTTTCCCTCTCCCCTGGGTGGCACTTGGAAACAAGCTCTGGCTCAGTGTGCCTTTCCTGGTTACCATTTTGTTTTGCAGTTAATTCTTTTCATTAGATTTTTCAAGACATTATAACATCCTGTACAGTGGTTTCTCAACTGGAAATGTTATATAACCAACTATATAATGCACATAACATACTGCATACATCATTCCATCAGCTTTGCTACAAAGATCAGAAACAGCCTGCATAAAAGGCCTATACCTACAGCAGTGGATGGGGCAAATGTGGTACAGGGTGATCTCTTACCCCAGGGGGGCACATCTCATTGCTGGCCATGGTGGCAACTTAAGATGGGTCCTCTGTGGCATATGCAAATCTCAAAAAGGGCATCCACTCTTTCTGGTAACCCTCCATAGTTCCTCTAGAAAAATGCAATATCCGAGCCATATTAGCTAGGGTACGAACCACGGAGAGCCACTGTTCTCCAAATTGGATTTTATTTGTTCTCCATCTCTGCAAAATGAGTTGCTTGGCCTCAGAACTGACCTTGAGAAGTCAGTCCAGCTTCATCTTGTGCAACAACAGGATTGGGGGGCAGTCCTATTAAGAACAGGAGGGTAAAAGGGGATCTCAGACTCCAGAATCTTAGAACAGCATTCATGAGCAATCTACTGAATGGGACTAGCTTGTCACAGGACCATAGGACATACATTAAATCTGCACAGGGGCTTTGTCACTTCCAGCACCAGTCATGGTGCATTAGGCCTAACT
Source organism: Neoceratodus forsteri (assembly GCA_016271365.2). Taxonomy (NCBI): domain Eukaryota; kingdom Metazoa; phylum Chordata; order Ceratodontiformes; family Ceratodontidae; genus Neoceratodus; species Neoceratodus forsteri. The sequence goes on from CM057450.1 coordinate 1,597,304,693, forward strand.
TCTGAAGCTGTGCTGGGGTTGGTACCAGTAGTCCATAACCTTGTTTTCTATGAGGAGGCTTCTGGAGTCTGGACAAGCCTTTTGAGCCAGGGCCCACGGCTGATGCCACTGTTGCTCTGAAATGGCAATACCTAGAGCCCATTCCCACTTCTGCTGAGCCCCCATGGACGGATCAGTAGCTGCCCGACAATGAATTTATGTATCGTACCAGCAGTCGCTTTAGTGGACTTGATCCATAAGCCTTACAGCCTCAGGGGTATGAGTGGCACCTGTAGGGACATTTTCCTTAAAGCAGTGTCAATGGCACTACGAATTTGGAGGTATTTTCAAAACTCAGTAGAAAGGAGATCATAGCAAGCTCAAAGGTTTTCAAAGGAATCAAAATGAAAATGTGGGGGTTGAATTAGGTCCTGAGCTATACGTATCCCCTTAGACTCGCACCCCTTCCATCGTATTGTGTGCTCCATTGCTTGTAACTGGGAATTAGACCAGAGTGGCATATGGAACTTGGTAGTAAGAGAAATATGTGCCCATTGTTCTAATTTCTTCCAGGCTCTGATGAACGGTGCTCGGGTGGGGATGACTTTCAGCAGGCTTTTTTAAGGTAGAAACAGAAGCGATGATAGATGTAAGCCTTTTAAGAGCCCTTGCTCTGTCACTACCCACTAAGAGTGAGCGTGTGACTGCATAAACCAATGCAGTCTTCGCATGCCTAAAGGCAATATTGTATGCATAACACAGGGGTCAAACCAGTCCCCACTGTGCAAATGCACCCAGAGTTACACACTGCTATACCTGGGAGACCCTCTCAGAGGAAAGCACTAAACATTTTTGTAAACTAGATAGTGGCTATTTCAATGGCCAAATGGGTTAAGCAGTGAATAATTTTAGGGGCACTGACCATTTTAAGCACAGAGAATTTCTCCACTGGGGAAAGATGTAACTGTTTCCATCTGTCACACTCCAGCTTCAAGTTTTTCAATAAGGGGCCAAGGTTCAGTGTAACAACTTCTGAGTGGTCAGGGGTGATCCATATCTCCAAGTACTTCATGCCTTTAGGGGACCATTGTGGCTTAGGCTGGCTATCGCTGAGGAGAAACAGAGGGGTTCAGGGGGAGGATTTCCATCTTACTGGGGTTTGTCTTCAAACCTGAAATGGAGTGGAAGCTAGACAAGAGAGTTAACTGGGCAGGGGGGAATGCTTGTATGGGCATCCCATAACAATACCAAGCAATTTTCTGTATACAGCATGGTTTGAAAATACTGCTGGCCCGTTTCAGTCCTTCTCAGATTTGGATGCCAGTGAATAGCTACAGCCAGGAGCTCAATGGCCAGAACAAGCAAAAGGGTGGAAGGGGCAGCATTGTTGCATCCCTCTACGGAGAGGAAAGGGACATGACAATGTAGAATTGGTAAGAATCCTTGCCATGGGTGAGATATACTAACTACTTATCCAGCCTCCAATAATGAGGCCAAAGACCCTTTTCTCCATGACTAGGTGGAGGTACCCCCACTCCACTGAATCAAAGGTTTTATCAGTCTATAGCCATCATAGCATCTGGAGTGGAGGCACTCCTCAGTTTTTGCTGTGAGAGAAAAGAGGGACCTATGGTGGCTAGTACTGAGCTGCTTCTTGACAAAGTCTGCCTGAGAAGGGTCTATTAATATAGGGAGCAGATGTTCCAGACAAAAGGTAAGGGCTTTCACCAAAATTTTGGCATCAGTGTTGATTAACGAAATTGGCCTATAGCTTACTGGGAAGGAAGGATCTTTTTCCTCCTTGGGAAGCCCTGCGCTAATGGATTCTCATATAATGGGAAGGAGTCAGGATTCAGAATGAGTTGCCAAGACTACTTCCTGCAGCACCGAGGACACTGTCTCAGGAATAGTTTGGTAAAAGTCTATAGGTAGACCATCTCCTCCTGGAGACTTATGTAGTGCCAGGTTAGAAATGGCAGTCTGACTTTCACTCATGGATAGAGGGGGCCTCAAGAGAGTCCCTTTGAGCATCTGTCAAAGTGGGGTTAGGTAAATCCTGCACAAAGTAACTGAAGAGAGCCTGATCCTCTGGATCCTGAGTGTCATATAGTTTTTCATAAAAGCTGTGAATTGTTTTGTTAATTGAATCTGGCTGGGTCTGTAGATTCCCACTGGAGTTCTTAAGACACCTGATATACAGTATCTCTCCGCTTGTTGCTTCTGTAGCCTGTGGGGCAACAGTTTCCCAACTTTGTTACCCTCTCCCCAGAATTTGTGTTTCTTTTTTGGTTTTTTTATTATTATTTTTTCCCTCCTTCATGCTTCACAACCCACCACTCCTTCAGGCTTACCAAGGTCCCTTCTGATCCACTCTTGGCCCTCCAGAGCCTCAAACCTCACATAGCATCCACCCCCAGGGTAACCCGGATGTAACCCTTTGCTGGGTGGGGCCCTCCTCCGAGGGGGAAGGCACCGGGGGGAAAACCAGTAAAACAACTACTTGGCCCCTGGGTGCTGCTGAGGTGGAAATGGCATCTTCAGGGCATTGGTGGCATCGATGGGCCAGTAGCCATCATCTGGTCGATCGTGGAGTGGTTTCTGTTTTTTTTGTGTTGTTCCTTCCTTGCGTTGCTTCTACAGTGCTCCTGGTCTTCACCAGAGGCCACTGCAGAGCGACGACATGCCACTGCCCACCCCAGGAGAGGAGAGTAGTCCTACGGATGCTCAATCCTCTCCTTCCCCTGCCAACCCCCGGTGTTCTGAGTCTGTTCCTGAACCTGGGTCGCCGGTGTGGTTCGAGGTAAGGCACTAGCGCCTCAGCCCTCTGCGCCACCAGGCTGGCAGAATTTGTGGTTCAATCTGGTTACCACAAGTTCTGCCTTTCTCATGGTGAGTGCGTTAAATTGCATGTGGAGGGATTTAATATCCTGCAAAATGGAATTAAGGTCTATTTTTGTCCCCAGGCTCATTTTGTAGAGTTTTTCTTTAGCTTCTAGCTGGGCCTCCAGAGACTTCTGTTCAGCCTCCCTCTTCCTTCTCTGAGTGGCTGCAAAGACCATGATACAGCCACATATCATAATTTTAAATGCTACCCAAGCCATAGCTTTACTGGTTTCTCCATTATCATTAATCTGGAAGCAAGAAGATGCTTCCATTTTTAACCACGGTACAAATTCACTGTCACAAAGCAAGAGAGGATCAAGACAGCACCCACCTGCATATGGTGGTAACTCTACTTAACTCACAGCCATCACAATTACCGCTGTCCTCCACCCACCTATATCCTTACTATGCATTCTCTCATAGTCCCTTCTCATCAGCCTGGCTTTCCTATATCTGTACTCTCCTCTCCTCCCTTCCCCCCCTTCCTCTCATTCTACCCAATGACAGTACTATGCAAATAGGCTCAATTAGGTAATACTAATGGTGTAAATAATCATGGTAATACTAATATTGTAAATCATTTTTCATTATGTACAATAGTTGATGATCGATGTCCGATTCTTTAAGTTGTACCACCTTTATCTGTACCTGTACCTATGCTATTCTATGTAATGATTTACCTGTACATATCTTATGTAATGAGCTACTTAATGTTTTATGTATCTAGTTGTGGAATTGCTTTATTCCCCAGGTCACCTCTGAAAAAGGGACTTGTGTGTTTCAGTGGGCTTACCTGGTCATCAAAATTCAAATAAACAAATAATTAAAGTTGTGGACCTAGTGGGAGCCAGGCTACACCCCAGGGACAACTCAGCCAGCACATAATCCGTTAGATACAGGGGGGCAATTACTGGAGGAGATTGCCATGTGTGTGACCTGTGGAAATGTCAGCCAAAAATCCGGATGACTGGAATGGAATAAGTGGCAGAGAAACAAGTATAATCATGATCCTGGGGATGGTGCAACTGCCAGATGTCCATAAGGGACAGGAGGAATATCATGTCCTTTACTTCAAGTGAGGGCTCGACCATACTGCTCAGGCTTCCCAGAGTTTCTGTCCAGAAAGCATCCAGTGCCAAGTTAAAATAACCCCGAATTAAGAGGGAGGTGCCAGGGGTTGTTCCCCTTCTATGACATGGCTAAGGGAGGAGAAAAACTCCAGGCAGTCCTGATTAGGGGCCATATACATTAACAATGATTATACAATGGCAAGAAAGAACTCTGGCCTCCGATTGGTCAGTCTGGGGCTAGACCTATGATGTTATCCCAGCATAACATCACGGATCTAGTCCCAGCACACTCATGACTGCATTAAATGTAAAACAAAAATCAGTTCACAGCCATTATTGCCATTAGCTTCAGTGCTCTACACTCCCAGAGAACGTGAAAGCCTCATTTCCAATCGGCTCCACACTACTTTAACCCAGAACCCTCGTACAGTCCCCCAAACACATTTTTATTTTCTTAGTTAAGGGGGAAAAAAAAAACAGAGCAAATTGAAAGCTGTCTTTGTGATCAGCTTCACAGCATAAGAGCATTCATTGTTGTTTTATTTTTTTTTTTATTTAAAAAAACATCTGTGATATTGAAAGGTATCACACTGGCTTTACATACAAGGTACCACCATCACTGCCTCTCACTCTCCAGACACTTCTTCCTTAGAAGTGTTAAAGCCGGCAGTAGGACTGGCTTCACAGAGCTCCCTTTCTCTTTGCAGTCCCCACTAGTATAGTAACCGATCCTGTGAGCGCATGTGTAACCCTGTGCTTCACCGTTTTCTGCCTTCAGTCCTTTTCTCCCAGTAATAGTAAAAGCCGTACCGGGAGAAGATACAGCTGCAACATTTGGACAGGGTGGGAGGAGGCATCTCTCCAACTTCCAGGCTACAGAGCAGGAACAGCTGGGATTGTGAGAGTGTGTGTGTGTGGGGGGGCAATGTCTCACTTCCACAGGGTGGAAGAAACAGCGAAGGAGAGAAAAGAGAGAGAAAGAGGAATAAACATTATAAACTGAACATTTAAAATTAAAAAAACATGGGGAACAACAACACACAAAAATGTTAGTGTGGGGGAGTGCAGAGCCACAGTAACAGCAGCTCCATCTACTGCTCAAAACAGTAAATAAGGACTATTTTAAAAAAAGTATACCTACACATTGAAAAAAAACACTAAAAAATATACTTTTAAATGTACTTTTTCATCTTTTTAATCTTTTTTTTTTTACACACAAGCCGTTGTATTGTTGGAATAATGCACTCCAGGGTGTGTGTGTGGTGCTACAATAATGTCACTTTTTGGGTGTTGGATGCACTCAATCTCGTGCCCAACCACCTGAGATGTGATGTTATCCCAGCATGACACACACAACCCCATCATGCATTATTCCTTTATTAGCGTTCCTTCCAGAGTAGTCATCCTAGCCACCACCCACAGGCCATCAGCATCCCATTTAACCTTGTCTACTTGCCAGCATAGGTGTTTGTGCACCAAAATAGATACTCCTTCCATAGAAGATGGGACACAGCTGTGAACTTCTAACTCCATTCATTCATGGAGAAGTTTGGAAGCTGCCTCAGAGTTCAGTTTTTACTCCTGCAACAGCACTACTTTTGTACCCATGGCTTTTAATCTAGTCAGGACCCTCTTTCATTTTATAGGAGAGTTCAAGTCTCATACATTCCAAGATCTAAAGCCTATGGGCGCTATAATGGATGGTACAGAAAAACTATACTGAACAAATGGGGATCTCGTAAAGCAAATGTAGAGGCTTGACCCCTCACCCTTGTCCCACATTCTTCTCCATCAAGGTACAGTGCATCGGCCCTTGAGAATGTCTTATTTGCAAATGGATCAAGCTTACCTTTCCATTCATCCCTTACTAGATGAAGGGGACTTCTTACCCTATGATCAAATAGGAGCTTGAAAGGCGAGAACCCTGTGGACTCCTGGAGGACTTCCCTATATGTGAATAAAAGATGGGGTAAGTATTTGTCCCACTCTCTTGAATGCTGGTTAGTGAATGCTCTTAACATAGATTTTAAGTAATGCATTAAATCACTTGATCAGACCATTAATCTAGGGGCGGTATGGGGAGACCCTGAGCTCCCTCACCTCACACTTCTCCCAAAGACTAACCATTATGGCACACATAAAAATGGCATCCTGATCTGACAGAAACTTCTGGGGAAACTCCACTTGGTTGAATATCCCCCTGCAGTTCTTCACCCATTTTTCTGCCTCAGTAGAGGACAAGGCCATGGCTTCTGGTCTCTCGGTACCTTGTAGTGTATTCCATGACCACCAAAATATACCTCTTGCCTGTGTGATGTGGGGTGCTGAGTGACCCCTTAATGTCCACAGGGACTCACCGAAATGGCTCTTCAATTATAGGCAAGGGACTCAAAGCCACCTTACTCTTGTCTCTAACCTTTCCTACCCTTTGGTACTGCAGACAAGTCCAGTTGTAGTTTGCCATGTCCTTCATTAAGCCTCAGACTGCCATTTTCACTGTTTTCTCCCTTCCCTGCTGCAAGACATCATATGCATGCATGGAGGCATTCATACATAAACAATAAAAGAGGGCAAACCAGTAAAATTGGACCATTGAAAACTACTGATGGCTCATTGATAACTGAACCTATAGAAATGGCTGAGAGATATAATAATTACTTTGCATCTGTATTCAACAAGGGTTCACACATCAGTAATGTAAAGGTAATCAAGGACTCCATGGACCATAGCATCAAACTAGATCTACTTGATGTTACAACTAGGTTAAAAAAATTGATCATAAAAAAACACCAGGGCCTGATGATATACACCCAAGGCTAATAAAAGAACTTGCAAATGTCTTGGCTAGCCCAGTGACCTATCTGTTTCAGAAATCTTGTGATGTAGGGGAGGTTCCCATGGACTGGAGACAGGCAGTAGTCACTCCTATCTTTAAGAAGGGATCTAGGCATGAGGTAGACAACTTCAGGCCTATTAGCCTGAGATCGATGCTGGGCAAGATCCTAAAGGGAATTATTAAGGACCATGTTAATGACTATATAGGACTCACAGGAGCCACTGACTTAGTACAACATGGGTTTACTAAGGGGAGGTCAATTTGTTGGAATTCTACAACAAAGTCAGTAAAGCTTTGGATGAGGGCCATTCAGTTGATGTGGTTTTCCTTGACTTTGCCAAGGCTTTTGATAAAGTTTCACATATAGAATTGGTTAATGCTCTATAAGATCATGGACTAAATATACACATTGTACGATGGGTTCAGTCCTGGCTGAATGAAAGGCGACAGCGAGTTGGCATTAGACGTGAATATTCAAGCTGGGTAGATGTCACTAGTGGAATTCCTCAGGGCTCTGTTCTGGGCCCTTGTTTATTTATTCTGTACATCTCTTCAATGCAAACTCAGACTGGGGTATGGCTGTCTAAATTTGCGGATGACACTCGACTTGGCTAACCAGTGAATAAACAAAGTGACTGGGAAACTTTACAGGCAGCCCTCACTGATCTTGCATTATGGGCACAATCCAAGAAATCACTATTTAACCTTGATAAGTGCACTGTCATGCATTTCGGTAAACACAATAACAGCTTTAATTATACATTAGAAGACACACAGTTAAAAGTGGTATTGGATGAAAAAGACCTGGGTATCAGAGTAAGTAATGATCTCAGTTTTAAAATGCAGTGTAGCCAGGCTGTTAAAAAAGCTGGCAGTACACTCCATTGCATACTTAGGCATATTAATAGCAGGGATAGTGAGGTTCTCATTCCCCTGTATAGCTCTCTGGTACACCCACATATGCAATACTGTGCTCAGTTCTGGGCTCCTGGCAATAAAGGGGATACAAGAGCACTTGAGAAAATCCAAAGGAGAGCAACAAGAAATATTAGGAAATTTAAGGGCTTAAATTATGATCAGAGACTTCGACACTTGGGTATGTTTTCATTAGAATACAGTAGATTAAGGGGCGATATGTGCTTGATGTATTGGGCCCTAACTGACACACATATGTGGGAACAATTGGTATTGGTATTAAGGGTTCAACCACACAACACTTGAGCGCATCCCTTTCAATTATTCAAGGGTAAATATACCACCAATAGGAGAAAGACATAGTTTAATATTAGGGTGACAGAAATTTGGAACATACTCTCATACACAGTTGTGAACAGCAAGACAATGGCTGAATTTAAAACAAAGCTCGATATCTTTTTAATTAATAAGGGTATAAAGGGTTACTCCTAATTCGTAGTGAGCTTAATGGACTTTGTCTTTTAAATGCTCTGTAAAACCTATGATACCCACTGCCCCCCTCCCTTTATGCTACCTGCACAGCACCAGGCTTCCACCTGATGGCAGTCTAAGGACAGACAAACATCCCTCCCCTCCCCAGGAGAGGAGAGGAGAGCAGTCCTTTGGACGATCAATCCTCTTCCCTCCCAGCCAATCCCCTGCAACCTGTGCTTGTTCCCGAACATGGGTTGCTGGCATGGAGTGAAGTGTGGTGTCCAGTGTCTCAACCTTCAGTGCCACCAGGTCAACTAAGGCAAGGCATTTTTTTTTCTATAGAGCCCTATCCCTAGGGCTCAGGGTGCTACAAAATATTAAATAACAGAATACACAGTACAGTTTATACAGTGAATTACAAAAACATACCCGTTTAAATATATGACATGGAGGGAAAAATTGAAAAAGTTAGGCTTTAAAACTTAGTAAGAACAGATGGTATTTTAGCCCTTTTCTAAATGTCTTCACTGAAGGTAACCCCTAAGGTGCATAGAAAATGAGTTCCAAATAAGTGGGTCCACCACTAAGAATGCCCTGTCTGTGGACATGTCAGTATGGCCATAAACAGGAACAGCTGTTATTATACCAAGCCAAGTGGTCCTGAAGGTAGCCAAGACCCAATCTGTGCAGGACTTTCTATGTTAATAAAGAGATCTTAAAGAGCGGCTGACACCTCAAGAAGAACTTAGTAAAACATAATATCTGGACACAAAGTAGCTTTAAATTTCTCGTTAACTTTGTATTTCTTATCCCCATTATTTATTAATGAGGTCATACGAATGAAAACAGGATTGTTATTCCTTGAGGGTTCACCAGTTCCTATTGCTTCTTCCCAACCTGATGTCATAACACTCTGCTTATGACATCACAGTTGTTTCCATGGCAACAGACTGTGATGTCACAACAGAACATTATGATTTCAAGTAGGGAATAAGCTGTAGAGGCAAGTAAATGCTAAGGGATACTAATTGTGTTTTTGCAGGAAGTTCTTTAATAATAAATAATGAAGAGGAGAAATCTATAAAAATATATAGAAAGTATATGAAATAACAGTTGAACTGTGTCTGAACATTATGTTTTTTGAAGTTTTTCCAAAGGCGTCGGCTGCTGTTTAAAAGTGGTGTGCCACTTTATTGGTAGTCAGTGCAGATCCCACAGTAAAAGAGTTATATGATCCCCATAAGAGGACTCGGTGATCAACCTGGCTTCTTCACCAGGTATAGGTAGTGCACCAGCCTCCCAGATATTCCAAAGTACAGAGCATTATAGTAGTTGAGCCTTGAGGTTATGAACACATGTACTAGGTTCACCAGTTCCTCTTGCATCAGATAGAGCTTAATCCAGGAGATATTCTGAAGTTGGAAGAATCCACTATGGACCACAGAAGACACCTGATGTTCAAGTGCCAGCTCTGGGTCCATAATGACTCCTACATTTTTCACTCTATTCACATTTGTCAAGGTGCTGTCATTTAATGAAGGTAACCCAATAGTATCTTGCCTGACAGCTGACCCGTGGGGACATGGTTCTGCCAGTAACAACTCTATCATGGTTGGATTTAAGCTTATCCAGCCGGAGGCCATCCAGTTTGTGATTTTTTTTTGTAGATATTATTCTAACAATGGGATCACACCTTGCCCATCAGTTGTAAAAGACAAATACAGTTGAGTTTCATCTGCATAGTAGAGAAAACTCACCCTGTATTGCCTAATGACCTGCCTTAGTGGTAGCATATACACCACAAATAACACTGGGGAAAGAACTGATCCCTGAGGAAAACCGCAGGTGACTGATATTGGTTGTGATGAGTAATTCCATCATAACCTTCTGCAATTTGCCTGATAGGAAAGACTCAAACCATTCGAAATCAGTTCCAGTGAGTCTCATATATTCCTCAAGGCTCTCCATCAGAACAACATGATCCACAGTATTAGATGCCACCAAAAGATCAAGGAGATTGACAATAGACCATTCCCCTCTGTTCTTCACCAGAAATAGATCAATGAACAACCTAGTGAGTGTGGTCTTGATACTGTGGGAAGGCTGGAAACCAGACTGGAATGGTTAACAAATGTTACATTTCTCGAGGGGAGCCTACAGCTGCATTGCCACCACCTTCTTGATAACTTGCCCAAAAAGGGAAGGTTCAAGACAGACCCGTAATGGTATCCAGTGATAATAGCTACCAAATATGGGTGAATGCCAAAATGGCGACTCGTATTCAGTGATGTTATCATAGGAGACCCGCAAGGGTAGCGACTTACCGCTACTACGAGGGTAGGGGAAAGCGACTGGAAAAGGGAGATGGTGAAGGGGAAGGGGAAGGATAGGGAAGAGGGTTATCTGGGTGTAGTGTGTCTATTGCTGCCAAGCCAGCCATGTGGTGTGGTGGTGAGGAAGACTAGCTCCAGTGCAGCAGGTACTGGGTTCAGGGCTGGGGACCGGGACGTTGATAATTTAGCTGCTGCCTGCGGCTGCAGGACTTAAATTTTTTTTTTTACCTGAGGACTGTACCCACTCCCCAACATGCACCCCCTGGAGTTAGGAATCTAAAATCAGCTGGGTGCAGGGGCACAGCCCCCCTGTAGAAACACTTACTGTGTTGTGGATGTCAGGTCGCTAGCAAGTGTATATCGCTGATTTGCTTTTCGGTGATATACACTCATGATAATAGCAATCACCATTTCATGTTCTCTATTATACACAGATACACAGAAATGTGACAGCAGAGAAAGACCCCTCGGCCCATCTAGTCTGCCCAACACCCTACTTCCCCGTTATGCTTCCACCCTCCTTTCCCAACCCCTTAAATCTATCCCAAGCCCTCTTGAACCCCTACACCATTTCAGCTGCCACCACCTCTGTCTGCAGCCTGTTCCAGGCCTCCACCACTATCTCTGTGAAAAACTGCCCCCTGACATTACTTCTGTATTTCCCACCTTCCAGTTTGAGGCTATGTCCCCTCATGCTCACTCCGTTCTTCAATTTGAACAAACTATCACCGTTCACCTTGTTTATTCCCTTCAGATATTTAAAGGTCTCAATCATGTCTCCCCTCTCCCTCCTAGTCTCCAGAGGGTACAAATTTAACCCTCTCAATCTTCCCTCATAGGGTACATCCTGCATCCCGCTTGCTATTTTGGTTGCCCTTCACTGTGCCCTCTCCATCAGCTCAACATCTCTGCATAGGTGAGGCCTCCAGAACTACACCCCATACTCCAGATGCTGCCTGACCGTGGTTCTGTATAATGGCATTAGCACCTCCCTCTTTCTGCTATTAAAACCCCTTGCAATGCAGGCCAGCATTCCATTTGCCTTTCCCACCGCCCTGCTACACTGGCTGCCCACCTGGAGGTCTCATGCTACCATAATCCCCAGGTCTCTTTCTGTTTCCTTCTCCTTAATCACACCCCCAAGGGAGTAAAGTTCCCTCCTATTCCTCCTCCCCAGGTTTATCACCGGGCACTTCACCGAGCACTTTTGTGAATTAAACTTTGGTTTCTAGGTGTCAGACCACCTCTCCAGCCTCCCCAGGTCCTGCCTCATGGCTTGCACCCCACTAGATGAATCCACCCTATTGAAGATCTTTGTATCATCTGCGAACAGGCACACCTGTCCCTCCAGACCCTCAGCTAGGTCACATGAATTCTTAGGACCTGCAATACAGTGGATTTTTTAAATTTTGGAAATATTGTTATACAATTTAAAAAGTATGATGTGATGTTTTGTATGGGGGTCTATTTAAAAATATTTGTTTTTGTAATGTCCAGTATAATGTATGTTGCAACAAAGAATGATGTGTAATTTCATGTTATTTTTAAAAACTGAAGAAAACAGGTCCATCTTGAAAAAGGGTCTATGACCCAATGATGTAAAAAAAACATCTTTACCTGTATAAAAATGAACTTTTACTACTACTACTACACTAACGTGGATGTTAAAAAGTATTGGTCCTAGCACTGACCCCTGTGGCACCCCACTGATCACAGCATGTTCCCTGGAATGTGTCCCATTCACCACCATCGTTTGACTCCTTCCCTTCAACCAGCTGTCCACCCACCTGGTGATCCTGTGGTCCACCCCAGTCTGTCCAGCTTATGCACCATTCCGCCATGCAGAACAGCGTCGAAGGACTTACTGAGATCCAGATGGGCCACATCCACTGCTCCTCCCTGGTCCAATATTTGAGTCACCCCATCGAAAAATTCTATCAGGTTAGTCTGACAGGACCTTCCCTTGGTGAAGCCATGCTGTCTGTCATCCTGCATGACATTTATTTCGAAGTATTCTATCAACCTGATCTTAAGCAGTGTTTCCATTACCTTCCCCACCACCAAGGTAAGACTAATGAGATGGTAGTTTTTGACCTAGTCCTTCCTCCCCCCTTATGTAGTGTGACCACTTCTTCCCTCTTCCAGTCCATTGGCAGCACCCCTGTGACCAAGGACAAATTAAATAGCCTAGCCAGGTGTGGCGCCAGTTCATTCTTCACCTCCTTGAGAACCCTTGGGTGTATTCCATCAGGCCCCATTGCCTTGTCCACCCTAAGTCTACCCAGCTCTTCTCTTACTCCTTCAGTTCTGAATTCTGCCACACCCACCTGCCTGTGTCTATCACCCTCCCCCTCCCATCCTGGTCCCCTACCTTCTCTTTCCTCCGTGAAGATTGAAGAGAAATATTTATTTAGTGCCTCTGCTTTTTCGAAATCCTCTTCCAGTATTGTTCCACTTTCCCCCCTTATCCTTCCAATCCCATGTTGTGCCCTCCTCCTTTCTCCAACGTACCTAAAGAAGGTTTTGCCCCCCCCTTGCCTGCTTCACTATCCTTTCCTCAGTGGCCTCCTTAACCCTTCTAATCTTTTGTCCTGCCTCCTTTCTTTTTTTCCCCTGTAGGTTTCCCTGTCCTCATCCTTTTGTGTCTTCCTGTGCCTCTTGAATGCTCTAGTCTTCTCTTTGACCCCCAGCACCACCTCTCTAGTGAACCATAGAGGTCTTTTCCATCTTCTATTTTTCCCTCACCCTTCTTGTACATGAGTCCATGGCTTTATATACTCCACTCTTGATGGCTGCCCATAATTCCTCCACCTCTGTACATACCCTATCCTCAGCATTTCTTCTGTAACTACCTTCCTCATTCCATGAAAGTCAGCCTTCCTGAAGTCCATTACCTTGGTTCTCGTTCTAACTCTTTCCCTGCCACTCTCACCCTGACTCTTACAGCCCTGTGGTCACTGATACCAATCTCTTCCCCCACCTCCACCTCCTCCACACTGTCCCCATTTGTGAGGACCACATCTAACAGGTTTTCATCCCTAGTTGGCTCACTGACCCTTTGCTGTAGGAATATTCCCTGCAGAGCCTCCAAGATGCCCCTGCTCTTCTCGGAGATTGATGTCTGGGCCTCCCAGTTGATGTCCAGAAGGTTTAAGTCCTCAACTAACACAATTTCCCCTTCCATGCCATCCTCGCTACTCATTCTACTAGGTGTCTATCCCCTTCCCCCCCACCTAGAAGGCCTACAGACTACCCCAACACGCAGGTTTTCCCCCGTCCCCTGTCTAGGGTGACCCACATTATATCTGTTTCTCCTTCCTCATCCCGTCCCTTCATGGCCCCAATCCCTTCCCTAACATATAATGCCACCCCTTCCCCTCCTGATCCTTCCTAAACAAACGATATCCTGTGATCTCCCAGGCATGGTGCTCGTTCCACCAAGTCTCATGCACTGCTACAATGTCTAGGTTCTTCTCTATCATGATGGCCTCTAATTTTCCCATTTTGTTCCCCAGGCTCCTGGCATTTGCAACCAAAGCCCTCCAACATGTATCCCCATCCCGTCCTTCCCTGCTGCTAACTGTTCCCTTGATGAGTGTTGTGACATGGGGGGAGGTTGATAGCCTCCCTGCTCTGCCTCCCGTAAGGATGGCCCTGTACTTAGCCCCTCCCCCCTTTATTTAGTTTAAATTAAACTTTCTTGTCATGAAGTCCCCCAGTTTACTCTTTAGTGCAGCTGCCCCTGTAGAGCTCAGGTGCAGCCTGTCTTGGGCATACGGCCCCTCCTCCTCCCATGCAGAGCCCCAGTACCCTATCCAGCCAAACCCCATCTGACTGCACCAAACTTGTAGCCAAATGTTGAGTGCCCTTATCTTTTCAATTCTGGGTGTGCTTGCTCTTAGTACTGGCAACACCTCAGAGAAGGAAATGGAAGGAAAAACAGTGTTGCTCCTACAGAACCTAGCGAGTTCCTCAAACCTTGCCTGTACTTCCATCAGACTGTTCCCCTTCAAGTCATTTGTGCCGAGGTGAAACACCAGTTGTGTCCTTTCATCCTGCTGCTTACCCCAGGAAAGAATATGATGTCTCACCTCCAATGCTGTCATTCCTGGCATGCACTGTACCCATACTGCATTGTTTTTGCCCTCTTCCTTCCCCATTTTAGCTCCTTAATTATTGAGTCCCCCAAGAGTGCCACCCTACTGCCCTCTGCTTTCTGGGTGCCCTTTTGGTCTCTAGCCTTGTTTCATGGGGTTTGGCACCCTTAGGCCTAAACCTCATGTTCCATCCTGTCATGGTTAATGCCACTGCTCATCATTTGTTCCCCATCACCTAACCTATTCTGATGTTCACCCACACCCAGCATCTTTTCTTCTTCACCCTCTCCCTTTAGCCTTTCCTCTGATCCCCCCGTACCTCTTCATCCCTTGTATTTCTGCCTGGCTTCCTTCATCCCTGCAAACCCCTTCTGCATCACTGCTTGAGCATGAGCAAACTTCACCTGGCCCCCCTCTATCTGGTCTGGGTCTTCTCTCGTCTGCATCACAGTGTGAGATTGTGCCAACTGTGCTTGATCCCCCTCCAACTGTTTCTGTCCTGCTCATCCTTGAAGAAGGTTTTGAGCACTGTACCCCTCTTGGGGAAGTCTTCCTCCTCACCACCTGCCCTGTCTGCATATTCCCCTTCTCCTGCACCCTGCCCAGTGCATGCCCCAGCCTCCTACTGCAGCCCCTGCCCTGCCGGGTTCCCTCCCATTCATTTTCAGTCTCCGCGGGGCTCAACTGTATCTCTTCCAGTGCTTTCTTCCTGCCCCTTTTCTTATGCCCCAGTTCCCCTAGTGCCACCCTCTGATGTGTCCCTAATGTGCCAGTCCCCTTCTCCACTGCCCCTTCATGTGATGTGCCTGCCCCCTGCTCCCCTCCTTCCATTGCATCTGAGATCTTTCCTCCTCCGTCCCTCAGCTGTCCTGTCCCCCCCTTTTCTGATGGCCCCTGCCGGACTCCTTCCAGCCCAATGTCCTCGACTAGAACACATGGGGGGCAAAACTATTTGTTACTTCTGCCCACTGGCCCATTACACCTATGCCTGTGTCATCCTTCCTTCTGGACATCTGTCTGCCCTTCCCTGAGCCTACTGTCTTCCACTCCTCCTGATCCCTGGCTTCCCCCTTTTCTCTAGCCATAGGCGTCATTTTTGTGCCTCTAGCCTTCCTGGTGTCTGTTTCCACTGATCCCTTCCCTCTTGTCTTTGGCATCCTTGTCCAAGCTCTGGACTTGCTGCTGTCTGTTACCACCTCTGGTCTATCCCCTCTGGATCTCCTTCTATCCTCTCCCTCCCGAGCTCTTGACTTCCGGAACAGTATATCTGATTTTCCAGTGGATCCACTCAGCCCTTCCCACTCCTTCCTTGGCTTATACCATCCCTGTCTCTCTACACCCGTTTCCCAGCCTCCCATTTAACCCTCACCTTAGCCATGCCACTTCCTCCCTCAGCTGAGTGAGCTGCTTGCACATCATTCATCCCCCCATCCTCCAAGCCCAATTTAGGATCATAGTCGTTGCACAGCCACTGCACTCCACCACCCTGCCAAAAATCTCTCCCCCCCATCGCCCCTTCCTCTATGCTGCCCTACCATTTCTTCCATGATACTCGGATACAGTCCTAAAACACAGTTCCCCGACCCTCACCCTCTCCTCAGCCCCAACCACAGTCAAGACTTTTTAGAAATACTAAAGCATGTGCAAACCATAGACTTCTAGAAATGTATAACCCTTAATAAGTGTAACCCCCGGACCCCTGCCTTTTTGCAAAATGACAGGCGGCATGCTGTTGAAGCTGACAGCAGTACCTGGTGGGGACTGGGTTCGGGGAGGATCAGGTTACTCGGCACAGGGGGCCTAGGTTTGGCTACTCTGCACAGGGGCACCCAAGTAAATCCAAACACAGGAAGCAATAACTGTAATGTCCAGAACCAGGAATGGGATTCTACAGTGTGGCTTGTATTCACATCCAAACTGATCAAACAAAGCATAGACGGACCCCCACGGGGCTCCATTCCTGGTAATGCAGATTAGAGACAACAGAACACTTCTTCACATTTCCAGCCCTGAGGCTCTGAACCCACCAGGCACACAGCCCAGACTTGCACGCAGCTTTAGGTACACAGCCCGACTTGTACACTACTTGGGTTTTCCCCACTGGCCCGGCTCCCCCGCCGGGCACTTGATCCGTGGTCCATTTTGGGAAATGAACCAGTTTTCCTGTTGGTGGCTCCCCAAATCCACCTTAGAGCCTTCAACTCCTAGAGGGAATTTTCCTTCCAATCCCACCTCTGGGTGCTTCCCTCATCACTGGCCAAGTGCATGAGGCAAAGTAGAAATCCACAGAGCAAATCTGTAGAGGTGGACCTGGTTACTAAAGATGGGGGGTTTCCCACCTCCAGCTCCCACAATCCATACCCGGCCATTTCTCTGGAAACTAAACAACTCTTTTCTGAAAGCTTGGCAATGTAGATTATTGGGTAGGTGTATGTCACATCTTCTCTACATGTCTTGACTTTTCTTATGTGCTGGACTTGAACATACTTTTACTTTTGGCTAAGCCTATTACTCTAGGCCTCCCACTACTTCAGTAATCCAATCCCCACTATCACACAAGTCCCAGGGTGAAAACATGGGCCCTTTAGAAGGAGCAGAAACTCACCCTCCAGTTGCAGGTGCGCCACAGGCGAATCACAAAATCTTCTTGTTTCCCAAACTCTTGGGCAAAATAAGGCAGCTTCTCAACTAGCAGAAGCCAGGGGGTTGCCCCTGGAATATGCAGGCTAAACTTTCCTGCGCCATCTCCGTAGGGCTCGGGCACTAAGACCCGATTCAGCGGTCTCCACCACTTTAAAACTAGCTTATGTGTCTCTCTTTAGGTGGAAACACACACCTTTTTCCTAAATGTAGCCCTATGTCAGGGCTGAGGCTCCAAGAGCCTAACACAGAGCTGCTGTGCTCCTTTCACAGCAAGCTCCAAACTCCAACTGACCTACAGACTACTGTTCAAATCTCCCACCATTCTACTCCAACTCCCTGCTGCAGATTCCACTGTGGCTCATGCAGCTGCGACAGTTCTATGGTGATGTCATCCCTCAGTCTCAGCTGAGACTGAGAACAGAGTGAGACAGTGTGAAATCCATTTAACTGGAGTTTCACAAGCTGCCTTCCCTGCCTACCACTAGGTCTTACTGGGATTCTAGTAACCCCGGGTAACAAGGGGGTTACACTTGCCCTTGACCAGGAAAATGACTGCACAGTCATTGTTTCACCAGCTTTAGGCCATCCCACTTCTATGTGCTACCCGCGGAGGGGGTGATCAGGCCCCCTCCTACCATGTGCGAGCACAGGCAGACAACACTAAGGGCCTAGAGGCCTTTAGCTGACATATCAGCCTCTACTCTACCCACTTACTATGGCCGCCTAGTGGCTCTGGTAGAACTGTCCAGAGCATAGCCCTAATAGCTCAGCACTGCAGTCCCTATGGCCATTCAGGACCACAGCCTGTCTATCCCCCCCTAGCCCTCTAGGGAAAATATGTCTGCCTCTAACTTAACACCCAAAAAACAAAAACAACCTGGGGACCTCCCCGACCTTGGGCAACCTGCAACCACACACCAAGAAAATAATACCATATTATTACATCACGTTACTGCCTCCTCCCTACCCCCACAAGCACACCTGTGGAAGGAAAGGGTTAATACAGTAACAACAACAATAACAACACCACAGTACTTTAAATTACTACACACTAAAGTACTAGTGAGGAACTCCGATGAGCCCCACCTCCTCTTCTTGTCTTCTCTTCTATCTTCTCCAGGAACACCTGCAAGAAAAAGAAAGACAACACATACTCCTAATCTGCATACACAGTCTACCTAAACCCCTACCATCAAAACACTGAAGAATCCCAAAAAGATTTTTTTTAGAAAAAGGTAGAAAAACAGTATATACATTAGAAAACAGTAGAAACACAATGACATTATTTACAATACACATTTGGGTGGGATGGAGTGCCCTAAAAGTCCCAACTAGTGACCACAGTGCCCAAAGGCTAGTCCATTAAAGAGTCTCTCTTGGGCTGGAGCCCAGTGAAGCACAGTTCTAGCAGGCCAAAGTCCCGAAGGGGAGAGTCTTTGAGGACAGTTCACACATTCTGGAGTCTGCTAGTGTAGGGTGTGTACTGCAATGTCATAAAGATAGAAAAGTTTGGACTTACCAGCCTCTTGTAGTATGAAAAATCTGAACCGACCTGCACCTCTGCTGAAGACTCTCCCTGGCAGCATTTCTTCCGATACAGCTGGGCGGACATCTTCCAGGAACCACAGGAGGGCACATCTGGGAACTGCTGGGTTGATGTCATCTCTGGAGATGGAACCTTAGAACAGGAACAAAAAGGAAAACAGCTGGTCTGACGTAATCCGATTACCAGGCGATGGCTCAGGATACAGCTGGGCTGGTGTCCTCTCTGGATCTGAAGTCATCTGGTGGGCCAGTCGATGGATTCTGGAAACATATTTCTCAACTGCACCACATTACGAGGAACGTTCCTCATTTTACTTCACAAAAGCTCCCTGTTCCACTTTGTGAGGACTTGTCCCACATTCAGTATTAACTTTTTAAAGCAAAAATCTATAGTAAATGATGCAAAAAATCTATTATTCAATTAATAACAGACTTTCTGAACATAAATGCAAACATTTTAACAGTGTTCTGAGCTTCCTAGGTAAAGATTTGATTAAGTGTTCCACATTTTGCTTATTTGTTTCACATTTTGAAAGGCAGTGTTCCACATTTGGGGGACAAAAGGTTGAGAGGTATGTCTGGAAAGGCCAGTACACTGTAGAACTGATGAATGTGGGGCACCTGAGTCCTGGATGTTCATACTGGTGAATCAATAAAGGCACTTCACAGTCTGGTGTGGCAGTATTGACTACCACTGCTCGGCTTTCCATTTAGTAGGCACGGGCACATTTGCTGGGAGGTCCTTGCACTGAGGCCAATAGTACCGGGGGTCAGGAGCTTGAATTATTACCCCATCTGGGAGCACATAATTCACACAGTGGGAGATTTCACGTCCCTCTCCGTCCACTATTCGCACTCTGTCCATAAACAGTGTCCTGCCTCTCTTCCACTGGGTATATTTCTGATGAAACAGTCTGTCCTTTACATGCTTGTTTGCCCCAGGAGGCACACCTTTCATTGCTTCGGCCCAGATCCAGGATTTCCTGCTGTTCTCAATCTCCTCCCAGACTTTCCGAGGAAAGGTAGGAAAGGTCATACCATAGATCTCATTTGCCTTTCTACGAACCAGTTTCTCCTCTTTACTAGCTTTGGTCAACCTGAGACCACTGGCCTGGCTTGGGGGTGGCCAGTCCTGGTTCTTCCAGCTATGCATCCTTAATGAAATTAAAAAGGGATCCCTGACTTCTTCTTCTTGCATAGCCAGGGCAGTGGCATCACCACTCTCTTCCATGCATTCTTCTGAGGCAAGAGCTTGAGGCTGTGTACCCGTTCCTTTTTCACAAGGCCACATAGGTTCCCCCTCATCTTCTTCCTCACTAAGGCTCTGAGCCCAGGAGGGAGCAGTCGTCCTCACTCCTGAGACTATCCACTCATCACTAGGTGCGGAGGGCGACACCTCCCATTCAAAGGCCTCCCACATCTCATCTTCTCCTATGAGACTTGGGCTAGGCCCCCCCCCCCCGGGGTCTACTGATGCTTTATCCGAACTTTCCTTCTGAGATCCAGCATCCGAAACTTCAACTTCTGGTTCCGTCTCTAACTCTGCACCCTCTAGCTTTGTGCCACACTCCCCCGAGAGGCCTTCTTCCACAGGCTCCGCCTGGTGCTGTGTGCTGCCAACTGCAGATTCCTGAACCTTTGTCCATGTGGGAGCCAAACGAATCTGAGGCACTTTATACAAACCATATTTTTCTAGGCATCCAGCACAGTGAGGTATCCTGAAGATGTCCCTTCCAGCTTTCAAGCATATTTGACACACATGCACTGGAAAACCAGGAATCGCCACATGAGGAGGAGGAGGCAATTGTCCTCCATAGCACCACTTTCAATGTCCCTCAGTCTATTTACTGCTGCTGTTACTGCAATCCGGGCATGATCCGGGTAATGAGGTGATCCTGAGGCCATAACTGCAGAAAAATAAACAAAAGCTCACTGTAACTGGAAGTCCCACTTTACTGAACACCTTCTTTACTTTTTAAAATGGCTCCTCTGCTGCTGTGTTTACTTTACTACCCCACCCTGTAATGGCCGCGGCAGCACTCCTGTGTATCAACATTCAGAAATTGGGTCAAGCCATTGCGCATCCGATTTACACACACTACTGATAACTTTGGCTCAAACTGCACAAACTTGCACTGTTCTTGTTCTAAACACATTTACATGATTTTCCACAGACTTTTCGGTTGCTGGAAACATTTCCTTAACTCACAGTCCCTTAAAGCTTCAGGTTTTTTTAAGCACAGGATTGCCTGTAAACTAGTGCTACACATTTGGCTACAACTCACAGTCTCTCTCTGGCTTTAAACTTTAAACTGATGCTGAACTCATTACTATGCACACAGTCAATGGCTTAACAGACTTGCACTTGCTGGTAGGACTTGCCACAGTCATTACTTGCAAAGCGATTGCACTGCTGCACACACATTTAAATGGCTTTTAGCAGAAAATCACTGTTTGAGCAATTTCGCTGTTGGTACTTACTGTTATCAGTAGCTGTTAGCTGCGATGGGGAAAAACAGCCTGCAGCCAGTTCTTGGAGGCCTCAGAAGGAAAACGGGGGGGGCAGTCCTGCCGATCGTCTCCTTGATCACCACACTTGCAATTTAGACGATTGATAAGCGGGTTGAGCCCGATTTTGAACAAAACTGGTCTATTTTTAAATGTTTTACAGCATTTTTTAACTCTGCGACGCTCCTCCACAAGCCAGTACACGCACCCCACTCACACTCCCTCTCGAATGCTAAGGCAGTCATTGCAGAGCTGGCTGAGGGGCGGGACTGATTGAAGCCTCACTAATCACACACACACCATGCAAATGAGCCTCTTCTTCTTCGTGAGTTCTCTTCTCCTCACGGCGATCGTCGAGCAGGCAAATTTAAAACTGCAGAATGCAT
Organism: Neoceratodus forsteri; assembly: GCA_016271365.2. NCBI lineage: Eukaryota > Metazoa > Chordata > Ceratodontiformes > Ceratodontidae > Neoceratodus > Neoceratodus forsteri. The sequence goes on from CM057450.1 coordinate 1,597,326,362, forward strand.
TTTTTTTTTCAATTGGCTCCACAGCGGGAGCCCATTTCAGCGATTTAACATAGGCATTCACACCTGCAAGTCTCTCAGTTCATTCAAAAAGCATTTCCAATGTCCAGGGCAGAATTTTCCTGTTGCTACCCCTAGTCTTCCACACTTTTCTTAATCACAGTTCTTTTTTTAAAAGCATTTCCAATGTCCAGGGCACAATTTTCCTGTTGCTACCCCTAGTCTTCCACACTTTTCTTTACCACAGTTCTTTTAAAAGCAGGCAAAAATGTTGTAAACAATTGATGCAGGACAAGGGCACACTCTTTTAGCTTTACTGCTCCTTGGTAAACAGTTGGCATTTTAAACAACAGCATGAGATCCACAGCACACAGTGACACACTAATTAAATTGCTTCAGCTTTTGGGCTACCCTCTGCCAGACAGACAAAACGCTAGCCCCCTTGCCCAAGCACCTACCTCCCAGAATTAAATCGAAGCAGTGCCTCCATTTTTGTAGCCCCCGGACCCCTGCCTTTTTGCAAAATGACAGGTGGCATGCTGTCGAAGCTGACAGCAGTACCTGGTGGGGACTGGGTTCGGGGAGGATCAGGTTACTCGGCACAGGGCCACCCAAGTAAATCTGAACACAGGAAGCAATAACTGTAATGTCCAGAACCAGGAATGGGATTCTACAGTGTGGCTTTTATTCACATCCAAACTGAACAAAAAAAGCATAGACGGACCCCCACGGGGCTACATTCCTGGTAATGCAGATTGGAGACAACAGAACACTTCTTCACATTTCCAGCCCTCAGGCTCTGAACCCACCAGGCACACAGCCTGGACTTGCACGCAGCTTTAGGTACACAGCCTGACTTGTACACTACTTGGGTTTTCCCCACTGGCCCGGCTCCCCCGCTGGCCACGTGATCCACGGTCCATTTTGGGAAATGAACCAGTTTTCCTGTTGGTGGCTCCCCAAACCACCTTAGAGCCTTCGACTCCTAGAGGGAATTTTCCTTCCAGTCCCACCTCTGGGTACTTCCCTCATCACTGGCCAAGTGCATGAGGCAAAGTAGAAATCCACAGAGCAAATCCATAGTGGTGGACCTAGTTACTAAAGATGGGGGATCTCCCACCTCCAGCTCCCACAATCCATACCTGGCCACTTCTCTGGAAACAAAACAACTCTTCTGAAAGCTTGGCAATGTAGATTACTGGGTAGACGTATGTCATATCTCCTCTACATGTCTTGACTTTCCTTATGTGCTGGACTTGAACATACTTTTACTTTTGGCTAAGCCTATTACTCTAGGCCTCCCACTACTTCAGTAGTCCAATCCCCACTATCACACAAGTCCCAGGGTGAAAACATGGGCCCTTTAGAAAGAGCAGAAACTCACCCTCCGGTTGCAGGTGCCCCACAGGCGAATCACAAAATCTTCTTGTTTCCCAAACTCTTGGACAAAATAAGGCAGCTTCTCAACTAGCAGAAGCCAGGGGGGTCGCCCCTGGAATATGCAGGCTAAACTTTCCTGCACCATCCCCTGAGGGATGGGGCACTGAGACCCAATTCAGCGGTCTCCACCACTTTAAAACTAGCTTATGTGTCTCTCTTTAGGTGGAAACACACACCTTTTTCCTAAATGTAGCCCTATGTCAGGGCTGAGGCTCCAAGAGAAACATAGAAACATAGAATTTGATGGCAGATAAGGACTGCTTGGCCCACCCAGTCTGCCCATTTCCCTACCTGATGGATAAGCTGCAGGTCCTAGTTAACCAGCAGCCCACTTCTTCCTACCCCCACCCCCTAGAATTGCCTTATGACTGTCCCATGCATGCTTGGATTCCACCACTGGTTTTGACTCCACAACCTCCTCTGGAAGGCCGTTCCATACATCCACAACCCTCTCTGTGAAAAAATACTTCCTTAAATTACCTCTGAGCCGCCCCCCTTCTATCTTCAAATTGTGCCCCCTTGTTCTTGCACACCTCTTTTTTTGAAAGATGCTACCTTCTTGGACTTTGTTGATTCCTTGAGGTACTTGAAAGTTTCTATCATGCTCTCCTCTCCTCCTTTCCTCGAGGCTATACATATTAAGCTCCTTAAGTCTCTCTTCATATGTCTTCCGGTGCAGACCCTGTACCATTTTAGTTGCCCTCCTCTGGACAGCTTCCATCCTGTCTATGTCTTTGCAGAGATTGGGTCTCCAGAACTGCACGCAGTACTCCAGATGGGGTCTCACTAGCTGTGTGTAGAGAGGGATAATAACTTCCTGTTTTCTACTGGTGATGCCTCTTCCTATGCATTTCAGTATCCCCCCAGCCCTCCTTACTGCCCTCTCACATTGCTTGCCCACCTTTAGGTCATCTGATATGACTACTCCCAGGTCCCTTTCCATTTCAGTTGTTGTTAGTATCTCACCCCCCATTGTGTACTCTTCCCCTGGGTTTTTGTTTCCCAGGTGCATTACCTTGCACTTCTTAGCATTGAATCTAAGCTGCCATACATTTGACCATTCCTCTAACCTTGCCAAGTCCCCTTCTCATCCTTTCCACTCCACCTTGTGCATCAACTCTGTTGCAGATCTTTGTGTCATCTGCAAAGAGACATACTTTTCCTTCCAGTCCCTCTGCAATGTCGCTTATAAAGACATTGATGAGGACCGGTCCTAATACTGAACCCTGTGGTACCCCACTACTAACCCCCCCTTTTTTCAGAGTGGACTCCATTTACTATTACTGTCTGTGTCCTATTCTTCAGCCAATTCTTTACCCAGACTGTCATCTTGGGACCCACTCCCAGGCTGGCTAACTTGTATATTAATCTTTTGTGTGGGACTGTGTCAAATGCCTTGCTAAAGTCTAGGTAGGCCATGTCCACAGCCCCTCCCTGTCAACTACTTTGGTCACCCAGTCAAAGAAATCTATCAGATTTGTCTGGCATGACCTTCCCCGCTGTGAATCCATGCTGCCTTGGGTCCTGTGCCCCTCTGGCCTCTAGATACTCAACAGTTCTTTCCTTCAGAAGTGATTCCATCATTTTCCCTACCACTGAGGTTAAACTAACAGGTCTGTAGTTTGCTGCCTCTGCCTTGCTCCCGCTTTTGTGAAGGGGAATCACATCTGCCCTCCTCCAGTCCTCGGGTACCACCCCATCCTCCCATGATTTGTTAAAGAGGGTAGTCAGTGGCGTCACTAGTTCTACCCTTAGTTCTTTTAGAATTCTGGGATGAATCCCATCAGGCCCCATTGCTTTGTCCACCTTCAGTTTTAAGAGTTCTTTCAGAACCCTTTCTTCTGTAAATGGGCTGGTATCAACTTCTGTATCCAGAGTGTTTCTACTGTTTGTTTTAGGTACTCCCTCTTCCTTTGTAAATACTGAGCAAAAATATTTGTTTAGTATCTCTGCCTTTTCACAGTCACCCTCTTCCACCCTCCCTCCCTTTATTAAGCCTCACTATCCCTCCCTTGGTCTTACTTGGCTCCTGATGTACCTATAAAAGGTTTTATCCCCTTCTTAACTGAGTTGGCTATCTTTTCCTCGGTTTGGGCCTTTGCTGTTCTGACTGCCTTCCCAGCCTCCTTTGCTTTAACTGATACAGTTCTCTGTCCTGTTCCTTCTGTGATTCCTTGTACTTCCTGAATGCTTTCTTTTCTCTTGAACCTTCACTGCCACTTCCTTTGAGAACCATAGTGGTTTCTTACCTCGCTTCGCTTTGTTTATTTGCTTTACACAAAGGCTTGTTACCTCTGTGATGGCAGTTTTATTATTCCCATTGTTCTTCCACCTCCTTCCTGCCCATTTGCTAGTGCATTCCTTAGGCACTCACCCATTTTGACAAAGTCAGCCCTCCTAAAATCCAGTACCTTTGTCTTTGTATGGCTTGACTCTATTGCTGTGTTTATTGTGAACCATACTGTTCGATGGTCGCTAGTTCCCAGATGGCTACCCACTTCTACATCTGTGATCCTCTCTTCATCTCCATTTGAGAGAACCAGGTTTAAGAATGTTCCCTCTCGAGTGGACTCCAATACTAGTTGTCTAAGGCATGCCCCCTGTAGGGCATCTAGAATAACCCCACTCTTAGAAGTGGCTGCTGCAACTGCACTCCAGTTAACATCTGGCATATTCAGATCACCCATCAGCAATATCTCCCCTTTTTCTGCCACACTAAGTATACTTTCTATCATTTCCTTGTCCATTTCCTCCCCCTGAGAAGGGGGTCTGTATACAACCCCTGTGCGGATTGTGGTGCCATTGCCGGTCTCCAAATTTACCCACAGTGCTTCTTCTTCTCCCTGTTTACCCTTTTGTTCTGTTGCTTTGATTCCTTCCCTTATGTAAAGAGCTACTCCTCCTCCTTTACCCTCCCTGCCCCTCCTGTAGATAGTGTATCCTGGTATGTTTACATCCCAGTCATGGTTTTGTGTGTACCATGTTTCTGTGACTGCCACGATATCCAGATGTTCCTCCTCCATCAAGGCCACTAATTCAGGAAGCTCGTTACTCAGACTATGGGCATTGGTACTCATTGCTCTCCATTTTTTGATGGCTTTACTTTCTGTTGCAGCATCCCCCACTGACCTTTCTACCTCGGTCTTTTTCCCATTTAGTACCCTGTTTTGTAGGGAGAGGCTGGGATTTTTCTGCTGCTTATCAGTGCCTCCCCCCTTGACTAGTTTAAAAGCTTGCCAATGAACCATTTAAACCGATTGCTCAAAAGACTTGTTCCCTTCCTGGACAGATGCAGACCATCCTGCCAGTATAGGCTGGTGTCCCTCCAGGTGGAACCCCAGTCCCCAATGAAGCCAAACCCCTGTGCTCCACACCATTTTTTCAACCATTCATTAAACTGCATGGTGCAAAGTACCTTTGCCTCACTCATGCCATTTACAGGCAGCACCTCTGAGAAGGATACTGTGTGTGCTACTTGTCTTAGCCCTCCTCAGTTCTACAAAGTCCTTCTGCACTGCTCTAATCTCATGTTGAGCCAAGTCATTTGTCCCTAGGTGGACAATGACATCCAGCTCAGACTCCCTGCAGCTGTTCTCATGATCCTGAGGATGCTTCCTGTCCCTACAAGCCATGGCACCAGGCAGGCACTTTACTTCAGTTTTCCCTGCTCCCCCCAGTTCTATCCCCCTAATAATTGAGTCCCCCACCAGGAGCTGCTTCCTTTCCTCGTGGCATCCTCTGCCTCCTTACTGTGGGCCTCCCTTGTAACAGGTGTCCTCAGCCTCCTTAATCTCCTCAGTGGGTGCATCCATAGGGGAGCTGTGCTCCCCCAGAATGGTGTATGGATTGTGGAGTGGAACGACTGACTGGGTGTGACTCTGTTCCACCCTCCTCACCCTCCCTGAGCCCACTGTGGTCCAACTGCTGTGCTTTCTTTGCAACCTCTGAGGTAGTGGTGGTGGCTCTGGTACTCCCTGGATGGGGGGTTCCTTCCTACCATCCAGTCTGGCCTGGGGAAGGTTTTCTTCTGCTGTCCAGTGTGGCCTGAAGATGGGCAACTTCCTCCCTCAGGGCAGAGAGTTGTCTACAAATAGGGCAGCATCTCAGCCTCCAGAAAGACTCCCGGAAGACTGCTGCCTCACAGCCATTACATTGCACTACTCCCCACATGACTATGTACTTTTTTTTTTTTTTGGTGTGTGCTTGTGTGAGTGATTGGTTTGTTATATAGAAATATATAGCCTAACACAGAGCTGCTGTGCTCCTTTCACAGCAAGCTCCAAACTCCAACTGACCTACAGACTACTGTTCAAACCTCCCAACATTCTACTCCAACTCCCTGCTGCAGATTCCATTGTGGCTCATGTAGCTGTGACAGTTCTATGGCGATGTCATCCCTCAGTCTCAGCTGAGACTGAGAACAGAGTGAGACAGTGTGAAATCCATTTAACTGGAGTTTTACAAGCTGCCTTCCCTGCCTACCACTAGGTCTTACTGGGATTCTAGTAACCACGGGTTACAAGGGGTTACATAAGCATGTGCAAATCATAGACGTCTAGAAATTAATAACCACAGTCACCAAGTTCAAGTCCAAGACACCAAGTTCAGGCTACATAGAACCACCTGTAATTCACTAGCATGTCTGGGTACAAAGATGGTTTCTTCAGGAGAGGTCTTACTGAGGCATTTTTAGGCACCCCAGGAAAACAGTCCTCCATCAGGGAACACCTAACAATGCCAGCAAACACTGGGCCAAATGACCCATGACAGCCCACCAACAGACATGTGGGTCCTGGGTCCAGATCACAGCAGGTGGACACACACCAGAGATCACCTCTATCACCTCCTCCAACAATACTGACTGAAACTGAGACCACAACCCTGGGGGGCATTCATACCTTCCAATCTGGCTACTGCTGATCCTTAAAAGGCCACCTGTAGTGATTCCAGCCTAAATGGAGGACACTTTGTCCAGGAAGAAACTGCCAAACTCATCACATCTATCTTTTGACAAAACACCCCGGACTCTGGGTAGGATGAATGTATTTATCTGTCCACAGTGAGGAAGAGTTGAGCCAGTCTATTCTTACCTGAGAACTTAATTGTGACAGGAACTCTACCTTTTTTAGAATTATTGCCCTGTGCAAAGTTTCATTATTAGCATACAGTATATGTGTCATTTAGGCTTAATGATGGCAAGGCATAGGAGATAAGGAGACTGTACATGTTCTTAATGTGGGGACAATGTATTATAAGGGGCAGTTGTGCATCACATAGTGTGTTAGTTTTGTCATTGAATGTGATCTCAGAGAAATGCACAGACATGGCAGAAAAAGTCTCTTTTAGCAAAAAGAGGAAGATACGTACTCAACCAACTCCATTCAAAAACTTCTATCAAATACATATATCATTTAAAACTGCACCTAATAAGTGCCAGATACAAATTAATATTTATCCACAGTGTCAATGCTATAAACATACAAAAATAAGCATATAGCCATCACTGATACCTGACCAGCCTCACAAGGAACTGAACCCACCAAGAATACTATATCAACTCCCCTATACAGCAAGGTACTCTCCACCTCTTCGTTAGGCGGTGGCCCGTAGTTCCCCTTTAAGTTGTTAAACTGGATAGAACACAGCTTTCTATAGTATATGGATAGCCTTTGTTCTGTATTATAATCAGCCTGCTCAAAATTCTTGTTGTGCACATTGTAAACTATTGTTCATATTCCAAAAGTGTTTGGTGCACATTTCAAACATTTTCTGCTTAGTTCGAGATCATAAAATGTATGTTCCTCATTCACCCCACATCTAGTTACTTATGAACTGCCCAGAGACCAAAGATGTACCTTTTAATCTGTAGAAGTCTATAAATTTAATTCCAGTCTAAAAGTGAACAAAGAAACTGCATTTATTTTTTTTTATGGGGGGAGGTGCTTCTGTGACTCCTGTGTGAAACAAAATATATACTGTACTATAAAAAATAAAATATGGGCATCCACACCCAACTTGGCATGTATTTCCATCTTGGGGTTGACACGACAGCATGGACATCTCGAGATTCACTGTCAAGGTTCATATTCTGTCATTTCAGCCCCTCGATGGAAACACAACCTTGTTGTGTACGGTTACCTATACATTATTCTCTCCGTTTTACCATAAAGTACTGATTATCCTTTCCAGTATTGCTTATAGTTGCTTAGATATTATCATATATGTTTAAATGTTTGTCTAAATCTCTGCATTTCTTGAGGCTGTGTAGCCCCAGGTTCTTCCTGTAAAAGGGGAATTGCCGATGTGTTCTAACCCAGTTAACAAAAATAAATAAATAAAATTGGGTCCCTGTTTAATGTAATTTTACTACTACCAAAAAAAAAAAAAAAGCTTATAAACATCATCCAGGTGCACAGCTGGGCTCATGATTTCTGTGTGGGAACTATGAGTGGGTCTTGTGCATTACTAATGTTTTAGGTAAGAGAAATTTCGCTAACATAGAGTACTGTCATTCATTTCTTTAATATAAATCTGTTATGTAAATGTTTCAGCAAGCCTTTTGTATACATGAGGTGTGACATGTCTCTATTTATTTGCCTGTGTTCAATTCCTAAGTGCTGCAATATGCATGATTAAAATCTTTTAGCATTATAAAATGTAAGACCACATAGGACAAAGAAATGCTGCCATCTGGACATATAAAGTTATCTTACACAAACTGCCTGACTATATCTCTCACTGCTTACCGTTCTATACTCTAAGTAAGTATGCTTTGAGAAGTGCCTCCTACATCTCCCTGAAGGTACTCAAGGCCAGATCCCACTTTGACTGGGCATCTATCAATCATGTGCTGCCTCAAATGTGGAATAAACTGCAAAAAAACCCTGACAATAAAGCACACTATTAGCTTAGCAGCTTTCAAAACACTATATTCACATCAAATCAAGGAACCCTATGTTTGCTATTCCTGAACCTAGCTCGATGGAGCACCCCAAATACCTTTTGCTGAGGCCTCTTCTGATTCTAGTTTTTCAACTACTGCCTGGTACTCTTTCTCCGTCCTTCCCCTTCATTTCTCCTTCCCTTTACTTCCATCCCTGGTCCTGGTTCCTGGTATTGTACCTGCCTTCCCCTACTCTCTGTCCCCGCTGTATTGTCCCTCTTGAAAGATCATACTGCACTTTTTTGCTTTGCAGACTATCAATCCCTATCCTCTATCCCTTCCTACATCCGTCCTTCTCCCCCTCCCTACCCCCCCAACTCCCGCACCTAGCTCATCCTCTGACTTGTTTCTCTGGGGGATCTGGATGGAACACCTTTTGTTATTGTCCCCTATCTACATCATAGTTGTTTGACTATCTGCAACACTGTTTGTTTGTACATATGTGCTTGATTGTATAATACTGTTTTATTTTAACGTGCACTCATTTGCACTTGTGCTGTCCATGCCTTCTGCTTATCATGCCAGTGTAGTGTAACTGTTGTGTATTAAGTTGTTATTTTTTATTTGTTCTACCCAAGTCCATCTTGAAAATGAGCTTTGCTCAATGGTGACCGCCTGGTTAAATAACGATTTTGATTGATTGATTGAGTTGCCCATGCTCAACTGTACTGAACTTAATGTTTACATTTTCTTTCTATTTAAGGAACTGTAACTTTCTTTTGCTTCCTTGCAAGTGACATTAATAAATGCATTATGAGTTCACCTACTGTACTGTATCCTGTGCCTTGGCATAGTATTTCTGCTGCATTGAAACTGGCTGAAAGGAAAGGGAAATGGGAAATTGTTTAAATAGGAAAGGCACACTAAGCTGATGCTTGTTATCAGGTACGACCTGGGAGCACAAGGAAGTTAAGTGACTTGTTCAGGGTCACACAGTATGCAAGTGGGGGCTATGAGATTCAAACTCAGGTCTCCAGGTTTGCAGCTCAGTGCCCTAAACCTCTGCACTACACTGCCTCCAGTAGGCTCAAGCTGCAGCACAGGGTGATTTCTAAATTAATCTAGTTTGGGTCCATGACATACTGTAAAGACAGGCTTGTATTCTAATTCTGGATTAATATACTGTACCTGTGCATATAGCTGAAAGCTCTGTTGGGGGGGGGGGGGGGGGATTTACCAAAACAAACTGCATAAATATTAAATACAAAGCATTTAAAGTATACTAGCAGTGGCTAAGCACCTCATAGGCACAGGGCTCCCAGCAGCCCCAGGGATTGTTGGTACCTACAGACAGCTCTGCTTACAAAGTGATAGGAATATAACAAACTCTGGCCAGAGCCAATACAGCTGCAGCCGAGCTCACGGAGTTTCCATTTCCCCTGTTTGATCACTGCCACTGAGGCCCAAGTCCTTGATGCTCCCTGAGTCTCTGTCTGGCAGAGATGTGGAACCACTTGCAGCTGCGCTGATAATGTGCAAGCTGGCGGTCTGCACTTGCGCGGTGGTGTGCATCCACTTTCTTGCCATGATAGCGGTGCATCAGGAGCTCCCCGGTGCTCCTAGACCCCAAGATCAGTTAGTTGGGGTCTGGAGACATGATGGCTGTGGTGGAGAAACTGTGAAAGTATTTGTTTAAAGAGCGCCAGTGAGCAGAAGGTAGGCAGGGCTAGTTAATATTCATTAGCAGTTCATTAATATGTATAAATTCAGTCCCACAGCGCTCATTGACACTCTTTAAAAAAATACTTTTGCAGTTTCTCCACCACAGCCCTCATGTCTCTGAACCACACCTAACTGATCTTGGGGTCTGGGAGCACCAGGAGAGCTCCTGATGCACTGCCATCATGGCAAGAAAACGGATGCACGCCACTGCAAATACAAGGACCTCCAGCTGGCACATTCTTGGTGCAGCTGCAAGTTTTTCCATGTCTCTGCTCCTCTGGCCCCTCTTTAGAAAGAAAAACATTACCTGGGACCGGACAGAGACTCAGGGAGCAACAGGACCTCGGGCCAAAGTGGCGGTGAGCAAATGGGAGAAATGGGAGATAGGACCAAAGACCGCAGCAGTGCCTGCCGGGGTGGGGAACGTAATGAGTTGAGGGATTTGGAGTTGCAGAAGCATGTTCTGCAACTCCAAATTTGTGTTTCAGTATCCCATTTCCAGAGCTACAACAAGACGGCTACAGGCTCCACCCACTGCAGCCATAAAAATAAAACAAATATGGGTGTTAGGCAATGCAACTTTATGAGCTATGACCTGTAAGGACCCAATCAAAATAAAAGGAATCTCAAAGACTAGAAAATCCCTTCCATTATTAGGTGAAGCAAGATGGTCATTAAACCGCATGCCAAGAACAGAGGTTTGTTTAATTTCATTAATGTTTTATTTTCAATCTTCTGACAGAGAAAAGCTACCATAGAAATAAATTCAAGGTGTGGCTTTCTACTAAGAAAGGAAAGGCCTTTTGTAGGCCTCCCCAGAAAACATGAGTGCTTAACCACAGCACTTTTAAATCAATCATGGATCTTATCTTTCTAGTAGGGCAAGGATAGAGCACTTACACATCTCATTTTGACCATTAAATGAAAATTTCTGCTTTCTATCTGGCTGTGCTAATGCTTTTTATGTTTGCCTGTGAATACACAGCGAGCATATTGTTACAACAATGGGATTTCAGAGGTGTGTCTCTGTCAGATCCAATGCAGCTCAGGCTGCAGTGGGCTCAACAGTGGCAGTTCAATGATTTGCAAGACTGATTTTGACTATTCTCTACTTACTGGGTGGAAACTTTGTGTAGTTGAAAGGAGCTAGCCACTTCTATCACAGAGTGGCTTGATCCTTTCATCTGCATGATGCCACCCAGTAAGCAACTGAGTGGCATCATGATCAGCTAATTGGCAACCCATCCCCCACTGTAAGCCAAAAACTAAACAATCATGGCACTTCTAGAATACCCCGACCAGAAAAACACACATGCTGCAAACAGTGCTAACAATGCCAATGCTGTTGCTTAAACATTTCATTTAAATTGCTGTAAAGATGTAAAAAACAAGATAACCTACAGCCTGAGAGATGCCAAATATGATGCACATGAATGAAGCAGTTGCAACATGCTCCTTCTAAACTTCCCTTCCAATTGTTGCTTTTTAATCTCTTTCATGTTGCAGTAGCATTTTTGCCAAGTCCTCAAGTTAAAATATCCATAACCCCCTGCAACATTCAGGGGCAGATTTTGCATATGTGTGCAGGGGTGTACACCCATTCCATTTCTGTATATTCATCACAGCCACCCCAGTTCAACAGTCAGGGTGTCCAATCCTGCCACCGGTACACATTGCTACACATTATGGTACAATTTCCCCACCCCTCCCAATAAGAACTGGCATCCCTCAGTCATCAGTGTTAGGCCCCATACTATTCTCTATTCTTCTAAATGATCTCCCGTCCACCTGCTCTCCCTGCTCCTCCATTCACATGTATGCTGATGATACAGTCTTACATGCATCTGGCTGTTGCCCCACTGAGGTTGCATCCAACTTGCAGCACGACTTTGACAAAGTTGAGTGTTGGTTTGCAAACCACCAACTATCTCTCAATGCCAAAAAAAGTCTCCATGACCTTTGGCACGAGGCAGAGACTTACCAGGTTCCCCTCTCTACCCTCCTTCCACACCCTTGATGGGACTTTACTCGAGGACACATCCTCCTTCAGGTATTTAGGTGTCTGGCTGGACCAACACCTGAACTTCTCTGTTCATATCGAAGCCATTCAGAAAAATTTGCATCCCAAGCTTGGCGCCTTATTCAGGAACTGTGCCTGCATCCCACCCACCCATGTCTAGGCGTAAGATTGTCCAGAAGGTGATCCTACCTATCTTTGATTACTGTGACATAGTCTACGGTGCTGCCCCTAAGTCCTCCCTGGCCAAACTAGATACCCTCTTCAACTCCTTGTTTCCATTTTGCCCTTGACATCCCCCTCTGCACTCATCATTGTGATCTCTACCATGCCCTCTCCTTCCCTTCCCTGACAAACCAACATCTCTCTCACTGCACAAAATTCACTTCCAAGCACTAGCTAGGTGAACTTCCCTCCTATCTCTCCCCTGCCTTTACAACCGCTCCCACTCCTTCCCACTCCCTAAGATCTACTGACTCATGAACCCTGGTGGTCCCATGCTGCTCCACCCTTATTGGCCAATTGGGTTGTTCTTATCACCTCCCAAAAAACTGGAATTCACTCCCCCCTCAAATTCACCACACATCCTCTTGCTACTCCATTAACTCTGCCCTCAAGAATTCCTTGCTCCGTCCTGTGCCTGCCATGATCCTCCCTAATCCCCCACCATCTTTCCTAAGCCCATATTACCATATGCCTACTCCCCGCCACTTGTATTTCCCTCTGATTGTGCTCCTCCTAGTCCCCTACTCTCCCTACTTCTAAAGTGTTCCTCCACCTTCTTTCTCCACCCTTAATCTATCTTCCGCCTGTGAGCTCGATCACCGCTTTGTGCAGACAGGGTCCATAGCGCACGGTGGCAACATCTTTACCTCCTTTCCCCTATTTCTCCTTTTACTGCACTCCCTCAGTCACTGCTAGATCACTGCCTTGTGCAGGCAGGGTCACCCAGCACACTTGTGGGATATTACCCCCCGACTATAGTTGACCTCTGCTACCCCCTCCCTCAACATCCCTCCCCCAACACCCCCTCTCTCATATCACTATATATAAATAACTCTCATCACCTATAACCTGTGTTCTACCAGTAGGGCTGTCCACTGCCCTACCCAGATTGGGATAACAGGACACTGTTGAATTTCAACCCCCTTCCCTCCTTGGATGCCCCCACCTACAATACCTCTCTCTCATCACCCTACCACACTCTACCTCTTCTCTCCTTCTACCCCCTTTCTGGTTAACATAGCCTAACAATGGACTACACCTACACCCAATTAAGCACGTATAACCTACCCCTATACCCCCTTATATGCACTTTAAGGCACCCTGTTGTCTCTGTTTGCCTCTAAAATCATGTTCTGTCTGTGTCTCTCCATAAATTTCCTTTCCCTTCTTCCATTCTGCCCTCGGCAATTTTTCGTTCCTCCTTCCATTCTTCCTCTCTCTGCTCCAATCACTGTAAATCTTGAATATCTATGTTACATTAATGGCTACCAATTACTATTGTGTCACCTTACCATCTAGTACTACATGCTGTTACCAAGTTATTATATGTGCTACCAACTGTCACCAACTGTTGCCAAATTGCTATATGTGTTTTCATATCTACTATAGTTAACTGTTGCATTGTTAGCCAATGTGATCAACCTGTAATCCCTCCTGCTCTCGTTGTATGCAAGTAAGCAAACTGTATTCCAACATTGTAACATTTCTCTGTATTCTATCCCATTGTTCCCTACCCCTCAGGTTGCACCGGGAGATGAGCAACTTGTTGCTCAACGTGCCTTCCTGGTGAACCATTTCAATAAATAAATAAATAAACTACTGACCCCCACAAGAAAGTCTGTCTCAGTATCGCCATCCTCCAAGCTCTTAAAATAAACAAAAAGCTCTTCCACCCTCTGTACACCCTGCCACCCCCTCCCCCCACTCAGTAGTGCTCACCTCTGTCCCCTGTTGTGATTCCTCTTGTCCCTCAAAATCAAACCCTCATTGTCCCTCAAAGTGCCTCTTCTCATACAACTGACCACATTGAAATGAATAGGGTCCATTCATTTCAATGGGCCATATTAATTTCAATGTTTTTTTTCCTTAATTGATAATTTTTTTTTTTTTTTTAATATTTTTACCTACTTTGGTCTGTAAAGCTATTTTTTTAGCCCCACCCTGATGAACTCTATGGGTGTAAACTTTCAAATATCCCCACAAAATGGTTGTTTGAGGAGTCCACTGGTGCATGCCAAAAACACACATTTCAGGGGTGATTTGAACATTGACACCCATAGTGCTCATCAGAGTGGGGTGAAAAAATACCTTAACAGAAGAAAGTAAGTAAAAATATTAAAAACCAAAAAAGTTATGACCCAAAGAAAAATGCCCATTATACAATGGCTTGAAATAATCCTGTACTTTGATTGGCCAGTGTGGAACTGGAGCCATGATGTTATCCCAGCACAACATCATGGCTCTAGTCCCAGCACAGTAACGACTGCATCAAATGTCAAAAATTAAAATGAAACAAATCATTCCATGGCCGCGATTACTTAAGTCTCTAATTCCCGCTCAGCACCCGACCTTACTTGCTTCGCTCCCACTGGTGGCAAGAATTTTAACACTGCATCTTTCTCTTCTGCTCTCATCGCTATCTCGAAAAAAATAAATACCTCTGCAGTACAAAACAAAACAGTACCTTCTTACTCCCGTAACTCCCAGAAGTATGGACAACGTACCGCATCAGCATACAAGATTTGAGCTCCTTCACCCGTGCACACTCATACTCCCAAACTAAAATAAAACACAGTTTTAAAAGAAATGCAATATTCTGAAAACAAAGCCATACCTCTAGTTCGCCTCTTTCTTCACAACAAGGTGGTGGCAGCCGCTACGAGTGGGCTTCTCAGCTAACCTCAGTGGCTCAGTCAACACAGCGCCTTGCCAGTTATACCACCTGCCTCTGCATTTAAAATTAAAAACTAAGCAAGCAACCAGAAAAAAACCAAAAAACAGACAGCACATTTTACACTCTGTGACACCATCAGACCTATGTGTCCTAACAGAAACAGCACCGTAGCCAGGGTAACTTGGGAGGCAAATACAATGTAGAACATACAGCCAGAACCATCTAGTGGTCACACTGTGGAATTTTTTGTGAAAACATCTACCTCCGCACATGAAATAAATACAAAAAAACCCATAAAATTGTCATTTTTTTCTATTTTATTGTTTTCAAAACAAATGTTTATTAGTAATAAGCATATCAGACTCTAGGGTGTAGCTGCACTGGGATAACATCACTCTGGGGTGATTAGTTTCACTCAGCCTGCAGCCTCGTGCCTAATCATCCCAGGTGCGATGCTATCCCAGCACAACACACACCCTGTCGTGCATTATTGCTTAATTGAAACGAATGGGAAGTGCATGTCCTTTCATTTCAATAGAGGTTTTTCTTTAAGTCATAACTTTTGTGTGTTGTAATTGTTCATGCTTTTTTCTGTCTAGGTCAATTTTTTTATTTTTTTTTATTTGGTTGTTTAACCAGGTATAGCACACTAAGCTGAAAGCTTTTTTACAGGAGCGACCAGGGAGCACAAGGAGGTTAAGTGACTTGCTCAGGGTCACACAGTATGCAAGTGGAAGCTGTGGGATTCAAACCCAGGTCTGGTCTGCTGGATGTCACCAGATTTGCAGCTCAGAGCCTAAGACCACTGCACTATACTGCCTTTTTAGCCTCACTCTGATGAACACTCTGTCAACATTCAGCTTTCCCCAAATGGGTGTTTGTTGTGCATGTCAGCATCCACCACAAACACCCATTTTTGGAGTATTTGAAAGTTGACAATGATAGCGTTTTTCAGGGTGGGGCTAAAAAGATCTTGACAGAAAAAGTATGAAAAAATATTAAAAAAACCAAAAAGTTATGAGCAAATGAAAAAATGTTGGATCCTTGCCCATGCAGGGTGTGGGTCATGGCAGGATGTAACTTTTCATGAAATCACCAACCTGTAAAATGTGATGTCCCAAGTCTGCTAAGGAGGCTTGTAGGGCTGGGAATGAAGTAGAGAGGGCCAGTTAGGTCCACAATTGTGGTTTGTGGCTGGATAGGGGGGTGCATAGCTGCTACTACTACTGCCCCTAGGTTATGAAGTAACATTGACATTCTTCTGCATTTTCACACAACTTTGCTATTTTTCTAGATTTTGTACCTAACATTTTAACATAGCCTTTTTGTTACCCCACCTCATGAAGAAGGCAGGTGCAATTTGTCAAATCCTCTCCAAACCATGTTTTTGCAGTTACATTGCAAAATCACTTTTCATACAGGATTTAAACAATTCGACTTATCTTGATCATAAAGTAGGGCCATAATAAGACTATATTAAAAATTTGGGGTCAAAATCTTGAAAAATGACAAAGTTACAAAGAAACATTGAAATTCTTCAATGTTTACTCCTCCTGTAGCTTTGCTCTTTTACCACATTTTCAACATAGCCATTTTCATACTCCATGTCATGAACATGACATGTGCCAATTTTCAAATCCTGCCCAAAATGTATTTTCACACCTGTGCTGCAAAATGGCATTCTGGACAGTAGGTCATAAATGAGACCCATCATAGATGGTGGTGTATTAAAAAGACTATGTTGAACATTTGAGATCAAAATTGAAAAACAGGTTATGAACAAACATTGACATTTTTGAGTGTTTACTCATAACTTTGCAATTTTTTTACTTTTTAACCCACATTTTCAACACACTCATGTTTTTTACCCATATTGAATGAACATGACAGGTGTCATTGTCAAATCACCCTCCAAAACCTGTTTTCATGGTCATTCCACAAAACAGTGTTGTGGGTTGATTACATAAATGACACCTGTCATTTTCATATACTGGGCAAGAAAAAAATAATTATTTTTAAAATTCAAGGTGGCAATCTAAGAAAATGACAGCATTTTGTGTGAACCTCTTTATTTCCCAATCGTGACAATTTCACTATTATAACTCCTGTTAATAATTTGTTAATAATTAGCGGCTTTCTCTTTTTCCCATAGGGAAATGGGGGCATAATTTGCCATTATAAAGGAGCATTTATAATGGCAAACACATGCCCAGTTTCCCCCACTCTGCGCATGCGCCTGCTTGAACTCCTCGCTCGTTGTTGTCTTCCCGAATGGCAAACGCAACTTGAAGATAAACTGCCACGGACACTCGGCAGTAAGTAAAACAAAATTAAGTTAAATGTATCCTCCCTCACAATACTGGGGAAAAAGAAATGGTTTAAATAAGAGAAAGCCAACTGCCCGCCATAATGGAATCGGACTGCAGTTGCACAGCAGCCTTTTTTATTTTATATAATTGCTGAGGCGAAAAAGAGAAACTCAACAATGATATAAAATAAAATATGGATATGGGTAAGTGTAAACTCAAATTTACACACGCTCACGGGGTAGATACTATGCATAAACCCCTCGAGCTTTGCTCTCGGGGTTTATGTAGCATCAGACCCCTCGGGTGTGTGTAAATTCTCGTTACACACCCAGATC
Source organism: Neoceratodus forsteri (assembly GCA_016271365.2). Classification (NCBI taxonomy): domain Eukaryota; kingdom Metazoa; phylum Chordata; order Ceratodontiformes; family Ceratodontidae; genus Neoceratodus; species Neoceratodus forsteri. Next base: position 1,597,343,964 of record CM057450.1, read on the forward strand.
CATACTTTATTCTATATATTATCACCTCTGCACTATCAAAGCCAAATACCTACACAGCAAATACAAGCAAGCAAACATTCAGCACTAACAAATGATTGTTGAGATTACTAACTTCTGGTGTTACTAATTTAGCAGCCTACCCATAATATAATATTGACATTAGGCGCTACGAGTCTCTGAGCCTTCAGATATGGTCATGATGTCTGTGAAGAAAAACAGAATATTTCTATTTGTAGCTTGACTTCTGTTTTCTGCTTTTAAGTGAAACTAAAATAGGTAAGCACATTATAAGCATTATGGGGAAACAAAGAGACAGTAGAATCCAAAATACCATTAATATTTAACAGTACAATGCTTCAAATAAGACATACTGTAGAATAGGAAAAGAATGCATCAATTATATTTAGCGTTAGCCACAAAGTGGCCATATTTGTGTAAATTTATTTTCACTCTAAACTAAAAGTCTTCCATTCACCTTAATGGAAAAAGTGCTAATTAGTGTAATTTTATTTTCACACTTCTGAGCACTTCAGTGAATATAGTGAAAATTTATGTACAGTGAATATTTCCTATTCTACAGTACATTAAAAGGACATTGCCAACCCTGCTGGGATGATTTGGTTCTTTGTAGTTCTACTATGGTTGGAATGCTCATCAAGTAGAGAAACAAAATAGTGTTTTTATTAGTTTTCAGTATTATCCTGATTTACAGTACATGCTGAACATGAGAATGCACTCATTGTAGCTGAGTGTGCTCTATTAGTAAAGAAGTACATAAAGATGCACTGACTTTTATAGCTAAATACTAAGAAAGCAAAAAAGTTCTAGATTGGAAAAAGACTTGAACACAGACTTGATACACAGTGTATGCTATACAATTACAGGTGCTCGAATGGTATTAAAACTGAACTGAGTAAAACCAGTTAGATAATCAGAAATTCAAAATTCTGAACTAAGGTGATGCTATATTTTGGATTACAGATATTAGGATCTGAACTGATTATACATCCATCTGTCCATTGGGGGTTAAAGTGGAGGTAGAATAGCTCTGGAAACAGTTGAAACTACCACAGGAAAAAGTTAAGAGTGGGAGAGGTCTATAGACTGCCAAGAAAAGGAGTTGGGTAGGATAATGAAGTAGCAGAAGAAATTTAGAAGTGGTTCACAAGAGGGGTGGTGGGGGATCTAAATCTACCGGATGTGGATTGGGATACCCCAGCAGCATGGAGTACCAAACATCAGACCCTGCTTGACATCCTGCAGGACTGCTTGCTAGTGCAGCTGGTCTGGGAACCCACAAAGCAAACAGCCATTTTCCATATGATGCTTACCAACCCAGAAATGGTGGCCAGAGTGAGGTTAGGAACCCACTGGGGCTTACTGGCCATAATCCCATATGGTTTGAGGTGGTCTTGGTTATTAATAAACCCTCATCAAATAATGTTGTTCTAGATTTCAGAAAGGCAAACTTTGACAAGATGAGAGCAAATGTCAGGGAATGACTGGAAGTGATGGATTAGGCTAGTGAGATGAAGGAAAAATGGGGTAATATCAAGCAGCCATTTTTTGAAGCAATGAAAACTTGCTTGAAGACAATCACCAAGGGGGACAAGCACAAGAGACCGATTTGGTTCACTAATGAGGAAAGGGAGGTGATGATGAAAAGAGGCCTTACCAACTACATAAGGCAGCAGGGGGTAAGGGGGATAAGGAGTGAGTGGAATACAAGCAGAAGCTGAAGGAAGCCAAAAAGGGGTCAGGGGTGCAAAGGCAGTAACAGAGCTGTGGATTGCGTAAGGGGTCAAAGGAGGGGAGAAAGAGTTCTTTCAGTGCATCAGGGAAAAATGAATGATGGGGAGGGATTGTCTGGTTAGTAGAGGAAGATGAGCAGAAGACAACTGTTATAAATGACTGCTGCTTGATATTCATGATGGTGGGAAGCAGGCCTCTACTGGAAAATGGTATAAAGACAGCAACATGGGGATAATGAAAATGGGTGAGTTGGGATAACAGCAGAAAGAGTAAGGAAGAGGTTTGCTGCCCTGAAAATAGATAAAGCACCTGGACTGGATGGGACTGGAACTGGCTGAGCCCTTAATAGGGTAATTCAATAGCTCGCTGCAGTCAGGGGTTGTTTCCAAGGGATTGGAGGGTAGCAGACATGGTCCTGCTCCACAAGAGGGAGCAGGGAGGATCCAAGTAAGTACATGTCTGTCAGTCTTACCTTCATTTTAGGAAAGCAGTTGGAGACAATAATCAAGGATAATATAGTGACCCACCTGGAAGGCAGTGGGCTCCAGGATGGTAAACAGCATGGGTTCATAGCAGGCTTGTCAATGCAGACCATCCTGATAATTTTCTCTTACTGGGTTATGTGGGCTGTGGATAAGGAGCAGGTAGTAATTGACTTCAGGAAGACATTTGACTCAGTGCCACCCAGGACACTACTGAAGAAGCTAGAAGACCTGAGAGTAGGGTTAGAGCTAGTAAAGTGGGTAGGAAACTGGCTAGGGGGAGATAGCAAGGGGTGGTTGTCAATGAGGTCAAATTGGGGAGAGAACACAAGTGCAGTGGAGCAAGCGCCGGTCCTGGGACATGTCCATTTCAGTAGGTTTATCAGTGACAAAGTAGAAGGTATGCAGGGTTTGATGCATCTTTTTGCAGAGGACACAAAATTCTGGAACATGGTGGACAAATGAAGAGGGGTGAGGAAGTTGCAAAGAGACCTGGAAAGATTAGAGAAATGACCTAAAATATGGCAACTGATATTCAACACCAAGAAGTGCAAAGTAATGCCCACAGGAAAGAAAAGACCTTGGATAGAATACTGGGGGCAGGTTGTCCACTACTGCCAATGAAACTGACTTAGCAGTCATCATATGCGACTCCCTGAAACACACTAGCTAATGTAGCAAAGCCTATCCTAAGGTCACCAGAATGTTGGGGTGCATTGGGAGGGGTTTTGAGAGCAGGAAGAAAGAGGTAATATTGTCTCCATACAGGTCTCTGGTGAGGCCACATCTAGAGTACTGTGCCCAGTTCTGGAGTACACACCTTCACAAAGACAAGGATAGGCTGGAGTTGGTGTAGCAAATGGTAACCAAGATGATTAAGGGCCAACAAGGAATCTCCTATGAGGAAAGGCTGGAGGCCCTGGACATGTACTCAGTGGAATACAGGAGGGAGAGGGATTGAGACCTTCACGTTCCTCACAGGAACCACAGGGTGGGCAGTGGGGACATATTCAGTACAAATAGTGACATTAGTCAGTAATAAGGGGTCACAAATGGAAGATGACCAAAGAAAATTTCAGGAGGGATGTATGGAGGTTTTATTTTGTAGAAAAGATGCTTGAGCCATGGAACAGGCTACCAGCAGAGGTGGTAGAGGCAAAGAATATAAACTGACTCAAGTATGGCTGGGGCAGAATAATGGGGTGGATTGTAACACCAAGGGGATTTAGCCAGGGTAGGAGGTGTGGGTGACCGAGGCAGTAATTCTGGCAGGATAACAGGTCATGGGAGGTAGGATATTCTTCAGGCAGATTAGATAGATCATTGATCTTCTGTCAACAATGTCTATGTTTCTGTGTGTTTAGGTAACCTGTGGCATCCCTTCCCTCCCACCATCATGTGCCAAGAGTATCCCTGTTGTCTAGTGGCACTCCTTCTCCTCACCTGGTACAAATATGCACTCTTTTGTATACAGTGTCACCCCTCCTTCACCCCATCCCAAGCTAATATGCACTCCCTTGTATCCAGTGGTATCTCCATCTCATGACAAGTGTTCCTGGTGTCTAGTGACACCCTCACCCATATGCCACCCTCAAGATATTAGGTGGAACACCCTTCCTCCTTTATCTTCTTGGCTGGCCATTTTCTGATAAAATAGCACTAAACTGCTACAATAATTTAACACCATTTTAATCAGATGCTGGCTGGTCATGGTGGTAACATGATGGCCATTTATTATTTAAAAAGTTTTGCCAGAAAAAACATACTGAGCTTTTAACAGCTCATTTCCAGATGCATCCTGGTCACCATTTTGGGAGGTGGAAGGAAATGGGGTTGGGCACCATGGATACTTGGCATGGGATGGTAAGTATGACTGGAAACCAGGGGATGCTTCTTTGCATGGGGTGGTGAGATGGGGTTTGCCACTGGATACCAGGGATGATCTTGGCATGGGATGATGTGTGAGATGCGGTGCCACGGAATACCAAAGAGCTCTTCCCAGCATAGGAAGGGGATGGGGTGAGAGAAGAGTTTCACTGGACACCACAGATCCTTCATGTACTGGGTTTGGGTGGAGTAGAAATGTCACTGAACACTAGGGATGAGCATGTATGGATTTCCAATCAGAAAACAAAAAATATGTTGATTGTGAGATAAAAACTGGAATAACTGAGGTTATTTGATTTTTTTGGATCATAGTCAAGCACCTCTAGTTTTAATATAATTTATTTTTGAATAGCCTCTTTCATGCAGCATGGACCTCACAACATTTCACAGTGGTGGCACCCCTCCAAACTAGGAAGTAATATACAGAATAATACAGAGAATATAACATTAAAAACATGACACGATGTAATACTGTATCTACAGAATGGGGACAGTATAGGTACAGCACAGTAATATTGACCACAATATGGTTGAATCTATAATTAAGAGGGATGCTGTTAAGGAAAGGGGAGTTACTAAATGTAGAAACTTTGCTAAAGCAAACACTGAGGGCATGAGAAGGGAATTACTGAGCTATTATTGAACCTATGATTTGGGAGATATAGTCCTTTAATTGGATGCTGACCAGTTTGGAGAATAAAATATTAGAATTAGATGCAAAACACATACCTATCATGGCCAAATGAGGTTCCCAGTATAGTTGAACAGAAGTCAGATCTAGAAGCTAAAAGAGAAAATAGAAAGATATTTTGAAAAGTAAAAAAGTACGGAAATAAGACTGGGAGAGGATTAAAGCATTGCAAAGAGAATACAAAATCAAAACTTGTTTAGCAAACAAAACAAACCAAACAAAAAACAACTATGGAACTTAGGATAGCTAAATTTAGCCAAAATAATCATAAAACATTTTATAGGTATGTAAAATCCAAGAAAGGGGTTAATAAGATAGTTCAAGCACTTAAAGGGACACTGTCAACCATTTTTGCATCATATTATTTCTAGGTGAAACTCTACATTTTATGATTGCTTACCTTCTCTAAAATTAATTGATGTTATTGGATGTTTAATCTGCCTACTTGCTTATTAGGACTGAAATGCATGGGAATGTATAGTTATACACAACATTGTTTAGCTCCAAATTGTTTACCTAAGCTTACTGCATACTTCCTGAACATTAGAAACACCCTCAAACAGTGCAGCCACTCATGTTACAATAGTTTCATCTATTCCCACTGCATAATAAGTAGCTAGATGGTGTTGCGGTTGTTCCTGGGTCCAGGAAATATGTAGTTGCAGTTGGTCAAGAAATGTAAACAAGCATGTTTTGGTGTGGTAATGCCAGTATGGTGGGCAGTCAGTTTTTTACTTTTTAAAAGGAAAAAGGAGTCAGAATCAAACAACCAGCTACATCAGCAGTCTCTATAGAATGAGAACAATCATAAAATGTGTTTTTAAACTAGGGACACTTTGAGGCCAAAGGGGGTTGATAGTATCCCTTTAAAGAATCTGAAGAGGGAATCAATAGTGAAATATTGCAAGCACTTTCAATAATTTTTTGGGACCAGTTTTTCAGAAATCAGAACCTAACAACTACAAGGTTTTAGTAACCCAACATCAGTACCCTAGGATATGTGGCGTATATGTTAAAAGCACATTATTGAAATTAAATGTCCACAAGTCATGAGGACCAGATGGTGTCCACCCTAAATTGCTAAAGAAATTGGCAACAGTGTTTGCTTGCCCCTTAACTAGACTTTTTAATAAATCCCTTGAAATGGGAGCACCCCCAAAGGCTTGTAAAGAAGCTGCTGTAACACCAGTTTTTATGGCTGCATGGTGATGTCACCAAGCTGATGTATTGCTGTGAATAGTGGGAAAGGACTGACAGGATTGTGAGAGTGTGGTCTTCCACTTAGTAGTTTGGTTAGGCTGCATCACTCAAATTATTCAGCTGTTCTCTCCTTTTACTACTGTGGTGTGTGTGTGTCTGCAACTCTGCCTGCAGTAGATAGCACTGTTTCTAGAGCCCCTTTAATAATTGTGCCTGTTAAAAGAGTTTAAGGCAGTAATTGCTGTAATTCCTATTGAAACACATTCATCATTTTAAGGGCACATGAGATAAATAGCTTTGAAACAATTAACTTCCACTGCATTCCACTGTGTAGTATTCCAGTCTTTGCTTCAGCTTGATTCAACAAGGCATGCTCCTATTATGTGCTTATAATTTTTTTATGGCTGCATATTTACCTGATTCTTTGGTATATGTGTTGATTTCCTGCAAAATGTGTCTTTAAAACAAAGATATTTATAATAGTTACATAGTTAATGAAGCTGTGTGTCTTCTCTAGTTGGCCTTGTTTTTTTATTGCTTCTATCTCCCCTGCTCTCGGATTACCTTGAAACACATATGAGTCTTAACCTTTGATTATCCTGGCCATTAAACTTCAGCCTTCATATGTGTGTGTGTGTGTGTGTGTGTGTGTGTGTGTGTGTGTATGTGTGCTTTTATTGATCGAGCTTCACAGCATGTGAGGCTAGCTAGGAGGAAGGTTCACAGCTGTAGCTGTAGCAGTCTGTATATTGAGGGCCCAAGTCTAGAGTTACCACCTGTCTGTTTTTTTATCTGGTGATCAGGTTTCAGGGTCCTTAACAGATAATCTGGTTTTGCACAGTGATAGTCAGATTTTTGAGCCATTTTGAGTGCTCATATACATTAGAAACAGATCTGTCATATCATTCATTGTTTCAGCTGCATTTCCAGGTTACAGACAAGTTTTCTTGTCAGTATAGCCCTTTCTTTGTTTAAAAAAAAAGCAGTCAGCCTGGGAGGTGTAAAGTATGGCAATTAAGACTATTAGCAGATGGCTGGCCTGGTGGCACTGAGGGCTGAGGCGCTGGATGCCACACCTTGTGCCATGCTGGTGACCTGGGTTTGGTGATGGACTAGGGAAGCTGGGGGTCGGCAGGAGAGGGAGAGGATGGAGCATCTGGAGGACAACTGTCCTCTCCCTGGGGAGGGATCCAGGGATGCTTGGTGTCCTGATGACCCCCAATTGAGATCAGGGGCACTACAGGTACACCAGCCAATGTAGGGGGCAGAGTGCGGCAGACGCCAGCATGGCAGCTGTGCACAGACGTGATTGCATGCTGCACTCCGAGGGTGGAACAAAAGTGGAAAAATCCCCCTTCCCATTGGTAGGTGAAGGTGGGTCTAGGGGCAGCAGGCACCACATCCACATCCAGGCTCCAGGATGTCCCCCCCGGTTCTCCCATCACATAGTGTGGCCCATCCTGACGCTGTAGATAGAGCGCCAGTAAGGTGAGGGCAGTACTTGCCCTGGGGGACTCAGATACAGGGGGCTCGGGAAGCACTGTGATGTGGAGAGAGGTTTCACCAGGGGGTTGACGTCTGGGCTTCGGAGGACGGGATAAGCCTGCCTGCCAAATGACTCAGCTGGAGAGAGTCTAACGGGTAAGGGTGTATAAATAAAGTGTACAAAAAAGAAAAAAAAGACCATTAGCAGATACATAATTTAAGTTTTTCCACTCTGCATCTCAAAAGCAGAACAGCTGCAAAGCTGGGCAAAAATCCTGACCCTACTTTTTGTAACAGTAAAAGACTCAGTTGTCATCCACTTTTATTTGTTGCTAAACTTTTTCATCTCCAAAAGAATGTAAGTATTTTGAAATGTTTTAAATTATTGTTTATAAAATAGTTGTTTCCTCCAGTAAAAAGTCTGTTCACTTCTTTTGGTATCAAAATAGTATTGTGGACATGAAATGGAACTGAATCCAGGAAAAATGTAAAGTTCACATTATAGGAAATAATCAATTTGTTTATAATGTATAATTGTATACTATTTACAGTATTTCCCTGTCCACACCTATGATGATATCTGCAAATGAGATTTCCTTTATCCCTGCATGTTTACCTGGTAAAATTAGTTCAGTAAATAAATAAATAATTAGGAAGAACCCAGAAAAGCAAATTTAATGGATACATCATGTTAACATTTCTGTTGAACTGTAGCTTTAAGTGTTGTCTTTTACTGTTCCATTAAAGTCTTCACTGATCTAACAAATGGCTATTGAGGGGGAGTAATGCACGATCAGTCATGGAAAGGGGGTGGGGCTAAGGGCAGAGTTTTAGGTGTGGTTTAGTGTCATTTTTTTGGCTCTTCCAAAGGTGGTAACCCTTGGCCCAACAATCCTCAAACAGTTCACTGCGCCTCTGTGCATGCAGAGGTCCTGGAAAAGCTTATAAGGCACTCTGGATCCATCATGTCCAACCCCTCACAGTAACATAGTAATTAAATGTTGTAAGGGACACTAGGTCCATCATCTCCAACCGATCACTGAAACATAGTAATTTAACATTGCAAAGGACTCTGGGTCCATCATGTCCAACCTCTCACTGTAACATAGCAATTAGTGTTAAAAGGGACTCGAGGTCCATCATGTCCAACCCTCACTGTAGCATAGTAAATTAAGGTTGTCAGGGACTCTAGATCCATCATGTCCTACCTCTCACTATAACATAGTAATTTAATGTTGTAAGGGACACTAGGTCAATCTTGTTCAACCCCTCACTGTAACATAGTAATTTAATGTTGCAAGGGACTCTGGGTCTATCATGTCCAACCCCTCACTGTATCATAGTAATTTAAGGTTGTCAGGGACTCTTGGTCCATCATGTCCAATCCCTCACTGTGACATAGTAATTTAACATTGTAACAGACTCTAGGTCCATCATGTTCAACTCCTCACTGTAATATATTAATTTAATATTGCAAAGAACTCTAGTTCAAACCCGTCACTGTAACATAGTAATTTAATGTTGTAATGGACTCTAGGTCCTTCATGTCCAACCCCTCACTGCAGCATACAAATTTAATGTTGTAAAGTACTCCAGGGCCATCATGTCCAATCTCTTACTGTTTAATAAGAGGTATTGTAAGTCTCAGGGGGTATCTGAATTAAAAAAGAGACTTGTTACTTTATTTTAATTAACTAAAGAAAAGTTAATCCTGCCTGATACAGGGAGGTGAGTGGATTAACATTTTATAAAACCAGATCCACATTTCACTTGGGGTCTGAGCAGTCAACTTCAGCTTGTTGCAGGGGACTGATGACTGGGCTTCAACTATCCAGGAGTCAAAGGCATGCCACTTTCACTGAGAGGGCGGGGTGTGGGCACAGGAAATGGTGATGGGTAAACAGAGATGAGAGTCTGTGGCAGCTAGGTACAAGAAGCATGCTGGTTAAGACATAGGTGAGGGATTTGTGACTCAAACACAGAAAAATCAGAGGCATATGTATCTTGTTTGTGTTTGAAAACCTAAAGCTGCCACTATCAATATAGCTAGGCAGTTACCAGGAGCCAAACCCAAGTGCAGCTCCCCCCAACAATGGGTGCCCAATTCAGGGGTTGGATGGTAAACTAAAATGAAAAGTAAGTAGCCACTTGCTGCTCAACCCCGGTGCCACCAAACTCCCCCCATTCTGACACCAAGTGTCCAACCCTAGAGTCTGACAGTAAATTAAAAAAAGTAAGTGGACAATGACAGCCACATCCCAGTGCTGCCAGCCCTCCATTCTGACACTAGGTACCCAACCCCAGGTCCAAGAGTCAATGAAAAAAAGTAAGCAGGCAATGAGAGCCCAACTCCAGTGATGTTTTAGAAAGAAACATCAGTTTTTTGCACTAATCTATTGTAGCATTGCTTCCTGCTATTCATTGTACTTTTGCACTTGTGTACTTGCCACTCATACATCAAATAAAAAGCAGCTTTATTCCATATTCAGCAGTAAAAGTTTAACCAGCTTCATAAAAAAGCATATGTGTATTCATAGAGTGAATACTAAAAACAACAAAAGTGCAGTAGTGCAATGAATAGCTGGGAGCAATTCTGTGCCATATTGGGGTAAAAACCACTAACGTTTCACTCTGGAAATGAAGCTTCATCGGAGATAGTAACTTAATGCAGAAATGCCCTTATGTTATCCACCATTAGTGATGTGTGCAAATTAAAAATTTAAAACAACAAATGTGACACATCCTCTGCATACTTGAAGGCACTTATAAAATTACAACCAGCAATTATGGTAATGAAAAGTATAATATCAAACTACCCACAAGGCATATTTTCACAGTTGGTTAGTGCATGTAATTAGAAAAAAAACTTTACAAATAAACTTCAGTATCAGGAAATATAAATGTATATAGAAATCCATTTTGTGGATGTTGGCATGAAGCACTGAGGATATAAAATGTACAGGTATTCATTTATATACCCCCTCTCTTGAGAGAGATTTTCTTTAGGACTGTGGAACCAATGAACTCTGCAGTACAATGATTTCAAATGTCAAGAATCTATTCTAAAAAAAACAGATTAAATGCAGGGCATTGTTATGTCAGATGTTTAGCCATAATGAATCTATACCTGGTGGGTGGGGGTGGTATCGCTATAGCCCAAGTGTGACTGATTGCTTTGCACTTGTACACTTTCTGTAAGATGTCCATAGATGATCTTTATTTCCCATATATAAAGATGGCATACTTTGCAATATAAGTATTTTTTATTGTATTATGACTAAATGAGCATCTGATATAATAATGCCCTGCTTTTTATTATTTTTAGAATATATGCCTGACATTTGTAACTTGTATTGCAGAGTTCATTGGATCCACAGTGCTAGAGAAAATGTTGCTCAAGAGAAGGAATATATAATGAATGAACACCTGGCCATTTTATATCCTCAGTGCTTCACCCCGACATGTGCAAAATGGACTTCTATATGAATTTATATTTACTGATATTGTGGTTTATATGTAAAACTTTTTTTTTAATAATTATATCTTCTAACCAACTGCTGAAAATATGCCTTGTGGGTAGTTAATACCAGGTTTGATGTTATACTTTTCATTACCTTTATTGCCAGTTGTAACTTTATGAGCCTCCTCATATCCTGAGGATGTGTCACATTAGTAACAGACTGCTAATGTCTCTTTCATATATGACACTGTATGCCATATTACATGTAATATGACACATTTTAAATAGAACATTTAACAACAAGACACTGTATTAATTCCTAATATCATAAACCTTCACTAAAATCATTTTGCAGCCATACTGGCTCTGACTAGTGTATGTTAAGTAAGGTAGTAGCACTGAAAACTACAGACCAGTTAGCTTGACCTCAGTGGTGGGAAAGTCTTACAGGGCTTCATTAGGGTCCAAATGAATATTTCCTAACAGAAAACAGCTTAAGTGGTATTACTCAGCATGGCTTCATGGGAAATCATCAGGGCCACTGGAAAATTGTGGAAAATGTTACCCCAAAATGCGAAGACTTTTTGCAGAAATTGTGGGGAAATTGCAGGGGCTCACTATACATTCCCATTTCTTCTTAAAACAACATATTTTATTGTTTGCTGCAACATGTATTGATCACATAAATGTATATGCTGTCAATATGAAGAAAGTTTTTTTTAAATGAATTGCAAATTAATCATTTTATTTATTTATTTATGACTTTGATAACCGGGTAGGACCGTTTTCAGGCATGACCCAGGCCAGAAGGCATGAGTTACAAGCTATATAAAAGCACAAATAAACACATCCAAATACAAGGTACAGTACATCCTAAATAGAAGGTACAGTAGAGTAAATAAGTACACCAGTAATATTATAATAACATTAAAAATACAGTGGGGGTAATCAGGTACATCATCATGCAGCATTTCTTCTAAAATGAAAAGGCATCTACTTCATGCAATATTAACTAGATTTTATTTAGTGATTCACAGCCAATCAATATTTAAAGCAACAGTGCAACAAACAATGTTTATCCTAAAAAGCTAGTTTCAGGTACAGTTAAGAAAAATATTAGCTTACCTGTCAAATGTATTTATTTAGCTATGACCGATGCTGCAGCACATGAGTCTTTTTTTCACTTTTTCTATCCTAACCCTTTCCATGTCTATAATGCTATTTCTATGCAAAATGTGGCAGTCATCTTTTTTCTTGAGGAAAACTAAATTAAAACATTTAAAAAATACTCAAAATTTGGTTGAATTAGAAATGTGTTCAACCAAATAAAACTGGAAGATGCCTTTAATGTTTTATTGTGAAAAAAGTAGGGTCTAAGTTTTTTTGCCTAATTTCATTGCACTGCTGTGTTAATAAACCCTGAAACAACATGTTTTGCCAGTTTCTAGATATAAAATAATAAAGCCTGTTTAACAGCAACTTAGGTGCCAGAAAAAAATAAGCAGATAACGGGGTGCCTAATCAAGTTCTTAAAAAAAACCCTGCTTGTTTAGTTAAAATAATTGCTGTTCTTAATCAGCACTGTAAGTACAAAAAATTAAAAATCAAATCATAGAAAGTATTAACTCATACAGTACCAATAAATTTTCAATACATCATACCAACATACAAACACGCTAGCAGAGAAAGGCCTTATGGTCTATCTAGTTTGTTTGAGTGTTCAGTTGCCACTGTGTTAACAAAAGGAACTGCCCCTTCCCCATTTCCCCCATAGTTCCCCTACAACACTCCTTCCCCCATTCACTCCTCCCCTTTATATGCAACATTCCCCCTCACCCTGTCCCATCCTTTCTTGAAGCTGTCCACCATTTTTAGGGATACCACTTCTTCCAGAAACTCATTCCACCTGGCCACCAGCCTCTTTGTGAAAAAAGTGCCTCATCTTTCTCTTGAACCTTCCCCCCACCAGCTTTAGTCAGCACCCCCTACTGGTCTTGTTACCACAAAGGCTGAATAGGCCCTTAGTTCTCACCCTGTTTATACCTTTAAGACACTTGAATGTCTCAGCCATGTCCCACTTTTTGTCCTCCAGAGAGTACATGCTGAGCCCCCTGAGCCTCTCCTCATAGGTGTTGCCTTGATGGCTCTGGATCATCTTAGTTGCCCTTCTCTGGACTGTTTCCAGCAAGTTATTTATTTTTATTTTATTTATTTAAATTTTGGTGACCAGGTAGGCCCACTGAGACCATTACAGTCCCTTTTTCAGGGGTGATCTGGGATTAATTACATATTAATTATGTATATCTAGAGAAAAAACATCAGAAAGATCAATACATAATAAACAGTACAATCATTACAAACATACAGCACCATTTATGGTACAAGGGACAAGTTAAATACAATTAACACCAACAAAAGAAGCAGTACATATTACATAATACAACCAGAAATCAGGTAAGGATCCCAATATGTGTGCAGCAGCCTGCAAAGAAACCAGCACGGCCGTATGAGTAGCCTCCAACAATGTCAATTGAACCTCAGCGGTAGCAGGTGCAGCTACAAGTTGATATCCTTCTTAATATAAGGGCACCAATATTACACACTGTACTCTAGGTGCAGTATCACTAGAGACCCGTACAGTGGCAGAAAAACCTCTGCATTCCTGCTGACAATTTCTCTGGCTATGCAGCCAAACACCTAATTTGCTTTGGCTACTACTCTCTTGAGGTGTGCTGAGTGTTGTACTCCCCAGTCCTTTTCTTCCTCTGATGTGGTTACCTGCACACCACCCAAACAGCACTATGGGTCAAATTAGAGATGGGAAATGGCACCATCATCTGCACTGGAGTTGTCTACAGACCTCCAGCACAGGGGGAAGAACTAGACAGTGTATTAGTGGAAACCATCCACAAAATGGCAGAGAAAGGGGAGGTGTTGCTGATGGGGGAACTAAACACGCCATATGTTAACTGGAACACCTATGCAGCAGCCACTAACAGGAACAGAGACATCTTGGATGCCCTGGAAGGGGTGTGCCTTAGACAGCTGGTGAAGGAGCTCACACTGGAGGGAGCAATACTAGACCTGGTTCTCTCAAATGGTGACAGAGTAACATATGTATCAGTAGGCATCCATCTAGGGACTGGCGATCACCATACAGTTGGGTTAAGTTGAAGACAGTAGTAGAGTCAACCCACACAAAAGTAAAGGTCCAGGACTTTAAGAGGGCTGACTTTGCAAAAATGGGGGAACATCTCCAGAGAATCCTGGCAAAGGGGGAAGGAGGGGAGACATAGAGGAACAGTGGGAGAAACTTAAAGGAGCCAATAGCAGAGACAACAAGCCTCTGTGTAAAGCAAGTAAACAAAGAAAAAAATTAAAAATCCCTGTGGTTTTTAAAAGAAGTGACAGAGAAGGTAAAGAAAATAAACAGGCATTCAGAAAGTGCAAGGAAACACAGAGGGAGGGAGACAGGGAAATATACCAGGCAAAACAGAAGGAGGTAGGGAAAGTAGTCAGGTACACAAAGGTGCAAACTGAAGAGAGAATAGCACAATAAGTAAAAGGAGACAAAATCTTCTTCAGGTATATCAGGGAAAGGAAAAAGACCAATAGAGGGATTGTGAGGCTAAATAAGGGGGGAGTGGGAGTGTGCAGAGGGGGACCTAGAAAAAGCCAATACTTCTGCTCAGTATGTACAAAAGAAGGGGAAGGGTAGAGACCAAAATTAGGTGTTAGAAACACACATGGGGGGAGGTGGGCAGAAGCCCATTCACAGAGGAGAGAGTCTTAAGGAAACTCTTGAAACTAAAAGTGGACAAGGCAATGTGGCCAGATGGGATGCATCCCAGAATAATGAAAGAACTCAGGGAGGTATTAAGGGCACCACTGACAGCTCTGTTTAACAAATCATTGGAGGAGGGAGTGGTACCAAAGGACTGGAGGAGGAGGAGGGCAAATGTGGTACCACTACAGAAAAGTGGGAGCAAGGCGGAGGCTGGGAATTACAGGCCTATTAGCCTGGCCTCAGTGGTGGGGAAAATGATGGAATTCATGTTAAAGGAAAGGATTGTGGCACACCTTGAGACCAGTGGGGCACAAGACTTGAGGCAACATGAATTCACAGCAGGTAGATCTTGTCAAACAATTCTGATAGCTTTCTATGACTGGGTACCCAGGGTGGTGGAGCAGGGAGGGGCAGTGGACATAGCCTACCTATATTTTAGCAAGGCATTTGACACCATCCCACACAGGAGTCTAGTAAGCAAGTTGTGCAGTCTGTTAGTAGGTCCCAAGGTGGTTAACTGGGTTAGAAATTGGCTGAGCAACAGGACACAGAGGGTAGTGATAAACAGAGTTCAATCCCAGGAGAGGAGGTGACTAGTGGGGTGACAGAGGGCTCAGTTCTAGGGCTAGTCCTCTTCAATGTCTTCATTAGTGACATTGTGGAGGGTGGGAAGGGAAGGTAAGTCTCTTTGCAGATGACATCAAGATCTGCAATAGGGTGGACACTACAGACTGGGTGGAAAAAATGAGAAGAGACCTAGGCAAATTGGAGGAGTGGTCAAGAGAGTAGCAGCTTAAATTCAATACAAAAAAGTGCAAATTCATGTGCTTGGGCCACAGGAATCATGCTGAGGAATACACAATGGGGGTGGGGGAGATACTAACAACAACAAAACTGGAAAGGGACCTAGGGGTAAACATAACAGATGACCTCAAAGTGGCTAAGCAATGTGAAAAGGCAGTGGGGAGGGCTGAAGGGATGCTGGGGTGCATAGGGAGTGGCATCACCAGTAGAAAACAGGAGGCAGTGATGCCACTGTAAAGACAATTGGTTAGGCCACATCTGGAATATTGTGTTCAGTTCTGGAGACCACATCTCTGGAAGGACATTGACAGAATGGAGGGGGTCCAGAGAAGAGCAACAAAAATAGTGGAAGGAATGCACCGGGAAGCATATGCGGAAAGACTGAAAGACCTCAATATGTATACCCTGGAGGAAAGGAGGGGGAGTGGGGATATGATAGAGACATTCAAGTGCCTCAAGGGAATCAACAAGGTTCAGGAGGGCAGCATCTTTCAGAAAAAGAGATGTGCAAGAACAAGGGGTTGCAATATGAGGCTAGAAGGGTGGAGACTCAGGGGTAATGTGAAGGAGTATTTTTTTCACAGAAAGGGTGGTGGATGCATGGAACAGCCTCCCAGCGGAGATCATAGAGGCAAAAACAATAGGTCAATTCAAGAATTAATGGGATAGATGGAAGGCAACCCTAGTGGCAGGAAAGAGAGGATAAGCTCAGATCTTTTAGGATCTGGAATTTAAGTATGTAAGGAAATGGGCAGACTGAGTGGGTCAGGCTATCCTTATCTGCTGTCAAATTCTGTTTCTATGTTTCTACGTGTCTATGTAACCAGTATTTGGGCCCTGTGTTCTTCACCCCCAAGTGCATAAAACTGTCCAAAAACACTGTGCACTGATAGGGAGGTGGTACAGACAAGGGGTAGGCAACGCCAAACATTAACATTCAAGACTCACAGTATTGTTAACATAGAAACATAGAAACATAGAATTTGACGGCAGATAAGGACCGCTTGGCCCACCCAGTCTGCCCATTTCCCTACCTACTGGATAAGCTGCAGATCCTAGTTAACCAGCAGCCTACTTCTTTCTACCCCCAACCCCCAGAATTGCCTTATGACTATCCCATGCATGCTTGAATTCCACCACTGATTTTGACTCCACAACCTCCTCCGGAAGGCCATTCCATGCATCCACAACCCTCTCTGTGAAAAATACTTCCTTAAATTACCTCTGAGCCACCCCCCCCCATCTTCAAATTGTGCCCTCTTGTTCTTGCACACCTCTTTTTTTGAAAGATGCTACCCTCTTGGACTTTGTTGATTCCCTTGAGGTACTTGAAAGTTTCTATCATGTCCCCCCTCTCCCTCTCGTGTTGTGCTCTGAAGCTTGCAGTAGATGCTGACAATTTGTTATAACAGGAGTTCACCAGGACACATCCGTCACTAAATCAAGCAGTTTTATTTGTCAAGGTTGGAGCTTCCTCAAGAGAGCGAAGTGTTGGAGTAACTGCCCCTCCTAGAGTAGCCTAGTCTTCTGCTGTATCTGTGTGATAACTTTTCTCAACCATGACAAATAAAAGTGCTTGATTTATTGACAGATGTGTCCTGGTGAATTTCTGTTGAAACTAAGTGTCAGCATCTACTGCAAGCTTCAGAGTGCAACAACGCTGTGAGTCTTGAATGCGTAACTTGATACTTTTTAGCGTTGAACCTCAGTTACCAAATACCAGACCATTTCTCTAGCCAAACTAGGTCTCCCCTGAGTTCCTGTTTCCCCTCCTCCGTGTCCACCCTCCCACAGATCTTTGTGTCTTCCATGAACAGGCAGATCTTATCCTTGATCCTATCTGCAATATCACTTATGAAGATGTTAAACAATGCCAGACCGAGCACCTAGCCCTATGGGATCCCACTGGTCACAGGCCTAGCTCTGGATAATTCTCTCCCAGCTACCATCTTTTGGCTTCTGTCATGCAACTAGCTTCTGCACATCCCACAGGCTTAGCCCCCACCCCTAGTTATTCCAGCATCCTAACCAGTCTCCTATGAGGCCCAAAGTCGAAGGCCTGGCTGAAGTCCAGATACAGGATATCAACCACCTGACTCTTGTCCATTGTCCTGGTGATCCAGTTGAAGAAGTCAACTAGATTAGTCTGGCAGGATCTTCCTGACTCAAACCCATGCTGACTCTCTTCCTGGTGCCCGTTTTCCTCCAGAAAATCTTTAGGATCCTTGGATGCACACCATCTGATCCCGAGGAGTTATCCACCTTTAGAGTCCTTAGGCCCTAAAACACTCTATCTGCTTATGTAACACTATCTGTGACTCCTCCCTCCCCCTGCTCCCTTATGGCACTGGACCATCCTTCTACCTAGTGAAGACTGAGCAGAAGTACATGTTAAGAATGTCTGCCTTTTCTTTGCCACCCTCTGCCCAACCTCCCCCCCCCCCTTTTTTTAAATTCAACTTCTTTGTTGAGTTATACAAGTACAATACATACTCAGAAATAAGGACAGGAGTACAGTCGAGCCAAGTATGCCTAACTACCCTCCACCCTCCCATCCCTCACCCCTCCCTCCCTCCCTCCCCTAGGTGTGCCCCCAGAAGGTCTAGTCTAAACAATACTGATATAGCCATAACAGTAAAACCAGCAAGAAGAGATAGGCAAAAAAAACATGTCAATGCAAATAGAGTGCATAGAGTTTACCCCATTTTTTGTCAAAAAGATGAAGTTTGTTAGTAGAGCTAGCAATCAGCCGTTCAGTTCTAAAGCAAGCAGACAGCTCATTCAGCCATTCATTGTAAGAGATGATGAGTTGATCCATCCAGTGTCTTAAGACCAATTTTTTAACCACTATTGAAATCAAAGCAATGTGGTATTTCCTTTCTCTAACAGTAATATTATCATACACCCCTAAAATACATGATTCAACATTAAAAAGGCCTTCTAGACCGAGTAAGGGACTCAGTTTGGACTGGATTAAGTGCTATAAACTAGAAACTTTCTCACAATAGCAGACAATGTGTAAAATAGTCCCTTCTGTTTTTCCACATCTTGTACATACAGAAGCTGGGAGGCACCCAAGTTTAGCTAATTTGATAGGGGTGTAATACATGTCATTAAGAATATGATACTGTTCAAGTCTAAGTTTATCTTGAGGGAGGTAGATAGGGAGATCTTTCCATATTTGCACCCAGTTGAGAGAAGTTCTGGACAGCAGGGAATTCCAGACTTTAGAGCCCAGAAGTGGATCAGGGTGACTTACGGAAAGAAAATAGGAGTATAATAAGGAGACTCCATGCGGTGAACATGCCAGGACCTTTAGCTGTGCAATGATGGGGAACAGATTAGAGATTGTGGGAGTAGTACCAAATATTTGACCCAATAGGTGTCTGAGTTGAAATACCTTAAAGATAAGTGCTTGATCCAAGTTAAACTTTGAGATGATATCAGAGGAACAAAGAAGAGAATCTTGGGAGTATAGGTCTGCTACAGTTACCTCCCCTAACTGAGGTAACCATCTTAGAGTAAGACAAGATTCCCCTATCTTAATATTGGGATTTAATAAAATGGACTGAGAGGGATCCTTGGTAGGAGAGAACCCCAGGAAGGAGCAGAATTGTAAGAAAACCTTAACTGAGGTACCAATAGGGGATGTTTGAAAGTACCTTGGTAAAGCTTTTTCTCTCGGATAAAAGATAGTAGAAACAGGTATCTGATATGCGTGTAGCAGTTGTAATTCAATTTGTAACCACAAGGGGGTATACTCATTGTCCTTACTAAGCAGCCATTTCCAACTTTTGGTTAGGTGACTGGCCCAGAAATAGAAAAGGAAATTGGGAAGACAGAGACCGCCTAATGCCTTAGGAAGGCTGAATTTGAAAAAGGAGCGTCTAGGGTGCTTATTTAGCCAAATAAACTTAGAGATGATGGAATGAATGCGTCGAAAAAAGTATAGTGGGAGCCCTTTATTTAACATGTTTATGGGATAAAAGAGTCTTGGGAGGATGTTCATTTTAATAATGTTTATTCTCCCCCATAAGGAGAGTGGGAGGGATTCCCATCTTGCAAGATCTTGTTGTATAGTATACACCAGGTCATCCAGGTTTAGTTTTTTGGAGAGAGAAGGGTCTGTGCTTAACAGGATCCCTTAGTATTTAAGTGAATGGGGTGACCATTTCATGCCGAAGGGTGGGAACTCAGCTTTATGTGTATGATGATTAAGGGGAAAGATCTTGGTTTTG
Organism: Neoceratodus forsteri; assembly: GCA_016271365.2. Classification (NCBI taxonomy): domain Eukaryota; kingdom Metazoa; phylum Chordata; order Ceratodontiformes; family Ceratodontidae; genus Neoceratodus; species Neoceratodus forsteri. Next base: position 1,597,363,750 of record CM057450.1, read on the forward strand.
GCCAGGTTCAATTTGTAATTAGAGAGGTGACCGAACTGAGAAATTACACTAAGAGAATTCACAAGAGAGGTTAGAGGTTGGTCTAAATGTAATAATATGTCATCTGCATACACTGAAATAGAGAAGCGGGAATTTTGAAACTGAATGCCATGTATTTGGGGGGATTCTTTAATGTGCCTAATAAGAGGTTCTAAATATAAGTTAAAGAGGAAGGGGGAAAGGGGGCAGCTCTGTCTAGTACAGTTAAAGAGTGTAAACCATGATGGAAAGACCCCATTACAATATATTTTAGCTGAAGGGGAGGAGCATAGGCTTTGAATCTTTTGGATGAAAATAGAAGGGAAGCCCATTTTCTGGAGGGTCAACCAGAGAAAGTCCCAGGCTACTCTGTCAAAGGCTTTCTCAGCGTCGAGTGAAATTAAGGCCATGGGAGCAGGAGAGGATTGGGCTACCTGAAAGATATGATCTCATTTTTGGATGTGATCTGCCAAGGATCTGCCTGGAACAAAACCCTCTTGTTCCGGACTTAGTAGAAGTTTCCAGACCCTTCTGATACGTGTGGAGAGAATTTTAGAAAGCATTTTAATGTCACAATTCAGAAGGGAAATACTCCCCCATTTTTAATCTGACAGTCTCATCCTTTATGTTCCTCTTCTCCCTATATATTGGAGCAAGGCCTTCTCACCTGATCTTATCCCCTGTGCTAGCTATACTTCACTTGTAGCCTTTGCCACTCTGCTCGCCTCCCTTGATTTGGCAGAATAATCCTCCAATTTGACCTCTCCTCACCTCACACTGTATTGTTTTAGCCACATTCAAGTTTGCATACCAAATTGTTAGCGTGTTTGCATATCTTTCCTTGAGAATTTAAATATTTTTATATAATTCTAGTCAAATATTCAATAACTTGTAAGAAATTGTGGATGTTGTACAGACAATGGTGAAAACTCTGGATATTGCGGTACAGTTGCAGGTGTAAGTTTCCAGTGCTCGTAGAAAACATGTTTGTCCAATCTAGTAGACTTTTTTTTATTAGTGACCTACTTAGACATCAGCAAGTCCTTCAACACCATGCCACAGAGGAGGCTAATAAAGAAACTGGAAAGTTGGGGGGTGGGACCCAAGGCTGTAAACTGGGTATGAAATTGGTTGATAGATAGGTGACAGAGGGTGGTGGTAAATGGCAATCGCTCTAGGGAGGGGACGGTGACCAGTGGGGTACCTTAGGCTCAGTACTGGGCCTGTCCTTTTTAATGTCTTTATAAGTGACACTGCAGAAAAGCTGGAAAGGAAGGTATGCCTCTTTGCAGATGACACCAAAATCTGCAATAAGGTAGACACTTAGCTGTTGGTGGGGGCTTTGAGAGAATGAGCAGAGACCTGAGAAAACTTGAGGAGTGGTCAATGGTATGGCAACTGGGTTTCAGTGTGAAAAAGTACAAAATCATTCAAGTAGGGCACTGAAACCCAGAGGCAGAGTACAAAATGGGGAACAAGGTATTAAAGGTCACTAAACAGGAAAGAGACCTTGGGGTTATGATGACCTCAAGATGGTGAGGCAGTGCAACAAGGCAGTAAACAGGGCCAGCGGGATGCTGGGTGCATAGGGAGGTTTATCACCAGCAGGAGGAGAGAGAGAGAGAGGTGGTGTTAGCACTGTATAGATCATTGGTGAGACCCAACCTGGGGTACTGTGTCCAGTTCTAGAGACCACATCTCAGGAAGGACATAGAGAGGGGAGAGACTGCCTAGAGGAGGGCAACTAAAATAGTGCAGGGACTGCAACATAAGTCGCATGAGGAGAGTCTGAGGGATCTCAATATGTACACCCTCAAAGCAAGGTGGGAGATGGGGCATGATAGAGACCTATTAATACCTCACAAGGGTGAATAAGGTACAGGAGGGGAATATTTTTCAGAAGAGAAGGTGCACAAGAACAAGGGGGCATGCAATGAAAATGGAAGGGGGGGAGTTTAGAGGGGGTGTGAGGAAATACTTCTTCACTGAAAGAGTGGTGGATGCCTGTAACAGTGTTCCAGTGGAGGTGGTGAGGACAAAAACAGTGGTGGTCTTCAAGCATGCATGGGATAAGCACAAATAAATATTGGTAGGATAGCTGGGTGGGGGTGGGGGGTAGCCAGAGATAAGGTAGGCTCTGTGGTCAAGTCAAACTTTAATTTTTAAGCACCTATTCCCAGAGGCTCTGGGTGCTTTACATAGAGGTAAGATAGGAGAACACATAATTTAGCAATTTAAAATGAGGGTCAGTCAAGCATAGGACATAAATACTTAAAACCATTTAAATTAATTATTAAAACCTCAATCTGTTTTAATTAAAAACTAACAGATGTCGAAAACCAGATTAAACAAATGAGCTTTTAGGTCCTGCTTAAACACTTCTACGGAGGAATCTTCCCCTTAGAACTCTCAGCAAAGCGATCCATGACACTGGTCCCGCCACTTCAAAGATGTGGTCCCCAGCGGTCTTCAACCGCTCCCTTGGGACAACAAGAAGGCCCTCCGCGAAAGACTGGAGTGAGTGCACTGAGCAGGAAGGTGTCAGAAGGTCAAACAAGTAACCAGGACTCGAGCCATATAGGGCCTTATAGGTGAGCAAGCCCACCTTGAAACCAATCCTGCACCTAACCGGCAGCCAGTGCAGTCCATGCAAAACTGGGATTATATGATCGGACCTCAAGAGGCCCTTCAGCAATCTGACTGCAGCACTCTGCACCAGCTGCAGTCGGCAGAGGTTGTCTACACTGACCCCAAAGTATAGAGCATTACAGTAGTCGAGCCTGGATGTAACTAAAGCAAGCACCAGTGAAGGCAGGTCCTCCACTGGGATTAAGGGCTTAATCCTGGTGACATTTCTTAGATGGCAAAACGCACTCCTGATGACGACAGACACCTGAGTTTCAAGTGTCAAGCCATCATGAAGGATAATGCCCAGATTGCACAGCTTTGTGGCTGCCACCAATGTGGTGGTCCCCAGGAATTACTTCATTACTGCTCTGGTGGCAGCCACATCCCACTGATGACCAGGCTCAGTCATTAGTACATACATTTTATCTGGGTTGAGGCTTAACCAGTTACAGGACATCCAGCTCTGGATCTCAGATAGGCAATTGTTTAACATCTCCACAGTGTTCAATGTTCTGGGGGCAAAGGACATACACAGCTGGGTATCATTTGCATAGCAGTTAAAACCTAGACTATAATGCCTAATGATGTCCCCCAGAGGCAGCATGTACATAGCAAACAACATGGGTGACAAGATCGACCCTTGAGGCACTCCACAGGTCAGGGACTTTGGGCAGGAGGAGAAATTCCCCATCACTACCCATTGCTTCCTGCCTGTCAGAAAAGACTCAAAGCAGCTGTTGGCCCTGCTGGTGAGTCTACAGCACTCTCTCAGGTGATTAAGCAGCACCATGTGGTCTACGGTGTCAAATGCCGAGGACAGATTGAGGAGTACAAGAATTGACCATTCTCCTCTATCTCTCGCCCTGAGGAGATCATTTTGCACCCTAACCAACGCTGTTTCCATACTATGCTTTCTCCTAAGGCCAGACTGGAGTGGCTTGAAGATGTCAAAAGCCATCAGGTGGGCCTCGAGCTACAAAGCCACCACTTTCTCCAATACTTTCCCCAAGAATGGAAGATTGGACACAGGTCAGTAATTAGCTAAGATGTCAGAGTCGAGTGATGGTTTCTTCAGCAGGGCCCTCACCAAAGCCTCCTTTAAAGCATCAGGAAAGAGGCTCTCTGAGAGCAAACACCAGACAATCTCTGCGAATACTGGACCAACGGACCCAACACATCCCACTAGGAGATGCACTGGACCCGGGTCCAGTTCACAAAAAGTGGGTCGCAGCTTCTAAATGACATTAGTGACTTCAGCCATTCCCACTGGCTGAAACTCGTCCCAGACAAATGGAGTGCTTCTGTTACCAGCATGCTCAACATTGTGGGACAAATCTTGCTCCACTGGCGAGATCCCGGATCTAATGGAGGATACCCTGTCAGAAAAGAACTGAGCAAACTCTTCGCACTGTGTGACTGAAAAGCTTGTTTCGGCTGCAGACAGGCTGGATGGAGAAGCCTGTCTACAGTTTGAAAGAGCAGAGCTGGTCTGTTCCTTCCTGCAGCAATCTCCCTGGACAGGAACTCTGCATTCTTATGGTAGATTGCCCTTTGATATTCACCATAATGAATTCTCAGAGCCAATCTGTCATCCACAGCCCCGGTCCTCCTCGAGCAACCCTTCAACTTCTGACCCCTGGCCTTAATCTCCTTGAGAGTCCCATCAAACCATGGAGATCTCAAGTGAAAAGACCTGGGTCATATAAGGATCAGTGCAATGGCATAAAAAGCCTTAGAAACATAGGAACATACACTTTGATGGTGGATAAGGACCGCTTGGCCCACCTAGTCTGCCCATTTCCCTATCTATTGGATAAGCTGCAGATCCTAGTTAACCAACAGCCTACTTCTTCCTACCCCCTACCAGAATTGCCTTATGTCTGTCCCATGCATTCTTGAGTTCCCCCCTGTTTTTGACCCAACGATCTCCTCAGGAAGGCCATTGCATGCGTCTACCACCCTCTCTGTAAAAACATATTTCCTTACATTGCCCCTGAGCCATCCCCCTGCTATCTTCAAATTGTGCCCCCTTGTTCTTGCACATCTTTTTTTTGGAAGGTGCTACCCTCTTGGACTTTGTTGATTCCCTTGAGGTACTTGAAAGTTTCTATCATGTCCCCCTCTCCCTCCTTTCTCTGATGGTATATATATTACACTCCTTTAGTTTCTCTTCGTATGGCTTCTGTTGCAGATCCTGCACCATTTTAATTGCCCTCCTCTGGACTGCCTCCATTCTGTCTATGTCCTTGAGGAGATGGGGTCTCCAGGTCAGGACTGCATGCAGTACTCCAGATGGGATCTCACCAACTGTCTGTACAGAGGGATAACAACTTCCTGCTTTCTACTGGTGATGCCTCTCCCTATACATCCCAGTATCCCCCCCAGCCCTCCTTACTGCCTTCTCACATGGCTTGCTTACCTTTAGGTCATCTGATATGACTACCCCCAGATCCTTTTCCATTTTTGTTGTTGTTAATACCCCCCACTGTGTACTCTTCTCCTGGGTTTTTGTTTCCCAGTTCTATTACTTAGCACTTCTTTGCATTGAATGTAGCTGCCATACTTTTGACCATTCCTCCAACCTTGCCAAGTCCCTTCTCATCCTTTCCACCCCCTCCCGTGTACCAACCCTGTTGCAGATCTTTGTGTCGTCTGCAAAGAGGCATACTTTTCTTTCCAGTCCTTCTGCAATGTCACTTGTAAAGACATTAAAAAGGGCTGGACACAGCACTGAACCCTGCAGTACCCCACTAGTAACCACCCTTTCTTCGGATTGGACTCCATTTACTATTACCTTCTGTGTCCTGTTGTCCAGCCAATTTTTTACCCAGGCTACCACCCTGCGACCCACTCCCAGGCTGGCTGACTTGTTTATTAATCTTTTGTGTGGGACTGTCAAATGCCTTGCTAAAGTCTAGGTAGGCCATGTCCACAGCCCCTCCCTGGTCTACTACTTTGGTCACCCAGTCAAAGAAATCTATTAGATTTGTCTGACATGACCTTCCTGCTGTGAATCCATGCTGCCTTGGGTCCTGTGCCCTACTGACCTCTAGGTACTCAACAATTGTTTCTTTCAGAAGTGAGTCCATCATTTTCCCTACCACTGAGGTGAAGCTAACAGGTCTGTAGTTTCCTGCCTCTGCTTTGCTCCCACTTTTGTGAAGGGGAATCACATCCGCCCTCCTCCAGTCCTTAGGTATCACACCATCCTCCCATGATTTGTTAAAAAGGGTAGTCAGTGGTGTCACTAGTTCTCATAGATACATAGATACATAGACACTGTCATCAGATAATGGCCTATGGTCCACCCAGTCTGCCCATTTAAGCTTGTAGGTTCACTTTATGTTTTTCTAGAAGTCTGTTGCCCCTTACCCCTGACCTCCAGAATTCCTTTATGTCTAGCCCATGCATTCTTAAATCCTATGATTGTTTCAGCCCCCACCACTTCCTCTGGCAGGGTGTTCCACTTGTCCACCACCCTTTCTGTGATCAAATTCTTCCTCACATTTCCTCTGAATCACCCTCCCTCCAACTTCATCCCATGCCCTCTAGTCCTAGAACATCTTTTTTCACTGGAAAATAGTGTATTCCTGCACCCTGTTCCTCTCTCTAAGGTACTTGTATGTCTCTATCATAACCCCTGTCTCCCTCCTCTCATGCAGGGAGTACATATTCAAGTCCTTCAGCCTGGTCTCACAGGACTTGTGATGCAATCCCTGTACCATCTTTGTTGACCTCCTCTGAACCTTCTCTACCCTGTCTATGTCCTTAAATAGGTAAGGTCGCCAGAACTGTATACTGTGCTCCAGGTGCGGCCTCACTAATGTCTTGTGTAATGGAATTATAACCTCCCTTCTTCTGCTGGTGATGCCCCTGCCTATGCATCCCAGCATCCTATTTGCTTTACCTGCTGCCTTGTAGCACTGTTTCCCCTACCTTGAGGTCATCAGAGATGATAGCCCCAAGGTCCCTTTCCTGCTTGGTGCAGGCTATATCCTCACCCCCCAACTGATATCTTGTTCTAGGGTTTTTGTGCCCCATATGCATTATCTTGCACTTCTTTGCATTGAATTTCAACTGCCAAACCCTTGACCATTCTTCAAGCTTCTGCAGGTCCCTCTTCATTCTGTCTACACCCTCTGGCATGTCCATTCTGTTACAGAGCTTTGTGTCATCAGTGAACAGAGAAATTCTACCTTCTAGGTCCAGCGCAATGTTGCTAATGAAGACGTTGAATAGGACTGGTCCCAGCACTGATCCCTGTGGTACCCCACTGGTCACTCTTCCCTCTGTGGAATGACAGCCATTTTACCACCACCCTCTGTGTCCTGTCACCCAGCCAATTACCTAGCCACCACACTACTGTCTTGCCCACTCCCATATTCCCCAGTTTGTTTAATAGCCTTCTATGTGGCACAGTGTCAAAGGCCTTGCTGAAGTCCAGATAGGCCATGTCCACTGCCCTCCCCTGATCCACCTCCCTAGTCACCCAGTTGAAAAATTCAATGAGGTTGATCTGGTGTGATCTCCCCCTGGTGAAACCATGCTGCCTTGGGTCCTGCAATCCATTGGCAACCAGATGTTCCACCAATCTCTCCTTCAGTAGTACTTCCTTGATCTTCCCCACTACCGAGGTCAGGCTGACTGGTCTGTAGTTCCCTGCTTCCTCTTTGTTCCCACTTTTGTATAAGGGGACTACATCTGCTGTCCTCCAGTCTTTAGGTACCTCCCCTGTTTTCAGTGATTGGCTAAACAGGATTGCCAGCAGTTCAGCCACCCCCCTCTCTTAGTTCTTTTTGAATTCTGGGGTGAATCCCATCAGGCCCCATTGCTTTGTCCATCTTCAGATTTAGGAGTTCTTTTAGAACCCTTTCTTCTGTGAAAGGACTGATATCAACCCCGCTATCCAGAGTGCTTCTATTGACCCCGCTATCCAGAGTGCTTCTATTGATTGGATTAGGTACCCTCCTCTTCTTTTGTGAATACTGAGCAGAAGAATTCTTTCAGTATCCCTGCTTTTTCACTGTCACTCTCTGCCTACCCACCCTCACCCTTATTAAGCCTTACTATCCCTTCCTTGGTCTTTTTTTTTGCTCCTTAATGTACCTATAAAAGGTTTTATTGCCTTTCTTAACTGAGTTGACTATCTTTTCCTCGGTTTGAGCCTTTGCTATTCTGATTGCCTTCCCCTCTTCCTTCTGCTTTAACTGGCACAGTTATCTGTCCTGCTCCTTCTGTATTTCCTTATACTTCCTGAATGCTATCTTTTTCTCCCTAACCTTCCCCACCACCTCTTTTGAGAACTATGGTTGTTTTTTCTTTCATTTTGATTTATTTGCTTCACACAAAGGCTTGTTGCCTCTGTGATGGCAGTTTTGATGTTTCCCCATTGTTCCTCCACCCCTCCTTCTTTCCTGTTTGCTAGTGCTTTTCTGAGGCACTCTCCCATTTTGACAAAGTCAACCCTCCTAAAGTCCAGTACCCTCACTTTTGTATGGCTTGATTCTGTGGCAGTGTTTATCATGAACCAAATGGTTTGGTGGGCACTTGTTCCCAGATGGCTACCCACTTCTAGATCTGAGATCCTCTTTCCATTTGAGAGTACCAAGTCTAAGATTGTTTCCTCCCGAGTGGGTTCCAACACTAGCTGTCTGAGACATGCTCCCTGTAGGGCATCGAGAATGACCCTGCTCTTGGATGTGGCTACAGCAAAGGTGCTCCAGTTAACATCTGGCATATTCAGGTCCCCCATCAACAATATATCCCCTTTTTCTGCCATCCTCAGGATGCCTTGTATCATTTCCTTGTCAGTTTCTTCCCCTTGAGACGGGGGTCTGCATACAATGGGGGCCTTGGTGACAGCATTATTATATACTGCCACTGCTTCATTCAACCCAGTTGCACATGTAGCACTCACACGAGATAAGTCTGTCACAGCCAGCAGTCCCTCTGGGGACAAACTCCTCAAAGGGCGATATTGGACCATCTCAATAGGGGAGGGACTAATGGGGGGGGCCTGAAAAAGAATTCAACCAGGCAGTGATCTGACCATGAGACTGGGTCAATTCTGAGATTCATGATCTCAAGCCCCAGTGAAAATACTAATTGCAACGCGTGGCCGTGGCAATGGGTTGCAGAAGCAACTGCTTGTGCAAGGCCCAGAGATGTCATCATCTGGAGGAAGTCTTTCCCTAAATGTGAGAGTTCATCATCAATCCAGATGTTGAAGTCTCCCAGTGATAGTATAGGCAAAGAAAAAGTGGGCAGACTGGGTGGGTTAAGCAGTCCTTATCTGCTGACATATTTTAGTTTTATCTTCTTTTTGCCTGACCTGCCCCCATCTGGACCATTCTTACCAACCCCATCACCCAGCTTCTGTCAGTCTTACCTTCATGCTCCAGTCTTTCCTCTCTACAGGAAGGTCAGAGATGCCCAGTCACTAGTCTATGGTCTGCAGGGGACCAGGCCATCATCCAGCTGTGGTCAAGGATTTTTGAAGCTGTTTTTCTCTCTTTGGGTCCACAGGGAGTGCAATGATGCCTTTTACATGTTCCGCCTCTGTGGACATGCCCTGTCAACATCCTGTGGGTGGGATCCTTTTCTCTTCTGTCCCACTGTACTGCTTCCAAGATTCCTCTAGGTGGCAGCCACCAAGCAGGATGTGTTTATCCCCTTCCTCAGGGAGGAGTTCTGTCCTTGGGCTGCTCAATTCTCCCTTCCCCAGTCAGCTCCTGAGTGACCCACATCCATTCCCCAAACATGGACCACCAGTGCAGCAGGAGGTGAGGCACCCAGCAATTCAGACCACCATGACACTGTGCCAGCTTAAGTAGACTTTAAAAAAGCAAACAAAGGTGTAGATGAGGGGAAACATGTCAATTTTGTATATCTGAATTTCTGTAAATTATTCGATACAGTGCCTCATGATGGATTATTTAAAGACTGGTAGATGCTGGTATCAACAATAAACTAGTGAGGTGAATAGTATTTTGGCTGTCAGATTACAGGCAGCATGTCTGAGTAAACAGCTGTCTTCTCAGAGTGGAAGCAGGTGATTTTTGAGGATCCACAAGGATAGGTACTTGGACTGACTGTTCAACATCTACAGTATGTAGCAAGAATGAATATTAGATGGTGGGGGTTGACCGATGAAATTTGCTGATGATACAAAGTTAGAACATATTGTGGACTCACTAGATAAGATATCTAACTTAACAAAAGGAACTGGATGATTCTACCTTTTTGGGCAGCTGAGGCCAAATTTAAATTTAATGTAAACAAATTGCTATATTTAATTTCCACAATAATAACGTGAAATCAAGATGTAAATTGCATAGAAAAGAACTAATGGTGGTGGATAAGAAAAGAGACCTAGATGTCATTGTTTCAATGGATTGTAAACCATCACTGAATTGTAAGCAAATAATCAGAAGATATAATCAAATTATGGGGTGTACTAAAAAAAAACTTCTTGAGTAGAGACAGGGAGGTGATTCTGCCATTATATAGGGCTCTTGTGAGACCACATATGGAGTACTGTGGGCAGTTTTGGTCCCCATTTAACACAGTTGACATTTTCATGGTGGAGGAGGTGCAATTAAGACTAATCTACTAAGACTATAGATGGCCTTTGGGAAAAATCGTGAAAGACTAAACAAGTTTGGACCTTAAGGACTCAAAATGAGGTGAATGAGAAGAGATCTAATTCCAGGGTGCAAGGCATCTAAAGATAAGAATCTCCCTGATGGCCTACACATGACTTTCAAAGGAAAAAAAGTTTCTTCTTCAGAGGGTAGACTCTTCAGCTCAAGGGTGAATGTTTTATAACAGACAAGTGTAGGGCATATTTCTCACAGAGGGTGGTATCAATCTGGAACTATGCCCCATTAGTAGTGGTCAATAGTCAGTCTGTGGAATCATTTAAGAGGAATTTAGATACCTACTTAATAGGCACAGGTTTTTATGGTAATTGCCATTGAGAAAGGGTGGCCAAACATGAGGTTCTACCTTCTTTTGGCTATACCACCTGTGTTCTTATGTGTCAGGCAATTGTTAGGCTAAGGTACAGTACAGTAGCATCACATGCAGGCAGAGCAAGCTTGAGTAGCTAGGCATAAAAAAGCAAAAAGGAAAAAACCATGATGGCTGAGAGAAAAACTAAGAATTATGGACAATGTAGAAAATACGTTTTATGCAAGACTGGAAGAGAAAGGCAAAGTGGATAAGTAAAAGAGATGGGTAAGTTATTGGAGACCATGGGCAATAGAAGTAAAGGCTGTGCCACCAACAGTGAATTGGTTGAGAGAGTAAATATAAAGGGGCCAACACTGGAGTAATGGATAGGGCGGTAGAGGACATATGGGGACACAGACTGATAAAGTAGATTTGAGCAAGCCTACTAAGTATCTGTAAAATCAAGAAGGCAATTTTAAGTTGAAGCTGGAAGGAGACTAGGAACCTGTACAGGTCATGGAAAATGGGTAATTGTTCACATTTCTTGGTGTGGGTAATGGAACAGGCTGCATCATTCTGTTCATGCTGGGGGATGGCAAACTGAGACTTGTGAAGGCCACAGAGCAGGGAGTCAAAACGTAACGACAAGAGGGGTTGAGGGCATGAAGAAGGATTGTTGTCAATGAGTAGCTCAGGAAGTGGCAGACATGGGCAATGTTATGTATATGAACAAAGAAGTTTTGTAGGCATGAGAAAAGGGGTTGACAGTGTTCAGAGATGGTAGAGAACGTTCAACTCAGGGAGCTTCTCTTTCACAAGACAGAAACGAAGGGATAGTTAGACAAATATGAATTGACCAAGGAGGGGAAGGAACCAGTAACCCCAGCTTAGTGTCCAGTGTGATGGAGCAAGGTGGAAAGGCTAACAGTGGTAAAGGTAGCACACGGGCAAGGCCCCTAGAATTCTGCAGCTGCACAATTTTGCACAGAATTTGCAACCTACTGCAGAATATCTGCCATGCCACAGAATTCACCATTCTTGGTGATTCTTTATTAATGTTTCCAGTTTATCCATAGTACCTGGTTCCCTTCTCCTCCTTACATATCCCAAACCCCTCTATGTTCAGCATGTGATGTTATCAGTGCTATCACGTCATACATTAGCTAATGAAAGGGCTTTATTCTGCCACATAAATGAACAGTCACTTATCTACCACAGCTCCCACTCCCAGAGAAAGTGGTACAGCACATCAGGTACTGTGATAGTTGCTCAACCTGTACTACAACCTAATAAAATTTTCAGTCTGAAGTTATTACACTAGGGCCAGCTGAAACAAATACTTGACAATAGCATAGACCTGTTAACTCTATACCTTACTTTGTATGGATTTATTTGTGCATCATAACATTTATTACTCCTCCTCCAAGTTGCATAAAATGGGTAAACTCAGATCCCTCATCTGTACCCAGCGTCATCAGGAAGAGGGACATTTTTTTCAATATATTATGGGGTTGTACAAAAATGGTGCCTTTCTAAACTGCCATTAAGGAGTCACTTGATCCCTTTCTGGAACTTAAAGACCTTTACACCCCTGCCATCTGCCTCATTGGTCTCTTTCCGTGAGACCTGATAGGCATCCATAAAGCACATCTAGCTTTTATATCAGCGTTCGCAAAGCTCATAATTATGCACCACTGGACTTTGATACAGTTTCAGCTCTCTAGGAGTGGCACTGAGAGATTCTAACAGCTCTTATATTAGCATTTGCGAAGCTCATAATTATGCACCACTGGACTATGATACAGTTTCAGCTCTCCAGGAGTGGCACCGAGAGATTCTAACAGCTCTTATGTTTGAGAAACATATTGCCACCTGTGCGAAATGTCCACAACTATTTCAAATGAGATGGGAGACTCTCTGTACTTTACTGTCTCTCGCACCAGGTGAGCAGTAGTCTCCATAAACTACCCACACAGATCTCCACACCCCAATTGCTTTCACATTTCCCATGATGTGTTTCACCTGAGCCATTTCATTGGTTTCATAAGCTATGTGAGCCGAGCTGCTTGGGAGGATGAGGGTGAGGGGAGGGTTTTGTTGGCGGTTTGTCTCTTAGTTATTTTTTTGGTATTATCTTTATCTTCTCATTGTGACTGTTTTGCATTTTCTTCCTTTGTATTTCATTGTTTGTGTATTTAGAAAATTCAATAGAGCATATTAAATTATAAAAAATATTTATTTGTGCATTTAAGGTTTAGGGATGCCATCTGAAATGAATAATTGGTAAAATTAATTAACTTGTTGTTTATAAGAAAAATAATTATGCCCAGAAAAGTAGAAAACAATAATGTGTAGACCTGCTGAAAGAATGAACAGATCTGCTAAATGAATAATTTCACTGTACATATTTTTGCCAGGGTTACTGATTACATGTTATCATGGGTTGATAGAATTACCTAAAAGTTACTGTAAAATGTTGTGTGCAGGGCCAACCACTGGGCCACTGAGTAGCACGCTGTGTTCCCATGCTGGCGACTCAAGTTCAGGGACGAGCTCTAGGAGCTGGCTGGGCAGCACAAGGATGGGGGCAGGCAGTCCTGTCGCACACCACCACTCTGAGCCTGGGAAGGTACAGCACAGTGTTCTGTCACATGGATGACACCTTGTGACAGGCTGGGGAGCCTTCTCTCACAAGGGGTTCATGTTCATGTCATGGCTTGATGAGGTTATGTAGTGTGTCAGGAGAAGTGGGTTGGCATGAAAAATGAGTCTTGCAATATCCTTCTGTTCTGTTAATTCCTTTTCCAAAGGGCTCTGTATGAATGAGGATACAATTTCATGGTCACAAAAAGGGAAATTTAGTTTTTAAAACTATTACAGATTGCATATAAATATATAAGTGATACACAATGGGGACCTCACAGGTAGTGTAACCAGCATGAGTTTATAGATAACATACTTATAATATTAGGTCCCTTGTGCATATTTCATTTATGCAATAGGACAGGACCTTAAGTGATAGATTTTTTTTAGCTTTTTTCAAAATCAAATTACTTCAAAAACTCTGTGTTTTTTTTTTAACTAGTGTTACTGCTTGTTCCCCCATTCCGATTGCCATAGCTGTTGCCATGGATGTGAAGTCAGGATGACAAGCTGATGCTGTGATGTGGCAGTTCATTGGTGCTGCAGAACTTCTGCAGAAATTACAAACCACCGCTTCAGTAGAGATGAGCGAAGTGGCCCCAATTCGCTCCGCGAAGTGAATCGCGAAGTGAAAGCAGATTCGCAGAGTGCTCTGCAACATGAAGCGGAATACTTCGTGCTATAATGGGTAACGCGAAGTCCATTGAAAACAATGGGCCAGATTCTAGAAAAGTTATGCTTGGCGTAACAGCACTTGCTCCAAGTAGAATGGTGCAAGTAGCAACTTACGCCAGCAATTGCGACTTGCGCTATTCTACAAAGTGGCCTGCAACATGTCGCAGGCCGCTTGCGCCGAACAGCAGTTACGCTGACAGTTGTACCATAAACCCCTGCAACATGGCGCTAGAGGGTTTATGGCAGCAGTTGCGCCCCATTCCAGAAGGGCAGCAACAAAGACCCCAATGTCGGGATTCTACAAGAACCCCCGGAGGAGAACAGGCATCGTAAGTTACACCTGCAATTAGCTGGTGTAACTTACATACATCATCTGAGGGTTTTGTAGAACCCAGTCCATGTGCCCCCCATGCCCTGACCACCCCCGTTGTTGCCCCAATGGACACCGCACAGAACCATCACTAGACTTGGGGGCATAATCTCGACCCACTCCCCAACTGTACACGCCCCTGTGCAGTAAGTGCCCCGTGGGGCTGCCCACTCCCCTGCCCCCAACTCTCTGTGCAATACTTGCCCTGCAGGGCTGCTCACACCCAGCCCCCGAATCCTGTGTTGTAAAGTGTTCGCAGAACTGTCATCCCACCGCGCGTCTCCAACCCTCGAGTCGCCCGCTGCAAATGCGGCAAAAATCCTGCCCTGGTAGTCTAGTGGCCCCACCCAGCTGTGCCAGCCACCCAGCACCTCCCACCCGTCCTCAGCTGGTGACTGGTACATCCACCACCATGGCCACCGCCGACTGAGTTCAGTATCAGTGCATACTAGAAGATGTGCTCAGAAATTAATTTCTGAGCACTTCTTTTCAGTACGCACTGATACTGAACTCAGTCGGTGGCTGGCCGTGGTGGTGAGAGGTGGGCTGTGCCAGTCACCGGCTGGGGATGGGTGGGGGGTGCTGTGTGGGCTGGCACAGCTGGCTGGCTGGGGGGGCCACCAGACTACCAGGGCAGGATTTTTGCTGCATTTGTGGTGGGCAACTTGGGGGTCAGGGCATAGGTGGGGAGATGACAGCGCCACCCTGTGGGGTGCTTTACAATGGGGGTTTCAGGGAGCTGGGGTATGGGCAGCCATGTGGGGCATATCTATGGGGGTTTCTGTGGCCACTTTGTGTGGCCAGCCCTGCGGGGCCCTTGCTAGGGGTTTCGGGTGCCAGTTGGTATGGCCAGCCCTATAGTGCACTTGCTGGGGGTTTCGGTGGCCAGTTGGTGTGGTCAGCCCTGCAGAGTGCTTGCTGGGGTTTCAGGGGCCAGTTGGTGTGGCCAGCCCTGTGGGGCAATTGCTGGGGGTTTGGGGGGCAGGAGGTGTGGGCAGCCCTGCGGGGTGGCTGTTGTGGCTTGCTGGGTGGGGGGGTGCACTTGCGACCTGCGGCTGCGGGTTGCGACATGCTGGCCAGGTAAGCCCTCTGTGCAGCGTACCTAGCCGTATATCGCAAGTCACAGGACTTTGCTGTGGAGACCCTGCCCCTTCTAGAACAGGGCACAGGGTCAATGTCACAGTTGTGGGTGACGCAAGTTGCGTTTGGTGGCAACTTGAGCCACCCTTCTAGAATCGGGCCCAATGACTTCGCGTTACTCCTCCTTTCCAAACCACTACTCCACCAATTCTTAAGGCGAAGTACATTGAAAGCAATGTACTTCACCTCACTTCGCCTTGTTTTTAAGCTCCAAAGGCGAATTTTGCAGTGATTCATGGGATTTCAGGTCACATGGGCTCTAGATTGTACTGCACAGCCTCAGTTCAGGGTAGTGTGTGTAAGAAGTTGTAGGAGACAGTCTGCTGTGAGAGCTCTCTGTGATTCAAGCCTTCTAAAAGCTATTTAAAGAAAGCCTTTTTAAGAAGTTTTTTTCTGAAAGTTTAGTTCATCGATTGTAGGAAACCCTCCTGTGCTCATATCATTGAGCGTTCATTGTTTGTGTATGGATTTTGAATGTTAATGTATGACATTCAGTCTGTGTACTGACAAACAGTGGAAGTGTGCTTTGTGGGAGGGGCATATCTGTGGTGTAGGTAGATAACTTGGAGAAAAAGACAGCTCTTTCTGTTTTGCTGATATTTTTCTTGTATAACTGTGTTCACGTACACACAGTAATATTTTCAATAATTCTTGCCATTTTTTTGCTGATTGTTGTGGTGCAGCAGTGCATAATTTTAGTTTGTTTAAAATACGTGGTTATATTACTGAAGTTTTCAATTTGCTATGCATTACTTAATGTGTGCGTGAGTATGTGTGTGACGCGTGTCATCAAATCAGACACTTTTTATTGTGCCACATAGTAATTTCAGCAGTGTGAACCTGCTATCCTCTGCAGCTGTGTGATTTTTGTACTTCTTTGTGGTATCTTTACTGGTACTAGTACTAGTGACTGTTACTGCAGCAGTGCAGTACACTGCCCCCTCCTTCGGCCCACCCCAACCGGCGAAGGTATTCTTTTCCAGATTTGAATTTCTGATGGTGAGCACTGGTTAGGTGTTGTGCCTTTGCATCTGC
Source organism: Neoceratodus forsteri (assembly GCA_016271365.2). Classification (NCBI taxonomy): domain Eukaryota; kingdom Metazoa; phylum Chordata; order Ceratodontiformes; family Ceratodontidae; genus Neoceratodus; species Neoceratodus forsteri. Next base: position 1,597,380,212 of record CM057450.1, read on the forward strand.
ATCTCTTCAGTGCGCAGCACAATCTTAATCTGTCTGAGCATTTGCATCTCTTTAGGGCCCAATCTCCATCTGTAATTTAAGTCACAGTTGTTTCTTTGGCTTGCCTTCAGAGTAGTGGACTGGTGTGGTGCACAATTCTGCATGAACATTGTATCATTAATATGTGTTTTTAAGTCAGGACCATCATCACGAGTCACTTATGATACAAATCACGTTCTTCATCATCACGGTCACAAATGCAGTCACAAATCATGATTCATGATCATGTCACGAATCACAACATTAATTGTTTTACTAGTTACTTGGATGTATTGTAAGCCTGTTTTGTAGTATCTCTCCAGGCTTCATCACCCCACCATTGTACTAATTAATGAGCATTTTTAAGTTGGGGAGTTTGTGCTACAGCTCATCTGGGATGTACAGTCGTAGGCATTCGCGTTCCCAATACAGTTTCATATTGTTTATCTCACACCGTTGACACCGAATCACATTCTTCATCATTATGGTCACAAATGCAGTCCCAAATAATGATTCATGATCTTGTCACAAATCACAACATTACTTTTTTTACTAGTTACTTGGATGTATTGTAAGCCTGTTTTGTAGTATCTTTCCAGGCTTCACCACCCCACCATTGTACTCATTAATGAGCGTTTTTAAGTTGGGGAGTTTTGTGCTACAGCTCATTGGGGAAATATAGCCGTAGGCATTTGCATTCCCAATATAGATCCACATTGGCTATCTCACACCGTCGACACCGAATCACATTCTTCATCATCACGGTCACAAATGCAGTCACAAATCAGAATTCATGATCACTTCACAAATCACAACATTAATTTTGTTACTAGTTACTTGGATGTATTGTAAACTTGTTTTGTAGTATCTCTCCAGGCTTCACCACCCCACCATTGTACTCATTAATAAGCATTTTTAAGTCAGGGAGTTTTGTGCTACAGCTCATCGGGAAGTACAGCCGTAGGCATTTGCGTTCCTTCCTGTACAGCATGTGAGTTACAGTACTGTAAGTAATGGTGGGCGAAATGGCCCCTATTCACTCTGTGAAGTGATTCACAAAGTAACGCAGAATCCGTGGATTACTCCACAATGTGAAGAGGAGTACTTCGCTTCATAATGAGGAATGCGAAGTCCATTGAAACCAATGACTTTGCGCTATTCCACCTTCCCCAAACCACTTCTTCACCAATTTTAAGGCGACCTACATTGAAATTTATGTAATTTGCCTCACTTCACCTTGTAATTGAGCTCCAAATGAATTGTTCTGCACAGCCTCAGTTCTGGCCTGGGGGTAGTGTGTGTGTGTGTAGTGGTAGCTAGAGACAGTTTGCTCTCAGAGCTCTGTGATTCAGAACCTCTAAAAGTGGTTTAAAATGCCTTTTTAAGTAATTTGTTTTCTCAAAATTTAGTACATCGATTGTAGGAAACCCTTTTGTGCTCATATCATCAAGTGTTTGTTGTGTGTAGATTTTGAATGTTAATTTAGAACAGTCAGTCTCTGTACTGTGAAGTGTGCTTTGGGGGAGGTGTGTATTTGTGGTGTAGGTACATTAACTGGGAGAAAAAGGCAGTCTTTCTGTTTTGGTTATATTTTTCTTGTATAACTGTGTTAATGTACACACACTAATATTTTCACTAATTCTTGACTTTTTTTTTGCTGATTGTTGTGGTGAAGCAGTGTATAATTTGTCTGTTTAAAACATTTGGTTATATTACTAAAGGTTTTCAATTTGCTGTGCATTACTTGTAGTGTGTATGTGAGTGTGTGTGCGATGCATGCCATTAAATCAGACACCTTTTATTGTGCCACAGAGTAATTGCAGCAGTGTGAACCTGCTATCCACTGCACCTGCATGAATTTTTTATACTGCTTTGTGGTATCTTTACTGGTAGTGGATTGTTACTGCCGTGCACTAATCCCCCAACTGGCAAAATGTATTCCTTTCCAGATTTGGATTTGTGACTTGTGAGCACCGGTTAGGTGTTGGTATGCCTTTTCATATGCATCCCTTGAGTGTGCAGCACAATCTTAATCTGTCTGTGCATTTGCAGTGCACCATTAATTCTGGGAGACTGCATTTCTTGTTACGCTCTCATTTCACTTTGTCAGCACTGGGGAATTTTTTGGACACAAGACAGTAGCATTTTTTCAGCACTGGGGAATTTTCTGGACACAAGACAGTAGCATTTTGGGGATGCACATTAATTCTGGTGACTCTGTGTGTGACCACTGCGTGCATGACTGAGTGCACCATTAATTCTGGGAGACTTTGCGTTTCTTGTTAAGCTCTCATTTCACTTCATCAGCACTGGGGAGTTTTCTGAACACAAGACAGTAGTACTTTGGGGATGCACATTCATTCTGGTGACTGTGTGGGTGGGGTGCTGCCAGTATTGTTGTCACTCCGCCTTACTTCGCGTTTAAGGCAGAATGACAACGCGAAGTAATAATAACAAGGTGAAGTGAGCCTTTCCTATGGGGCATCCATGTAGCGAAGAGCCAATGCGAAGTGCCAATGCAAAGTGGCCACTTTGCATTCACTTCGCTGGTGGATTTTAAATTCACTGCATCTCTATGCCGCAAAAGTTCTACGGCAAATGGTAATCCTGCTGCGGAACTTGGTACCAAAGTGCCACAGAAAAGTAGGGGCCATGCACAAGGTTAATGGTGATGTTGAGGAATAGCATCAGACAAGAGAATGTCATTGATGACTCTTAAAAGGGCCATCTTAGTACTGCACCCAGGGCCTAATCCAGACTGGAAGGAGCCCAGGATGTTGTTAACAGCAAGGTGCGTAGAAAGATGAGTAAAAGCCATTTAACAAAAGGACCATAGAGGTTGGGAGGTTTAGAGGGAGGATGGCAGCTGGAAAGAGAATCAGTCAAGAGAAAGTCTTTTTAAGGTAGGATGGCAGCATTTTTAAGTGAGTCAGAAAAGTGCCAGATGAGAAATGGTTAGCAATTGGTATAATGAAGGGGCAAGGGGGGGAGTGGACAGGATGTGATGAATGGGAAGGAAAATGGAAGAAAGTGATTTTCTTTTATCTTTGTTGCATAGAGAATTAATTGCCATTTTGCTCAAAAGGGTTGGAGTTGCACTATGAGGATAGTGGCTGAGTGGGGGCTGAAAGTGTTTCTTTAAGTAACTTTGGGTCAATACATTATGGATTAGGCTTTGCTGTTTACTAGGAGATTAATTATGAAGCCAGCAAGAGTTAAATTGCCTAATAATGTAAGGACTTTTTTGTCATTATATAATTAATGGGGTAACACGTGTTGCATTTGCATACACAGCCCTGCATGACAGTGATTTATACCCTCAAGAAATACTCTCTTAAAGACATATTGCACCTCGTTAGCTCTATCATGGTGGTGGAGTGGGGGCACTTCGAGTTTAACTAAAACCTGTACAAAAAAATTACAATATTAAGCAATTTCGTTTGGTGCCTAAATTTCTTTGGGAGACCAAAATTCAAATCAGAGTGTTCAGGAAAGGAAATATCTTGCATAATAAACTTGGCTTCTAAAATATTCTACAGCAACAAGAGCCACCTTGTTCAACTGTCTCACAAGTCAATTGCTTCCCATGATGTTTAAGTGTTAGCAAAAATAGGTATGCTATTTGATACCTTTAAAGATAAATTCACATAACTATGATGGCTTCACCACCAGGTACTGTAAATCACAATAATGTTTGCTGTTCTGCATGCAATGCTATACTGTAACATCTAACAACATAACAGTCTGTGATTAGAGTCTGCAGTCTTACAAACACATGCAGACTAGAGCATAATATCATGTGCTCACCAAGTAATGCAGCCCTTTCATAAAGGAAAAGCATGAAATGTATTGATCAATAGAATGGGCTCTAACTAGAGAAAGAGCCCTTACATTTTTGAGCTGCACTCAATCACCTAGACTGGAAACTGGAGTCCTACTGTCTCAGGAGTACCGGTTTTACTACTCAACAGCAAGAAGTTATGATTCGCACAGAAAAACAGTGTATGGATTGGGAGCAGTGGAAACCAATTCAAAATGTCTTTTGTTTCAGCAAGAGAGCACAGAAACACAGGGACAGTGGATCAAACAAGAAAAGTTGTATTTTTTAAATTGTAATAAGCCAGTCAGTCTGCCTAGCATCACTAATCAGGGGTAGAATTTAAAACAAAGCAGTGGTATTCTTGACAGTACCAAAATCTTGATTTTAGTATTCCACCTGATTATTGAATTCTAAGTGCTCCTCTGGGATACTGTTGTAGCCTTCCCATACTCCTCAGTTGTACTGCATTAGGAGGGAAGGCCCTCATTTTATTTATTTATTTCATAATTTATTTGTACAGAATATCCAGTTGAGTTGCAACACTTTGTTTCCAGTGGGGGCCCTGCTCATACCCATTTCTGCAGCTGAGTGGACTGGAGCACTGGGAGCTTAAGCCACTTGCCCAAGATGACACGGCCCCCTCAGAGTTTCTCTGTCCCACATCCAAGCCACAAAGACAGTGGTGTAAACTTAGAGTTCAAAAATTCTAAATCCATTATGATGCTCAGCTAATTTTCACAGTGACAGCAGGCTGAGTGGTATTGGTCTTCCACACCCTTCCATCTGCATTGGTCTCCCCACTCCCTCACCCATCTGAGCCCATCAACCTTGCGGCCGCCAACTCCCTTCCCAGGTAGTCACCTTACAAATTAGTTATTTCAATGTCTGGTGCTGCACAGCGATCCTCATTTCCTTACTGCCTGGCCAAAATTCCAGTTTCATGCTCCGGTAGTGCTTTGCGTGAGTGACACACAAAGCACTACCTGGTCAAGATACCTACATTCTGGACTGGAGGTAAGAGGATGAAGATTTTCATGTGGCATCAGGCATTGCCATTGATCACATAGGATCAGTGGCCACATACAATGTACAGGGCCTACGGGCAAACTGGATGGGCCTAGCGGTCCTTATCTGCTGACAATTTCTATGTTTCTATGTAAGTAATGTTTTAAACTGAGATGTGGGGAAGGAAGTCTTTGGGTGCAAAGGCGGTGATGTTCAGACCGGGGGGGTCGTATATGCAGCGGATGGGTTGATAGTAATCAGTGTTGGGTAAATTACTTTTAAAAAGTAATCAGTTACAGTTACTAGTTACATTCAAATAAATGTAATCAGTTTCAGCTACTTATTATTTTTGTATAAAAAGTAATTAGTAACTGTAACTGTAATGCATATTACTTTATATTACTTTTGTTAACATGGTTGTATCTACTCATTGAACATAACTATGTGCTTATTAAACCCCAAGAAGTGTATAAAAGAAACAAAACAGATTCTACAGACATTGAATATGTTAATTTATAATACAGTACCCATCTGACATTGCCAGCCACAACAATCCCTTCACATTTCCATAAATACGAGCTCTATAAAAAAACACACTCAAACAAACACACTGCATTTACTGTTGCACTCCACAATATTATCCCCCCTGCAGCTGAAGCCTGGCTTTGCCAGCCACTGCTGTCCCTGACCTTTTTCATTTCCATAACATCCACACTCACGCTCCAATACTCACACTCCATGCATCTAATACCAGTGCCCTTGCTGATCTTTCCCATACAGCTGTATATCTTGACAATGCCAGCTACAACTATCCCTTTACATTCCACCCTTACCCCACTGCCTAACACAGCCTGCTGCATCTTTTGCAATTTACAGTATTTCCCACATCTAACCTGTCTTCTCCTCCTAACTATGCAAGAGCCACAACTACCTCTTTAAATTTCTATAATAAAATACCACCCTCAAATATCTCCCCCTACACTCACACACACGCACCCTGCAGATCTACTGCCTTTCCTTGCCTTGGTGATCTTTTCCGATTTCCCCACAGCAGCCAGAACCCTAACTTTGCCATTGCCAGTCACAGATCCACCCCACATCACATACAATAAATTCCACCAGCACACACCTGCTTACCCCAACAAAATTTAAACTCTTTCCCACAGCTGAACCTGGACTTGCCACTGCCACTGCCACTGCCACTGCCACTGCCACTGAGATACAGTTATAATTATAACTTAGTTTGCCATGACTATTATGCCACTGCCAGTATGCCACAACTGAAGTCAGACAGTGTCACTTACAACAATCAAATTATCACACAACACAAAACACTTGCTGCACTCTGGTACATACTCCTCTGATGAGGATTTATTTGAGTTGAGACTGGTGATGGTGTTAGAACTCACAGGTGAGTGGATGGACAATCAAGCGATCTGCTGTGGCAGCTTGGCACACGTGGTGTTGATGGAAGTGGGCCCTGGGCCCTGCCTGCAGATGGACTACTTGCCTTTTTCCTGCAGCAGATATGCTGGCCCTGATTTCCTCAGGGTTCATAATAGCAACCATAGAAGGCCACGACTGATGACATGTAGGGGTGTAGCAAGCTATCTATAAATTGCGCATCAACTGGCCAATCTGTTGCCCCTCCAAACAAATTTCATCAATTCCTATAGCGATTATTAGCTGTACCATACAGTGGTGCACAAGTAGTATAATTTGTGTATCAAATGTTGCAAGATGATATATTTTAATAATAAATTGACAAATAAAATTATGTTTTCTGACTTGTATTTCCACAGCACATGCTACAGATATAGAACAAAATGGTAGTATTAAATGAATGCTGAAAATAGAAACTAGAGTTAGAATTGATGTTTCAACTATAGGTATTCTTCAGGAATTATCTAAAAGAAAAAAGCAGTAAGGGGAATAAGAGACATATTTGTGAGGAAAGAAAATAGGGGGAGGCTGTAGGAGAAATATAGAATAATAATTGGGTGGTGTGTTTAACAAGATTTTACACACATCCAAGGTGCTGGATACCACATAAATCCTGAAAGCAAAGCTTGAGGGGTTTATTTATGCATCCAGCATCGAGGGTGTGTATAAAATCTCGAGTTAAACACACCACCCAATGTTTTACTTTACATAAGTGCTGGGGAGCATTTTTTTGCCACAGCAATTATATAAAAAAAAGCCACATCCCCACGCAGCCACTATCCCAGGGTTTCAACGCGGTCCGCTATCTGAACTTTGCTGCTGAAACATTTTCTTTCCCCCTATTTTCATTGTTTTTTACAGTTTAAACATAATAGTAGATGTAGGCCAGTTATTTCCTTTTTTCTTCAGTTAACTTACTGCCGAGTGCCAGTCACAGTGAAGTGTGCAGGCGTGCGGTGCTACAGAAAGGCAGAGAGGGAGAGAAGAGCTGTGGCTGTCGCATACGTTGACCAAGAAAAAGCTAGTGTGTGTTCACTGTTATAACCCATGGGTTATAACAGGAAATTGTAACCCAGTTTCCCTTAGGGAAAAAACGCTAGCTGGTTATTATAAAGTGATAATAGGTAAGGTAAGGTAAGAATAGAATCTGGAAAATTAAAAGGTGATGATAGGTATGAAAAGGCAGAGTAGAAGTGAATGGGTGGAGGAATCCTTAAGTGGGGACTAATTAACAGGACCTTGTAAAAAGGCTGAAAGGTAAAAGCTACATGTGCACACTCATTTTCATTTTCTACAGATGAAAGAAATACTCAAACTGGAGGGGCCAGTGATTTATACCAGATATGTGACAATTGGTACAAGGACGCCCAGCGCAATGACACCTCACCAGAGCCATTCAGCATAACAATATTTTCTGTAATGAGACAACTGGCAAAAACAACCCCGACACCCACCAGCAGTGAGACTAAAACCATGTAGAAAGCAGTGGTGCGATAAATGAGGCTACCTTGTAGTTGTAGCCACCGTGTTAGAGCAAAGATCTTGTAGGGCAAACCAGTATTAGATCAGAATTGCTAGTCTTAACGTTTCAAGACTGCATGTCTTTGCTCCAGTTACTGTGCCACAGGTTTACACCACCTCATACCTCTGGCAGCTCATAATACCTAGACACTGTGGCTACTCAAATCTGAATATGAGCAAGGCTGCAAAAAATGCCACCTCACAGCCATGAAATGTTGTCTAAACTTTTTATTATGAAAAAAGGGAAAAAATGGTAGCCAACTTGCATTCAATATGCAAGGTGAAGAGCTGGGTGCTCACACAGTGCTCGTCAGAAGGCAGTTTTTTTAGCCTGATGTTGTAATAAATTGAGCACTAGTCAGTTGAGCAACCTTTGTTTACACTAAAAACCTGAATCTCAAAAGACACCTGCACAGTCTCTGGATTTCTGTGATGTCATAAACCTCTTGAGCTTCACTCTTGAGGTTTATGAAGTTACAAGAACCCCTTGATGGATTACAGCAACCATAACAGATGGATGCCCATCTGTTATTCTATTTATAATACAGTAACTAGTTACTTCAGGGGAAAAGTAATATAATTACAGTTACTTATTACTTTATTTTAAAAGTAAGCAATTACTATTACTAGTTACCTAGGAAAGTAATCAGATTACAGTAACTGGTTACAAGTAACTAGTTACTACCCAACACTGGTGGTAATCCCCACATCTTACCAGAGGGCTGAAAAGTGGTATTGCAATCATGCTGGCACACCATTAAGTCTGAGCCCTGCTATTGATGCAGTCGCTGCACCCCTTCCCTCCCAATTGCATGCTTCCTGTCTCCATTCATTACAGGTGTTGTTAGGACTTGGAGCAGGGTTGGCATGCCATCAGAGGACAATTCAGTAAGGTGGTTTGACTTTCTAGTGGTCCACCCCCATAATCATGTATTAGTGGCTGAAAGGGGAGCTGAACTATATTATGCCATACTTGGCACTGGAGGAGCTTAGACTAGGTAGGGGGTAGACTTTGAAAGATGCTGTCGACTTCTAGCATTGTGCCAGAAACTGGCATTTTAACAGTTATCCTTCTTTTAGGGACTCATTGTCAAGAGTGAAGAAGGAGGTGGGTGGGAGAGTCTTGGGATGGAGGGGGTGGCTCAGAGACTAGTTGTAGTCACCTGGGGGAGTGGGGAAAAGGCATTTCATTTTTTTTGTTTACCTACTTCCATGACCTGAGTAAGGAATGCCTGGATAATAAATACCTGAATATCTGGCCCCTAAATATATTAATATTTATCTGAATATTCGGGGGAAAGCATTCACACAGTGAAAACAATACAAAGATTTTTACAGAAATTTTACAAAGTTTGAAAATACCTTTTTTAGGAAATAATAGTGCTATGTTTTTTTTGCAGACTACTTTAATGTTTTTTTTTGGGGGTAGGGCTACATAGCTTATTGGCATTTTATAGGATAATAAAACATCATTCATTGATCCATTAGGTACACCTTCCTGCTAGCCTTGCAGATGCACCCTGTGAAGTTATTTCTTTACTGGAACTCAGCTAAAGTCTACAAGTGAGTTAAAGTCCAGAAGTGGAACTCCATGAGTTCTATAAGAGAACTAGAGGGTGAGCTCACACTGTTAGCTGAAGCCACCCCTCTGCTACATTGCAAGATGAATCAGGCTCGCTGCTGGTACCTGTGTCCATGCCTTGCAATCCTGCACAGCTCAGTAATGGAGGGAACGCTGTCATTTCGTTCAAATGTGAATTGCAAAAGGATGCACATCATTTTGCACTCACAATGCAGTGCCCATTACTGAAAAGATAAAAAAACCCAAAAAAACCCCCACTAATAATGCCCTGCCCTCATTCTGCAGAGTTAGTGTTGCACATCTGGCAGTTCCTCAGATATGAGAGGCTAGTGAGATTGCAAAACATGTAGGATGTCAGCGATCCCACATGGTGAAATTGTCAGACTTCCAGCAAAGACTCCTCCTGCAAGATGGCAGCTGCACGTTTTCAGCTTAGCCAACTGAGTGATAGCATGAGTCCGCCCTCCCAGTCCTGTTATAGAACTCAGTGGTGGAACTGATCCTATTGCCTTCTGGAGTAATCTACCCCACAGTTCTACCATCTTGCATTGTCTGCAGAATTTAATCAGAAGTGGTATGGTTCCCTGTATAGTTCTTTTTTTCTTGAATATGGAAAATGTAAGATCTTGTTTGTGAGAATTTTAGTGATGTCTCTTCTTAAATGCATAGCTGGTAGCAGCTTATGATACAGTGCAGCTCATGCTTGGTCTCATGCCAGAAGGAGATTAAACTAGACTAGGGGAAGGGTTGTAGTAGGGCATAAGGACCAGAATGGGATCACTGTAGGAGCTTTGTTGGCCCCACCAAACAAGTTGGATGGTAGGGACTACTTGAGGGATGGGGAAGAAAATGAGAAAGGCAGGGAATAAATCAAGGGGGCTGAGGAAGAAATCCTTGAAGCGGTGGGAGGACAAACAGAAGGTGCAGTACACAAACACCAGAAATCTGGGCAACAAGATGGATGAAGTGCAGGTGGTAATGGCTGAAGAGGAAATAGTTATACTGGCCATTACAGAAATTTGGGCTAACCTGAACAACTACTGGGACCTTAAAGTTTATTTTATTTATTTATTTATTTATAGTCATGGATTACAATACCTTTGAGCACAAACAGCTCTTTTACAAAGGCTCCACGTAAATGGGGGGGGGGAAGGGAACAAACGGGGAGGCAAAAATTACATTGTTCCAAAATACAGAAAATTAATAGTCAAACACAGTAAATAAACACCTATAACTGTCAAAGAGAAAAGAATAAAAGGTGAAACAAGGTGAAGCAGAGAGATGAGGATAAGCAGTGGAAACTGGAATGTTGGAGGAGGCAGCCAGAGGCCCTGTCAAGCAAAAAAGTAGAGGTTAGGGGCTGTGAGAGGGTGAGGGAGGGGGACAGGAAGGAGGAGTGGGGTGGTGGTGGAAGAGGCAGCCAGAGGCCTTGCCCAAAGTGGGGAGGAGAATGATGTAGCTGGGAGGTGAGGCCAAACACGAGCCTGATAGGTAGGACAATTGCTTGTAAGTAAGGGGAATTAGGTATAACAGTCGCAGGTGCTATTAGAGGTGAGATGCTGTCAGAGCATGAGTTTGAGTGTGCCCAGGTAAGCAAGTAATGATATATCATTGCCAAGTGCATTTAACCAAAGAGGAGCCCTGTAGGCAAATGAGCACTGCCCCTGAGATGTTCGGCATCTTGGTACGTGGAGAAGCTGGTTACCAGAACTTCGTGTATGTTGAGAAGTGTGGTGGTGGTTGGGCAGTTTTTCCATACTAGGAGGCATGAGGTTGAGAAGTGCTTTTTTGGCTAAAAGACAGGTATGATATTGAATCCTTCCACTAAGCTGAAGCCAGCTTGTCTGGGCGTAGAGCTCACATGTGTGAGTGAGATGTGCAGCACCAGTGAGTAGCCTACTTACCTTATTCAGAGTTATGGATATTCTCCGGAGGGATGATGAGGATGCTGCGCTGTAGATTACTAGACTGTAGTCTACAATGGATAAGACAGAGCTGTGAATAACAAGTCTAAGGACATCCGGTGTCAGTTGGTGTTTGTACCTGTGTTGTAGGCTGATCTTGATGTTTACTGCCCTGGTGACGTTGTCAATGTGCTGGGCGTAAGTTAGGCAGCTGTCGAGGGTGACCCCCAGTTATTTAAAGTGCTGTACTTGTTTGAGTGGAACGCCAAGGCGATTTCAGATGGTTAGTGAATGTGATTTGTGCTTGTTGCAGGTGCTGCTGAACATCATGACTTGTTTTCTTGTAGTTCAGGATCAATTTGTGATTTTAGAACCAGTCCTCCACTTCCTCAAAGCTTCGTTGAAGGTGTTGATACTGTTACCGGCTACAAACCGTTGAATATGTTGTTAATGTTACGGGCTACAAGCACTTCAGGAAGGACAGGGAAATGGGGGGGAGTTGACAGTATACATAAGAGAAGATATTAGGGTGTTTAAAGAAACAACAATTAAGGAGGGGGTTAGGTAGAGTCACAGTGGATATAGGTGATGGAATTGAGGGAAAGAAATGCATGGTAAGCATAGTGTACAGGTCACCAGATCAAACACTTGAGATAGATAAGCTCAAGAAAGGGACAAAAGAAAAGTGGCAGGATCAGGAGAAATAGTATTAATGGGTGACTTTAACCTTCCACACATAGAATGGGGGCAGCAGTGGCTAAGATTCAGAAAGGCAAAACTTTGTGAATGTCACTCAGGACTGTTTCCTCACACAGTAGGTGAGTGAGGCTACAGGGAAGGAGGCAGTACAAGTATCAGATTTCTTCTACCTTTCCCAATAGCCTGTAGTAAATTTCAGTTGTTTATTTTATATGCTTAATATTTGAACTATTCCCTATTCTTCATTTTGTACTGTGATATACAGTATTTTGAAATGGGTAGAAAGAATGCTGAATTCTGATTGGCTGAGAGCTGCTTTCAGCTGGGCCATTATCCCAGCACACCGTCTCAGCTGAAAGTATTATTTTAAAAATGCATAATATTTACTAAAAATGAACCATTTCATAATTGCAATAAGGCACTTCAGGGGTGTGTCATGGTGCTAGCGGCCCTTCGAATTGGTGGAAATCTCATTCATGTGCTTCAACCCACCCAAGGTGGACCATTATCCCACCATAACACACCCCTGTCATGCCTTATTGTTTAATTAAACACATTTTTTCAGTTTTCTTACTTTTGCTACTTCCCCTTTTTCCCCTCTCCCCCAACACCCCCTTCTTTGCTGTAAAAAAATATCTAATTTGTCTTAAAGTTTGGTATACCTATTTAACTTTGACACTATTTTGTCTATATTATTTTTTTATTTTATACTTGTGAGCATGATGAGTATAACTGCTCATTTTCATATCCGACAAGTTTACAAAATACAAAATACAAACATTCACATACATACTACAACACTGCATAAATAACAAATAGTTTTTTTTATCATTCTGTACCTTAAAGGACAGACATTTTTTCATGTATAACAAACTCTCAAGCAAGGTTAAAGGACTTTAATAGAAACATAACATTTGACAGCAGATAAGAACCGTTTGGCCCACCCAGTCTGCCCATGTTACCTACCTACCTACCTACTGTCACACCATGGACCTTACCTGATCTCTGGCTTTGCCCCCCCATCCTTGCTTCTAAAGTTCCCTTATACCTGTCCCATGTCTTCTTGAATCCCATTACAGTTTTTGCTCCCACCACCTCCTCAGGAAGGCTGTTCTAGGCATCCACCATTCTTTTTGTGAAGAAGTGTTTCCTTACATTTCCCCTAATTTGAGCCCCCTCCAGCTTCATTGTATGACCCTTTGTTCTTGTGCATCCTTTTCTCTGAAAAAGACTGCCCTCTTGAACCTTATTTATACCCTTGAAGTGTTTGAAAGTCTCTATCATATCCCCCCTCTCCCTCCTTTCCTCCAGTGTGTACATATTGAGGTCCTTCAGTTGCTCCTCTTAAGGCTTTTGATGCAGATCCCGCATCATTTTAATATGTTAAGAATGTCATTTAGTTTCAAGAGCTAGAAGCACCCAAAAAAATTCCTTATTACTTTTTATTTCCAAAGTGTGTTCCTTTTTCTACTACATACACATATTGAGTGTGATGTGAAAGCAGTGCTTTACCTGGAAGCAGACATATCTAGTTCTGTTCCTTGTACTACATTAACAGCATGTAACCTCACTCATTGTTACATCACAGGCCCTGTTGCTAATGTACCCCCCTTGTTACCCAGGGTTACTAGAATCCCAGTAAGACCTAGTGGTAGGCAGGGAAGGCAGCTTGTGAAACTCCAGTTAAATGGGTTTCACACTGTTTCACTCTGTTCTCAGTCTCAGCTGAGACTGAGGGATGACATCACCATAGAACTGTCACAGCTGCGTGAGCCACAGTGGAATCTGCAGCAGGGAGTTGGAGTAGAATGTTGGGAGATTTGAACAGTAGTCTGTAGGTCAGTTGGAGTTTGGAGCTTGCTGTGAAAGGAGCACAGCAGCTCTGTGTTAGGCTCTTGGAGCCTCAGCCCTGACATAGGGCTACATTTAGGAAAAATGTGTGTGTTTCCACCTAAAGAGAGACACATAAGCTAGTTTTAAAGTGGTGGAGACCACTGAATCGGGTCTCAGTGCCCCATCCCTCAGGGGATGGGGCAGGAAAGTTTAGCCTGCATATTCCAGGGGCAACCCCCTGGCTACTGCTAGTGAAGAAGCTGCCTTATTTGGTCCAAGAGTGTGGGAAACAAGAAGATTTTGTGATTCGCCTGTGGGGCACCTGCAACCGGAGGGTGAGTTTCTGCTCTTTCTAAAGGGCCCATGTTTTCATCCTGGGACTTGTGTGATAGTGGAGATTGGACTACTGAAGTAGTGGGAGGCCTAGAGTAATAGGCTTAGCCAAAAGTAAAAGTATGTTCAAGTCCAGCACATAGGGGAAGTCAAGACATGTAGAGGAGATGTGACATACGTCTACCCAGTAATCTACATTGCCAAGCTTTCAGAAAAGAGTTGTTTAGTTTCCAGAGAAATGGCCAGGTAAGGATTGTGGGAGCTGGAGGTGGGAGAACCCCCATCTTTAGTAACCAGGTCCACAGGTCCACCTCTACGGATTTGCTCTGTGGATTTCTACTTTGCCTCATGCACTTGGCCAGTGATGAGGGAAGTACCCAGACGTGGGATTGGAAGGGGAAATTACCTCTAGGAGTCGATGGCTCTAAGGTGGTTTGGGGAGCCACCAATTGGAAAACTGGTTCATTCCCATAATGGACCATGGATCAAGTGGCAGGCGGGGGAGCTGGGCCATGGGGAAAACCCAAGTAGTGTACAAGTCGGGCTGTGTACCCAAAGCTGTATGCAAGTCCGGGCTGTGTGCCTGGTGGGTTCAGAGCCTGAGGAATGTGAAGAAGTGTTCTGTTGTCTCTAATCTGCATTACCAGGAATGTAGCCCCATGGGGGTCCGTCTATGCTTTGTTTGTTCAGTATGGATGTGAATAAAAGCCACACTGTAGAATCCCATTCCTGGTTTTGGACATTACAGTTATCCTGTGTTCGGATTTACTTGGGTGCCCCTGTGCAGAGTAGCCAAACCTAGGCCCCCTGTGCCGGGTAACCTTATCCTCCCCGAACCCAGTCCCCACCAGGTACTGCTGTCAGCTTCAACAGCATGCCACCTGTCGTTTTGCAAAAAGGCAAGGGTCCTGGGGTTACACTAACCAGTGTCACAAGTTACCAATCAAGCAGCAGGAAGCTGGCTCTTCTTGGTTACTGGTGATGTCACTCTCAGTGAGGTCACAATGCTAATGATGTGTGGAAAGGAATAGAACTGACTTTGTCAGCTTCCAGGCAGAGTGCTATTCCACACATCACACCTAATACTGTCAGGTGGAAAATCTTCTAATTAAAAATGCAGAAAAGAAAAAAAAATACTTCAGATGTAAGAAGTGATAGCTGACTACTTTTGAAAGTTACTATCAATTGCAAGCAGTATATTAGCTCTTTATAAAATGGGCAAAGTATTTCAAGCAATCTGGTTGGTTGTTAGCCATGCATTAGATGTGTCTAATGCACAGCTAAAACTAGAACCCCCATTTAGAATACACAGGCCCATTTTATAAGTGCCTGCGGCCTCGTGCCTCACTACGTCCCCCTGGCCATGCATTAGAACTGTCTAATGCACACCCCATCGTGTCTTATTGCTTACTTAATGGTTCATGTGGAGAATTGATAACTAAGCCGTACATGGCAAAATTAATTTGAAATGGCAGTTCCCATGGATTAAAGTTTCCATTAAGGATGGGCCAAAGTCTTCCCTTGAAAACCAAGCCACTTAGAATGCAAGTGGCTTGGTTTTTGGGAGACACGAACTGAACATAGCTGGCTCGGTTGGGATCTTGTACTCCCCAGCCTTCCTATCATGTGGCAGGCTTACTCCCTGTCATGTGACAAGTCTAGGAGGCTGGGAAAAAGGTCAGAGGGTGCTGGAGCATGCTCTCTTCAGCTATATTCTGAGCCTGCGCATGTACACAAACTCAGTATATAGCAGACTGCGTGGCTGCTCTGCACGCCATTCTGGTAGTGAAGTCTGGGGAGGGAAGGATTGGGTCCCTTGGCAGCCATGGAGGTGACAAAATGCAACTTCATTTTTTTTGCCACATTGCCTAAGTCCCGTGGCCACACAGAACACACCCTCCATGCCCCTGGTCCCCTCATCTCAGCTTGGGGCTGGCAGTATGGCTTACAGATTAGAGTAACGAGCTATGAATGAGCTAGGTACATCCAGCAGAACTGAGTCTGATTCTCACAACCTTCACTTGCATACTGTGTGACTCTGAGCACGAGCAAGTCACTTACCCCCCCTCCCAGTGCTGCTTCTGGCTCACCCCTAAAAACAGGCACTTGTGCCTAGCGGACCTTATCTGGTTACCAAAAGAATAAAAAGAAAATCTCATGTTTGGACACCAGGTTTCCCAAGCCTGATGGCCACACAGATGCTTTCCTCCTCTTTTTTGGCCTCTGGGTTGCCCAAGACCAGTGGCCACACAGACATCCCCCCTTTTTTGACCACCGGGTTGCCCAAGCCCACAGGCCACACAGACAGCCACTAATCTCTTTTGGCTACTGGGCTGCCACGTTCTGGTGGGCAATGAAACTGACACCCTCACCCTCTCCCATCCTCTAAGCACCCATGCCACCCACCTCCTCCTGATCCAAGTTAAATCCTGTAAAAAAACAAACAAATGGTCAAACGCTGTTCTTGTTCACCCCTCACTAACCTGAAAAAGAAAATGGTCCATTGATGCATTTCCACCCCCAGCACCCCGCTACCCCTTCCCCAGGTCACCCACTTATCTCTATAAGGTCCCTTATGGTAATCCTGTCTTATCGAAGCATGCAACCTCTCCGAGCTGCTTCTAGACTCTGAACTTGAGAAAAAACTTAAGTCTAAAACTATTTTCACACTTGTTTTTTTTTTTAGTTCATTTTATCTTACACCCATATTTTCATGGTTTTTTAAACATTTTGACCTCAAATTTTCAACTTTGTCTTTTTTTGACCCTACCTTATGAACTAGACAGGTGTCCTTCTTTACATCCCACTGGAAATGCTGTTTTACTATCATGCTACAAAATTACATTTCCATTGGGATTTGAAAAATGACACCTGTCTAGTTCATGAGATGGGGGAAAAAAAGCCCATGTTGAAAATTTGGGGTCACCATCTCAAAAAACCTTAAAGTTATAGGTTTGTTTCTAGTCCATTTTAACTTCAACTTATAACTTCATTTTTTTTAAGATTTTGACCCCACATTTTCAACATGGCCTTTTTGTTACCCCACCTCATGAACTAGACGTGTCATTTTTTCAAATCCCACTGGAAATGCCATTTTGCCATCATTCTGCAAAATGATGTTTCCGGTAGGATTTGAACATCATCACCACAAAAAGCCCACATTGAAAATTTGGTGTCAAAACATGTAGATTGGTCAGAAATTAATACTTTAAACAGCAGGATACAATATATCTCAGGCAGTAGACCCCATTTTAATATTACTGTCACTTCATTGACATTTTCTGATGCTTTTCTCTTGATAACCTCCTTTTTCCTTTTATTATACTCATAGGACGAATTTGGTGAATCCAGATTCAAATCCTTTGGAAATCCAAATCCAAACTCAGTCTAGATTTGGAAAATCTAAAACCAAATCCAAATCCACCCCGGCTTTGCCCATCCCTAGTTTTCATGTCTCTGCACAGACTGTTTTTAATTCTGTTTAATCAGTAGTTGGTATTTGGTATTTCAACATAGTCACTTTTTACACGCTGTACAGTAGTTAATGAGAACCAGGGGGACCCTTTCAACTTTCAACGGGGGGGGCAACGACTGATCAGAGGGCCTGTAGGGGTGGAGACAGGGGCTGAAAAACAACAATGGCCTGGTAATGCGGGGGGGCACTGCCCACACCCCAAATGGCGCCTCTGGTGAGAACCTCTTTTCAGCCAGTTAGCAACTGTGATTAATAAAGCCTTAAGCATGTGCTGTTGTGAAAACTGCTGTAAAGAACCAAAAAGTCAAATTAATAAAGTTTGTCCAGCTGTATCACTTGAACTGCTATAAAATGGCTAATAAGGCACAATGACGCCACATCCTTATGAAGGAGTAGTCGTCTCCAAAACATGGGGTAGTTAGTGGCATCCAACCAGTGCCCAACGAGCCTGGTAAATGTTGCAATTGTTGTATGCTAGCACCTTCTTTATTTTGAAGCACTCATGAAATAAGCAATGGGTGAATTCTGACCTACTTGTGTACATGACTTATTTTTCTTTTAGCAACACCTGGTGATGCCCAGTCAGAAACTATTAGGGACATTAAGGTGCAGGCTCCAGCTAGAGTAACCGTTGCATGGAAAAATTCAGCTTGAAGCTAGGGTTGGAACAAGTGGCCACTGACACATGAGTGTAGGACTTCAGAAAGCGGACTTTAGGAAAATGGAGAAGAACATGCAGGGAAGATGCAAGAGCTTCCACATGATTAAGGGAGTATAGGGAATGAGTGCAGCATTCAAGGAGGCTATTACACAGGCCACTCAAAACTCTTGTAGGACTACTAAAACATCCACAAAAATATAGGACACCCATATAGTTAGACAGGCAGGTAAGGCAGCTTATCTGGGACAGAACGAGGCATTTAAGGCTGACAAGAAGGAACAGAATGAGGCAAACAGAGAGATGTACTGCATAATGAGGAACTGGGTCTAAGTAAAACGTTCATCAGGGAGGCAAAGGCAGAACTGAAGCTAATAGAAAGAGTTAAGAACAGCAAATTGTTTTTTAGCTACATTAGTGACAGGAAAAAGACAAGGGATAACAGGAAACAAGGAAGGGTGGAGTGAGTACAGGTGACAATGTGGAGAAGGCAGGCATGCTGATCGAATACATTTGTTCATTGTTCACTGTTGAGGAGGCAGGCCCTTTCCCTAACAGATCAATTTCAAGGGGGATATAGGAGACATATTTGAAATGGGGAGAATAACAAGGGAACAGGTACTAAAGGCACTGGAGAACCTAAAAAGAACAAGCATTTGTCAATGCTGAATGTTGTCTTGCTGGCATTGGCATTGGTAGTGCAGGAGTTAGAGAGATGCGTAATAGGAATGGCAGTGAAGTATTGAACTGATGCCAACCCACCCCCACCCTGCAGAGACTGACAGGCATTGGGGTGTCCCTTTGGGTGTTGGCCATAGTGCTCATGCCATTTCACCTCTCCTTATCCTGCAGACACCGACAAGTGTCGCGGTGTGCATTGGGGTCTTCGGGCTTTACGCTCACCCCATTCCATAAGGAAATACACTGAGATGGGTGCAGTATAGGACAGTGGGGTGAACTTTGGAGCCAAAGCGTCCAAGGCACATCTTGATGATTGTCACTGGCTGCTGGGTGGGGTGGGGTGGAATGGCATGAGCATTACGTCCAACAATCCCAAGTCACACCCCTGACACCTGTCAGTCTCTGCAAGGTAGGGCATTACGGTTGGAAACCCTAACGCCCGAGGCATTTTCACTCCAATATTTCAACATGGACTTTTTGTGACCCTACCTCATCAACAGTGGCACTATCGGTTCATTAGCCAAAAGGTGATTTTTGCACGGCGACTGTGCCATTTGGCACCACAGGTGCAAAAACACATTTTGCACAGGATGTGAAAAATGACAGCTGTACTTTTCATGAGGAGGTACAAAAAAATGGCAATGCTGAAAATCTGGAGTGAAAATATGAAAAACTGGTGAAGTCATGAGCGTGCATAGAAACTGGGCAACACACACCTGTAATGTAATTATTTTGGGGATTTTTTAACCAGATTTTCAGCATAGGCATTTTGGGACCTCTGCTCATAAAAAGTGGCACTGCAATTTTGTTAATCTGTCCCGAAAGTTGATTTCCCCCAGTGACTGAGCCATTGTGTGCCAGATGTGTGAAAACACAGTTTGGGCAGGATGTGAAAAATAACAGCTGTACTGTTCATAAGGAGGTGTGAAAAAATGGCAATGTTGAAAATCTGGAATGAAAACATTAAAAACTGCCAAAGTTACGAGCATGTGTGGAAACTGCAAAACGCACACTCGTAACACAGTCATCTTTTGAATTTTTTCACTAAATTTGCAACATAGGCTTTCTGGGACCCCACCTCATAAACAATGGCACTGTCATTTTGTTAATTGGTCCCAAAAGGTGATGCCATGCAGTGACCACAAAATCACTTTCGGGACTGAGTAACAAAATGACAGTGCATGTGTTCAAGAGATGGGGTCCCAAGAACCCCATGTTGAAAATCTGGAGCCAAAATTCAAACAAGCATTTGTCAATGCCGAATGTTGTTGCACTGGCATTAGCTTTGGTAGTGCAGTGCGGGAAAACATTTTGGGCAGGATGTGAAAAATTACAGTTGTACAGTTCATAAGGAGGTGTAAAAAAACGCCAGTGTTGAAAATGTGGCATGTAAATATAGCAAATTCGATGGTTACAAGGGTGTGTGGGAAATATGCAATGCGCTTGGAACACTGCCATTTTATGGGCGTTCGGCACCAAATTTTCAACATGGGCATTTTAGCACCTCTGCTCATGTACAGTGTCACTGTTATTTCCTCATAGTGTCCCAAGAAGTGATTTCGCACAGCGACCACGCTATTCTGCGCCGGAAGTGCGAAAACACATTTTGGACAGGATATGTGAAATGATGGCTGTACTGTTGTTCATCAAGAGGTGTGGAAAAATGGCAATGGTGAAAATCCAGAGTGAAAATATCACAAATGTACGATGGTACGTGCGTGCGAGCAATCTGCCAAAGCACGCTCATAACACAGTTATTTTATGGAGTATCATCACCAAATTTTCAACATAGGCATTTTAGGACCTCTGCTCATGAACTGTGTCACTGCCATTTTCATGATCTGGCCCAAACAATGATTTCCCACAGCGACTGCGCTATTGTGCGCCGGAAGTGCGGAAACACATTTTGGGCAGGATGTGGAAAATGACAGCTATACTGTTCACAAGGAGGTGTACAGAAATGACAATGCTGAAAATCTGGTGTTAAAATATTGCGAATTCTTGAAGTTACAAGCCTGCATAGCAACTGCGCAATGCACGCTCATAAAACAGGCATTTGTTGGATTTTCCACCAAATTTGGAACGTAGGCTTTTTGAGAGGCCACCTCATGAACATTGGCACTGTCATTTCGATAATGGGTCCCGAAAGTGATTTCGCACATCGACTGCAAATCACCTTTCAAGGCCGATTAACGCCATGACAGTGACAGAATTCATGAGGAGGGGCCCCAAAAACCCCATGTTGAAAATTTGGTGCCAAAATTCCAACAAATGCCCGAGATATGCAGCAAAGTTGAAAAAACCCTATTCATTCCATTATACAGCTTACCAGCATTTCCTCAGTTCGCGGTCGGCTTTGAAGAGTGCAGACGTGTTCCTGGTCCACCGAAGATCATCGCGCCAGACTCCGGAGGTAAGTATGGGGTGAGGGTGGTGGGGTGTGGGGAGGCAGGGTGCGTAGTGGGTGGGTGGAGGTGGGGGCAAGAGACTACGAGGACTGTTTTTATGTTACAGGGAAGAAAAAAACAGTTTTTTTTCAGGGAACTTGTGCAGCTGGGGTGAGTTCCAACATGCCACCAACTGTTTTAGAGGGGGTTGCTGCAGCCAAAGGGATTAGAGCACCCTCGTCGGCAGACATGGGGGGGTGAGTTTGCACACAATGAAAGCGGGGAGGCAAGAACCGAGGGGGATTGGGCACCCCCCTCGGCATATAGGAAATGGGGGGGCTGCTGTATGCCGACGGGGAGTGGGCTCCCCCATCGGCAAATTTGTGCGGCCACAGTAAGCCAGCTGGGGGATTGGGCACCCCAGAAGTCGGCCCTTTGGTGAGTTGCTCACATACAGCATTGTGCGCGCACGAGAAGGGTCTGCTGCATCTGGACGAAGTTTTGCTCGGATTGCAGCAGACCTTTCCTTAGATGTGCTCGCCACATTAGCATGCATGGTGTGGTGCCGGCATGCAGGCTGATTGGGGAAGGAGGGATGCACCTACTGATGCGTGCCCTGAATTCGCCCAACAGCGGCCGCGCCTCCAAATCTGTACTACCGCAAGATGTTGACTTGCGTGCAGGCGTGGCAAGCCAACATAAAAAATAAATAAATCTCCAGGGCCAGATAGGAGTCACCCTACAGTGCAGAAGGAAACTAGGCAGGTGTTAGCAGAGTCAGTGGTAGTCCTCTTTGGAGAAACAGCAGCCGCAGGTTTAGTGCCTTAGGACTGGAGGGTAGCAAATGTGGTTCCCTTACACAAAGGGGTGATAGGGAAAATCCAGGAAACCACAGGCCAGTGAGCTTGACATAAATAATGGGTAACATTCTGGAGACAATTATTAAAGAGGAACAGTCCCATTCTTTGAGGAAAAGGACTTAGTGGATGGGAACCAGCATGTATTCAGTATGGACAAGTTAAGTCAGAGTAACTTAATTGAATTTATTAATGTAATGACACAAATAACACACAGGCACCAGACAGTGGACATTATACACCTGGATTTTAAGAAAACCTTTGACTTGATGCTACATACAGTTGGAGACTAGTTAAGAAGGTGAGTGATCTGGGGATACGGGAATAAATAATTAGATGGGTCAAAAACTGGATGATAGATAGAACCCAGAGGTGGCCCCAAATGGTATGAGGGTGACCCCAAATGGGAAATTCTCTGAGGACTGGGGCAGGACTAGAGGGACATGACAGGGTTGGTCCTCAGCCAGGAGAACACAGCAACTACGCACTAACACCAAGGAATGGTTGCTGCTGAAAAATGTCTAGCAGCAAACACAGACTTGACACATAACTAGGCAGTAAAAAGGGGGCTAAGACACTAAAATGAAAAAAACACACAAATAACAGCACATGATGAGAGAATGCCTCACTAACACAAGTGCTTCGTGTCAGCACTGTGACACTTTATCAGGGTGGGCAGTCTCAGGTTTGTTAACATGTTTTTATACATAGCTCTTAAAGAGACATGAAGTAAGGCTCAGAAGAGTTATTAATGGCATTCAAAGTCAAGTAAAGGAGAGCTATTGTAATAGCAGTATGATGAATGTGAAAATGTAAAAAAGAAGATGTGAGACACAGGCAGGCATAAAGCAAACATGGACAGACAAAAATGCCATAAAAGCAAAATGATAAAAGAACTGTGTAATAAGAAGTTTTAATGCAAGGAGTTAAAATGTGAATGATGGAACTCACACTAGATGAAAAGGAAATGAAGGGATCAATCCACAAAGGTGGACAGGATGTACTCAAATGTAGCATATCTTGGAAGCGCAGCTCCGCCCCCCAGGGTGGTCCAGATCCACAGAACTGGCCTTCCACCTTCACCACATGTGTGAAACCCCTTGTAGGGAGTGGGGGTGGCACTGAGGTGATGCTGACAGGGGTACCTTGCATTAAACTGGATGCCTGTTTTGGTGATCTGGTGGAGCCCCTGCTCTGCACAGAATGGGGAGCTGCAAAATATGGCAGTCAGTGCCTGTCCACCATGGACTGTCATATCCCAACCATGCACAATGCACATTTTGAATGTGTTCTGGCTAGTGCTGGTGACACCCCCAGCCCCATACAGATATTCCTGGTCCTGAGGGCCAGAGAAGGAAGAGATGATCAGGCCTGGTATAAATTGGCATGACCAAACAAAGAGGGTCACATAGGCACTACAGCAATACATCAGGTCGCATAGCTTCCACCCCCTCCACTGACTGTACACAGCATCATAGAGGGCCCTGAATCAGATGCAGGTAAGCTCCGCCCCATTACCAGCCAAGACTCAGCTGATGCATTGCTGTGTACACTGCCAGGGATGAGGTGCAGAAGTGGCATGCAACCAAGGCTGTGGATACCATAGCATGCCCCAATGGTGCCCATCCTGCAAGTAAGGGGCAATTATGGTATTTCCCTGCCCTCCACTTGTGTGGATGAGCCAGGGTATGTTTGTCGACTGACCCCAGTATAGCAACATAGAAAATACATTTTTTAAAATGTATTTATTCATTCTTAGAACACCTTATCAATGCTGCACAGATATATTGTGCTGAACAGAACAGACATAGTTAAAGACAAAAAAAGCCATATTCAATATAGTGGGGAGCCCTCAGTAGGGAACCCTTGAATCAACCATGCAGTAACTGGGAAACAGAGAATTGTAGAGAACAGTTGAAATATTAGGACAAAGAGGCCCAGATATTCAAAAGGGTTGCGCCATGCGCAACAGGGTTGCTCCAGCGTAAGTCCGAAAATGTGCCATTCTGCGATATTCAGCGGGAGGCTGATGCGCCTCCCAAATCACGCTGAGCAAGAGCACAATGATAATGAATGCATGTGCAACTGAAGGGGGAAGAACCATGCATAAATGGTGCAGTGCGATATTCAACAACATGTGCCATGCACAATAGGGGAGCAAGCGGAAGTTGCGCGATAGCGGAAATGAGCCAAAATAAAAAGGAACAAGGGAGAGGCGCAAGAACGCTACAGGGAAGGCACATGTGGCTGAACTCTAGCCAGACAAACAGGGCCGGAGGGACACACAGGGCAGGGCAGGACAGGGAAAGGGCACCCTGAACCCACAGGCACAGGGAAGGTGTGGAGAGCCACAGCCACAGCCAGTGCAGAAGGGGGAAGTGCCACACAGCACTGAGGCCACTACAGGAAGGTGTTCCCAGTGCAGGGGAAGTAGCAGCCAGGACAGCGGTGGGAACACAAAAACAGCTGCCGGGGGGGGGGACACAAGCCAGGGACATGGCCAGTGCCACCATCCAGATGGAGGCAGTAATGAGGGGGGTGAGAAGGCAGGCAGCAGGGGTGGCACGGCCATGGAAGGGCCCATCGGCGGTATGCCCCCAACAGGCAGTACCGAGTCCGCACTAGCTTCGAGCTGTACAGCGATACTGAGATCGTGGGCCAGTACCACCTGAATCGGGCAATTCTGAGGTGGCTCTGTGAGCTGTGCAGTGATGTGATGCAGGCACCCACATGAAGGAGCCATGCTCTGTCAGTGGAGACTAAAGTGATAGCTTGCATGTGCTTGCTCACCACGGGTACCTTCCAGAGACCAACAGGGGACACCACAGGCATAACCCAGTCAGCTGCATCACGCCACCTCACCCAGTTCCTCAGCGCACTGCTGCCACATGCTGCGGAGTACATCCATTTCCCCAGCACACTGGTGGAGCGCACAGCAAACATACAGGAGTTCCACAGGGTAGCACATATGCCTGGCATGCTAGGGGCAATAGACTGCACCCATGTGGCCATCCAGCCAACCACCTGGCCCCGAGGGGGCCGCATATATCAATCGGAAGAGCTATGCAAGCATCAACTGCCAAGTGGTGTATGATGCCAGGGGGCACATAATCAATGTCTGTGCCACGCACCCTGGGGGAGCACATGATGCCTTCATCTGGCACCAGCCGGCACTGTGCCACAGATTCGAAAGTGGGGACATCCCCACTGGCCACTTAGTGGGTGAGTATGCAAACCACATGGACAAACATAGAGCTTGGGAGGGGCATGGTCAGAGGTGACATGGGTAGTGGCCTACATGGCCCAAGGCAGGGCGAGGCTGATCACCAAACTAACCTCCACCTTCTACACACAGGTGACAGTGGATACCCACTCCATCCCTGGCTGCTCACACCATACTGGCGGCCCGTGACTTCATCACAGCAACGCTACAATGAGGCACATGCCACCACATGCAATGTCATCGAGCGGGTGTTCAGGATGCTGAAGGCACATTTCCGTTGCCTGGACACCTCCGGCAGTGCCCTACAGTACAGCCCCTCAAAGGCCTGTGGGCTATTCCTGGCCTGTTGCATCATGCACAACATGGCCAATGACTGTGGGATAGCTGTACAGGTTGAAGAGGGGGACAGCGATGGGGACAATGAGGACGCCAGTGATGATGGTGATGGGCAGCCCCCCCTTGGGCGACGGGACCCCCGACTGGTCTGGCTGGCACAGCTGCACCGGGACACCATCACAGAGGAGCACTTCAGCCAACCCAGGTAAGTCATGGGGCCATGTGCAACCACCAGTGGCAAAGGCACAACCCACAAACACGCATGGACACACATCAGGGGTGCATGCTGTCAAGGGAAGTGGCCGAGCATGTAACCGCACACACCACCAGGGATGGGCGAGGTCTAACATGCCACGCAGTCATACACACACACACACCTCTCAAGACATGCACAAAGGGTAGGAGGCACGATGACCCAGACCGCCACCCCTAGCCACCCACATGTCCACAGACCACCACGCCCACTGCCTGTCATTGTGCGTGTGTCAGACACTGGGCACCATTGCACACTGGTGTACAGTGCAACACAGACATCATCATCATGCACATGCAACAGCGGACAGCAGCCGGGAGGGTGTGCAGATGGAACGTGTGTGTGCGTGCAGGGCTGGGTACCCCACCCGTGCATTGCCCGCTGAATGACACAATGCACACAGGGTAGCATCAGACAGTAGCCATGCTAGGAGACAGGTCAGTCATGTTCCACAGTGCCACGGCCACCACAGATGCATGGGGCGGCCCCACTGAGACCCGCCATCAATGACAGGCTGACCACTGGCCTCATGGGGTGGCACCGACGGTTCCACTGTGTGAACATGACTGTGCTCGTGCAGGGGTCTGCAGCACACCGAACATACCTGCACCAGGCATGCTCGGGCTGAACCCGGTGTCGACAAGGATGGTGTCGCACGATGCCAGGAATGGGGGGGGGTGGACATTGCACTGCATGGTGTCTGCGACGCATGGGCAAATAACTGTGTGCCCATTGTGGCAATGACAGCTGTGAATGCCTGTGTCTGCCTGTCAATGGCAGCAGTCACATCCTCCTGCAACCGGTCCATCCCTGCCAGGAGCAGAGCAGTATCTCTGCTGTGATGCTCCTCTGCCTGGTGCAGAGCCACACTCAGTGCATCCACCGCTGTCACAAACCGCATCTGCTGATTGACTGATGCTTGCAGTACGCAGGTGTGCTCATCAAAGAGGTCATCTGCCTGATTGGCATCCTGTCCCTCAGGGTGTTCATGGTCCTGATGCTCATCACCCCTTGAGGGTGGGCGCTGCACACCAGGGCCAGGCCTGGGCATGTCCACAGGCAGTGCACTGACGCCGCCCCCTGACACTGTACCCCCATGGCCATTGGCCGACTGCTGATGCTGCCCCTCCGGCTGCTGCTCTCCAGGGCTCAATAGTGCCACCGCAGTGGCTGCAACAGTCCCACTGTCATGGACACACACCAGTGCTGCCCACTGGTGCAGACAGGCACAGGCTGGGACTGTGATGACACGCAGGCCTCCAGGGCGGCACCACCCACAGCCATGGCCGCGATGTCATCTGCTGTGTGGCCATCCTGTGGCACACACATGTCACTGCCTATGACGTTAGCTCCATCATCATCGGTGAAGGATCCGGCACCAGCCCAAGTCTCAGCATGCTGGCATCCATGGACGCTGGCACGCTGGGACACGGGCAGGGCCTCCTCCGCACCTGCTCCACCAACATCAGTCTGGACATCCAGGCAGGCCCACTGTCGCCCTGACCCCGTATTCCTGGAGGTGGATGGGCCCTCCTCCATCTCCATGTTACTGGCCTCAGTGGAGAAGCCCACCAACACTGACCCATGTAGATGCTCAGGAGCTGTAAGGGAAAAACAGTAGCATTAATGTATGTGACCTACCCTTTCCCCCCCCATTGACAGACCAGGACCTACCATGCAGTGACGGGCTACCACCTGTCTGGAATCCACCACCTGGAACACCCTCAATGGCACAATGCTGCATGCTGCCAGCAACCCGCTCTTTCTCTGGGGTCAGGCGTTGCACCTCCGGCTATCCCCCACTGGTCGCAGACCATGCTGCCCTGATGGCAGCCACCTTCTCTTTAATCCTCTGCCTGTCTGTGCCCATCTTCTTTTTGCACTCCTGCACGGAGCGCTGGTGGCTGCCATGCAGGTTGACAGCACGCGCCACCTCCTCCCATGCAGTAGCATGGGCCTGTGGTGTTCCCTGGCATCCGCTGAGAAGCGGTTCCTAGTCGAGGTAGGCCTTAAACAGGGCATCTGTCTCGGCCTTTGTAAAGTTTGGCCTGCTCTTCCTCCCACGACTCTGTTCCTCTTCCTCCACCACACGATCGGTCATGATTCACCCTGTGAGAATGACAGGTGTTATCTGTGACTGTGCAGTCCCATGCATGTCCCAAACACCACAGTCCACACTCGCAAACAGCATGCAACTCACCACAATAGACTGCAGTAACCGACTATGGCCAGTGCAGCCCAATGTCGCATTTTTATAGCGCAACCCATGCAAATGAGACGAGGTGCATCTTTAAGTGGATGCAAATGCAGTGACTGCACCATTGAATGGCTGATTAGATGATTTGCATATGCCGGCTGAATATCGTGCTGTTGCGCTTTGCACAATTGTTTTGAACATGCTGAGCCAAGGGCGCAGTTCTGTGACATGCGCAGTACACACCTAACTGCACATGCCTGGGTTGATGATGCAGGCGCCTGCCGTGCTGCTGACGTGCTGTCTGTGGGAGGCAATGCAGTGCACGGCCACCATTGTGCCAGTGGTGTTACAGCACTGTTAACCTATATGGCGCTGTGGCACTGGGGCATCGTAGGCGCACTGGGGCAACAGCGCTGTAGGCCACTACAGGAGGTGGCACACAGGCACCCAATCACACTACATGCATTGGGTTCCAATCGTGCTGTGGCTGTCCGTGTGCCAGAGACCCTTGACCCTGTGCCCGACCTTTGTCCCCTAGGCAACATGCATCAGGCATGGGTGCACCACTATTGCGCTGTTCGGTGACAGCGTGATAGGGAATGGCAGTGCTGTACCGTGCAGCATCTGCACATGGCGGGACTGTGCTGCAGAGCACCATTTTGCTTGAACCAGGCAGCAGAAATGGTGCGGAGGCGTCCTGTGGTTTGGAGCCAGGTAGAGCTCACCAACCTGGTGGTGATAGTTGAGCCCCATGCTGGGGCTTTGTTCGGAGAGGCACCCCTTGACAGGGCCAGGAATGCGGTCTGGCAGGAGGTGGACGACGCCCTGGAGGAGGCCACTGGTATGGAGCAGACGGTGGAGCAGTGCTGCCACTGTTATGGGGACCAGAGGCGCAGGGACCCAGACCTGCTTGCCCGCCTGCGGGCACGTGCCAGGAGGGGTGCGGTGCCACGGCCAGGTAGGTGCAACATCCATACGCTTTTATTGTCCATACGGGTATCACGGTTGCATGTGTCCGGCACATGAGAGGGGAGGCCGTCTGGTGTTGGCTGTGGTGGTGGTATCGGGGTGTGGGGTGGATGGGTATGGCTGTGTGGGACTGCACACACATGGGGGTGGGGGGACTTTGCTACTGGATTGTACTGATGTTCCTCTCTCCATGTTTGCACCTTAGGGCCAGAAGAACGGCGGCGCAACAGGGACAGGAGGCGCCGCATGGAGGAGCAGTGGGACAGGATGGGTGATGGTGGTCGCGCGGCGTGGACCAGCCTGATGATGGTGAGGAGTGCCTTACATCCATAATTACTATTGCTGCTGTATAACTGGGTGGGCAGTGGGGCATGGCCACCATCCATTGACACCCACTCGCCATGCATGCAACTTGTTACAGTCAGCACTGTCCAGTGGCACTGCATGTCTGGGAGGTGCATCAATAGTGTTGGTCCATGTGTGCACTGGGCACATGGCTGTGGCATTCCCTTCACCGCATAGCCAAGTCACTGTGCGGCCATGGTGGTGCTGTGCGGGACATGGGCGGTGGGTGTGCAGTGGTCCACATGGCTGTGGCTGCCTGGGTGGGCAGGTCTTGTGGACACGGTCACTGTGGGTGGTTGCACACCATCACAGGGGCGTGGCACATGGCTGTATGCCGTGCACAATGGGTGGAGCTGCAGGGGATGGACAGTCACACCTGTCTGACTCTGCCCTGTCCTAGGTGGCCGGCGACTCCTGCAAATACAGTAGGGTATTAACGAGCTGCTCCAGGTGGCGAGGGAGACATTGCAGCTTCTTCAGCACATACACCGCCACGGGGTCAGGAGGAGACAGAGGAGCACACATTGGCGCCAGGAAGAGGAGGACCGGGGCGGCCATTGATGTCCCCATGCCCTGACTACCACCTTCCCCCCCTTTGACTCACCCTCACACCCCTTCTTCCCTCTCCCATATGTTCACCCCTGCCCCTTACCCGCCCCCACCTGTTATGTGGCCCTTCCCCCCCTCTTGTAAATAATTCTACATAGTTTTTCTTGACATCTTTTAAATATATGCATTTTGGTATGACAATTGTGGTGGTCTCTGATTTGCAGCGGGCTACAGGGGCTCAGCTGCAGTGGTGTGCATGGCGTCAGGGGTGGTGCATGTATGGGCGCGGTGTGTGTGTGTGCAGAGGTGAACCGCCTATGGTGTGGACAGGGGGATCAGTCACTGTCTGTGGTTTGTGTGTTGTACTCTCTGCACTGGATGCCTGTGTGCAGTGGTCCACGGGGACTGCACCGTGTGCATGGCACTCCTGTCAGACCTTCCATGGCCTGTGCAGCTGACACCCTTGCATGTCTGTGATATGCACAGTCTGCTGGCATGTCAGTGGTGGCTGTCCATGCTGGATAACAACTGTACCCAGCACAATGCCAGGTTGCCTGCCATCACCAGTATGGTGCACATCTGCCTCCAGTAGCACTGTGGCCTCTGCTGTTGTTGTCCCCCATCCATGCTGTCGCTTGTGTCTGTTGCAGGGGATGTGCTCCAGTGTCTGTCACTTATGCTCCGGCAGCATGCTGGTGGCATACAGCTTCATGGTGCCTGCGCAGGGTGGCTGGCACACCTGTGCAATGTAGGGGTGCTGGCGTGTGTACACATCAGCCGGGCCACCGTGGCTTGGCTGGACCCGCTACCGTGTCCCTGTGTTGGTGTGCCCTTGGGTATGGGTGGGTGTTTTTCCATGCACTGTGTTGCATCCTGTGTGGTGCATGCCTCCATGCTACACTGTGCGTGTCTGTGCTGGCTGTTGTGGCCAGAGCTGGGACGGGATGTGTCCTTGGCAGGGTGTGCAGGGTGCTTTACCGCTGGAGGTGGGGTCCAGGGCCTGCCCTGTTGCATGTGGGGTACCTCGTGTGCTGACGCATGGCCGGTCTCTCAGCTGTACCTTGGGGGGGATGTGCAGGATGGCACTGTGTATGCATCTGTTGCATTGCTGTCTGCTGCCACCCACTGCAGGGTGCTCATGGTGGGGCTGCCTTGCATGGCTCCATGGTGCACAGGGTTGCATTGTCACAGTGGGGGTGGTGGCATGCATGGGGTGTCCTGCACTGTTGGGCGCTACTCCTGGGCAGGGTGTATGGGGATCATGGGGTGTGCTCTGCATTGGTGGGATGGTGTGGTATGGGGTGGTCAGACTTCCTTGTGTGCCGGTCTCAGCTTGCCAGGGGTGTGCTGGGACACCATGGCCCGGCTGTGGGTTGGTTCCTGGTATCCATGGGCCAGTGGTTATTCCAGCTCTCCCCTGGTTGTGCAGTGCATGGGGTGTGGGGGACAATGTCTGTTCTGCTGTGTGTTCCTCTGCCCATCTGTGGCATGGGTGGTGGGTCCATGCATCCCTGGTTGTGCTGTTGCATTGCTGCCCTGCTGCAGGGGGCATCCCTGGTTGCGCTATGGCACATCTGAACTGCTCAGATGAACATCCCTTGTTGCGCTATGGCACATCAGATATGTAGCTTCACATCCCTAGTTGCGCTATGGGCGCGGGTAGTCGATATTCAGTCATCGGCCGTAGAATCTTGGCCTGCGAGTTTTTGTGAACTGCGCTTCTTGCGCATGGGCGCAGTGGACTTGCGCTTGCTCCTGCTGTTGCACACTTTTTGGGCGCAGTTTGAATATCTGGACCAGAGAGTGCAGCAAAGGACACTTAGGCAGAGGTGGGGTTGGGAGGCTGGTCTAGGTGCAGTTCAGTATGTCAAGTAGCAGATGACACTCAGATGACGTGAGGATGCCTGGGCTCACTCCTGTTTATTACTGTATGTACATCTATGACCTAGGGATGGGTGTCTAGGGCAAGATAAGTTTATTCATAGATGAAACCAAGCTCTGCAAGACGATCAACAATGTTGAAGGGATTAACAATGTGAGACAGGATGTGTGGAGACTGGAGAAGTGGCTGTTAACATTTTATCTCAAAGGAAAAGTGATGCATGAATCAACCAGTGAACAAGAGTAAGTTTGAATAAGCTCACAAATTCATTTTGTTTTTCTAGCTTTGGACACCATCTCAAAGCCCCCAACTGTTTTGCTGGCCCATCGGCCAGTTTTTTCAAGGGGAAGTGGTCCTACGAATTGAACCAAATCAGTATAACACTGGAAGGATTATGTGGCACTAGTACATAGCACTTCTCATTTCTTACTGTTCAACATTTCTCAAATACATGTTTTTCAAAGGCATTTTCAGTACTAAATTCATAACAAGCCACCAAGCCCACTGAAAGTAGTGCTGATAGCTTTTACACTTCAAACATCATCACCCAGTTGAACAGACTACACTAGTGTGTTACAGAGTGAGCACCACCTTGCAGTGCTCATCTGCCAGCATTCCATCTCCTCATGCTTTTTGAAGCTGGTGCTGGCTGTGGCATCATGACATCACACACCAGGAATGTACATGTGATGTCATACCAGGATGCCTACTGCACTCAGGCTGAGTGCACAATGACAGTGGGCGACTGAGCAGGGATCAGCCATAACCTCCCTTTTCTATGAATGAGGTTTAATCTAGTTGTAAAAGGTAAACTTATGGATCTAAATTTAAGTTTCAAAAGTGCTAAAATGAATGCCATAATTCATCAGTTTTCCCTATGAAAATTAGGAAGTTAAAGCACTTCATAGGAGGGGGTTGGAGGTCAACCTCAGAAGTGTACAGGGGACACCAGGTGAAAATTATAATTTTCTGAGAGTATAGCTTGAAAGAAAGTTATAGTTTTAATAAACACACAGAAGCACAAGATTACAGGCAATTCACTCCTCTTTACTGTAACCAGCAGCTAAAACTTACACAGCACAAAACTTGGCCCTCTGGCCCTTACTAAAATGGACTACTGACTACAACTACCAGAGTCCTTTGCCCTTCCCATAGTCCTTCAGGCACCTATAAAAGGCAAAGGTGCCAAAAGTCATCCTCTTCTTTGTGAAGTTTTTAATGACAGGAATCTCCAACTAGACTTGTAACAGGATCTGTCTGAAGAAACAACTTGAAACTGGAACACTGTAAACATGTCTCCACTGGATCCAACCTCAGCCTTTCCAGGTCCTCCTAGGTATTAGCTGCAACAAAGTAAAACAGGAAGGGTAAGGAGGGACTATAATCATGTGCCTCCATGTGCTTATTAAAACCATAACTTTCTTTTGAACCACACTCTAGGAAAATTACAATTTTACGTCAACACATGGAGGCTTGAATTACAGGCACATTCAAAGCTCCAGAGAGCACAACAGCCACCCCATCAGTCACAGGTTTATGGTAAAACACCTAAAGACCGAAACTCCCAACCGTCAGCAGTCCAAAGGATATCCTTCAAATGGACACCACTTGTGAATGCCTTGATTGCCCATCTGGTGGGGTGGGTCTCAAACATGGTCATGTCTATACCTGCCTCCACCATGGTTCATCTGACCCAATTCGTAATGGTGGCAGATGCACAGGCTTGTGAGGTTTTATCAGAGAGAGCAAGACTTAATCCAAATCCCCACAGAGGAGGGCTGTCTGATGCAGGTGTTTGAGGAGGCACAACACCATGCACAGCTTGGGCTCTGGGTCAAATAGCGGATATAACATCCCTTGAGCTGCCATTTTCATCCACCTGGTGAAGGAGAAGTACACCCCTTCCGGATGGTGCGACATTCTAGAAATGTCTAAGACCTGCATGTCCAACACCTTCTTGCTTGATGTCAGACAGAGAAGAGAGGCCAACTTCATGGAAAGCTGTCTTAGAATTAGCTCCCCCTTGGGCTCCAACTTCTAAAGAGCTGCTGGGCCTTGTCCACATCCGAGGTGCATCTGTACCTGGGTTGTGGAGGTCTAGACCATCTTACAGCTTTAAGAAATCAGCATATCAGGGGGAGGTGACATACAAACTTACAGTTCACCGGGACATGCGCAGCTGAGATGGCAGATCTCATCACATTGGTAAACCTGCATTCCTTACCTGAAACATACAACCGGAATAAAATCTCCACCACCTCAGTCACAGGTGCTGCAAAGGGATCCAGATCCCTTACACCACACCAGCTAACACCAAGCTGCTAAGTAAGCCATTTTGGTCCCTTTGGCCCAGAACTCCCTGAGAAGGTTGGCAACCTCTTCTGAAAGTCCTGTGGTTGCCCAGGTACCCACACAGGCTAGGTGGAGCTTGTCTTCCAGAATCAGAGGGTGTGGATTGCCTTCCACATCCATAAAAAGGTCCTTCACTTGGAGGGGCAGAAGGAGAGGCTGTACTGAAAGTTCCAGAAGTGATGAGAACCAAGGTTGGGCTTGCCAAAATGGTGTGATTAACAAAGACCATAAAGTGTTGCCTCCTGATCTGAGCCACTGTTCTGGAGATCATGGAGAACAAGGGAAAGACGTAGCCCCTCAAGCTGCTTCAGTGCTGAAGAAAAGTGTCCATGGCACTGGCTTCTGGATCAGGTCTCTAGCTGAAAAAGGACAGGAGGTGAGTGGTGAAGCATGAGGAGAATAGGTCCACTTCCAGTGGCCCTCACCAGGAGTGTAACAGCCTGAGCACATATCTTATGAGATGAAAGGGTATACCTCTCCAACAGCGACACCATTACAGTGACAGTTCACTGTAATGGTGCATCAGAGACCCGGGCACACTGTGTCCAGGTCCTGCTCCCCCTCCCCAAATCAACTCTGACTCAGGTTGATTATATATAATCTGAGAGTGTGCGGAGGCAGAGCCCTATGCATAGGTGGTTGGGCAAAGCCCCCCCGATATAAACAGTGACCGAGTTCCCATATGGATTTATTGTGGTCGACATAAATTCCATTGCTTTGATGCCGGTCGACGAAATTATTGTCAGACTGGCAAAGTAGAGACAGATGAAAGTCACTGGAATCCACTAGGAATTTGGATTTCCAGTCCACTAGGATGGACTGACCTGGGATATACACTGGGCCAGGATTTGCAACCTGTGATTCAGGCAGAAATTCCAGAACCTATTAGCTACCACATTGAGTTGCAGGGATTTGCCCCTCCCTCCCCAACTTGCTTATGTAGCAAACTGCTGCCATATTTGGAAGGCTGGGCCTGTAGTTCAATGGACAAGCAGCCAGCCGCTCCCACTTCCTGAGCTATATAAGCAGTTCCTCTCAGCCTCCTTCTGAAGCACTTTTTCTTTGCCAGCTGGAGGTTCTGTTGGTCTGTACTCTGAGCTAGCTGGGGCCTACCCTGGGGCCTTCACCCCCCCACCTTGCTGTTTGTCTCTACTGGACTTTGGTGCTTGTTTTCCTGCTTCTGGTTTGTATTTTGCTTCCAGCTGTGTGCTTCTTTCTGCCCTTGCTTTCTGTGTTTTGTGTGTCTTTGTTTTTGTTTTGGGCCTTTGTTCCCTGTTTTCCATGTTTGTGTGTTTTGGTTTTGTCTTTTTGGGATTTTGTTCTAAGCTCCTAGCATATTACATCTCTAGTGCTCATATTACTTACTCTCAGTTACTCACAACTCAAATTACTTGCAATGCAACTGCGACCATGATTTGTGTGTTTCAGCTCAGCCATAGCCGCTCTCCATGTTGCACTTAATTGTTTTCACCTGATTCAGGCTCACTCCTTAACCCTAGCTAAGCAGCTCATTCATGCTCTCTCAACTCATTCTACTTCCTCATCGCTGCAGTTTCATTGCACTGCCACGTGATAGCTGCTTCAGAGCATGGTGTCTCCTTTCTTTCTATGTTTTTTGAAGTTTACAACTCAGTGTACTCAATATAGATGCAGCTTCTATGTTTGTAGACCCTGTTATACTCTGAGGTCAGCTAAAGCTATTGCTGATGCTATAAATTAGTTTCAATACCTACATGTGGGTCTCAGCCCTTCCATCACTTTCTTGTTTTTCCTATGGGGGGGGGGACTTGGAGGTGCTTGGGGAGTCGTGGCCCTGTGTGGCTAATTATTTCTGTTCTAAATCCTGTCTCCGCCACTGAAAAATCCTCAGAGTATTTGTCATCTTTATTGACTTTTGAACACCTGGCTGGCTTGCCCCACTATTCACAGTGCTGCACCTTTGGTACTATGTTTTGCAGACCTACGTGCAGGTCCGCTCTTGTTACGCAGTCATTGCTTCCTACTTACTGCCATCCCCTTGGCTTCAGCCTCTGGGATGTCTGCTGTGCGCACTACTGCATCCAACCTTTGCAAGGTCTCAGCACTTAACGCTCATAAGGTCTCAGCACACCAGTGCTCATTCAGCTGCTCACCAGTTTTTTAGCTCCTTATCAGTTTCTGGGGCATGCCAGCCATACCATTCTGGCACAGAGTTCCCTGCAGCTGATGGTCTCACTCTGCATTCTAAGTCTGCATCTTGAATGTGCCCGACTTGGGGCGGGGTCCTTCTCACCTGGCCCATAGCTGGGAATGTCATCGCTCTGGGCTTGGCTTTAGCTGTTCGCTGATGTGACAGCAGCTCCTGGCGTAGCAGTTAAGACTAACTGTGAAAGGTGGTTACTCTGATCTCCTTTGGCTCTAGTGGTTCCACTATGATGGTTATCCATTGGCTTTAGTGATTTCCCTAGCATGGCACCTTCACCGCATTCTCCCTATGACTGCCTCTGGTTCACCTGGCTTGTGTTTAGGGCGAGTAGGCCAGGTGAGTGCCTCAGCAGTCGTTGCTCTCCTCCTCCCACCTTGGTTGCCCCTGATGTTGCAGAGCACTCTTGCAACCTTCCACGGCGTTGCTGCTAGAGGAATTGAGTGAGAGCTTTCTTCCAAATTGGAGTGTTTTCCACCTCCCTTTAATTGGGTTTCCAAATTGCAGCAGCAGAGTCACCACTAAATAAAATAACCCAAGGCTGGAGGGAAGGCGACCTAGACCTTGGATCCCCAGAGATTTCCTCCTCATAGGGTTTTTTTCTCTCCTCCGTGCCTCAGGTCATAATTGTTAGTTAGCATAGTAGTGTTCCCTAGTTTCTTTAGGTAGGTTCCGCTGTTGGATGGAGGTGGATGGTGTCCCTGATGTTCTCTCTCTCCTTAGAAGATCCCCTCATTCTCAACACAAACATCAAATCAAGCTATGCAAACCTGAGCATCTCATTACATTATCAAGCTGCCTGATGCTTTATTCTACTACTATGCCACAGCTCCTGCCTGCTTATATGCTTCATACTACATTTCTTTTGGGGATCCTTCCTAAGGTACCTTTAGCCATAGGAATCGTCCCATGGCACCTCTAGGGGTGGAACCCTCTTTAAGGGTTCCTTGCCTTTAGTACCCCTACAGGGTGGTAATTCCTCTGGAATAGAGAGTGCGAATGGCCAAAACCAAACTAACACAGTTGCACAAGCATAACACTATACTGGCTGCGTAGGTCATTGAACTGGAAGGCTAGGCCTGTAGTTCAATGGACAAGCAGCCAGCCACTTCCACTTCCTGAGCTATATAAGCAGTTCCTCTCAGCCTCCTTCTGAAGCGCTTTTTCTTTGCCCCACCATCCTCCCCTCCTCCTTCAGTGGCGGCACCTCTCTCCTTGGGATCCTTCCTAAGATACCTTTAGCTACGGGAATTGTCCCATGGCACCTCTAGGGGTGGAACCCTCTTTGAGGGTTCCTTGCCTTTGGTACCCCTACAGGGTGGTAATTCCTCTGGAATAGAGAGTGCGAATGGCCAAAACCAAACTAACACAGTTGCACAAGCATAACACTATACTGGCTGCATAGGCCATTGAGTGTCCATTTTCAGGAGAATTGCCAGGTTGTTCCTGTCCTTGGTAAAACTCTGGATCACAAACAGCACCACCAGGAGTTCAAGCACATTAATATGGAGGGAGGACTTCTTCGACCATGTGTAACCCGTAGAGGTGCTGAGGCTCCAGGCTCCCCAGCCATACATACTGACATCCAACTCTATCATGAGCTCTGGAAGAGTTCAAAAAATGACCCTCCAATTTCATGTGTCCATCTGGCAAATCCACTACAAGATGTCCTTGTGGACTGTTTGAGGGAGCTGCATTGGGACATCAAAGCAACCTGAAAGTCTTAAGGCCTCAATCTTGCACTGCTGGAGGGAGTGGTAGTGGAAGGGGGCTGGGAAAATAGCTTGGACTGATGAGAAGAGAAGCCTGATAACTCTGGCTAGGTCCTGAATTGTGGTCTGCTCCCTGTTGAGGAGTTTGCATAACTCTTTATTTATGCCTTTGACCTTGGTGAAGGGCAGTTTGAGGAAGGCTTCCAGAGTCCACCTCGAATGCTAAGAAAGTGATTATCTGACAAGAGGTCATGATCAGCTTCTCCCAACTGATGACAAATACTAGGCGTTCAAGAAGGAGAAGGAAAGATGGAGGTGTTTCACTAAGGATGACGTATCCCAATCTATGATCAAGATTTCATTCAGATAGATAATAAGTCTGACACCGAGGCCCCAAGCCAGGCCATCACAGGGCACAGAAGCTTTGTGAAGCACCATGGGGCTGAGGAGAGGCTGAAAGGGAGAAACATGAACTGCCAGGTCACTCCTTCCCAGGAGCACCTGAGCCATCACTGGTGTTCCACATGGATGGGCACTCTTAGATAAGCAACTTGAGATCCAGTTGAACCAGCCAATCCCCTTAAAGGAGGGTGTCTTGGAGAAGATAGATACCCTCCATATTGAAATATCTGAAGGCTACATGATGATGAGGTCTTGCAGGTTGATGACCAGCCAATGAGCTCCATACTTTTTGAAGACCAGGAAGGTGGAGTTGATTCCAGCCTTCATGCCCTAGTGGGGCTCATACAGTGGCTCATTTTAAACCTAGGAAGCCCTGTTTCTAGGAGAACAGGTTCATATCTTCTTTGGAGAAAGAAGGGGAATGATCTGAAAAGGGGGAAAGAGAAGGATTGGAGTCAAACTTGATCCAGTATTCCCACATCATGTTCAGAACCTGTGCTTCCTGGGAGATGAGCTCCCAGTTATGAGGGGAAAAGCACAGTCTGCCCATCAGTTGCTGTTGGCCTGGAGCAAAAAGGAATTGTCTGAGAGAGGGTATGGGGGTTCTTTTCTGAAGATGACTTATCTGCTTGAGGGTCGGAGTTGGGAGTGGAAGTGCCTGTACCCCCTCTGAAATGTCCTCTGCTTCTGAAGCTGTGGCTCCTCTTAACCTGGATCCATAACCATAGGAACCAGTGAAAGTGGGGCCCTGGTGAAAGCCTTAGGTCTGACCCTGGCCAAAAGAGTGGCCCCTGTCTCTTCTGGCTTGCTCTAAAAGGGTTGTGATTCACATTTGCCTTTTGGGTCACGTCACGGAGTAGTTCCAGGGGTCCAACCAGATCCAGCAGTTTGTCTTGGATAACTTTAGGGCTTTTAGGAAAGCCTGGTTTTGGGATCTTTGCCTCCTTTTCCCAGGTATGTGGAGAACTGGTTGTCGGATTCTGGGGCCTGAGTGATGTGTAGGGGAGGGAGGGTCTGGAGCAGTGCCTCTGAAGCTTCCTATGCACCTTTCTATCCAAAGGCTTGCATAGGCAGCAGACCAAATAGTCTGTGACCTCAGATAGTGGGGTTCATTTAAATCAGGAGTCCCCAGGGGCATAGGGATCAAACGTGGACCTTATGGTCTCCAAGGGTTCCTCTGTAGGAGTTTCTGCAGAATGTCTTCTAGGGAGTCTGGAGAGCCTGCCCTCATTGTGCCAGGATCTAGGGAGGGATATGTCAGAATCTTCATCCAAATCCAACTCTCAGGTGGAGGAGTCTGAGACATCTAACCTGAACCCCCGATTTATTGCTGGGTGACCAATGACAGCATAAGGGATGAAGGTTATAGTCACTGTGTTTTCTCTTTTATGTGGCCTTCTTGGCCTGAGAGGTGTCGGAGGACTATGGCTGCCCTCCAGCCTTCTGAGCCCAGTATTAGAAAACCCACTGGGCACTGAATGAGGACCACTCTCAATGTTGTTGGTGGATCTAGAACTCCTAGAGCTCCTGCAGACTTCCTCAGGCTGCCGATCAAGGATCCATTCTGGAAGGAGGAGAGACTATTTTCTCTATGGGAGCATCAGATCCTAAGGAGTCTAATCTGCTGGAATATCCCTTTCTGGGAAAGTCAGTCTGAGTAGAAAGTGACTGCCTCATCCTGTGGTCCTCCGAGGCATCCTCTTCCTCAGAGAGGAGGGCCCCTCAAATCAGAGGTGAAGGCAGAGATTTCGACCTTCCCCTACAGGATAGCGTTAACTCAGGAGATTTCTGTCTTACCTGGGGGCAGCACACATTAG
This sequence comes from Neoceratodus forsteri, assembly GCA_016271365.2. Taxonomy (NCBI): domain Eukaryota; kingdom Metazoa; phylum Chordata; order Ceratodontiformes; family Ceratodontidae; genus Neoceratodus; species Neoceratodus forsteri. The sequence goes on from CM057450.1 coordinate 1,597,420,647, forward strand.
TTGTACACCACCAGAATCTCCTCCTGATCCTCTCCTAAACAGTCATCCTTATGACTGTGCTCTTGCACCCCAAGACACCCTTGTGGTCCACCACATAGCGGTTGTCTCAGTCACGCCCGATGTGTAACTGCCTTGTTGATTAAAGCTGCGAGTCATTCAGTGGCAATAGCAGGCCCTCATCTGCCATGATGAGGAGAGGAATGATATGCAGGGCTCCTGGATCTACAGGGATTCATGTATTTTCCAGGGAAATTGAGCCATCTTCAGGGAGATTGTTCCCATAGATTTGGGTTGGTTATTCAGGAAAACAGCAATTTGGCTTCCATAGGAGAAAATGTAATCCACATGAAAATTGCCCTGGAGTTACAATGAAAATGCCAAATTGATGTGGGAGCACTGGATATGTGTCATAATACTCGCATGCTAACGAACTGGCGGTTGTATGGACTTTACTATTCTGCAGTCAGCAGCAAAGAAGAGAGGCAAAGGACTTTGGGAGATGTAGGCTGTAAACTGTATTAGTAAGGGCTGGATGACTGAGTTTGGTGCTTTATAAGTTTTTTTGCTGCTGGTCACAGTAAAAAGAAGTGCACTGCCTGTAATTTAAGCCTCCGTGTGTTGACATGAAATCCTGGTGGCCACAAACTCCGGGCTTCATGCATTCCAGCACAAATGAAAATAAACAACTTGAATCAAAATCAATGAACAAAAAATAGAATAAATTAAAAACATAAAAAATGATAAAAAAAAATATGAGAATCAAATAAACAAGTACATATCATTCTTTAAGTACTATACCTTGGACACACATGGTCATCCTATCCTGTTCTGCTATCATAGAGCAGAAAATGTATATAATCCCAAAAAAGTATGATAACGTATGTTTTCTGAATGTTATTCAAGTTGGTGATTTCCAGCTGTACTGGAATGTGTGCAGCCTGACGTTTTTGGCCAACAGAATTTTCACATGGTGCTCCCATAAACTTTGGAGGTTGAGCCCCCCCCCCATTATGAGGTGCTTTAACTTTAATTTTCATAGGGAACATTGATGAATCATGACAATGACTAGCGCTTTTAAAATTTAAACTTGGATCCATCATTTACAAATAAATGAAACGTCATTCAGGTGAATGGGAGGTTGTGGCTGATCTCCAATCAGTCACCAACTGTCATTGTGCACTCGGCCTGAGTGCAGTAGACATCCTGGGATGATGTCACATGCATGCTCCTGGTGTGTGATGTCATGCAGCTACAGACAGTGGCAGCTTCAAGAGGCACAAGGAGAGAGAACTGATGAGCACTGCATGGCACCATTGACTTTGTGACACACAAGTGTAGTGTGTTCCACTGAGTGATGATTTTTGAAATGTAAAAGCTATCAGCACTGCTTTCAGTGGGCTTGGTGACTTGCTTTGAATTTAGTACTGAAAATGCCTTTGAAAAACATGTATTTGAGAAATGTTAAACAGTAAGAAATGAGAAGTGCTGTGTACTAGTGCCACAGAATTCTTCCAATGTTTTTTTTTAAATTCAGTCTTTTTATTTAATTTATAAATGCAGCAATTTTACAGGCAGCAATACATCACTTATTAATACCAGTTGATAACATCACAATACATTACATATATACTTGTAACAGTCATGTTAGGGGAAAATAAATTAACATATTACTTCAGTGTTCAATGAATCATAATTACTCATTTTAAGTTCAGTCTGTGACCCACTCAATTCAAACCAGACATAGCACTGTGAGCCTTTCCTTTCCCTCCCATATTTTATTCCCATTAAAATTCACGGAACATCACTGGTCCTATCCCGAGTATCTTTTCCGCGAAGAAAAAGAGCACAATTACATGTTCAGTACATAGCTTAAGGTACAAAATCATCATAATGATTTAGTTGATATGTTATCCACTTTTGCCATTGTACATCAAATTTCTGGACTTTGTCCATCATCTTGGCCAAGAGTCACTCAAGGGCATATATATCCCTGGATAAAACAATCCAGTGTTTTTTAGTGGGTATTTTATTTGTAAACCACAGTCTAGTGATAATTTTGTAGGCTGCTGTTACAAATTTTAGAATTTGTTTTAGCAAGTTTTTGTCAATTCACAGAACTTCTGGTTTAATAAAAGTCAATATAAATGTGGGAGTGAATAAATCAGTAGTGTTATAAATTGCACTCAGCTCCTCGAGGATCTCCCTCCAAAACTTGGATAGCTTAGGACATGACCAAAGGACATGGCTCTGATTTGCTCTGTCATCCTCACATTCTCTCCAACACTGTCCCTCCCCTAATTCTCCCATACTGACCAGCAAGGCTGGTGTATGAAAGAAACGAGAGCGGAGTTTTCACATATATTCACGCCAGTATGGTGAGAGAAAGATTTTTATAGTTGGTAAAGCAGACTCATTCCAGTCCTGTTCTCTGATTGATACCTGCGATTCCTATTCCCATCTAAGCCTGATTGAGTTGGTCGAATCTCTCTGCCTTTCATTTAAGGCCTTATATATCTTACTAATCAGGTGCTCTGATGTCGCTCCCTGATATGAGCTTGTAACAGTTGTACTGTTTGGGTAGGGTTTTCAGTTAGGGCCACAATTGACAGCTCGTATGGCTGAAGGTATGATTTAAGATGTAAATAAGTGATAAAATATTTATGAGGCAGGTGATATTCCTTCTGAAGGGAGACAAAGGGAAGAAGACCTGTTCTGCGCACTAACTGGAAAATGAATAAAATGCCATATCTCTGCCATTGAACTACATAGGGGCCTGAGGGACCTGCTGTCAAGTCTGCATTATACTTCAGAGTTTCCAAGAACATTTTTTCAGGGAATGTAAAATAATTATTATTGACCTTAAGCCATATTTTTAAGGGTTCCCTGGTGAACTTCGAATAATTCATTATCGCTTGACACTTGGGGGGGTGTCCCAAAAAGGAGCTCCTGAGTGTTGTGTAGGTCCCCTCAAGTTACTTCTAATTGTTTCCAGTGTGCATCATACCATTTATTTAGCCAGTGTCAGACTTCCCTAATTCTTCCAGTGTTATACTGATTTTGTTTTATAAATTTATAGGACCACTGCCCCTTGTACAAGCTAGCAAATGGGTCAGCAAAATATTGGAGGCTTTGAGATGGTGACCAAAGTTATGAAAACAAAATTAATTTGTGAATTATTCAAACTTACTCTGGTTCACTAGTTGATTTATGTATCACTTCTGGTTTGAGTTTGTCCTGTCCACTTGGATAAATCTCAGTGGACCTTTGACCAGCCTGATGTCGGATGTGACTGCCTAGGGATCACATAGTTTTGGACTGTTAAAATTTAATGCCAAAAAGTGCAAGGTGGTGCACGTAGAAGAGGAAAATCCATGAACAGTGTACCATACTACATTTATGGGATGATGGTAGAGAGCACAAAGGTAGGAAGGGACCTGGGAGTTTTGTTTAGCCATATCCTAAATTTGACTGCTCTGTGCAAAAGGGTATATGGGAGGGATAACAGAATTCTGGGGTACCTAGGGAGAGGGATTAGAGGTAGGAGAAGGGAGGTGGTATTGTCTCTGTGTAGAGCACTATTGAGTCTGCAGACTCAATTTTCAAAAGGGGATGCAGGGCTTGCATTAAACCCTGCATCAACCCCATTGATTGGTGCAGCTGCGCCAAACTCCTTCAGTGCAACAGCTCCAGAATTTGAGTACATCAGGAGGCGGTTGCGGCCACTTCCACACTTTATGGCCATCAAATTTGTCACAAGCCCTGTAAAAATGTCCCCCAAATGGCACAGGTTAGATCAGGGAAAAGCTGGTCTAACTTGAGGCATTTGGTCCTTGGGATTGAAAATCCTGATTGCTGACTGGAAGAATGCCGCAAGCTTCATACGCCAAACCATCAGTGCACCAGGGACTTGCGGCATTCTCAGAGCTCTGAAAATAGAGACCCACATCTGGAATACCATATCCACTTCCAAGGCCTGCACCTAAGGAAGGACATGGATAGATAGGAGACGGTGCAATAAGAGGCTGTGAAGATGATCTGCCATGGTCAGAAGGACAAGGTGAACAGTATGATAAGAGACTGAAAAGTTTCAATATGTATTCACTGGAGGACAGAAGGGAGAGGGGGACGTGATAGAGACTTTCATGTTCATGAAAGGGTTCAACTGAATAGATATGGCAAAGCTGTTTAAATGAAGAAACAGTGCATCCATGAGGGGGCATGTGCTGAAGCTGGAGGTAGGACAGTTCAAAAAGGACATTAGAATTATTACTTCATGGAATGGGCAGTGGATAAGGACAACAAATGTATTGACAATTTTATGGAGGCAAACATTAAAGTGAGATTCAAGAGGAAGTGGGATACATATAAAAGAGTTATCAGATGGGAAGTGGAGAGATAAGGGGTGACTATAATCGGGGATGAGGGGATTGAGGACTGAGGACAGTAGCTACAGCACCTCCAAGTAGGGAGTCTTGGGACAGACTAAATAGAATGTTCTGTTCTCTTTCTGTCCATCTCTTTTCTATGTGTTTATGTTACTAATCATTAGTGACCTCCTAGAAACATAGATGTTTGTGGACAGAAAAAGCCTCACAGTCAATCTTGCCTGCCGGGTACATGAGGTACTTAACTAGATCCTCATCAGTCTAGCACTGGCAAGGCATTATACAGATCTCTCTTCACCCAGGTCTGCATGGGCTATCCCAATACCCCCATTAACCCCATTCCTCCTCTATCATTTTCACCAGTCCCATGTGTCTATCCCACCCTCTCCTGAACCTTCCAGCCACCATGACACTGACCAGCTCTTCCAACAGACAGTTTCACTTTTCTGCTACCCTTTTCATGCAGAAGTATATTTCTTTATGTCACTCCATAATTTTCCCCTGCCAGCTTATAGTTGTGGTCCCTTGTAATGGACCCCTTGCTAAACTTAAAGGAAAACCGCATGCAAAAATTACAAAAATGCATGTTGTGCACTGTTTTTTTGCTTCTTTGATGGTCCCTGGAATTCTATTCCATGTGTTTGTGGCAAGTTCTTTTTTAATTTTTCCTGTCAGTTTTATGGCCCCTCGGGGTAGGCATGCAGGCTTCTTATTGCCTTTGATCTGTTGGAATCTTTCCAGAATGTTCCTAGGATTGATGTCAATTGGACCTAAGACCTTCAGAGGTGTATTGGCTTTATTATCACCCAGTGACAGCACTTTTCAAAACAATTGCCACACATATACAATGACAACAGTTGCTGCTTAGAGAAATCTGACTTTGGCTGGGGGGAAGGGGCTAACACTTTTTCAAAGTGTTAACTTCAACATGCAGTTGCAGTTAGATCTTGTGGCTAGATTATGACTAGGATCCTGTTCTCTTAGTTACAGTGTTAGGTCTAATTGACATCATTCCCAGAGGCATTTTGGGAAAATTCAAGCAGATCACAGTTAATAAAAGAAGCCTGCATGGCTTCCCCCAAGGGCCATAAAAACACACTTGTCACATACACAGGGAAAAGAACACTAGGGACCATCACAGAAACAAAAACTCAGTGCACAGTATGTGCTTTTTATAATTTTTGCATGTAGTTTTCCTTTAATGAGCTGCTGGCTATCCACCCTTTTATACCCTTTAGGTACTCAATGGTTTCAGTCATGTCCCCCTCTCTCTCTCTGTCCTAGCCACTGGGGAGTACATATTGAGGTCATCCATCTTTTTTCATAGATCCTTGCCTGTTGGCTGTAAATCAACCTTGTTCCTCTCTTTTGTACTGTCTCTAGGTGGTCCTTGTTCTTTTTTAGGTGAGGGTTCCTAAACTGCACACAGTACTCAAGATGTAGCTCACCAAGGTCATGAGCAGGGGTAAGATCCCCACCTTCCTTCCTTCCTTCCTTCCTTCCTTCCTTCCTTCCTTCCTTCCTTCCTTCCTTCCGGGGAAAGCCATTAGAAAAAGGCCTCTTGGGAGAATGTGGATGCAATGATGGAGTGGTGCTGAGGTGTGAAATTTGCTTCAGTTTTATACTGGTACCCCCTTTCAGAATGTGACTAGAATCACATTGTGTCACATGGGCCATCTCCCTGCGTATTGTGTTTACTTTATTTGCATCTCGCTATGAATATTTTGAAAATGTAGTAGTTACAGTGGGTACATAATTAATTTTTCTTATAGGAAGTTCTCATGCTTATTTGTAAAAGTGTGTGATCAGTGTGGGTTGCACTGACAAGGCTTTACAAGGCTAACAAAGTCTGGTCAGAGCCACTATGGCTGCTAAATTTATTAACTTTATAAGAGCATTTCATGGGCTTAAATGTAAAGTTGAATCACTGTAGTCAGCTCCATGTGTAAAATTAGTTTTTAGTAAAGTTAGATCCATTATCTGGTTGATCCTGTGTTTCCCATGTATTTAAAATGCAAGCAGTGAGTGCATCTTGTACTATATGGGGAAGAAGAGGGACCTCTGCACCAAGGCGTTCAAGTAATGGTTGAAATAATGGTGCAGAGAGAAGAGGTATGGCTACACTTGGGACTGTGGGCTGACCTGCAAGGATAAGAACCTACACCGAGGTGATGGCCTGCTTCCATCCAGGAGGGAACCATAGTCCTCAATAGATGCTTTAAATGTAACTTCAATAAGAAGCTGAGGGGGTGATGGAAGAAATAGGGGAGGCAGAAAGTGGCCCACCCCAGGAGGTGATCCTGAGGGGAGAGAGTCCCTCCAGGATGCAAGTTATTCAAGGAAGCAGGGGATTAGCAAATGAGAAAGAGGGAGAAAGGAGCAGTCGAAGAAGAAAGGTGAGGAAGGGGGACAATAGGAAAAAAAGGAGAAAGTGACAAGAAAAGAGCTAACAAAATATGGAAGTCCATGTGTGCCATTGTTAGAGTCTTGGAAATGAGATCCTAAATCTAGAGGCTGTCATAGGGAGGCAGACCTGGATATTGTGGCCATTACTGAATCACAGTGTACTAACAATGTCTGGGACATGGTCATACCAGGCTATACAATGTTCCGAAGAGACAGGGTAGGGAAGAAAGGAGGGGGAGTTGTACTTTATGTGAAGGAAAACATAAAAGCAATGGATGTACAGGGAATTTGGGGGGGCTGAGTTGATGTGGGTCACTCTAGAGTCACAAAATGGAGCTGGTATTCAGACAGGAGTGCTCTACAGGCCTCCAACACAGGGGAGGACTTAGATAAAGAAGTGTTAGAAGCAATTGATAAAATGGCTGAAAAGGAATAGGTTTTGTTGGTGGAGGACTTCAATCTGCTGGATGTAGTTTGGAGCCTGTCAGTAGCAGCATCAGCTAGGAGCAGGATCATCCTGGACTCCCTGCAAGGGGCGTTCTTCAGGCAAGTAGTCAGTGAACCTGCTTGTGATGGAGCAATACTGGACCTGGTTCTTACTAATAGGGAGAGCATTGCTGATATCAAGGTTGGAAGCCATCTGGGGATCAGTGATCATCATACAGTGTAGTTCAACATAGGAACAGGGCAGACTCCAACCACACAAGGGCAAGGGTCCTGACCTTCAGAAGGGCTGAGGGTACAAAGATTGTTGAATGTCTCAGAAATGACCTGGCAGAGGGAGATGACCTGGGGGATGGGGAGTGGAGGAAAAGTGAGGCAAACTAAAAGAGGGATTAGTGAAAGCAACAAACCTCCATGCCAAGCAAGTAAGCAAAAGCAAAAGGAAGATGAGTTGAAAGAAGTGACAAAAAAGGTAAAGGCTGAAAGAGTAGTATTCAGAATGTATAAGGAAATCCAGAGGAAGGAGGATAGGGAAGCATGTAAGGGAAAACAGAGAGAGGCAGGGAAACAGTAAGGAGCACAAAGTGATACCTCAGGCAGTATCATAATTGACAAGACATTTTGGGGGTATATTAGCGAGAAAAGGAAGACAAAGGGACTGATTGTATGATTAAAGGGGGAAGGGACTGTATGGAGGGGGGTCAAGAAAAAGTGGACATCTTAAACAAATAGTTCTGGTCAGTGTTCAGAGTAGAAGGTGAAGGAAAGGGACCACAGAAATGTACCAGGGGCTTTGAGGGGCAGGAAATGGACACCAGTCCCTTTTCTGAAGTGAGTCCAGAAAGAACTCACTTACCTGAAGGTGGACAAAGCTATGGGGTCAGAGGGAGTGCATCGAAGGGTGCTGAGGGAGCTCAGGGAGGTACCAGCTGCACCTCTGACAGACTTATTTTACAGATCATTGGAGACTGGCATGGTCCCAGAAGACTGGAGAAAGGCAGATGTAGTCTCACTTCATGAAAGCTGTAGCAAGGAAAAGGTGGGCAATTATAGGCCAGTCAGCTTAAAACTGGTGGCAGGGAAGTTTATGGAAACACTATTAAAGGGCAGAATTGTGAACTATCTGGAATCCAACAAATTACTAGACCTTAGGCGGCATAGTTTTACAGGGGGAAGGTTGTGCCAAAAAAATCTGATAGATTTCTTTCACTGGGTAACCAAGCAGCTAGGTTTTAATGCAAAAAAAGTACAACGTGATGCATTTGGTCCACAGAAACCTGGGGGTGGAGTACAACATGGGGGAGTGATACTAACAATGACCAAGAAAGAAAGAAATCTGGTGGGTAATGATATTAGATGACCTTAAGGTGGCCAGGCAATGTGACAAGGCAGTTGAGAGGGGTGCATAGTTAGGGGTATGACCAGCAGGAAGAGGGAGGTGGTGTTGCCCCTATATAGGCCACTGGGTAACACCCCACCTGGAGTACTGTGTCCAGTTTTGGAGACCACATCTCTGAAAAGAGATAGGCAGAGTGGGGGTGGTCTAGAGGAGGGCTGTCAAAATGGTACAAGATCTACATCAAAAGCCCTATGAGGAGAGAGTAAAAGAGTTCAATATACGAACATACGAAATTTGCCAGCAGATAAAGGCCTAGAGGTCAATCAAGTCTGCTCGAATGTGCAGCTAGCACCCCTTATTCTGCAGCTGCCCCTCCCTTCCACCCTTCCCCTTCATTAACCCTCCCCCTTGTCCTGTCCCATCCCCTTTTGAAGCAGTCCACTGTTCTACTGGATACCACTTCTGCAGGTAACGCATTCCACCCAGCCACCACCCTCTCTGTAAAAAGTGTCTCCTCATCTCCCTCCTGAACCTTCCTCCTCCAGTCTCATATCATGGCCCTGGTGCCCTCCTCCCTTACTTTGAACAGCCCCTCTGTACCCGTCTTGTTTATTCCTTTCATGTATTTAAAGGTTTCAATCATGTCACCCTGTCCCTCCTCTCCTCCAGTGAGTACATGTTCAACTCCTTCAACCTCCTCTCGTATGATAAGTCCCCCAGCCCCTTGATCATCTTTGTCACCCTGCGCTGCACCCCTCCAGTAACTTAATGTCCCTCTTCAGATACGGGCGCCAGTACTGCACGCAGTACTCCAGGTGTGGTCTAACTAATGACCTATACAGTGGCAGAATCACCTCCTCCCTCCTCGAGGATATACCTTGCAATACAACCCAGCATTTTGTTGGCCTTTGCAGCTGCCTTCCTACATTGTGCCTAGTTGTTCATTGACCCTGTAATGAGCACACCCAGATCCTTCTCCTCCTTCTCCTCTGTCTGGGCTAGCTGCACTCCCCCAGCTGGTAACTCCTCCTTGGGTTCTTCATCCCAAATGCAGCACCTTGCACTTTTTGGCATTAAACCCCAGTTGCCAGGTGTCTGACCAGGTTTCAAGCTTTGCCAGATCATCCTGCAACCCCTGCCATCCCCTAGGTCATCCACCACCGCGCCTACCTTGGTATCATCAGCAAACAGACTGATCTTGCTCTTGATGTCCCATGATATGTCTGCAATGAATATCCCAAACAACACTGGTCCCAACACCGAGCCCTGTGGAACACCGCTCATCACTGCCCTTGGTGTGAGAGTTCCCACCCACCACCACCCTCTGTTGCCTTCCTGAAGCCAGTTTCCTACCCATCTCACCAGTTTTGCACCTCTGTGCTACAACTTACTTCCAGCCTTCCATGCGGCACAGAGTCTAATGCCTTACTGAAGTCCAGATACAAGACATCCACTGCATGGCCCTGTCCAGTTGCCTAGTTACCCAGTCATAGAACTCCACCAGGTTGGTTTGGCAGATCTGCACATATGAAGCCATGCTGTCTGCTGTCCTGCAGTCCTTTGGCCTCTAGGAGGGCCACCAGCCTCTCCTTCAGGATAGTCTCCATTAGCTTACCCACGATGGATGTGAGGCTTACTGGTCTGTAGTTTCCCAGTTCATCCTTGGGGCCACTCTTGTGGAGGGGCACCACATGAGCCATCCACCAGTCCTGAGGTACACACCCCAAATGTAGTGAGGCATTATATAGGTCTGCCAAAGGTCCTGCAAGGACCTCTGCCAGCTCCTTCAGTACCCTGGGGTGGATGCCATCTGGGCCTGGCGCCTTGTCCACCCTCAGTATCTTCAAACCCTCTCAAACTCTGCCCTCCATGATTTCTCCATCTGTCACCCCTTCCCCCCCCGTTTCTGCCATTTCTCCCACCTTGGGTGTCACCCTCCTCTTCTCTTTAGTAAATACTGAGCAGAAGTACTCATTTAGTGCTTCTGCCTTATCACACCCTTCTTCCACCCAACCCCTCCTTCCTAATCCTTACTATGTGGTTCTTACAGCTCCTTTTCTCCTGATGTACTTAAAGCCTTCTCCCGTTCTTAATGCCTTGTGCCAGCCTGAGTTCCGTAGATGCTTTGGCTCCCCTTACTGCCCTTCTCACCTCCTTCGATTCTGTCAAGTGCTCCTCCCTGTCCTCCCCCTCCCTGTTTTCTTGTACTTCCTAAAGGCAGCCCTTTTCTTCCTTACCTTTTCCATGACCTCCTTGCTCAACCAGCTCAGTTTCTTAGCCCTAGCCTTCTTGCTGTGGGCTTTGCAGCAGGTTTTGGTTGCCTCCACTATCCTCAGCTTTATGAGCTCCACCTCTGGTTAGTGTCCATACTAGATTGAATTCTGGCTAGGTACCCTTTACCACTTCCCCATCCTCCCAAAGTCGGCCTCCTGAAGTCCAGCACTCTTGTGCCAGATTCCCTCCTTCCTTGCACATATCCAATGTGAGCCATACTGAGTGGTGGTCACTCCCTGACAGCGGTTCCTCCACTGTAAGTTCTCTCACAAAGTCCCCATTTGCCAGCACAAGGTCAAGGGAATCCCCTAACCTGGTTGGTTCACTGATCATTTGCAGCAGGAAGCTGTCCTGGAAGGCATCCAGCAGTACCTGCTCCCTTCTGTTCCTGGTTGTTGGGGTACTCAGTCCACCCTGGCATGTTGAAGTCCCCACAATCACCACACTACCCTTCTCGAGGTCCTGCTGATCTGTCCTGCTAGTTCCCTGTCTAACTCCTCCATCTGAGATGGTGGCTGTACACCACTCCCATTCTAAGAATCCTATTCTTGGAATCCTGGATTTACATCAAAGTGACTCTGTACTACCTCCTCCTTCACCCCTTACACCTTCGATCCTTCCTTCACATATAGTGCCACTCCCCTCCTTTCCCAATCACCCTGTCCCTCACGAAATAACCTGTACCCTGGTACAGACAGATCCTAGTCATTGTATTGGGTGGCCCATGTTTCTGTGATGGCTGCAATGTCCACCTCTCCCTATGCCATGAGGAGCCTGTAACTCTGCAGTTTTCCTCCCAAGGCTTCTAGCATTAGGGTAACCACCTTCACCCTTTCCCCCTCCTCCCATCCTGCCCCTTTCCCTGGCATCACCAATAGTACTTGCCATTTTGTCCTTTGTCACTGTTATGGGGGTAGGCTATAGTTTCCCAACCTGTGGTCTCTGCATATCTCTTCCCCAATTGACCACCCCACTCCTAGTTTAAATTCCCAACTTCCTCTATGTACTCCTCCATCCTCTGTTTCATCACTTTCTTTCCCTCCTCACTCCAAGTGTAGTCTGTCCTTGGCATAGACTACTGTCTCTCCCAGGCCTTCCACCCCCAACAGCCCATGCCCTTTAGCACAACACCAGGTTCTTTAGCCATGCATTAAATTCCTCTATTCTCAGCTTTCTTGTTGTGCTTGCCTTTGGCACGAGATATCTCTGAAAAAGTTACTGATCTTCCTGCCCCTCACATAATTGTGCTAGTTCCTCAAACCTCCTCTGGACTATATCTACTGTCTTGTCAGCCAGGTCATTTGTCCCAAGATGTGTAATTAAATGAGGCTTGTCCCTACCCCTTCTAGCATATTTCAGAACAGATTGTCCCACCCTTTCCGCTGTCATTCCTGGCATGGCCTCCACCCAAATGCAACTATGCCTCTCCCCCTTGCTACCCCGCCTGACTCCTCTTAATATTGAGGTGCCCAGCACTAAGATTCCACCCCTCTTACTCCCTGCTTGCTTCCATTCATCTCCCTCTCTCATTTCCAGCTCCTCTTCTTCCTCCTGTACATTATTTCCCCCTTTTACCCAGTTGCAATTCTCTGAGCAGAATTTCCCCCTGCTCCAGTTTGGTCCAGGTATTTATCAATTACTCCTCTAATTTCATCATTTCCCTCCTCCACCACCTTCTTCCTCTCTAGCAGTGCAGAACTATTTTCTGAAGACTCTTCACAAATGCCCGCTCCCTCTCTCTTCATAGTAACCTGTTCTCTCCTTTCCACTCCATGACTTTTGCCACTTCTTTGCAACCCCTCACAAGTCCCTATCTTCTCCTTCCATTTGTCTTTTGTCTCCTGACCTGGTTTCCCCGGCCATCGTTCTTCCTGGCCTGGGCCCCTTTGTCTCTGCTTCCCTTCTTCTGACCCTCTCCTCACCACTGTTGGCTTAAATCGCCCTCCCTCATCTACCCTTCTTCCTCCCTCCAGTATGGGGCTAAATCCACCCCCAATCTGCCTTGCCTGTCTTAGTTCCTCCTGCAGACCCTCAACCTCCTTTCTAAGTTTTTCCATGTGGTTGCACACTAAACATCCTCCACACTCCAGGCAATTTTTAGAAAGATTGGTGCACCGCAGTTGTTGCAGCCTACACCCTACCCATTGCTGTCGCTTACCATGACCCCCACCCTTCCAGATGCAGGATACCAAACACTCCCCAAGTCTCCTCTCCCCTCTATCAGCGAAAACATTCTTTTCTTTATTTCCCTTACCCCCTTTGTTGTACACGTTTAGATAGATTGAGCAACTGCTTTTTATATTACTATCCTTCCTATCCACACTCAAAAAGAGACTTTAAGTAGCCATTGCACAACCTTCTTCAAACTCCTACTCCTCCTTTCCCCGATGCAATATCAATGTGAAGAAGTAATAATGAAAGCTCCTAGATTTGCAGTTACTTCCCTTCCACTGAGATAGCAGTCACCTCTTCATTTGCTGCTGTTCCTTTCCTGGATGTCTGCTTCTGCTATGACAGGTGCATATCCTTTGCCCATTTGAGGAAGTGATGTCAGAACCCCTGGTATAAAAATCATGGACCGGGGTGGGTGGGGTGAGGGGTTTGGGGGTGGGACCAGCCCAAGTCTTCTAGAAACAATCAGGTAGCTGAGGCCTCTGGTCAGACCATTAGCACCCTTCCCCCACTCTGCACTAAAACTTTGCAGCTAGTGAAGCCAGTAACAATGACTCACAATTCTACTCAAAGCCCCCCAAATAGGTTTGCTACCCAAAGAAACAGGACTCCAATTCAAACAGCTTCACCAACAACACATCAAAATAGGCTTGGAATTAGAAGATATAGGTCTCCAATTCAAAGAAACAGATCCAGTTAATCGCACCAATTATATTTTAAAACAAGAAATAGGCCTCCACATATGCAGCCTGCCACACAGTGAATCATCAAACAAATGAGACCACTTATAGCTACCAAAACAGGTTTCAAAATTCTAACAGCCCCAAACAATACCCTGCTAGCCCCTTAGTAGTAAGAAAGGAAAGAAATAACCTTCTACCAAGTAGAATCCACAAGAAACAATATAAAAACTACAAGAAGAAGCTACTGTACTGTAGATCTGATCCTGTCCCCCTTCTAGTTCCTTCTGAGAAGCCAAAGCACTGACTCCACACCTGATTCAGCTCTGCCTCCCTAGCTGAGACCTGGCCAGACCATTAGCACCCTTCCCCCACTCTGCACTAAAACTTTGAAGCTAGTGAAGCCAGCAACAATGAATCACAATTCTACTCAAAGCCCCCAAAATTGGTTTGCTACCCAAAGAAACAGGACTCCAATTCAAACAGCTTCACCAACAACACATCAAAATAGGCTTGGAATTAGAAGATATAGGTCTCCAATTCAAAGAAACAGATCCAGTTAATCACACCAAGTATATTTTAAAACAGAAGAAATAGGCCTCCACAAATGCAGCCTGCCACACAGTGCATCATCAAACAAATGAGCCCACTTATAGCTACCAAAACAGGTTTCAAAATTCCAACAGCCCCAAACAATACCCTGCTTGCCCCTTAGTAGTAAGAAAGGAAAGAAATAACCTTCTACCAAGTAGAATCCACAAGAAACAATATAAAAACTACAAGAAGAAGCTACTGTACTGTAGATCTGATCCTGTCCCCCTTCTAGTTCCTTCTGAGAAGCCAAAGCACCCTGGAGGAGAGTAGGGAGAGTGGGGATATGAAAGACCTTTGAATACCTCACGGGGTTAATAAGGTACAGAAGGGAGATATGTTTCAGAGAAAAAAGCCTTCTAGAATAAGAGATCATGATATGAAGCTGGAAGGGGTAGATTCAGGAGAGATGTGAGGAAGTACTCCTTCATAGAAAGGGTGATTGATTCCTGGAACAGTCTTTCATTGGAGGCAGTGGGGGCGAATGCAGTGGTAGGTTTCAAAAATGTCTGGGATAGGCACATAAGAATCCTAGGAGGAAGGAAGGAAGGGTGTGGAAGAGACAGTACTATAGATCAGGTAAGGTCTGCAGCAAAAGTGATCATAATTAAAAATGGGCATACTAGATGGGCCCAGCTGTCATAATCTGCCATCAGTTTCTATGTGTCTATGTATGACAGGTTATGTAATTCAAACAGATACAGTGTAAAATTATTAATATACTACTAAGTTTCCTACTAGGGTTTAAGGAGTCAAGAAGGCAGTATGCCCATGTGGACTCCTGCCAATCACCCGTAATAACACATATTATTTCCTGCTAATATATAGCTGTCTAGGTTTTTCTTAAATTGCTTTTTAGCTTTACTAATTATAATCTCCAAAGGCAAACTGTTCCAAGGATTAACCACCCTCTGTGTGAGAAAGGCTTTTCTTTTATTTGTGAAGAATTTTTTTGGTCTCAGTTGCAAAGGGTGTCCCCTGGTTCCCAAGGTACCATATTTGAATTCAAGGTCGAGTTTTTTTATTAGATAACTATCCTGCATGATGTCATAACATAAGAGCATAGCTCCTCGAATCCTTCTTGTTTCCAGTGACATAAGTTTTAACTTCTGGAGCCGTTCATTATATGACAAGTTTTTTAAAGTTGTATATCATTTTGGTTGCTTGTCTTTGGACTCTTTCTAACTGATCTTTAGTCCCCTTAGTAATAACGCCCCATGCCTGGCTACCATAATCTAGAAGTGGTCTCACATATGTCCTATACAATGGCATCACCACTCCCTCATCTCTACTTCTAAAATTTCTTTTGATAGTCCATAATAGCCTTTTAGCCTTATGAATTTACTTGTAGCAGTAGTTATCGTAAGCTAATTTCTCTGTTATTGTTATGCCTAAATCCCTTTCTTCTGTTGTTTTTCTTAGTGGAAGTCCATTCAGAAAATAAGTGTTCTCTTTGTTGTGATGGCCAAGATGCATTACACAGCACTTATCTATATTAAAACTCATACCCCTTGTATTCACCCATGTACCTATGTTGTTCAGTTCCATTAGTAGTGCATCAATATCTTCCTGAGAATTTGCTACTCTAGCTATTTTTGTTTCATCTGCATATGTACTTATCCAGCTTGTTAAAGGTCTGTCCATGTTTGATATGAATATTTGAAATAATAATGGTCCACAAACTGAGTCCTGTGGCACCCTGCTTGTCACACATACTGGATCAGAGAGGCATCCCTTTATACTAACTCTCTGACTTCGTCCACTGAGCCAGTTTAGAATCCATGCCGTAATTTTATGATTTACACCTATATCATTTAGTTGTTGTATTATGGCTTTGTGTGGTACTTTATCAAAAGCCTTTGCAAAATCTAGAAAAACACAAACCACTGACGGTCCCACATCCAATGAGGCTAATATTTTTTCCTAAAAACACAGCAGGTTAGTTATGCAGGACCGCCCAGCTGTAAAACCATGTTGCTGCTTATCTCTGCAGTCGTTCTTTTCTATATGTTGATTTGTCATATCTTTTAGAATCAACTTCATAATCTTTCCTGGCACCGAAGTAAGACTTATAGGTCGATAAGTTTCATAATTTGTTTTATTTCCTTTTTTATGTTTGCTTGCGTGCATGCGCAAGAAACATATCGAGGCAGCTTGCTGTAGTAGCGAGCTGTGGCAGTGTGGCAGTGTTGTGGCCAATGCCAGCAGTCCATTTTGGGGCTGGTCTCTGTGGCGCCAATAGAGGAGCATGCAGTATTGTAGTGTGCCACCAACTTGAAAGAAACTTGCCGCTGCAATCAGGGAGTGCCCTGTCATTTAACAATCAGCTGTTTTTTGCTGCTGGGGAGGTCTCTGATTCCAGCAGCGAATCACAGCTTGCCTTGTCTGGTGTCCCATTTCAATAAACATGGTGGTGGCTATTGCTGGCCACCTCTCCCAGTCCCCATGAAAGCCGACAGGGGTGCCCAATCCCCCTGTCAGCATGCCCCCTCCCCAGTTCATTTGCCGACGGGGTAGCCCAATCCCCATTGGCATACTGTCCCCCTCATTTGTTTTAAATAACCATGGTAGCAGCTCTTGCCATCTGCCTCTCACAGTCCCTATGAAAGCTGACGAGAGTGCCCCCTCCCAAGTTCATTTGCTGACTGGGGAGCCCAATCCCGTTGGCATAATGTCCCCTCCATTTGTTGTGTGCTGAGGGGGGTGCCCAATCCCCCTTGGCTCATGCGCCCCCCCAAACACTCTGTATGTGCTGACAGGGTGCCCAATTCTCGTCGGCTACAGTCCCCCCAACAAACACACCATTGTCTCTGTAATAGAAAAAACATCCTGCAGAGTCTTTTTTTTTTTTTTATAAACCCTGTAAAAACAGAAATACGTCACTCATTGTCTCTGGTGCCCCCTCCACCAACCTGCACCTGACCTCCCCACACCCCCCCTCACCCCATACTTACCTCCGGAGCCTGGCACGTTGATCTTCGCTGGGAGCGGGAACATGTCTGCACTCTTTAAAGCCGACTGTGAACTTAAGAAACATAGAATCTGATGGCAGATAAGGACCACTTGGCCCACCTAGTCTGCCCATTTCCCTACCTAATGGATAAGCTGCAGATTCTGGCTAACCAACAGCCTACTTCCTCCTACCCCACACTAGAATTGCTTTATGTCTGTCTCATGCATTCTTGAATTCCCCCACTGTTTTTGACTCTATGACCTCCTCAGGAAGGCTGTTCCATGCATCTACAACCCTTTCTGTGAAGAAATACTTCCTCACATTACCTCTGAGCCGTCCCCCCTCTATCTTCAAATTGTGCCCCCTTGTTCTTGCACATCTCTTTTTTTGAAAGATGCTACCCTCTTGGACCTTGTTGATTTCCCTTGAGATATTTGAAAGTTTCTATCATGTCCCCCTTCTCCCTCCTTTAGTCGAGGCTATACATTTTAAGCTCCTTTAGTCTTTCTTCATATGTCTTCTGGTGCAGACCTTGCACCATTTTGGTTGTCCTCCTCTGGACAGCCTCCACCCTGTCTATGTCTTGCTGGTAAGCTGTATAATGGCAACCGTCCCAGAATCCACAATCCCAAAGAACTGAAATGCTCAATGGAGGATTTACATGCATTTCAGTTCAAAATCTGTAAAATGCGGGGAGGGCATCGCCTCCCGCAACACATGCCATAACTTAAATATCCAACTCTGAGGGGAGCAGACCCTGGAGTAAAATATAAAGTTGTGGGGGGGAGGGAGGTGCAGTGTGTAAAATGCCGTGACCTGGGTCACACACAGTACACTGGCTGAGCACCCGGAGGCATTCCCCTCCACACCACCGGGGCAAATCAGCCAGCAACCACATCCAGCGGTCCTTCAATCCAGCTCCCGAGGGGTAAAGTAGCATACCACCACATCCGCTACCTTACCCCATCGGGAGCAATAGCATTGGGCTATATCCTATGTCGGGATATGTTGACTGGGGTAGTGAGAGTCGGGACCTGCAGTTTCTAGATAACGTCAGTATACCCTCTGGTAACCTGTATGTCATTTGCCTAATAGGACGAGCATTCCTTGTTCCTATAAAATGCTCAACCCCTTTTGCTCGGCCTGGTACTGTGGTAAAAGTACTGTTAAATGTCTTTAGCACATTACAAATGTCTGCAGTTTGTTCTGAAGTTAAGGAAACATTTACCATTACAGCACCAGCATTTACAGTTTGTTCCAGTCTATCATAAGCTACATCAATATCTTTCTTATCGGTTTCCGGTAAAACTAGCAATGCAGATTTTGGCATTTTTTCAACCCATTTCTTGAGGAGGTTGGCATGGTATATCTTAGTAGGATTTTTCCTCTCAGGGGTCTCAGTCTCATAGTTAATGGTGCCAATACATCTAAGCACTCTATAAGGCCCTTGCTACTTCATTAACAGCTTATTTTCTGTTGTGGGTAACAATAGCAAAACCTTTTCACCTGGCTCAAAAGCTTTTTCTTTTACCCCATGGTCATAATATACCTTCTGCTGATTTTGGGCCTCTTCCTGATTACTGTGGGCAATTTCAACATATTTTGCCAGCTTCTTTCTTAGGGCGCACATATAAGACATTATAGATTGTTTCTGAGTGGGGTTATCTTCCCACGTTTCTTTCATCACATCTAGTTGCCCTCTTGGCTGCCTACCATACAGCATTTCAAATGGTGAAAACCCTGTTGATGCCTGTGGCACTTCTCTGTAAGCAAAAAGTAGGTAAGGCAAGTATTGGTCCCAATCTTTTCTTTCCCATTTTACAAATCTTTTTAACATGTGTTTTAGGGTCTGGTTAAAATGCTCAACAAGACCGTCTGTCTGAGGGTAATAAGGGGAAGTTCTTATGACAATGATACCCAGCAGTCTGTAAAGCTCCTTAAGTAATGCAGCACCAATATTACTACCCTGATCAGTAATAATTTCTTTAGGTATGCCCGTTCCACTGAAGGTTTTTGCAAGCTCTGCTGCCACTTTTGAAGCTGTGACAGTACGCATTGGAACTGCTTCTGGGTATCGAGTAGATTAGTCGCATACTACCAGGATATATCTATTACTCTTTTTACTTTTGTCTAAAGGACCAACCACATCCATTGCAATTCTCTCAAAAGGCACATTTATCAAGGGTAGGGGCACCTTGTCTTTTCTAGTGATTGGGGCTACTTTCTGACACTCAGCACAGGAATTACAATAGGTAGCAACATATTCATGAATTCCAGGCCAGTAAAATCTGTACAGCAATCTCGCAAGGCTGCGATCCCTCCCTGAGTGACCAGCCATAGGACTATTATGTGCTATCTGTAACAACTCTGTTCTGTACTTCTGTGGTACAGTATAACCAGTTTTTCTGTCTGTTCCTGTGTCTGAGGTTTAACCCAAACTCTGCACAGTAACTCATTACATTTTTTAAACATTGGATCGCCCTGTTTTGGTTTCACTCCCAGCTGCTTAAAATAACCCTGGAGAGAAACACTGTTAGCTTGCTCTGAAAGAAAATCACAATCAGTTATCAATTTAGTTTCAGCATTTTTATATGTTAACCCCTTATGTCCATCAGTCATTTGTTGCCACAGTTTCTTCAGGCATTGTCTTTCTTTCCTGGATTTCTGGATCTTGGAGCTATGCTCAAACAAGTCTGAATCAAAATCACTTGAAGTAAAAGTGTCCCCACCATCTGAAATTTTCTTTGCCTGAGCTCTTGTCACCACAGCTGCTGAAACATCAGGATTTACTCCTTCTTTGATTAACTCAGTAAATCCTGGAAAGTCATTTCCAATAATCACAGGCACAGGTAACTTAGGTACTACCCCCACTTTCATTTGGTGCAACACACCCTTAATGGTCAGAGTCACTTGGGTGGTGGAGTAGTATCGAGTGTCCCCATGGATGCAGATGACACCAATATACCTGGTCCTTTTGCACAGTGTTTTCCCAGCACTTCAATATGCACTAGTGTCTGTCTGCTTCCCGAATCAATGAGTCCCTTTACAGTCTTATCCCCCACCTTCACATCTGTTAAGTACTTGCCCCAATTTGCCAAGGACAAGTCTGCTCCAGTGCCACTCTCCTTACTATGGCAGTTTCTTGCGATATGGCCTGGCTTATTACAGTTATAGCAGATAACATCATTGGGCACAGGTTTGTTACCCCCACTAGAGTTCTTATCAGGCTTGGAGTTTAAATGAGAAAAAGAGTGTCTTACTGGTGCTTGGCTATTACCTTACTGCTGTGGCACCTGTCTGACCATTTGGTAGTCCTTGACCAAAGGAACAGCCTTTTCCCCCACTCTCTGGTCGGTGTTCCTTTACTCAGAACTGTACATCTGTAGGCAAGATGTTGATAAATTGCTCCATGGTAAATGTGTTGATGATCTGTGGGACTGATTTGCTCTCTGGCTGGAGCCATTTTATTGGGAGTTCTCTGAGTTAGGTGAAGGCTTCTTGAGGATTGTCGACTGAGTAGTACTTCAGAGATTGAAATTTCTGCCTGTAGGTCTCTCCCAAGATGTCATACCTTCTCAGGATTTCGCTTTTTACCAGGTCATAGTTTTCTGACTGTGCAATGTCCGTATTGCTGTAGGCAAGTTGTGCTTTCCCTATCAGGTAGGGTACCAGTCTAATTGTCCATTGCTGCTTTGGCCATTGGCAGGCTTTGGCAACTCTTTCAAAAGTTGTCAGGTATGCCTCAATATCATCTGAGGGACACAACTTTATAAGTTTAATGGCTTTTAAGTTGCTTGTGTTTTGTTACCCATCTGGATCTGTGCCAGATCCTCTGCCTTTGATAGCTTGCAAGTCACCCAGCCATCACTGCTCCTGTCGCTGCATTTCTTCTCTCATCTGCTGCTCCTTTCACTGCATCACTTCTCTCTTCTGCGCTTCTAAGCATTGAATCTCTTTTTCTCTCTGCTTCTCCATCTCTTTTTGTTGTGTATCCCACCATTTGAAAAAGTCCATCAGGCTTTCAGGTTCTGTCACTGCCTGTTCTTTTTCCATAACTTGTGCCGGCTGTACAGTCTCAGCTTAGACTTCTGTCTTTACTAGTTTGGCTGCCATTCTCCTGGTAACCACTCCTGGACTTTCTGCTGCAGAATCCATACCTTTCTCTGTGCTTCCCTGGTACTAGGTCCAGTACCCATGCACAAAACTCCTGGCTTAGAGTATGCACGGTGAAAATCCCACTTAGGTTGACACCACTTGTCATCGAAGCACAGGTCAGGAAGCACAGGAAAAACCAGAAGCAGTTGTAAAATTCACAACAAAAGTTTTATTTGTACTAGCAGTTACATAAAAAAAATGATATTGTTCGGTATAAGTATTTACAAAGGCCAAATAAACAGTAAAGGTCCATCTGAGTTTTTCTTCAGTCCTTGTGTCCATCTTATTTCTTTCAAGCAATCGCAGCTCAGCTCTCTTATAAGTCCTTCCAACTCCCATTCTTAACAAGCATCCTGTTCTTGTATGTTTCAGGCAGGTGTAAGGCAGGAACACAGTGTGCCTGAGCTGAGGCCCCCTTTTCCACAGCTCTTCTGCAAAAGTCTTAAAAATTTGCACTCGGGTATGCTCTTGAGTTTCCAATAGCTTTTTGCAATCATCTCAAACCACCATTATTTACATTTCAAAAATTAACACTATATATTTTCTAAACAGAGGGATCCCAATATTAGTTACATTTCCACATAATGATCTGTATATATTTTTATATAAGCAGATATGCAAGGGCGGAAAAGACACACAGCAAGGGAGACTGAGGGACAGTGAGAGGCAGATAATTGCAAGACTGTCGGGGTGATCAAATCCTAGGTCTCACAGGAAAATTTGGTTGTGCAACCAGATGGACAAGAGACAGGAAAGAAAAGGACAGAACAGATCTTTTCATTTAAACTCTTCCATAACAACTGGGACAGGGTCCTATTCCACCCTGTCACAGTAAGGTCCCACCTTCTTTTAGAAGGCAGCTACCCCTCCTACAAAATATAAAGACATGAGAGTTCCACCTCGCAAATATTTCCAATTTACCAAATGCATTCTAATAGGCTACAATATGTTATTTATTGCATCAAATTTAAAGCCACACAGCAGAAAATGTTAACATCTAAAAAGGCTGGGAAATAATTTAAAAATTTAAGTTGACAAAAAAGTCTTCAGAATTAGTGAAAAGAAAATGCATGTACAGGTGCCAACTATAATTTAAGGCATTTGTGTCCTACTATAACTTTAGAAGCAGCTGGTATGGATGACCTTGTTTTGTTACCTCTGAGACCTCTGAGCCTATAACGTTTGGGGCAAAAATTGTATTAATAAATAAATGTACATACTGCATGACACAAAATCCTAGTTCTTCACATTTTATATTATTATAAAAGGTTTCAGGGAAAGGGAAAGATGTGATTGGATGTTGACATTCCTCTAGCCTTACATTAATCTTTAATTAATATACTTATGTAGCCTTATAACATGAGTATTGTTTTCTAAAACAAGTTCCTACCGTCTAGAAAAATTATATCTGTAACACTAAGAGCTGTGACACTTGGACAGCTGATTTTGATTAATCTCTGCTTTTTGTAATAGAAAAAAATGTAGTGTGATTTTCTGTCATGAGAAATGCTGTGCATGGATAACTCCCCCCCCCCCCAGGTATCAGTTCAAAAGACAGTATATATGTTAAACAGCAGATCTCTGTGATGAGATTAACTTGCAAAAAACTCGCATTTTATAGCCTTATTTAGGATCTGGGTGGTTTGATGCTAAGACCTGAAATATCCATTTTATGACGTCCTCAGGAAAGTCAGTTAATTGCACCTGGTGTCATAAAAATTCCTTTGATGTGTTTGAGAAAGGAAACTGCTCATGGATGAAAGGGACTGAAGAATAACAATCTTAATTAAAAGTGTCATCATTTGAAAAATGAGTCTTGCTGGAGTCACAGAATTCAGTACCTTGATGGGACTTCCTGTTTGTATATATATATATATATATATATATATATATATATATATATATATAATATTATTTTATGTATCCTGAAAGGAGGAGCTAGGTGATGACATCATGAAGAGGGTTGAAACACAGCATTTTTAAACTGTAGTCTGTATTCCATTTAGACACACACATGTTTGGACTCTGAAAAAGCAACATCAGGCACTGTTAGAAGATACAGAAAGACAATTCTAAGTGTACTGTGGTAGGAGATTTTGTTTGCACTTTAAACCTGTTTTTTTAAGTGATTGTATGGTTTTGTGATATATGGGTCTGTATTTACATTTTACATTTTTATCTATTTTTAAGTAAACATCAAATTTTTAGAGACTACTTGGTGTGCCTTTGAAATTCTTTATTTGACAAGTGAAGCATGTATGGTTAAAGTTGACACTGTGCAAAGCTATTGGTAATACCAAACTGGGAAAAGGTAAGAGCTTATTCTGAGGTCTTTCGTTAGAGTTTTAAGGGTTCATTTTGTACACCTGGTTAGGTGCCCATTGGTGAAAGATATCTGGCCCCCCCGAAGAGCAGAATTATCTGAGCCTGTACATTGGGTACACTAGCAAGAGGGTCACAGTTTAAATCCCTCCAGAACTTGAGACCAAAGTTTGATTCAAACCCACAAAACAGACAGGAGGGTTACCCTGTTCTGTTAACTGTTCACAATACTGCGCTCGGACGTTGGCACTGTGGGAGCAGAGGGCCTAGCCTGCTGAGTGGGGTTGTGACAAGAGCCACCATTAATGCTACCATCTGATGAAAAAATCACTCACAACTTTTCACTTGGTTAATTGTGCCATTGAATGATTGCTGCCTCCCCCTCCATACTGGGTAAAGTTTTGAAAAAAACTATCTGTGGTCATTAGCAGCCTGAGGAGAATAAGGTCCCAGCAATGACCTCCCTCTCATAATAGTAAGTAATGATTGCCTGCCATCAGTGTGCTGATTTTGCCACAGAAGGAATTCATTTTTTTTAATGGGAGAAAAAAAACGTGCTCTGTTTTGTCAGGTTAACAGTGGATTAACCTTATCAACTGCAAACTGTTGGCTCTCACTCTCTGGAAGTGACCTTACACAGAAGGAACCATGGGGCTTCCCTTCCCAAGGCAAAGAGGGACTCAGAAAAAAAATTCTCATTGAACTAATTGTTTTATTTGGTATTTGTAGACCACAAAACAAAACAGCTCCACTGGTGAGAGTGTACAGGATAAAAGGGGCAGACAGCAAAATAAACAATATTCGCACCACTCAGACAGCAGCATAAAAAATGCTTTATTCAGCAACAAAAAATCCAAAAATCAGGCCATTGTATGTTGTGGCTTACACACAAGGAGCCATGGGGCTTCACTTCCCAGGGCAAAGTAATGGACTTGGAAAAGAAATCTCACTGAACTAATTGTTTTATTAGGTATTTGATTGTAGACCCTTCTGCTTTGTGCCTCATTGACTTCCATGATCAACCTGAAAGTAGTTGCCACAGGAGTGTCTGTGTGTGTGTGTGTGGGGGGTCTTTCACTGACAAGCAGCATGGTGCAGCTTAAACAGAATGTGTAGCACCAGAGATTCCTAAACACAATATCCTCAGCCTAGAAAAGCTGCTGAGGGACTGTTTGAATATAAAGGAGGTACACATCAACAAAAATCCCATATAATCAGATATGTACAAGCAGCTGGATTCAGTGCATGCAGCCTACCTCACAAACAAGGTCTTAGCAGTAACCTTTGCATTAAAAAAATGAATAGAATGCCACAAAAGGTTAACATAAAAGCAGAGAGGACTAAATCATTTCAGACTTGCACACGCATGCATGCGCGCACATACACACACTCACTCTGATACATGCAAGGCATACACATGGCATTTAGGCAAAGTCTGTAAAAATAGTGTTGAGCATCCAAGATATGTAGATTATTATATCTCCATATATAAGGGCACCATCAAGGAAAGGGCAGTGGAGCGTCATCCTCTCACGTTATTAGCAGCATGATCGCGAGTGGGTGAAGAGCGCCATATTTAAAAATGGCAGCTGCACTGGGGGCTTAACTACTTTTTACAAGCATTCAGGTAAATAAACCTTTCATTTTATATGGTGCCTGCAGGAGGCTCTGTGGAGCGAAGACCTGATCTATGCAGCAGTTGGGGATTCAAAGCTGCCAGTAGATATCCTTTAAAATTTAAATGGATGTTTTTTTTTTTTATGGCCCACTAACCGATCACAAAGCAGAGGTTGCTTCCACTTTAGAAGGAAGTTTTAACAATCAGAAACAAAAAACATATAAAGCAGTGTCTTCTGATTGTTCCAGACAGATTAATACAGATTTATAAAATGGGCAAAAAATGTCCTCCAATCTAATTGACTAAATGGCCGTTGTAGCTATGTTTCTATCAGTCCATAACTTGCCAACCAGCATTACATACAAGAGTGAAAGCCCCATAACCTGAGGTATCACTGCCCCACAGTACCCCAGTCAGGAATATCATAGTGTAAAGCTGACTGTGCTAAGTAAATCTGACTGCGAGGTGTAAAAGGTGACCACAAAACTACAAGTCAGTCTCGAGTGGTCGGGTCACTCACCAGTCAACTACAAACATTAAAATCCCCAAAATTGCAGGCAACAAAACTGAAACAAACACCATTAAAAACCTAATGTACCCCTACTTTTATTTTTCTTTTCTACAGCTGCCATTTCTCCAGTCGTCCGTTTCACCCCTGCCATTTTCATTCCATGGACAATCAGGTCCTGCAATCACCCACCTTTCAAAATTACAGTGCCAGAGTTTTTAAACTAAAGTTAAGAGCGAGTGAGAAGACACATTAAACAAAATCCGGAAAGTCACTCAGACACACTGCAGCCCTGTAGGTAGATGCTCAGATTACAAAGCGCTCACTACGGAGACTGCAGAGGGACACACTCGCTCCCAATCGAGTCACTTGTTTGCTGTAAAACAGGATCCAAACAAAACTAAAATATTGCCAACACTTTGCATGTGTGGGGATGGAGGGTGGGGGGGGGGAGACAGAGACAAACACACATCACCTCTTTGAAAAATCTCCTTCAAATGTGATACTTATTCTTGTCAAAGGAACTATTTTCTTAAAAACTCCAAAACTTCAAAAATTCAACAAAAAAACAAATTGCAGTTTACTTTCAAAGTGCAGGAACTTCATCAGAACCACTGTTGGAAATTGTTTGCCATTTTATAAGGGTAATAAGACACTCCAAGGTGTGGGTTATGGCCTGATAAGAGCACCTCCCAGGTGCTAAAGGCAGTTAGTGCAAGCACCTCATACCTCATAATGCACCTGGGGCGTGCTCTAATCAGGATATAACCCACACCTCGTTGTGTCTTATTGCTTGCATACAGTATCTAGTGAAAGTGATGTAGAAGAAAATACACATGCAATGGCAAACAATATAGCACCTTTTTTGGAGATGGCTCCACATGAACAACAGGAAGGGAAGTGAAAGAAACCAAAACTAACAAAGGGAGAAAAGGGAATAAGAAAAGAGGAACGAGGAACAAGGGGTCAGTACAGACAATCAGAGAGACAAAATGAGGTATAAGTAAAATAATTAGCATCTGATGAAAGAATTTGTTCAAAAATCAAGAACTCCAATTAGAGGTGTTGAGACTCAAATCCCACCCCAGAGACACTGGTGACCTCCTATTGAAATTACAGGGTTTTGCTTAGGAGCCATTGTATAGCTGACTTTCAATTGCTGTAGAAAGTCTATATACGTCAATCTGCCATCAAGGTGGTATAGCTGCTGGTAGGTTTTCCTTTGCCAGTCCATACAAGGTACCCCAATACGATTTTTGATAGGGGCAATTGACTTCATTCCCCCTCACAATTTCTTCACATTTGCAAACACATTTTACATTCAGACATCTGGGACAGTAACGGGAATGTGTATGACTCATTATATGTAAAACTATTTCTTGGATTGTGAGAAATGGAGTTAGTTGGTTTGATTTTAAAAGAGCTGCTTAGATTGGCACACCACGCGCCAAATCACTGCCTGTGGTAGACTCAGGTGCACCATGGTCCCTGCACCAGATTTTGAAGGAAGTCCCAGTGCCAAAGTCCCCAGGTTTTCTGCAAGCCTGCCTGTGTGCCGAAGAAACAGTGCATGGGAGGAGAATGTATCTAGCTGTGTGACAGGCTTGTGGCAGCAGTGGCCAGTGATGGCAACCCACTGGCCGGTCGCCCAGGTGGGTGGTGGGTTGTCTTTGGCTTGAAATAGCTTACAGGGGGGTGGGATGGGTCAGGAATGGGGAGAGAGGGTGGCAACTGCTCCCAATAGGTCCAGTGCAAGGCCACCACCACACAGTGGAGGTTAGTGTGTGTGTGTGTGTGTGGGGGGGGCAGATGCAGCACTGCCACCACAGGAGGTGGGGACTTTGCGGGCTCGTACCTGCCATGAACTACAGGCTGCTCTGGCAGTGGTCTGGTGGGGATTGGGGCCTGTGAGGGCATCTTCCTCTGGGGGCACAGGGTCACCCCCCACCCAGCGACGGCTTCAGGAGTGGCACATGGCATGTTAGACCAACTCTGGGCTGGTCCAGCAGCTGTGGGTCATATGTCCTTTGAGGGGGCTTCCAAAATCCCACTTTAGGGGATACTGCAATGCTGCCCCAGCACAAGCCCCCTTCTGCCATGGCACATGGTGCGGCCATCACAAGGACAGTGCAAGCCCGGTTGGCACAGGTGGTCCCTCCAGTTGCATATGCCGCATTACAAAATCTGGCCTGGCACAAGATGTGGTGCAAGGAGCCCATTGCACCATTTTTCCTTGATGTAAGCCCCTTTGCTTCAGTCCTTATGTTTTGAAAATTGGGCCGAGTATTTTCAGAGTTCTTCTCATACACAGACCATGTTGTCTTATGGCTTCACTTTATTGATGACCTTGTCTGCATATAGAGGGATGACTCAAACAGAATGAATGATTTTGTGGATTGTTTGAATAATAACAACATAAACATTAGATTTACACATAAATATGACAGAAACTGTACTAATGTCCTAGATTTCATGCTTACAGGAGTACCTGGTGAAAGGGCAGGTAGCAAGACATTTAGGAATGTTACTGCAACAAATTCTTTACTGCATGTATATTCTGTAATGTACATCCTGCCAAATTGAAGCAAACCATACCATACGG
The DNA here is from genome assembly GCA_016271365.2 of Neoceratodus forsteri. NCBI lineage: Eukaryota > Metazoa > Chordata > Ceratodontiformes > Ceratodontidae > Neoceratodus > Neoceratodus forsteri. Next base: position 1,597,449,096 of record CM057450.1, read on the forward strand.
CTAGTAAGTGCGATTAAGGAAGGATTGCAATGACACTGAAACATTTGAAAAGCAATGTAAAGAAATGGAAATTAGATTTTTAGACTATGGTTATCAGAAACACACTTTGATAGAGGCAAAATAAAGCTCCAGTTTGTTGCCAAGAGAGTCACTATTGATTCCTAAATCTGACACTAAAAATAAAAGTTTTGGACCAGTTACTTTTTCTACCACATTTAATGCCCTGCCTGGAACAATAGGAAGTACTGCACAATACACAAGTACTGGCCAGTTCTAATGAGAGATGTCACTTTGTAAAAAGATGCTGGCATCAAACCATGTATGATTTTTAGATGCCCACAAAATATGAAAGACATATTAGTTCTGAGTCATTATATACCTGTACAGGAAGACACACATACTGTAGAGACTGGTTACCACCAATCCCCAGTGGTTTCTGTAAGTGTCAGAACTACTGTGTTTACAAACTGGGGAGTCAAACAAAACATTCAATTGTGCTTATGCAGCTGGATGAGATGTATGCTTGTGTGACTTTGATACATTGTGGCTGTTCGCTTTTCTATCCATGGGATATACCACCCTGTAGAGGTATGACGCAAGGAACCCTAGAGGAGGGTTCCCTCCATAGGTGCCATGGGAATTATTCCCTTGGCTAAAAGTAGCTTAGGAAGAAGCCCAAAAAGAATACTCAAAAGGGTGTTGAGCATTGAAGAGGTGAGAAATCAGAATATATCGAGTCCAGAAAGCAAGGAGAGAGACGTACTGTAGATGGGAAGGACAGGAGAAGAATGAGATATGATGAGGACAAAGAATGAAATGAAAGCTGACAAGATGCAGAAGGGTGGACTTCTTAAGGAGAGAGGGAACAGTTGGGGCCACCATCCGACTACATCCAACAGCGGAACCTAACTACTGAACCTATGAAAGCACTAACCCTGTCTAATATTATGAACATTGTCACGGAGGACAGAAAAAACCCCCATGGAGGAGGACACCTCTGGGAATCCAAGACCTAGCGTGCCTTCCCTCCAGGCTGAAGGATGTTTTGATTAGTGATGGCTCAGCTATAGCAATTTAAAGTTGAGATCAAGGAAGGTAGAAAAATTTAATATAGAGGAAGCTCTCGCTCTGTCCTTCTAAATGGACAGCTGCTGAGGGATGCGAGCGACGTCTCTGCAACTAGATGTCAAAAGCAAGAGAGGATGTACGATGATGGAAGCAAGCCTTGAAGGCCTGAATGGTTTAAGGTGAGGAATGAAATGGATGATGTACGATTATGAAATGAGGCCAAGAAGGCTGGTATGATTAAGGTGAAATATGAAGAGGAAGATGAACAATGAAGGAGTGAAGCCATGGAAACTGGTATGCTTAAGGTGAGGTATGCAATGAACGATATACGATGATGGAGAGAAGCCTGCCAGCCCCAAGGAAATGGGCACTAGACATGAAAGCATGTTGCCGAGTGGAGAGCAGGTCGAGTTGAGGTAGTATGGATCTGAGAGGTTTATGCTAGAGTAGTTGATGTGAAGGAGTAGGCCCACAGAGAGGTCAGATGAGCGAGGGATACCCAGATGTGGTCATGAGAAGACTGATGGTGATAACAACCGCAGGAGTACATCAGTTTGATGAGGTAGCATGAGACCCAATGAGAGGTATGCTCGATTAATTGATGTGAATGAGTATACCCTGAGGTTGAACTGAGTGAAGGAGAACCAGACTCATGTAATGAGGAAGCTACCTCTTTTTGGTAACTATGGGAGACCAGACGTAGGCAGCAGGACACTAGACGGACTACGGTAAGAGGCGGATATGAATAGGGAAGGTGATTTCAGTATAGGAAAACCCCAAAAGAAAGCAAAGGTCAGAGAAGGAGAGGAACAGAGGGTGGAGGGAATGGGAGGAGGAGGAGGAGGAGGAGGAGGAGGAGGGCAACATGTGGAAACGACAGGGGTAGGCACCCCTGAGACGGTGGATAAAGGTAGTGAGAAGGAATGAGGCAAACCACTGATGGTGATGAGAGAATAGGTTGCGTGTCCACAAATAGCCCTAATGGCATGAGGAATGTCAGTAAACCCATGTGGAGCAAGGGGACATGAGAGACGGAAAGTCAGAGCATTGTAGAGGTAGGCAGGGGCCAAGCACAAACTGGAATGTAACGCGAATCAGAGTACAGTCTGGAAGAGGATGAGCATGAAAACGGACGAAGAGGAACAAAAGAACACAGTAGATTGGAAAAGACCAGCTAAAGTCGAATATCAGTCAAATAAAACAGCAAAAGAAAAACTGATTGGAAGCCAGCAACTGTAACTGGGCTGATGTGCAATGGAGTAAACGTTCACAGGCAGGTACTTACTGCTATGCAAGAAAATGAGATGTCATTAGGAGGATATCTGATACCTTTGGGTCCTACATGTAGGACTAGAATGGGATAAATAATAAGAATAGGGAATGGACATGAAACCCCAAAAGATCATCCAGTGAAGAGGAAGAAATGTGAATGGGCCCCGGACAAGGAGCCCACACACAGCGGATCTCTATCAAAATGACGGAAATGGGCAGGCACAGGAGTGAAGATTTCGAGCTGTCCTGCACACCAGAGAGTCCGATGCATGAGTGCCATGAATTGAAGCACAGAGCAGGTTGGAGAGACATCACGTTGGTGAAATTGGTATGCCTCCAGGGAAGCGGAAAACACCAGGCAGGAGGCGCTCGTGCGGAAGGGGCAGCGGTGCGCCGATGGATCAGGAAGCAGAGTGAGCATCAGCAAGGCAAGCAGAGATGTTTGCTTGGTGGCTCCGCAAGGAAGCAGGATGCAGCCCAAGGAGCTCACTGAAAGAACACAGCAACAATGGGAGACAGGTAAGGGAGCACAGGAGCAGGGAAAACAGGAGAGGAGGGTGAAGAATGAATGAAGTGAGGGAGCAAAATGGGAGCGACAGCTGGGGGGGAGGAAGCAGCCGAGGGTAGAACAAAACAATGGAAACAACCACAGAATGAGCGGCAGAGACAAACGGAAGGAGGGGGTGAGGGCCAGGCCACAGAAGCAGTGGACAGGAGGGAGAAATGCAACAGGCCATGCCGTCTGAACGAGCAAATGTAGCGGGAGTTGGGAGAGCACTGCTACCACAGGAGAACAGCCAGAAGGCAGGGTAGAAGAATGGGATGAGTGGCAAAATGGCACAAAACGAGTGAGTAACCGATGAATCTGGTGGCCTGAGGCGACCGCAGGAACACAGGGAATCAAGATGGGAACAGGGAGCAAGGAAGAGCAGCACCTCTGGCTGCAATGAGAAACGAATTCTGGAACAGTCCTGGAAGAGTGGCCTTTTAAGGCCTGATGTGGGAGTGATGTTGTTGCTCCACCCATTGAACCTCAGGCTTAAAACCTTCCCATTGTGTGATACCTAATTTGAGTGCTGAAATTGAAATCCAGCATTTTATTAACTGCAACACATCATTCACCGTTTACCATTTGCAATGCTCATATAACAAGCACTATATCGGAAGGACAATTCTCCCTTTCAAAAGATTAATTCAGGAGCATGTAAGAGACATTGCAAATGGGAGGGAAAACATACCCATAGGACTTCATTTTAAAACCTTCCATAACTCAAATGAGAATTCTTTGAAATTTGTTGATTTGGAACATGTCCCCATAAATCCTACTGGGGTGGGGGTGGGGGAGACTGAATACTCTATTAAAGACAGAGTCCTATTTTATAAGGCCTGTTTACATGACCTGATATGCACAGTTGTTAGTGGTGCAGTTGAATTGCATCAGGTCGTATAAACGATGTGGAGAGTGTTGTAGGTCATTCCATTGTGGTGAACCGTGATCCCTGTTGTGGTGGGATTGTATACTGGTACAGGCGCTTTTAGTAAGCATGTAAACATGCTGCTCTGCCTGCACCAGTACTGTCTCGTTGTACGCCACGCCAGGCCAAACTGTTATTCCTCCTGACAGCTCACCCACCTTACTGTCACTACCTAAATATTCACTGTTAATTAAAAAAAACACCCACCATTATGGCTGCTGGCAGTGGAGGTATGGTGCTGTGGTCACTAGAATTGAGCAGGGTGTGATGGTATGCATTGCTGGGACAATATCCTGATGCTTCTGCCCTCAGGGTACTATGATCTTGAGCTGGAGAAAACACCAGATGCAGAGTGCAGAGCGCTGTAAGCCTAGAGAAGATGACGCATGTAGAAGATTGCAGTGAAGAATGTGGAGAGTGAGGTATTTCATGTCTTTCAACTCCCTATACTCCCTTTGGTTGCCTGTACTTGGGAGCACAAACCAGGTGCACTGAGACAGCTGCCGGGGTCCATACACCTTTCATACCCCGGCATTTCCCCCGGCCCAGAACCTAACCAAGCATACCTCATTAGCCCTCTTAGTGGCCGTGCATATCTCCACCCTACCAATACCTGTGGCTGCCCACAAACCCTGTCCCCGGCCACATAACCCTAACATAAAAGCCAAGCTAATTAGACTTGCTGTCTTGCACTATTCCCTCCTACTCCTTCTCCTATCAGGCAATGTGCACCCAAACCGGGGCCCACCCCCCCCATCTCTCAGCACCTCCTGTGTGTCATTGAATGGACTCCTCCTAGCCAACGTCAACATCTATAGCCTTCAAAAAAGCTTAATGTCCTTTAGGGCTGTATGGCACAGATCTCTCCGGATATCCTTGTGGTTACAGAGACCTGGCTTCATCCTGATACCCTGGACTCAGCTGTCCATATTCCTGGGTACTCTATCCTCATAACTGATAGGCTAGCTAAGAGGGGTGGGGGCTGCGCTCTTTACTATAGAGATTCCCTTCAGGCTGCGCTTTTCCCTGGTGCTCCCACTCCGTCCCACAGTGCACAGGTTCTCACTGTGAAACTGTAACCTGACACATCTGGCAAAGCCCTACACAGGGAGGAGATCAGCCAGTGCCTCCCCATTGGGTCTTGCACTGATCAACCGAGTGGCACTAATACCCAATTAACTTGGTTTACCTTCAGTCAGCTGGCAGTCATGGATATAGTGAGGATCATCCAGACTTTGCGTCCAACCTACTGTAGTTTGGATGTAGGCCCTACTCACCTATTGGTGGGGTGTGTAGAGGTTATCGGCCCAATCCTTACTGGGATAGTGGTGGCATCATTGGAGAGAGGGATCTTTCCAGATCCCTTAAAGGAGGCAGTGATGCAGCCCCTTGCCCTCCCTTGATCCTGACTGCCCAGAAAACTACAGACCAGTCTCGAATCTCCCCTTTTTGGGGAAGGTTATCGAGAAGGTGGTTGCTTTGCAGCTGGAGGATCATTTAACCAGCCACAGTATCTATGGCCCTGTCTAGTCTGGCTTCAGGACGCGGCATAGAACTGAGACGGCTTTTGTACGGGTACTGAATGATCTCCTGATGGCGAGAGATCAGAGAGCTCATTCTATCTTGGTTCTCCTTGATCTCTCAGCAGCATTTGACACCGTTGATCTTGGGGTATTGCTAGAATGCCTGTGATTTCTCTGTGGACTAAGGGAGGTGGTCCACAGTTGGTTTCAATCTTTTCTGCAGGATAGGACTCAGAGAGTGCTGTCGGGGATTTATTCCTTGGCCTCTCACTGCCTGCGCTGTGGGGTACCATAGGGTTCTGTGTTGTCCACCATGTTATTTGCGGTGTATATGCTCCCACTGGGGGACATTATAAGATGGCATGGGTTGAGTTTCCATTGCTATGCTGATGACTCTCAACTCTACATGTCTTTTGTGCCCAAGCAGGAGTCCGATTCAAGTACAGTGTTTAACAACTGCTTGCTGGAGATACAGAACTGGATGAGTACCAACTGGTTGAAGTTAAACCCAGGAAAAATAGAGGTACTGGTAGTGGAGCCAGGGGTAAGGACTTCAAGCTCATGGGCGGAAAAACCCTCAGGTTTATTTCTGGGGTGGACCTTGCTTATGGCATCCGGACAGGTGCATAACCTTGGCGTTGTGTTTGATGAGGGCCTGACCCTGAGGGCACAGGTGTCGGCCATAGTCAAATCATCTTTTTTTTCCATCTAAGGAACATAGCACAGGTGAAACACTTGGTTCCATCTGAGGATCTTCCTTCTCTGGTCCATGCCTTAGTTGCCAGTCGTCTTGATTACTGCAATGCCCTTTATCTAGGGCTGCCGGGAGTGGATATCCGCAGCTTGCAGTTGGTGTAAAATGCAGCAGCTAGGTTGTTGACTGGAAGCCCGAGATCCAACCATATAACACCTGTACTGCGTGAACTGCACTGGCTGCCTGTACAGTGGCGGATCACTTTCAAGGTCGCATTGATGACCTATAAGGCCCTACATGGGTTGGGACCCCACTACCTGAAAGAGCTCCTGACTCCTTACTGCCCCTCCCGCTCCCTCAGATCCTCTGGCGAGGGATTGCTAGAGAATCCCAGGGTAACCCTGAAAATATCTGGTGGAAGAACTTTTGCCTTTATGGCACCTACCCTGTGGAATTCTCTACCTTGCCAGATATGAAATAGCCTGACTGTAGAAGGGTTTAAAAAAGTTCTTAAGACCTTTCTTTTCAAACAAGCATTTTCAGAAATGTAAATGGTGTTTTAAATTGCTGTGGATTTTAATATTGTATGGAGAGTTTGTAAAGGCACCCTGAGCTTTGGAAGGGCGCCTCATATAAATACATTTTTACTTACTTACTTACTTACATAGTGACAGTTTATATCCCCCATGGCACCAAAGGCCAGTGTTTGACTCGGTAATGGACTGCCGAGCCCACCTGCCCACCTACTGTGAAATCATTGCCCTGGGTTATTACAATGTCAACTGGCTAGCGACCTCCTCTGCCTCCTACAAGGACACTGTCATGGCACTGGACCTCACCCAAGTCGTCCAGTCCCCCACAAGGCTAAACCATAAAACTGGCACCTCCACACTCATTGACCTCATATTCACGAATCGGCCCACCCATGTATCTGAGGTCTCAGTACTTCCGGATGCACCGAGCATCCACTCACCAGTCCTCTGTAGATGGTCCTCAATAAAAATCCCGAAGTGGCCACCCAAATATATCTTTGTATATCACTTAAAAAGGGAACTCTCTTGCACCTCAAACAACACCTATTACAATCTGACTGGACCCCCATCAGCACTGCACAGTCTACTGACAGTGCCCTGGATTACTTTATCTCCACATTTAACTCCGTTTGTGACCGGTATACCCCAGTCTCCAAACAGAAAGTCAAAAGTCAGGACACCCCCCTGGCTCTCCCACACCCTATTTGACCTCATGAAGCAACACCACAATCAATGGCATAAAGCTGATGAATCGGGCAAACCACATGACCGGCAACTCTATAGGAAACTTAGGAACAAATGTACCTGGGAAATTCAGAAAGCCAAAGCTACCCACTACCAGGAGATACTCTCCTCCTCCTGGGGCTCTGGGCACAAATTTTGGAACAACATTAAAGAACTGAACGGAAAATCTGTCTCCCCCACCCCTGCCCAGCTGCTAGTAAATGGCTCACTCTACCAGGACCCCCTGTTGATTGCTGATACCCTCAACACTGCATTTTCTGATCTTAGTGGTGTCCTTCCCCCTAACTTCTTCAACCCAGCCCCAGACATGCCACCAGCCTACCTCTTAAAGTGTCCACCCCCGCTTTCAGGCTCCAAACAATCACCCCTCCTAGAGGCAAGACCATATTTAACCAAAGCCCTCAGGAAAATGCGCTTTAGTGACGACTCGCTGGACCTAAAAGTAGTCCTCCTCAACTTAGACTCCATTATCTCCCTGCTCACTGACATCCTAAACCGGTCCCTTTGTCATGGACAATTCTCCTCATGCTGGAATACAGCTGTCATCACCCCAATATTAAAAAGTGGGTACCGCATCACCCAGGGCAACTACCACCCCATCTCCATTCTCCCCCCCTCCAAGGCACTAGAAAAAGTTGTGTCAGATCAACTCTCGGACTATCTCTCTAAATATGACCTTCTCTGCCCCGAACAGCATGGTTTCAGGAAGGGCCACAGTACTACAACTGCCCTTCTTGAATACACCAGTTTTATAAGCAAAGGCCTTGATCAAGGGCAACTAGCTGGACTTAACCAAGGTGTTCGACTCTGTCAGCCACACACTCCTAATCCAATCCCTGCATTGCATGGGCCTGTCTCTGGATGCTACCACGTGGTTTAAAAGATACCTCAGTGACAGAACCCAGAGGGTTAAGTTAAACTCCACACTCTCGGCCAGTAAACTGGCATTTTTGGTAGTCCCCCAAGGCTCAATACTGGGCCCCCTCCTGTTTAGCTTGTACTTGAATACTCTCCCAAAGGCCTGCTTGGGACAAATGCTTCTGTATGTCGATAATGTGGTTATATTTGACAGCCACTCAGACCCCCACTCCCTTCAATCCTCCCTGCAATGCTCCTTTTCTGAAGCCGAGGCCTGGTTCACAGATCACTGTCTTGTCCTGAATTACAAAAAGACCAGGGCCATGCTTTTCACTCACAGACAAAATAAGCTTAAAATTGTCCTCCTCAACATCATTAACATCCAGGGATCCCCCCTCAACCTTGTGCTCACCTTTAAATACCTGGGCATCACCCTTGACTCCTCTCTCACGTACTGCAAGCACATCAATCTGCTCAGCTCAGCTATCAATTCCAGACTAGGTCTTCTATATAGGTACAGAGAGTGTCTGCCTCCTGACGTCCTAGGTCTTGTCGTGACATCATAGGTACTCTCCCTTATTAACTATGGGATTGTTATCTACTGTACGGCTGACCCCACTGCCCTGCGTCAAATCATGATCTCCATAAATAAAGTCTGCCGGTTAGTCACTGGATGCAACTGTTGGACGCACACCTGTGAGCTCAATAGACGCACCAACTGGCTTAACTTTGAAGGCAGACTCGGGTACCAGACCTGTCTCCTTGCTAGGAAGCTGTCCCTCAATACCCCCCAGGTCTCTGCCAACTTATTCAGCCCTCCATTCAGCCATGGTCTAGATGGAACTCCTTGCTAGCCCCCCTCTCTGTACTCCACTGCAGGACCTCTGTGGGCCAATACTCCTTTTACTACAGGCCCCCCCCCCGGTTGAATGAAATGCCATTGGCCATCACCCTAGAAGAGCGACTAGGCTCATTTAAAACCCTAGTCCATGCTGAAATCCTCTCCCACTCCATTTATGACTGTGCTTAGTCCTTCTCCCCTTACCTGTAACTATAATGTTTTGATTTCTGTATATTGTTATTGTACGTGCTGGACTTATAATGATTTAACACTGGTTGGTCCATTCCACCCTTGAACTGTAACTTGTCTTCACTATATGCCTCTTATTGTATATACTGTTTCTAAATTTGCAATGTATGTATTCTGGTGTGTTCTCTGCATATTTATTATTGTATATGTTGTCATTTCTTGTAATGTATGTATATCTGATGTGGAGCCTTTGCAAAGGAGTCCTTGACTCAAAGGTTGTAATCAGGGACCCTACTTTTCTGCGGCACAGTGGGACCAAGTTCTGCGGCAAGACTACCATTTGCCGCAGAACTTCTGCGGCGGTGGTTTGTAATTTCTGCGGAAGTTCTGCGGCACTAACAAACTACCACATCGCAGTGTCAGCTTGTCATCCTGACTTTACTTTCATGGCAGTGGTTATAGCAATCAGGATGGTGGAAAGCACAGTAACACTAGTTCAAAAAATAACAAACTTATAAAAATAATTTTATGCCTAAAAAAGCAAACTAAATGTCTCTCCCTTAAGTTCCTATCCTGTTACATAAATGACATATGCAGATGGGATCTTATGTGATGAATAAGGTATTTCTATATGCATGTTATCTATCCCACTAATGAGGTTTCCACTGTCTATCACTTATACATTTGTATGTGCTTTCTACACCACTCATGAGGAGCCCACTGTGTATCACTTATATATTTATATGCAGTCTGTAACATACATACAAATATGCATGTATATGTGTGTGTGTGTGTGGTGAGAGTGACAGAGATACTGTGTATGTATATATGTATGTGTGTGTGTGTATATATATATATATATTTGTTTTAAATTTCCTTGAACTTGCATCCTCATTCATACAGGTCTCATTGGAAATGGAAAAGAGGAGTTATTGCAAAACTAATTTTTCATGTCAACTAGCTTTCCCTGACACACTGCGTAACATCATCAGGCCATGACATGCATGAGAACCAATTGTGAGATAGAGCTCTCCAGCCCATCACAGTGTGTCCACCATGTAACAGAACACTGCACCTTACCTTCCCAGGCTCCGAGCAGTGATGTGTTCCACCAATCCTTGTGCTGCCCAGCCAGCTCCCAGAGCTAGTCTCTGAACTTGAGTTGACGGCACGGAAACACAGCATGCTACCCTCTGGCGCAACAGCTGTCCCTGCACACAACATTTCTCCATAACTTTTAGGTGATTCTATCAACCAATGACAATATGTAATCAATAACCCTGGCAAATATGTGTACAGTGCAATTATTTATTTAACAGGTCTATTCTTTCAACAGGTCTACACATTATTATATTTCACTTTTCTGGGCATAATTACTTTATTTTTCTTAAAAATTTAGACAATTAAATTCATTTTACCAGTTATTCATTTCAGATAGCGTCTCTATACCTTAAAGGCACAAATAGGTTTGTACAAAGTGAGGTATGGACTTAACAGGTCTGTGCTATTGACAAGGTTTTGATTAAGTTGGCCCTAGTGCAACAATGTAAGATTGAACATTGTATTAAGTTGTAGTGCAGGTCGAGCAAATATCACCACGCATGATGTGCTGTGCCACCGTCTCAGGCAGTGGGAGCTCTGGTAGATAAGTGACTTTCCATTTCTGTTGCAGAATGCAGCCCATTTCATTAGCTAATGTATGATGTTATAGCAATGATAACATCACATTCTGAGCATATATGGGGGTTTTGGATATAAAAGAGGGAAGGAACAGATTCTATGTATAAACAGAAATATTAATAAAAATCACCAAGAAGAGTGAATTTGCGAGCCAGAAGTTCTATGTAGATTGCAAGTTCTGGCGCAAAATCTCATGTCAGCAGAATTCTAGGGGACTTGGTTGTAATTCCGATTCCTTCAATAAATAAATAAATAAATAAAATTAAATATCAGAAATGAAGTGCAAAGCTCCAGAACTGAGATGGCACTGATGCGAGGTCTGGTAATGTAAACGGTTAGTAACATCGCACAAGGTGGAGTGACGGAGCATTGGAGAATAAAATACTACGCAATGCAAAGTAGTTCAAAACCACTAACAAGCTCTGTTCAGTGAAACCGTTAGGTCTAAATGGTGATTTAAACTTCAAACCATTTTTGTAAAACAATGTATGTGCACACTGATTTAAATTTATATTTATTGACTAACACACTGGGTATGTCTGAAATCCTAGATCACTGTGCACTACAGCTGTTTAGTCTATCTGAATTGACCTGTTCCTGTACACATTGGCACTGGCTTTGACTTGTAATTCAATACTATCTCAGCAAGCATACAATAAAGGTGTCTGCAGTTTGACAATCTGACACTGTTTTTATGAAGTGAGGCTTGTTCAGATGTTGGCAAATGCTTTGGTTATATGCTAACTTTGTTTTGTTTTGTTTTCCCCACAGAGTCCTTGTGCAGCATATGTTTATACTCAGTCTTGACAAACCTAGCTCCTTTGAAATCTGTCTTGCATAATAATGGCCCTAAAGTGCTGACAAATGGCATTTACAAATTAATAGCTGACTTCCAAGGATGATTTCCTCAACCGAGTTTCGGTTGCCAGTATCTGTCTCTGTTTACTCTAAATGGTTGTAATAATTGAGTTTCTATTTGTTACCCCATTGTTTGTGCAAAAGGAAGTTAACTAAGCTTCAATAGAAATCTGTAATCCTAGTGTCTGACTATGTTTCAAATATTTGACATTTATCAAATCAGCCTTGAACAAAAAAATGTTTTATATAAAGATCTGTAGAATTTTTTTGTCAGTCTAGTATGTCAAATCAAAACATAGAAGCCAACCAAAGTGTTCTAGTAGCTTGAAGATGTAATCTCCCCTCTGGGGAGGGTTTACTATAGTGACCCTCTTCTCCCTCTTTTCCCATATTTGGGCCTGGGAGGTTATGCACCTGCCTCTGAGTGGAATTTTAACAGGTTCTAGGGTATATTAAGCCGGGGTGTCTGGGGACTGGAGAGGTCGATGGGAGAGAGACACGTTTACAGTAGGCTGGTACAGGATTTCAGGCTTTGGCGACTCGGTTACAAAGTGTTCTATTTGGGAACTGGGGAGGTGTGCAGGGTATGCAGCCATTGGGGACTGAGTCTACATTGTGGGAGCAGCGGCCTGGGAGAAATGTAAGAGGCCTGCCTTGTGCTCCATGGCATAGGGTGGGTAGGGGCCTGGTTTCTGTGTTGGAAGGTTAGCAGGTGACAGTGGGGACGCTACAGTGATAGCAGCCTGTGGTGTGAGGTCCAGAGGTGGTGGCAGCCCTCCTGCCCCATTACCCTCGTGGCATGCCATTTGCCTGGTATGAGACAACCTGCGGGGAGAGAGTAGTGGGCCCAGTGAGTCCCCTGGCATAGCCCATGTTGAGCCTGCTCTGGGATGTTGGGGCCCGGGCTCCATGCCCTGAGTTGCAGGAGGAGAGGAGAAATGAGAAGGTAAGCTGCAGCCTTTTGTGATCTATCAAGAAAGTTTGGAGGGGTTCTGAGTGGTGCAGGAATTCGAGCTGCTGAGAATGTAGGCCCCAGTGGGTGATTTAAAGGATCTGCAGCCTAGTGGTTGTTGCTGCTGCCCGAGTTTATGAGCCCCTTAGCTCTCTGTGAAGTCCAGCCATATGGCTAATTTGGCCCAAAGTTATGTGTCGTGGTGGTTAGCCATTGTTATGTGCTTGTCTCCGGTCTGTGCCCCCTAGCTCCTGGGAGCTGTTTTGCTAAAAAATAATTTAAATTTTGTTTATTTTAATTGAGTATGGGCTCCTGCTTAATGAAATATGCTGCCTGTACTAACCTGAGTTGCCCCCGACAGTTGAGACTCTGGGTTCAAGTCTACTCCTTGGTGCTGCTGTGACTGCCATCAGCTATCGAGATTTCACATCAGAACCCTTTTCCAGTATTACAAGGTATTTGCCTTCTTTTCTTTTCTTTTCTTGTCTAGATGGCCTACTGGGTTGTGCCCCCCTCCTTGCTCCTGGTTACCATCAGGCCCCTAGACACAGGTAGGAGGGGTGACTTACAAAGACATTTTGTGTAAATTATACATTCGCATGGAAAACTGGTCTCACTGTTTTAACGTTATGGGGTCCTCTATACCATTTACCTTTAAATATACAATGGTGAGTGGTATCCTTATGGCATCACATGATATTTTTCGGGGTATTTAAGACCCTTCTCTGGCTGTTTTCAACTATGCCCCCTGAGAAAGCTCTGTTTCGAGAGCAAAGCACTGGGTTTGATGTAGCTGTTGACTGGGATAAGAACACACCTTCTTTTGCTGTTTTTGCACTGCAGGTGTTAATTCAAGTGGACAACAGAATCAAGGTTTTTGCCATTGCATTGTTTTGCACCATACTGTATGACACGTTTTGCATTTCATGGAGTTAGTCTGATTGCTTGAAACTTCGATGCAAAATGAAAAATGGACATAGAAAGGCTTTGAAAATAAATGTCTTTATGGCTAAGTTCTGGTATTTGTGAAAAGTTCTTTTTTGTGCAAAGACTTGGTATGTTTTATATTTGTCCCTATGATAAGAAGAGGCAAGCTTACTGGGGACATTTTTATTGCCATGTCAAAGGCATTTGTCTTGGTTAACCACCTCCTGCTCTTACATCAACTACGCTCTCTCAGTGACTCCCAATCCACCATTGCTTGGTTGTCCAGCTATCTGCTCAACCACTTCTAGCAAGGCTCCATACTTGGGCCCCTGCTGTTTTCATTGTTCATAAATAACCTACCTGCTGTGCCCACCCACTGTCACTCCCTACTCTATGCAGAAGACTTAGTTCTCTATGTCTCCTCCAGCTCCATCCATGAAATTAACTCTCACCTCTCTTCTGAACTGCATCGTATCCAAACCTTGCTCACATCCCACCACCTAGTGCTAAATGTTGCCAAAACCCAGGCAATGTTCTTTGGGTCATGAAGGAAATCCGGTCCCTCAACCCTGTTTCTTCAGGTCTCATGTCTTGATGGCTCTTCTGTAGATGTAACCTACTCCTTCAAATACCTAGGGGGTCACACTGAATCCATCTCTAAAGTTCTCTCATCATGTCAATGCTGCATGCAATTCTGTCAATGCCAAAATTGGACTAGCTTACTGAGTCTGTCAATTCCTGACCCCCACCACCAGGATCTCTGTCGCCCAAGGTCTATTGCTCCCCGGGCTCTGCTATGCTCTGCCCATCTTTGCTATGGCTCAGGTGAATGTCCTTCAGTCGTGGGATGTTGCTCACAACAATGTCTATAGATTTGCTTTATCGGCTCCTCATCTTAAACACCACTGTACACTTTACTCTGACCTCTGCTGATTATCCCCTTCTTCCCACTGATCTTATTCTTTAGGTTGCCTGACTGAACATAATTCATTCTTCTCATCCCTTCACCCTTGCAGCCATGCTCATCCCCATAGACTGCACTCATTCCCTCCAGTTCACATCTTCAACTCTGCTCTCTGTCCCCAAATGTTTCACCAGGATGGGTGAATATGCCTTCTCTTTCTACACCCCCAAATTCTGGAACTCGCTTCTACTTGAGCTTAGATATTCCAAATACCACCCTGCCTTCAAGAAAGCCCTTTTCAATTACCTTGCTCCCTTGACACATGCAAATGTCCTTAGCCCCACGATTTGTGCTAATTGACCCTGCCCTGTGCTTATATCCCTCTGTCTACTCTGACCCTTCCCTCTTCCTCACTCTTTCCAAACTACTGATAAGCACTTAGGTTTCTCTGCTTCGGTCCAAGTAATTGCATCCTACTAGACCTAGCTTATTGCACCTTCATGTTTGTACCTTTTTGTCTCATACTGTACCAATGTTGTCTGCTTTGTTACCTCTTATTTCTTGGGATATATACCATCCATTTATGTGCTATGTAACTTGCACCTCTGTAAAGCTGTTGAATCTCTTATTGTATTGGAATATATATGTACTGTATTTATTATTCCCTGTATTTTTGACTTGTACTCTCCTGGGTCGTGCCTGAAAATAAGCAATTTTTCCTAGTGAGCTTATCCGGTTACCAAAAGCAAATAAACAAACAAATAAATAAATAAAATGGTGCTTCTAACTCCTGAATGTCTACACGTGTCCTGGATGGGGCTGTTGGCAAATGGACTTTTGTGGTGTGGTCAGGGTGCTGTGGTCTGCCTGATCTGATTCCATTTTTTTCTGCTTTTTGATGGGGCACACTGTGTGGGAGTAAGCCTGGCACCAGTTTTTGTTGGAAGTAGACTGGTGGTTTGATTCTTATGTGCATTTGGTGGTGGGGGGCACTGAGAACAGGTACTACAGCCTGCAGAAACAAATCTGAGAACTGATAATGCAGCATGCAGAGAAACATCAAGAGGCAATGCTTTGAATTAGTGTATGAGGGTTGATGGCTCATAGAATTGGTCATTGACTCTCTCTCATGCCCTTTGTTCACTACAACAGTATCAAAGGGCCTTATGTGGAGATGATATCCTGGTCATATGCACCCACACCCATGGATGCACAAATATCATGTGTCTGTTGCCCAACCCTGACCAGGGCCATCTGCACCAGATTCCATGCAACTGTGTGGTTGGACAAGGCAGGGGGGCAGGGAGTGGAAGTATTCACGGAAAGCTGGTGGAGTATGGTATGCATCATGCCTGTTACATTCCCCTGGGTCTCTGTAGGGGGGGTTATTATTACGCAAACCAGTTGACTTCTGTAAAGGGTATGTACCCTCCAACTGGGGTCCACACTGCCGCATAGCACCATGCAGCCATGGACCTATGCCCCCCTGCCCTCTCCACACTACATAGGGCTGGGGGGGTATGCAGAAAGTAGCTTCAGGGCCCAGGTTGCCAAATATGATAATTAAACAGTTGGGCTGTAGAGAACATTGCATGCTGTATGTGGGCCACCAGGTCCTATGATCAGTTGCTTCTGATTGGAAGCCTACAGTCTGGCCCACGTCTGGCCCCCTGGCCCACCCCACCGCATGCACAGATCTACATGGCCATGCATTGGGCTAGCTGAGGGTTATGCAGGCCAGCCTCATCCATCCAGCAGGGGGCAGCTACACAGCACACAATCACCTAGCCCAGTACGTGCCCTTGGGGTGCATATCGGGCCCACTCGTGCATAGGGCCCATAATCTATAAATTCACGTTCTTTGGTATTTTTTTATTAGAAATTAAATGTGTTAGTCATTTAGCGAGTTAGTAATAAAATGGTACAAACTGACTGCTGCTTTTTAGAATTATTATTTTGCTGATTCCCACACCTTTTCTCATAAATATCTTTGCCACAACCGTCAGCTTTTCATAGCAGGATGTGACCAGTACACATAAGCTGACCCTAAAAATTTCACACAGTAAGTTTCCTGTGTGGTGTGTGTTTTAACATTTAGCTTCAGTAAGAGCAAGGTGAACCTGTGATAAAGCATACAAAACAGCTAACACATGAGGTTTGACTGTTTAAACAAATAACAACTGTCAGTTTCCACAGATATTTTGAATTATTAAGCAGCATTCTCCCACTATAATGGAATATACTGGGATATTATGAATATCTACAAAAAACACTGGGGCAAGCTGTGTGCATTTGTGGACTATAGTACCGTCTCCAAAAGAAAAAGTTCCTACCGTGTTGTTAAAGGGGAACAGTCAGCACAAAGGGCCTCTACACTCAAGTGTGAGGCTGGTCCAATTGTGCATTTTGTGTGCAAAAACATTTTGGTTTACTTACACTATACTATACTACAGTAAACAGCATCAGCTTAGTTTTTCTTAGTTCTAGTCTGACATCTGTTACTACAAATCCCAGAATCCCGTGCAGCTGACATCAGAGCAGTAGACAGTAGTGGGAGATTCAATAGCTTGCAGTACATGTTAGAGCTTTTGTAATCTTCAATCTGATGTTTTCAGGGGCTGCTTTTCTGCAGAGGCTAATTACTGTCCTCTGTGACTGTACTTAGCCCGGGGGGACAGCGGGACCAGCAAACAAAAGAACAGAGCTTGTATAAACTAGACCTAAACAAAAATTAGTCTCACACAAGATACTAGACTACAGTAAACATTAAGTAAACCACAGTGTATCTGCACACAAAGTGCACATTGGGACCAGCCCCACACTTGAGTGTGGGTGCCCTTAGCGCTGATTAAGCACTAAAAACAGCACCACCTAGTACACTTCTGCAGCAATCACTGAAAGGGAATGTTTAAAGCTGTGAACTTCTTACTAACAATGGGCTCTATGCACTATTGGGGCGTAGCGTACCCCACCCGCGCAGCACCACACCTGTGAATGGATGCGTGGTGGCTGTATTCATGCCCAGCAGCCACCGCGTGGCTCCCATATGAGGCCCTGCCCCCCCCCCCAGCAGGCAGGCGCATGGAGGACTGTTCCACAGACCAGGTGCACATCCAATGGGATACCCAGTCCCAGTCTGCTACTGGATCCCTTGTGCCTGTGGGGCACAGATGGTGGCAGATGGTGCACTGTGCACCAGTGGTGGGTGCCTGGTCAGCAGCCCCAGCCCTCCTGTGAGCCCCATGGGCTGGGGAGGCTTGTTGAGGGAGTCTGCTGTGCCCTGACATCCCCGCCGCAGCCAGCGGTGGCATCCTGAAGGTCATGCATCCCTTATGGCAGGGGGTTACCAAGCATAACATGCACCCCCTGTGTCCAGCACACTGCACCATTGTGAATGGCACAGTGTGTGGGCACGCCCCCTTCCCACCCTGGTGTGCTGCCATCTACATGGCTAGGGGATGGGGCACATACCTGTCCTGCATTCCCCAAGTGACCCCGCTCTGCAGCATTCAGACATAGCTAAGCCAATGTGCCTGGTTTACGTGGTGTGTTGGCATAGTGAATAGAGCCCATTATTATCAAGGTATTTTGCATTGCATTGAGGTACATTGCATACTGTGGTAAATTATGGTAAAGAAGAAATTCAGGATGGCTTCCACTGTACTTCTGACTTCTTCTGCAAATAGAGAGGTAAGCACAGCTGCATTCTTCCATGCATTTGCATTCACGTAAATATTAGGGTGCCAGATAGCTTGTAATGAATTCAGCTCTGTAACTGTGCAGCTCTTGATTAATCAGATTTCCTATACTGTAGATATGAACTTAATGAAAAAAAGGATGAACAGGTAGCTGTGTCTGTGTGGTATGAGTGCAGGTGGATCGATAAGTGATTTTCTGTTATCAAAGTCTCCGGCTGATAATCAAGCTTTGCATGGATATATGCTTTATCCAGTGACCAAATAATGAAAAAGGAAAGGGTTTGTTTGCTTTATTGTCCTACTAATACTGCACACTGCTTGTGCCTAAATTTCCTGGGCATTGTTATATAAAATGCAGTATGGGCTGAGGGAGGAGTGTTAAAAATATTAGTCTTCAGTGAGTCCTAGGTGAGCAAGATGTGCACAAGTTGTGTTATTTCGTTTTTGTTTGAAGCCCCAAATGAAATGAAGATGTTGCACGTCATCACATAAATCACTTCTTTGTCATTATAACAAGGGAGCCAATTCACTTTCTAACTAATAGAAGCAATGTGAACTCTGCCAGTGAAATGGTGGAAGCAATTACTGTTTGTGTGACTCTCTCACTCTCACTAAATATCTCTCTCTCTCTCTCTCTCTCTCTCTATATATATATATATATATATATATATATAAATACATACTGTATATATTATATACAATCTGTAAGCAGTAAGACATGGCAAGGTTGAGCATTATGGTGATATAATCATACTGTATGTCTCAGGTGCATTGTTAGGCAGGAGGCTCAGCTGAGTGCCCTTAAATGCAACTGGGAAGTGTGATTACATCACCATAATGGCACACCTTGTATTGTATAATTGCATTTAAATATTTGATGTAAAATGGATAAAATAAGAACATATTTTAAAAAGATACAAAATTAGGATGCTTCATTAAAAGATGCTTCCATGTTTAACTTTGAAGGCAAACAATTGTCCACATTTTGGTAACTAAAGGGTGGAAGCTAAAAGCAATATAAGACAATTTAAACCATGTGTGACATGCATTTTTATGAAACAAATATTTGCCACCTTATTTGGACTTCAAACCAGTGCATGTGTTTTAATGAAAATCTGTTCAAAACTTTTGAACCTGCCAGGTTTGTTTTTTTGGGTGGGTGGGGGACTTCTCCAAAGCCATCCATATATGATTCATATGTATATGCTTTTATGAACTTCAGGAATTTACTGAAGCAGTTTGGGTCTGCCTTCGGTTTTATATGCATTTTCCCAGCTTTCCACACTGTTTATATTATTGCCTCCTTTCCTCACCCTGTTTCTTTTTTCTCTCTATTTCCTCTCATTCAATAGCTGGAAAGCCCCCCCCCCCAAATAAAAACATGTTTTTTCATGGAAAAAACTAGGATTCCTCCAATTGTCTCAGTTTATATAGAATGGTAAGTATAAAATCCTATGTGCAGATGCAAGAAGAATATAATATATGTAAGTGTAGCAACTTTCCATATAATTTCATAATGTAGCTTTTTTCAGTATTTCCTTCTAGCTATATTGATAAGTTTCAATGGATCTGTGAGGAGAAATGAGATCTTGTTAGTTGCCAGAGGCATACCAGATGATTCTGGAGAGTAATTACAATCTCTATGTCCTGTACTACAGGACCCTGGCCAGTTAATGGGATAGCTGAAAGCCAGCGCAACCCTTTCATGCCTCAAAGCCAAAAACAACCCTTTCATGTTACATGAGGAACCCTGGCTAATGCCTGAAGCTGTCACACCTGCTGTGTGAGACAGGAGGTAGGACAAAGGAAATGTCCTTTGGAATACACAAATCCCTGAAGTCCAGATCAGTCCAGTTTCCCAAGAGGACACAGCTCTCAAGACAGCAGGAACTGGCCTGGAAGTGATGTCATAGAATTATGTAATAGGACATGTGTACCAAGGGTTGGTAGAGACTGGTTTATGGAAGCCTTGTTAACCTGAGTTTTGTGAGAGACAAGGTAGTCTGGTTTGGGACCTTTAGTGTTGCTATCTAAGTCTGCCCTGATTCATCAAGGTGTGCTGTGTGGTAAGTGCTTTCTACTTTGGCCAAGTAACCAGGGAAGCAGTGCAAAAATGGTCACTGCTAGCCAAAGCTGTGAGACAGAGGCTAGAGAGAATGCAGATGAGCCAGAGGCTATGACTAGGGCAGCTGCACAAGCAGACTGGGTACAAATGTTGGGGCTGGAGCTCGCCCTGGTTAAGGTGAAGGCAGAAACTGAGAGACAAAAGATAGATGCAAATCTGCAGAGAAGAAAGTTGGAAATTGAAGAGCAAGAAAAGCAGTTCCAGCATGAGATCCAGATAAGGGAGCATGAGATAGAAAGAGAGTGAGGTGAATGAGAAGGCAGTGCCAGTGAGAGGAGCAAGAAAGTCAGTGACAGTGAAGGCAAGAGGAGTGAGAGAAAGAGAGGAGTAAGAGAGGCAGTGCCAGCATGAGTGCTAGCTGAGAGAGGAGCAAGAGAACAAGCATGAGCACAAGAGAGATGGAGATTCTGTGCCAGAAGACATCACCACAAACTGTGAGTGACGGCATGAGGGGTTGACCCAGAAAGCCAACATTAATTCTAAAATATTTCTAAGATATCAGGAAGGGGATGATCTTGTTTTGTTTTTAAGATTTTTTGAGAGAATCTGTGGGCAATTTGAATTGGGCATTGCTTTGTGGGTGACTCACCTATTACCAGCACTGGTTACAGGCAAGACATTAGAAACTTTTGCCAGAATGGACAATGAGGAATGCATGGATTATGATAAAGTGAAAAATGCCTTGCTAAAGCATTTTAAGTTAACTCCCGAGGCCTATAGGCAAAAATTGAGAAGGTTAAGAAATGCACCAGGAGATAGCGGTACTGAAATGTGTGTACAGCTAAGTAATTTGTTAGAATGCTGGGTAGAGGGTACAACAGCTCACTCTGTAGAGGAAATAAAAGATTTATTTCTTCAGGAACAGTTCCTAAAATCTGCACATGAGGAACTGAGAATATGGTTGTTGGATAGAACTCGGAGCTCTGTGAGGGAGGCAGCATAGAGGGCTGATCAGTTCATATCCAGCTGATCATCCTCTCATTGCAAAGGTAATGGGGAGGGACATCAGGTGGTTTCAAGGGAAACCTGGGGGGGGGACTTTAAAGGAAGCCAGCCCATGCCTAAACAAGAAGGGAAGTCACCTGCTTTCTTTTTTTTTTTAAACTTCTTTATTATGAGTTCATCATGCCAGTTACAAAATATAAAATGGTGTAACCAGTTTTGCCTCTTAGCACTATTACTAATTACAACAGTATGCAAAATCTCACCTTTGGTAAAATAAACAGAAAGTTAATGGCATGATGTCTTACGTTTCAATACTGAAAACAGTTAAAGAAAACTTCATTTTTACTCCTTATTATAAAATTCTTATATTAGACTACCTGCAAGCAGCTGGCCCAGTGGTGCTGAGGATTGAGGCACTGGACACCACACCTTGTGCCACACCGGCGACCTGGCTTTGGGAATGGACTCAGGCCACCATGGATTGGCTGGGAAGGGAGAGGATCGAGTGTCCGGAGGACTGCTCTCCTCTCCCGGGGTGGGTAGTGGGCCTTGTATCGCTCACTGGTGGCCCCAGATGGAGATCCGGGGCACTGCAGGAGTGATGCCACATCAAGGGGTGGAGTGGAGGCAGATGTCAACATGTTAGGCATGCAGATATCATTGCACATCCGTACTCCAGGGACAATGTACACAAGAAAAGCCCCACTCCCTGCATAGGTGATGGTGACCTCCTGTGCCCCACTGCCACACTCCCAATGCTGGGCTCAACCCACTGGCTCTCCCGATCCCTCATCCTACCTTGACTCCGGTGAGTAGGGGAGCATCAAAGGACCAGGTAGGTGGTGAGTGTCTGTCCCCGATTTCACAGTGGGGCGGACTTCAGGCAGGTGGTAGCACGGTGGCGGTGAGCGAGGGATGCCTGAGAGAGTTCCAGAGTGGTGGCGATAAAGAGAGTAACAAAAAAAAGACTACCTGCAAGATCTCCTCGTGCCCTACCACTCGTCCAGGGCTGTCTGTTCCACCAAGGATTGTCTCCTCAGTGTTCCTAGGGTAAGGTTGCAGAACTCTGGTGATTGAACCTTTTCAGTGGCCACACCCACCCTTTGGAACGCTCTCCTCAACAACTTTGGGAGGCACCCTCAGTGGAATACTTTAAAAAGGGATTAAAAACCTTGTTGTTTCACCAGACATTCAGTGTTTTTTAATTACTATGTTATGATAATTGGTTTTCTTGGTATTTTGTTGCTTATTCTGTATTGATTCGTGTATAGTTAACTTGCTATTGTGTTTTTAAATTGTATTGTAAATCGCTCCGAGTCTCTGAAGAGGGGCGCTATATAAATAAAATATCTATCTCTCTCTCTCTCTCTCTCTCTCCCTCTCTGTCTCTCTCTATCCATCCATCCATCTAGAAAAATGAACTATTAAAACCAACCCTAAAAGAAAATATTACAATAAAAAAAATTAACAGCTGTCGCCTCTGTAGAGGGAAATAGATATGCATATTCATATTAACATAATATTAATAAATCTACCAGTTATAATCATAAAAAAAAGACTCTCTTTTGGGTAGCCAGATAAGGACAAGGGGAAAAGATTTATTCTTAAGGAGCCATCACCCTGAAGGCCACCCTTGAAACACTCATCAATCTGTATAATGTTAGGCCTCAGATGGTAGTCTATTAATGTAAAATCCAGTAAGAGAATTTAACATAGTGATGATGACAATGTAAAATCAAGAAAAGGTTTCAGAATAAAAAAGATCCCACCTAGTCCATCTATTTATGTATGTAGCTTGATGGTGTTGTAGTGCAAAAGAGAGCCTCTCCATGGTCTGTATTTGGTGTATCAGGCCAGTCCAGTCCATCACCACTGGCGGATTTGGCTGAAACCAACACTTTGTTACAGCTTTGAGATTGGAAATAATTAGAATAGCCCAAAGATATTTAGAGTCTCTACCCTGCACTGAAGTAGGTACTAGACCAAGTATTATATGCTCTGGGACGATAGGGTCCTTCAATGAAAAGAGCTGCCGTAAGTATCTAATTACACCCTCCCAAAAAGGACACATCATCGGACACTGCCAGAAGACATGGGCTTGCATGGTGAGTAATTCCCCACATTGTCTTCAGCAACAAGGCGAAATCTGAGGGTCCCTTCTAGCTTGTATAACTGGCAACAGGAAGTACTGAATCCTAAGCTTCCAAGCAAACTCTTGCCAACCCGGAGATGTCGTTGTATGACATTGTCAAACCCCAGATCTGGTTCCAATCCTTTCAGTCAATTGCTATGTCCAATTCCATTTCCTATTTAACTTTAATTTTATCTGTGGTTGTTTCTAGATCCCTTAGAAAGTTTCCATGTAATAAGGTGGTAGCGCCCTTACACTGGGGGTCACCCAGATCTGCTCAAAGGGAAGGGTAAAGTAGTTATGTCTTGTATAAGGGCGGGTTTATTAAGCTGTGATTGGACATAGCTTTGAATTTAGTAATAGTATTTTATTTATTTAGTTTTTGTTAGTTGAAAATATCTCTGGGATTAAGATTAAACCTTTGGGCTGTCGTCTCAAATGACTGGATAGTACCTGAGTGCAAACATTGCCAGGAAGAATGGAAGCCACACTGCACTTGCCACTTAAAACAACAGTCTAAACTACTAGGAGTAAACTGGGGGTCCCAGGCCCACCAGCAATACAACCAGAGAAGATGGGCTGTAGCCCCTCTAGAAGTCCCCCTCTTCCAACCCTCCAAGGACGCCCTCACCCCAGCCAAAGCATGTGTACTTAACTTTGATGTTGAGAGGGAAAAAGGGTATGGTTAATAATGGGGGTAACAAAGAAATTAAGTAAAGCAACGTCATACACCAAAAGGTCTTATGATATATCGGGACTCGATTCACTCTGGAGGCACGCCCAAAGTGGTCATATGCCAAAACATTCTCCTGCCCTTCAAAACTAATTTTTTAAACTTCAATTTGGTGAAATATGGAGTAGCTTCCAAATATTTCCTCCGGAGTTTTATGCCCTTCTCGACAGTGCCACGCTCTGATTATACATTTGAAATATCAAAAGCATATATCGCTTGATTTTAACATCTAAAAACACAATTTTAAAATCAAGCGATGTATGCTTTTGATATTTGATACACCATATCCCGTGATGTCACAGAACCAGGAAGAAACCCGACGAGTGCAACATGCCTCTGCTAATGGTGAATGTGGTGACGCACACTTTATGAGTTTTGCCAACTATGTGTTTCGAGCACAAGAGGGAGACAACCTGTTATTGGGAACTGGCGAGGGTTCTACAAGCACCAGTGGTGAGTTAAGCCCTAAGAATTTGTTCCACAAGTTTGAAAAATTAGTTTTGAAGGACAGGAGAATGTTTTGGCATAAGACCACTTTGGAGGCGTACCTCCAGGTGAATCGAGTCCCGAGGGGGCTTCGTAATACCCAAAAACCAGCTTATGGAACTGATAACTTGGAATTCATGACCCAATGGCGCAATAACACGCATAATGCATCCATTAAAAATATTGAATTGATTCTACGGTTTGCCAAACCCATTAGAGGCTGTTTATCTAAAGAAATTAATGATATAGAAAATCAATTGAAGGAATCGGTTGATACAATTGAATGGGAAAGATTAAATCAAATGTTGCTAGAAAAAGTGACAAGATACGATGTAACTATTAAAAAACCAAAACAGAATAAATTTACACGTGATGAAAATGACTATTTACATAACAGAGTTTATAATTGGAATGAGTCCAAAGAATCCACCCCAAGGTCAATCTTGAAAAAGAATACTGTCACTTTGTCAACAAATAAGACTGTTTTGGATTACACAACTGGTCCTTCGGACACTGATGATTCCGATACTCATTTAGAAGGTCTTATGGGGGAATCCCCACCTGGACAGTCCCCCCCAATATCAGGGGATGCGACGCAGTCAAAGACAGCGTCATACACGTGTCCAAAATGTACATTTCCAGCAAAGAGGACGGGGGGGGGGGCAGCGTGGAAGAAAAAACAGGACAAATTACTAATTGAAAGTTGTTCATATAATATTTGTAGAAAAAGCAATCTTAGTTTTGAACAACATGTTTCAACAGATGAAATTTGTAGTTGTCAGAAATGTTCCACATTGTTATCTGACCATACTGATTTAAATGTTGTCAACCAGGATAATATAAACAGCAATGATATCAATAATGGGTTATTACCAACTAGCCTCAATGTTGAGACTGATATTATTACCCAGTCTCAAGGACAAATGGTGTCAAATAAATCTCCTGCTTATTCAAATAATGCCTTAAACATGTGTTCTTCAGATGGGTTGGCACCAGTCATTAATTTATCTAGTCACTCGTTAACCCAATATGAACTTGTGATCTTAAGTAAAGGTTTGTCCTTCTGTCCTGAGAAAGGAATTGATTTTTTTAACACCTTTGTGGATTTACATAAATTTGGTAGAAATTTAACTTTAAAATGTATTTTCAATCAAGATGATGTTGATGGTAATTCTGATACTTTAAGATTACGACCAAGATCAGAATATTGTCCACCTGTAAATCCTACTGTTGCAGTGTTTATTAAAAAGTGTGAATTGGATTTAAAATCTTTACAAGATAAAGCTGGAAAACCAAATTTCAATTGTAGTAAAAACGAGATGGAGGCTTTAAAAAATTTGAAAGCTAATAAAGCCATTAGAATTAAACCGGCAGATAAGGGTGGGGCCATTGTGGTGCTTAACACCTCAGACTATATTGGAGAGGTTAGAAGACTTATTAAGGATGAAACCTTTTATGTTAAAATCACCCATCAAACTATAGATATTTTTAAACAAAGAATAGATAAATGTTTGAACAGGGATTTCTTAAAGGGTTACATTTCAGAGACGGAATATAAAACATTAACAGTAACACATCCTGTTATCCCTACTATTTATGCACTCCCTAAAATTCATAAAGGTTTAGAACATCCCCCAGGGAGACCGATTGTTTCGGGGAACGGGTGGTTGACAGAACCCATTTCCATGTACTTAGATGGTTTTTTACAGTCGCTAGTACAGAATTTAAGATCTTATTTAAAATATTCCACTCAAGTAGTACAAATTATTGAGGATTTACACATAAAAAAAATGGTATTTTTCAGTGGTGGATGTTAATTCATTGTATACAGTAATACCTCATGGTGAAGGCCTAGAAGCCCTAAGTTATTTTTTAAATACTAGAACAGAAGAAAACTTAGTAAAAACCCCCACATATGTTTTGCTACAATTGGCAGAATTGGTTCTTACTATGAATATTTTCATGTTTGAAGGAATGTTATACCATCAAGTCCGGTGTACAGCTATGGGCACCACAATGGACCCTAGCTATGCTAATTTATTCATGGGCAAATGGGAAATTGATTTTCTATATGAGTCAACTACTAATCCATTTCTCGATAAAGTGGACTTAT
This sequence comes from Neoceratodus forsteri, assembly GCA_016271365.2. Lineage (NCBI taxonomy): Eukaryota > Metazoa > Chordata > Ceratodontiformes > Ceratodontidae > Neoceratodus > Neoceratodus forsteri. The sequence goes on from CM057450.1 coordinate 1,597,475,845, forward strand.
GGCGTCGTTTTATTGACAATATATTAATAGTGTGGAAGGGTACTGTAGAAGAATTTGGATTCTTTATTAAGTGGATGGAATCAACTAGTAGTTGTTTGACCTATAAATATGACATTCATTAAACAAACATTACTTTTTTGGATTTAAAAATCTATAAAGATCACAGTGAAGGAGCATGTACCACTTTATTTCAGAAGAACACAGATAGAAATACTATACCGAGATTTGACAGTTGTCATCCCTTCCATACAAGATTTAATATACCAAAAAGCCAATTGATAAGAACATTTCAAAATTATTCTGAACCCTCTGAATTTGAAATTAAACGTAGTGAGCAAATACAATGTTTTAAAAATAGGGGGTACAGTAATAGCAGCATAGCATCAGCCATCAGAAAGGTAGATGGACTAAACAGAAGGGAGGTTTTAATGTATAAACGGGAAGCTAAATCTAAAATTGATTGTCCCTTTACTACTAGTTTTTTGAGTCGAGCACATGAAATAAAACAAATCTTAGCCAACAATTGATCCATTTTGGAATTGGAACCAAAATTGAAAGGAATAACAGAAATTGGTCCTAATGTAGTGTACAGGAAGTGTAACAGTATTAAGGATTATGTGGTATCCAACATAGTAGGCTCCAACATAAAAGACAGACAAACATTGTTGACATCAAAACCAAAAGGAACATATAAATGTGGGAACTGTGTTTACTGTAAATATATTAATTGCCGCAAAGCCTTTATACATCCGGTTACTGGGAACAGTATAGAGTTTTACGATTTTATCACATGTAATAGTACAGATGTGATATACCTACTAACATGTGAGTGTGGCGACTATTATGTTGGATGGACTGTACGCAAATTCAAAGTAAGAATTGGTGAGAATGTTAGAGCAGTAGAAAGAAGTGATGCCTCATATGCTATAGCCAAACATATTCTAAAATATGGTCAAATTAATCATAATTTTAGTTTCTTGGGTTTAGAACTTGTTTCATTAGGACCAAGAGGTGGAGACCTAAATAAGAAAATAGGTCAAAGAGAAAGTTTTTGGATTTATACTTTAGGAGCATGTACAAACAAGGGTCTTAATGACAGCATTTAACTGGCTGCATTTTTAAAGAAGTATAAATAATCCATAGGTTTTATTACCATGGATTTTGGGAAAATCTTTAAATTAAAAAGCATTCTAAATAAGTGAATCCAGATAAATAAATAGACAACTAACATAACTGTGAAGTGGGTTGTGTATTAGATATTTACAAAAAAAGTAATGAAAAAGTATTTAACAGGTGTTTTTTTTCCCTCTAACACATGCACTTTTCATATTGTTATATATAAATAAGTATACAGAAATGTTTTTTACTAAGTAATTAAGCCTGGTCACCTCATTTCTTATGATTTATATGTAAATATTTATGTAATATTGCATTTGAGGTTGCTAAGTATAGTATTATGTGTTTAGGGTGATTCTTAGTAACAACATGGGAGTAATGGATATATACTGTGTTTCTTTAAAAAGTGTTGTATAATTAATTAGTGTATAAATGGTGTTGTATTTGTATTGGTGCACAGAAGTCATATGATACGGTGACTAGAATATTTAAGCAAAGCAACCGAATGGTGTCTTTTACTCTGAAGAAACTTGGCAGCCGGCCAAGTGAAACATCAGTCTATGTAGTGTGCGTCCTGGTCTGTAATAAATTTTGATTTTTTTATCTATAAGACACTTTGAGTGTGCTGTGCGGGTGCTTACACTTAATTTCTTTTGTTATTTCAATCGAAAATAGCACCGCACACATCCTGGTGCTCTTTTCTTTTTGTTGAACTTAATAATGGGGGTACATTTTGTCTGCCAGTTCTGTATGCTTTCAGTGGGAGGTGTTTTGTGATGAGTACCATAGCAGTATTAGCTTCATTTGGGTGGCGACCCAGTAACCGGGTAGATAAGGTAATGCCACGCCACCTTGCTGTTTTGGAAGACAGAGCACCTGGTGCCTCACCCATGGTCTCACATGACCCCAAATAAATGAGAACAATTGCCTCTGCCAGTTTATCAGGTCATATTGTGAAATTATGCAAGAAACACTCTGAAATAAATATAAAAAACATAGCAAGATATTCATCTTAGCCATCTGAATGCAGGAGTAAAGTGGGAGGGGACGAGCCCAGCATTTATAATCAATTCACAAATTGGTAAGAAGGGCAGGTAATTGTCCTGGTAAAGAGAGGCTGGGAAAAGTCCGAGGTTTATACTCAGGTATTTTATCTTAGACAGCTCCCCGCGCATCAGATACTGGTCCTGTAATTCTCTAGGCACTAAGACAGAGAAAGCCAAAACTTCTGTTTTGGAGGTGTTTAAGGTATAACCAGAAAGGGATGTAAATTTTTGTATCTGGGAAAAGATTTCTGGAAGTGACTGTGTTGGGTTACCTAAAAACAATAACACGTCATCAGCATACAGCCAGAGTATATGTTCAGTACCTCCCAGTTTTATGCCTTGGATATTAGGATTTAATCGTATGCTTTGAGCCAAGAGCTCTATGTAGAGAGCAAACAGGAGGGGGGGACAGAAGGCAACCCTGCTGCATCCCCTGCTCCAGATGAAAAGGTGTAGAGATGTGCCTGTTGACCCTTGTGAAGCCTATTGGTGAGGTATATATTTTGTCAATAAAATGTAAGAATGTGTTGGTGAACCCAAAATGGGCCAAGGCCCCCTTTAAGTAACCCCAAGACATCTTATTGAATGCCTTCTTGGCATCGAGACTCATCAGTAAGGCAGACAAATTGGTCTTAGTGAAATGATCTATAATGTGTACCACTCTACGAATATTATCCTGCGCCTGTCGTCCAGGGAGGAAGCCTGTCTGGTCAATATATATTAGTTTTGGTAAAATCTGTTACAACCGCCTAGTAAATATCTCAGTTAAGATTTTATAGTCAGTGTTTAAAAATAGATATTGGACTATAAGAGGTGCAATTTGTGAGGTCCTTGGCTGGTCTGGGGAGCACTGCCACTATAGCCTGGGTCAAAGAGAGTGCCAAGGATCCTCCCTTGTCCAAGGCAGCGGTATGTGCTCTGTGGAGGAGGGGCACAACCTGATCTCTAAAAAAGTTTATAGAATTCTCCAGCCAGTCCATCAGTGCCCAGACATTTTCCAGATTTTAAATGTGCAATTTCCCCTAAAATTTCTGAAACAGATAGGAGCAGATCATTTTTGATTATCACATTCAGACACCTTGGGTAAGTCTAGGTGGGAGAGGAAAGCTAATAATTGGGCAGGATCTGGCGTGGATCTATACAGAGCACTATAATTATCTTTAAAGGCAGTGGTAATCTCAGGGGTTGGAAAATGAGTATGCCTGGTTTGGAGGTGAAGAATTTTAGTAATTTTTGCTCCGGCATTATTTTGTCACAATCTATGTCAATAACATTTGGGCTTGTGGGTCCCCTTCATAAAACCGTTGCTTTAAATACAATAAATTCTGTTCCACAAGATACTCCAGAAGGCTATTCAATTATTTTTTAAGTTTAGCCAGGTCCACCGCTACTTGGGAAGTAAATTGTGTCTTTTGCAATGCTTCTAGGGCAGCTATCTGGTTACCTAAAAGCATTTTCTGTACTTCATTCTGTCTCTTTTTCTGAGCCGAGATAGCAATTAGTTTACCCCTAATAATAGCTTATGGTATCCCAGAGTACAGTCGTGGTGACATCTGGGGTATCATTTTGTGTTACATCTATTTGAATCTCTTCGGCCAAGGACTTTCGTGTTTCTTTGTCCTGGAGTAGGGACAAATTGAGTCTCCAGAATGTGTTCTTTTTAGTCTGTCCTAGATCAAGTGTAATACTAATGGGGGCGTGATCTGACAATGTCATATCCCCAGTGTTTACCTGTTTCATCTGGTTTACCACTTTTTTAGGTAGGAACAGATAATCCAACCTGGAATTGGTTTTATGAACTGATGAATAAAAAGTATAATCTCTAGTGGATCCTTTATTATATCTCCACATATCAGTATAACCTAACTCAGCTAGGAATCTGCCCACTCTTTCTGCAACCCTATGATCAGCCCTGGAGATCTGGGAGGTCGAGACTAGGTGAAGATTAAGAGCTAGATTGAAATCCCCACCCATAATCAAGGTACCCTTTGCACATTTTGTAACTTTTGAAATGACTGCACCGTAAAAGGCAAAATCTGAATTCAGCGGGGCATATACCGAGGGCAATGTCAGTAAGACACCATTATAGGTCCCTTTTAACAAGGCATAGCATCCCTCCGGGTCTGTCAAAATATCTTTCACCTCAAATGGAGTCCTATTCAAAATAAGGACCACCGTGCCTCTGCGCCTCCCTTGTTTATAACTCGAGGCCGCCATCTTATCAAAGCTGAACTTTGCCATCTTATCATGCTTGGCTTTTGAGAGAGATGCGTCTCCTGTAAGAGGCATAAATCTGCTCTAGATTTTTTCAAAAAAGAAACCATCTTCTTCCTCTTAACTGGATTGGTTGGCTTTGTGAAGCCACCTGGTTTCAAAAGCAAGGAGACAGGTGAACACAGATGCTATATGGGCATGTGTCATATGATTGTCCAAAAAATATGAAAAAAAGTGCAAGTGCTATTGGAGGGGGTAGCTCAGGAAGCTCCCAGCAGTTAGTCACCTATACACAGAGTGCCCTAACTCTACTACAAACATGCACCCTGTGTTTGTAAATTGGATGGTGACCCAGGGATTGAGGGACACTGGGGCCTCCATTTCTGTTGGAAAGTAGGATTTGATTCAGGAGGAACAGTTCCTGCCTGGCCAGTTTTCTAGAATTAGAGAGGAGTGACAGGTCCTGTGGGCTCAGTGCTAATGGTTTGGATATTTCTAAGCTGGGAAGATGGCCAGTGCATAGATGAGGTGGGTGTTGTACCAGACCTGCCCATGAATGTAATCATGGGTAGTGACTTCGATAGTAGGGCCAATATTGTGTACGTGACATACTCACAACCCTTAGTAAGGCAAGTGGGTCCTGAGGACACAGAGTGGGCAGCACACAAGGAAGCAACCCCTACCTCAGTTGCAGGAAAAGTTGTAGCTGAAGGACAAGTTGGGAGCAGCAGTTCTGAGCAACAGTTACAAACTGAGGAGATCTCTGCCATGGGCAGCTCTCCCACATCAGAATGTGTTTTGAGGAAAGTCAGGTGTGCAGAGCTACGGATAGCTCAGCAATCTGACCCATCCCTGCAAAAATTTGGGAGTTACTCACTAATGTGGAAGGTGACTTTCTGAGTTCAGGGAAAAGAGAGGTGTACTCGGAGAATGGGCTCCTGTACCCTGCTTGGGTTCCTAAGAGGGGATCATAGGAGAGTGGTTCCTAGGAAATATAGGAAGAAGCTTCTGGCCTTAGCCCATGACATACCCATTTCTGTACACGTAGGGTCAGCTGTACAAAAAGGCAACTGACTAACAATTGTTACTGAATCAATATTTTAAAGATGTGGCAAACTACTGCTGGACTTGTCTGTAGTGCCAGAGGGTGGGAAAGGTTGGGGACAAGGATAGAAAGGCTTTGATTTCCCTGTCTATTATTGAAGAGCTATTTTGGTGAGTTGGTGAGTTGCCGTGGGCATTGCGGGATCACTGAGCACCCCAAGTTGCATTGGCAAGTGGTGCATTTTGGAGGTTGCATATTAAGCCATAAGGTACCCTGAGGTAGTGCCTTTCATCAAGGCTGAAAAGGTGGCTGATGAACTGCTGGGGATATTTAGCCAGGTGGGTTTTCCCCAGGAGATTCTGTTGGACCAGGGCACCAATTTCTTGTCTGATCTTATGGTTAGTCTTTTGAAGAAATGTAGGGTTAGGCAGTTCAGGGCCTTGCCCTACCACCCCCAGACTAATTGTCTGGTCAAGTGATTTAGTGGATCTGTTAAGACCATGCTATGGACATTCACCAACCAGCATGCAAAAGAATGGGACAAGTACCTACTACACTTCTTATTCGGATATAGGTAAGCCCCTCAGGAATCCACAGGGTTCTCACCCTTTGAACTCTTGTTTGACCATAGGGTAAGGGGTCCCCTCTTGGTAAGGGATGAATGGGAGGGTGAGCTTGCTTCCCAATAGGAATCTGTTGTGAAGTATGTCCTGAATTTCAGATCACAACTCCAGGAGCTCATGTGGTTTGCCCAGGAGACCTAGCTGCTGCACAACAGAGGCAGAAGATGTGGTATGACCATGGGGTCAAAGCCTGGGAATATGAAGTCAGACAATGGGTGATGGTACTCATCCCTGTCAACAAACTAAATTACAGGTGGTTTGGGAGGGTTCTTGCTTAGTGGTCAAGATCCATGAGGGCGAATGATGTTAATTACATAGTGGAGCTACCAGACAGGAGGCACAAACAGCAAGTCTACCATGTAAACATGATGAAACCCTACCATGACTGGGACAAGATGGCCCTAGCTGTGTGCAATTATCCAGAGTAGGAGACAGAAGCAGATCCACTGGTGGATCTCCCGGTAGAGGTTAAAGAAGAATCCTAAGTGGCTTCTGTCACCCTCTTGGAGTGGCTGACACCGGCCCCAGGCACTGAAATGTATGGGTTGTTGCATACATTTGGTGAAATGTTCATGAGGAAGCTGAAGTATATCACACTGGCAGAGCACCACGTGGATACAGGGTCCTAAGCCCCACTGAAATGGACACCCTACAGAGTCCCAGAAGGAATACAACATACCATGGGGGGGCAAGGAGAGGCTGGCTCTCCAGGTGATCCAGGAGTCCAGTCATCCCTTGGCTTCCCCAGTGGTGCTGATCCCCAAAAAGATGAGACCATGAGGTTCTGCGTCAACTACCAAAGCTGTACAGCTGCACGGAGTTAGATGCATACCCATACCCAGGATGGATGAGGTCCTAGAGAGGTTAGGGGAAGCCTTTTACTAGTCCACCACAAACCTGAAAAAGGGCTACTGGCAGGTAACCTCAACCCCCAAAGCGAGAGAAAGGTCAGCCTTCATTACCTCATTTGGATTATTCAAGTTTAGAGTAATGACATTTGGGATGAAGAATGTGCCAGCCACCGTTCAATGACTCATGGACCTCATTCTGAATGGAGCAGGAGACTTCAATCTGGTGCACATGGATGACATTTCTACCTATAGCTAGACTTAGGAGGATCACATCAGGCATGTGACTGAGGTTTTCCACTGACTGCAGGCCACTGGGCTGACAGTCAAGATGGAGAAGTGCCTGATAGGAATGGCAGAAGTGCCATACCTTGGGCACAGGGTGGGGAGTGGGCCCATCTGGCTCTAGCCAGTGAAAATTCAGGCCATACAGGGATAGGCCATGCCCACGACCAAGAGATAAGTATGGACCTTCCTAGAGACAGCAGGGTACTACCATAAGTTTGTGCCAAATTTCAGCAGCATGACCAAACTCTTGTCTGATCTCACCAGGAAGAAAATGACAGAAAAAGTAAAGTGAACGGAAACCAGTGATACCACGTTCCATCAGCTGAAGGATGCTGCCAGCCTGGACTGTTCTGTTAGGCTTATTGTGCACATAGATGCAGCTGATCATGGGCTTGGTACAGTTCTGAGTCAGGTTCTGCATTCAGAAGAGGAATACTCAGTGGTGTACCTGAACAGGAAGCTGCTGCCCAGAAACAAGCCTCTGCCACAATAGAGAAGGAGTGTCTAGGAACTGTAATAATAATAATAATAATCATCTTAATTTATAAAGCACCCTTCCAAAAGACCAGGGCGCTGAACAAAATCTAAAATGCCTACAAATTACAAATATAACATTTCATAAAATCAATTAAAATCAATATCTCATAATATAAATAATTTCCAGCATAATATAATAACCAAAAGTATCAGCCAAGATCGTCTGGGAAGGCTAGCCTAAATAAACAGGTTTTAAAAGCTGACTTAAAACTTTGGAAGGTCAGGCACTCCCTCACCCCACGAGGTAGAGAATTCCACAGGGTAGGGGCTACAAAAGCAAAAGAGCGAGCCCCAGAGGTCTTCAAATGCACCCTGGGCATCTCTAGCAATCCTTTGTGGGTGGATCAGAGCTGATGGGAGGGGCAGTAGGGCCAAAGAAGATCTTTCAGGTAGCGGGGTCGTAGTTCATGTAGGGCTTTATAGGTCAGTAAACTGACCTTAAAGGTGATCTGCCACTGTACCAGCAGCCAGTGCAGACCATGGAGCACAGGTGTAATGTGATTGGTCCTAGAGGTACCATTCACAAGCTTGATCACCGCATTTTGCACCAGCTGCAAGCGGCGGATATCAACCCCAGGAAGCCCTAGGTACAGGGCATTGCAGTAGTCAAGGTGAGTGGTGACAAAGGTGTGGACCAAGATAGAAAGTTCATCGGGAGAAATCAGGTGCTTCACCCAGGCTATAATCCTCAGATGAAAAAATGAGGACTTGACAACAGCCGACACCTGAGATTTCAGGGTCCACTCATTATCAAAAATAACGCCTAGGTTCTGCACCCGATCTGAGGCAGCCAGTTGAGCATCTTTGAGCCATAGCCCAGATGATTGTCCAGCCAACATACCTGCCGCCCGACGATCTGGGTCCACCACCAACACTTCAGTCTTATCCAGGTTCAGCCCCAGTCAGTTAGCACTCATCCAGTCTTGAATCTTGGAGAGGCAGTTGTTAAATACCAAGATTACATCCTCCTTGCCCAGGCACAAAGGACAGGTACAGCTGAGTATCATTTGCATAGTAGTGAAAACTCAAGCCATACTGCCTAACAATGTCTCCTAACAGCAACATTTACACTGCAAACAACATAGATGCCAAAATGGAGCCCTGCGGAACCCCACAGGATAGGGAGAGAGCATCAGAGGAATAAATCCCAGTGACCACTCTCTGAGTCCTACCCTGGAGGAAAGATCTAAACCATCCAAGGACTGTACCAGACAGTCTGCAGATGAACCACTGGTGCTCCAATAGCACACCATAGTCCACAGTGTCAAACTCTGCAGAGAGATCAAGGAGGACCAAGATGGAATGAGACCTCCGATCTCTCACTATTAGGAGATCATTTAACACCTGGACAAGAGCCGTCTCGGTACTATGCCTCTTTCTAAATCCTGACTGGAGAGAATCATAGACATTGTGGATGGTAAGGTGGTCATCCAGCTGCAGCGCAACTACCTTCTCAATAACTTTACCCACAAAGGGCGGGTTAGAGATAGGTCTGTAGTTAGCAGGACAGTCCAGGTCAAGAGAGCGGTTACACGATCCCTTCCTTTAGGGAATCAGGAAATATCCCCTCTCTAATGAACTCCAGATGATCTCTGCAAGCATCGGGCCATTTGTAAACCTAAGCAGTGTGTGGATCTCTCTGCAGGCTCTTTGCTTTAAAACTACAAGCTATTTTAAAAAATACTGTGATTCTGTTCTGTGTTTGTGTTTGTGCATACTATGAGTGTGTGACTGAGTCCTGCTGACATTTTTTCAGGAAGCAGGAAGAGGGACTGTAGTTCATTTGACCAGGCTTGAGAACTACAGTTCAAAAAGGAACTTTTTTTTAAATTTGGGGACTAGCATACACTTATACTCCACCAGCTCCATGCATGAGTGGTTTTCATGGAGTTTTAAAGGGGCATTAAAAACATTAAATCTCGAGGGGCTCTGTGACCTTGTTTGAGTACTTCCGGGTCACGACATCCTATTTAAACCTCCTGGTTTGTTTGTCCTGTTCTGCCATTTTTAAACCTAAGCAGTGTGTGGATCTCTCTTCAGGCTCTTTGCTTTAAAACTACAAGCTATTTTAAAAAATACTGTGATTCTGTTCTGTGTTTGTGTTTGTGCATACTACGAGTGTGTGACTGAACCCTGCTGACGTTTTGTCAGGAAGCAGGAAGAGGGACTGTAGTTCTTTTGACCAGACTCGAGAACTACAGTTCAAAAAGGAACTTTTTATTTTTAATTTGGGGACTAGCATACACTTATACTCCACCAGCTCCACGCATGAGTGGTTTTCATGGAGTTTTAAAAGGGCATTAAAAACATAAAATCTCGAGGGGCTCTGTGACCTTGTTTGAGTACTTCCAGGTCACTCCTCTCCATTTATTGCACTTCTCATGCAAGCAGGGCGAGCAAGGGAGCAGAGCGTGAGCGACTCCGTGCGTGAAGACGTGCGCTAAGACACGCACATTCAGTGCATGTTAAGCTTGTTAGGCGGTGTTAGGGGGAATAATTACGGCCATGTTGTCACCTTCACTTACACTTGTGAGTACTATTACATTACGTGGTTCTGTTGTTTCACCTCTAACGCGTGGTAATGGCATCCTCCTTAAATCTACCAAGCAATATTAATGTGTTTGTAACCACTACTAAAGGGGAACAGGTATACAATGCACATCTTGCTATATGTTTAGCCTATCAGCTGACATTGCTGAAAATCTCCCTTTCAATGTGCAAATGTACTGACAACATTGTATTACAATGTGAGAATAGCTTATACTATAAACGGATATTGGCATTCGGATCAAGAAATGATTCCAACCTATAACAGTTCAAGATGCTTTACATGTAACAAATATCCCTTTAAATGAGACTTCTCTACCTCTACTTACAGCATCCCTTCTGACAAAATAATATCTAGTGAGAATAATCATGCTACTATGAGTAGTTCAGTGATTTATCCATCTGATGTCTCTAAAAAAAGAGCTAGAGAAGATGAGCACAGTTTGGTAAACAGCATAGAAGATACAACTTGGTATAATGTGCAAGGGTCTAACGCTACTAAAAAAAGAAGGAGAAAGGCTGAGTATTTTAACATTCCACTACATAATAGCTTTGACCCATTGTCCACTGCCCCCGTCAATTCTAACTGTATTCCTATTGAGTCCCCTAATGAAGGATTAAGTTCTAAAAACACTTCCCAAGTCATGGTTGATATGCCAAATTCTTCAACTCCACCACCTAATTCCACGACTGATATTCCTTTGATTGATTTTGCTACTATTCAAACTGGTGAACAGTCACCCTCTATGTGTGTTCCTAATACTGATGATTCACATACCAGACAAATATTTGTTCTGGGTGATTCCTTAGTTAAACATCTGGATAGGGTTTTATGTGAGCCTGACAAACATAATAGAACTTGTTATAGTTTCAGTGGTGCTAAGATCTCAGATCTAACATATATGGTTGATAATATTATTAGCTCTCAAGACATAAATCCACTTTGTATTATCCATGTTGGAGCCAACAACATCTACAGGGACTCTGTTCAGAACATCAAATTAGCCTATGTTTCTATGACTAATAAAATGATTGATCTCGGGGTGTGATATAATTTTTTCGGAGACTCTACCCATACCACGGTACTCCCGGTTTCTTAATCATAAAATTAAAATTATTAACAACTGGCTTAGGCAATGGTGTTTATGACAGAATACTCAGTGCATGACCCATTGGGAAGAGTTCTCTGATAGATCTGAGCTTTACTGTCCTGACGGCTTGCATCTTAACAAACTAGGGAATGCATTGCTGAGTCAACAATTCCTATCTACAATTAACATAAATTTAAACTAAATAATGGGGGGAGGGGGAATGCAAATGTACACACCTCTTCGTCTCACTCTTATAAAGTCTCCAGTAAACAATTACAGTTTCTTAGTTTTAATGCGAGAAGTTTGACACATAAATTCGATGAGTTACAAACTGTGATTTCGAATAAGGATTTTGATATTATTACGGTTTGTGAAACATGGGGTGATTATAACTCCCACTGGATCAAGCAACTCCCTGGATATATCTCTTATTATCTAAATCGAAGTGAAAGAAAGGGTGGAGGTGTTGCCTCATTTATTAACAATAAAATCAACTCAGTCAATATTTCTAGTTCTATAAAAATTCATAATCTCCCGACTGAGAGTCTTTGGCTTAAAATTTTCCTATCCAAACAGGATTTTATTATCCTTGGGACATGTTATGTTCCCCCAAATTCATCTAGTTTAATTATGGACGCCATTCTTTCTGAATTTGAAATAGCTACTCAAATGGGTTATGTTATTATTACAGGGGATTTCAATCTCCCAGATATAAATTGGCAGTCATTCACAACATCTAGCAGTATTAGTAAAACATTTTTGTCCACTTGTTCAGAATTGGACTTACAGCAATGGATAACTTCTGCAACCCGAGGTAATAATATATTAGATCTTGTTCTGAGTAGTACCGCCTTAGATATTAGGGATGTGCATATTTACACCAATTGGCAGCAGTGATCATAATTCTATTTTATTTAACTTGCAGAGACATATTGTCTTTAATACTAATTCTTGATTATATACCTGTACGACAAAGCTGATCTTCACAGTATCAATCTATACCTTGAAAAATAAACTGGTTATCTTTTTGATAACCAGTCCTTATATCAAAGTTGGGTACTTTTCAAATCACTTATTTCGACTCTTCATGATACTTATATTCCATCAAAAAATAAGAATTCTAATGGGAAACAGGCTCCTAGATGGATGAATAAAAACATAAAACGTTTAATAAATATAAAAAATAAAAAACATCGTAACTACCTAAAGAATAGGACAACTTCTAATTGGGAATCCTATTTAAAATCAAGTAGGAAGTGTAAATTAGTCATCTGTAGGGCCAAATCTAGATGGGAAATGAAATTGGCAACAACAGCTAGTAAGTCTAATTCCAAACAGTTTTACTCTTATATAAACTCCCTCAGGAAAAGTCCAAGTGTGGTGGGGCCTCTTACAACAGAAAACATACTTATCCATGAGCCGAAAGCCATGGCTGATGTATTTAATAATGAATTTTGTAAAGTTTACTCTGCATCAGAAGTTCAATCACCTGTACCTATGATTTCACCATCAGATACTTTTATCACATTCTCCGTTGATTCTATTCTTAAAAAAACTACACTTACTAAAAGATAAATTTTGTTCAGGCCCAGACAATATAGCAGGACATTTACTTTACCTATTATCTAAACATATTGCCTTTCCACTCAAACTTTTATTCGACCTTTTTTACAATATAATTTTATCCCTTGTGAATGGAAAGAGGCGTTTTGGTACCAATACATAAGAAGGATCAAAACATCTATGGGAAAATTATCGGCCGATTAGTTTAACTTCATCCATATGTAAGGTGTTAGAAAGTCTACTAAAGGATATTATTGCCCCTATTATTGATGCATCTGATTTGGAACAACATGGCTTTAAGAAGGGTAGAAGCTGTCTGACAAATTTGCTCTGCTTTTATGAACATTTTAGTTCTTGTTTGGATAACCGGTTAGCCTGTGACATTGTCTTTACTGATTTCAGTAAAACTTTTGACACCATGTCACACTGGGCTCTAATTCAAAAACTCACAGGTCTCGGTATTAATAGTCATATAATTACATGGAGTCATAATTGGCTTTCAAACAGAACTCAAAAGGTGATGATTGATGGGGCATTTTCTAATTCTGTTAAAGTTTTAAGTGGTGTTCCACAAGGCTTGGTTCTCGGCCCCTGTCTTTTTCAGGCTTTTATATCTGATTTAACTAATTCCTGCCTTTCATTTACAATTAAATACGAAGATGATGTGAAGATCGGAGGACCATGTTCTAATTTAGACCAAATATCTTGTATTCAGCATGATCTTGATATTATTAGTACCTGGGTTAATAAATGGGGCATGAAGTTAAACAGCACAAAATGCAAAGTAATGCATTTGGGTTCTAATCATTTAAATTTCCAGTATATTCTGGATGATTTACCATTGTGTGCCACTAATGATGAGAAGGATTTGGGTATAAACATTTCAGATGACTTAACATATTCCAAGCATATGCATTCGATTATTAGTACATCTAATAAAATTATTTGGTCTATTTTGCGTAATATTAGATCTCGAGATCAGGAGGTGTTGTTACCCCTAGGTCCTATGTCCATCCCCATCTTGAATATGCTTCACAGTTGTGGTGTCCTTTTAAAAAATCAGATAGTCACTGTCTTGAAAGGGTTCAGCAAAAATACACTAAAAAAATATCTGGTCTCGAATCCTCATCTTATGAGTTTAGGTTGGATACATTGAAACTATTGCCTCTTACTATCAGACGCATTAGAGGTGACCTTCTCTTCCTATATGACATTATTCATGACCCCATATCATGAATGAGTTAGGATTTTCTTTTAAGTCATCAATACATAATAATAGAGATCATGTCTGCCAGTTAACTGGTAAATCTTTTTAAACACAATAATCGTAAGTTTTTCTTTTCTGTAAGAACTATTGGGCCTTGGAATAGACTTCCATCTGATGTAGTAACAAGTAATACTAAAGAGATTTTTAAACATCATCTCGACATGCTAATTATGTCTGGGTATGACTTAACATTCTACTCTATGGCCTAGCATAGGAGCATTGTGGGCTTTGGCCTACTAGCTCTTTCTTCTAACCTTAGTATGAACCTTAGTATTTCATCCACACAACCCACTAGGAGTTGCATGGGGCCTGGATCCAAACTACAGCTAGTTGGCCGCAGAGTCTGGATGACCCTCACAATGTCCATGAATTCTGGCTGGCTAAAGTCTGTCCAGACAAACCGGGTGCTTATGACCTCACACCAACTACCACAATACCCATTGGAGGAGGTCTGGCAGATCTCGGACCTAATGGCAGCAACCTTATCTGCAAAAAATCGAACAAACTCATCACACTTCTCTTGTGAAAAAGCTCCCACAGACTGAAGACTGACTGGATTGCACAGTCTGTCCACAGTCCAGAAGTGCTGAGCAGGTCAATTTTGTGCAGTGGCAATCTCCCTGGACAGGAATTCTGCCTTCTTATGGGTTATTGCCAACTGTTAGATCCTATAATGTTCTATCAGTCTAAGCCAGTCACCTTCTAGGCTCAATTTCTGCCAGGCCCTCTCCAACCTTTGTCCCACTCTCTTTAACTCCTTCAAGGTCCCATCAAACCATGGAGACTTTGAGTGGAGAGTGAGGGGGTGAACACAAACAGGAGAAATAGAATCCAGGGACACCATTACTGCCCTATTATAGACAAGTACGAGGTCCCCTGGATCCATGCACTCCCTCAGCATGCACAATAGAACCAGCACCGCCATTAGGCCATCTGGGGTCACCCCCCACAAAGGGCGGTACTGGACTATCTCCATAGAGGCAGGCCTATTAGGGAGAGCTGCAAAACTGAACCCTATGGTGTGATGATCAGACCATCTGACTGGTTCCACCACCAAGTCAGATATCTGCATCCCCAGGAGGAACACTAAATCCAGTGAGTGACCTCTAATATGGGTTGCAGAGGTACCAACCTGTGTGAGACCCAATGAAGTCATTAGTTGGAGGAAGTCACAACCAAATTGTGAGAGTTCATTGTTGACCCAAGCATTGAAATCCCCCAGAATTAACCATCTGGGGGATCCCAACACTGTGTCGACAATGAAATCTGCAACTTCCTGCAGGAACTCTTTCCCATCTCCTGGTGGACGGTAGATGAGGAGTATCCTGCACCCCACACCTGCACCCAAGGATTTTTTGCACCCCACTGGCACCTCCACAAGGTCCAGTTCTGATCTAAAACACATAGCTACACCCCTGCCTCTATGATCTATCCTTGGACGGTGTATCACAGAGTACCCAGCTGAAACAGCTAGAGCCAATACTGGGCCCGCATTCTCATCCAGCCAGGTCTCAGTGATGTATGCCAGGTCAGATGTCCCAACAAGATCTGCTATCATAGCAGTCTTGTTTGGGAATGGACCCGGCATTACATAACACCATCCGAGTACGATGAGCAGTTGAGGAAGATTGCGCCACCTGCCTGCTTTCAGCAGAACCCTTGGGTATGGGAATCAGACATGGGGAACCCCTTCTCTGATCCCATTTCACCCTAGGGTGTCTACTTGTCTCACTACTGTGTGGGCTTTGCAGAAGCTGCAACCTTATTTGTATGGGAGGGTGTTCGCCCTGATCACTGGCCACAACCCCCTTACATGGCTGCATAGAACCAGATGACAGAACCCACAATTTCTAAGGTAGAGACTGGTGCTGCAGTCCTATAATATGGACATTAGGCACCACAGTGGTTTGTAGTATGGAAAATGGACAGAATGTCCACACAGTAGTTAGTTTCCCCTCTTTTTAAGTAGGAGAGGTACTATGAGAAACTAATGTGGGAGTTCATACCAAGAGTGAACTGAGGGCATATCAGATGGAGCCAGCTGGCTCACATTAAAAAAAAAACACAGACATCATTCAGGGGTATTAAAATATTGTTTTTTCATTTCCTGGGGTGTAACAACTTGCCATATAATTTTGTACTGTACTTTTTTTATTTCCTTCTAGCTGTACAGTATTGATAAGTTTGAATGGATCTGTGAGGGGAAATGAGATAAAGTTAGTTGCTAGAGACATGCCAGATGACTCTGAAGAGAGATTACAATCTCTTTGTCCTGTACTACAGGACCCCCTAACCAGTTAATGGGAGAGCTGAAAGCCAAAACATGCTTCATGGCTTTCATGCTTCAAAGCCAAAAACAACCTTTTAATTTTATGTGAAGGGCCATGGTTAATGACTGAAGCCATCACTCCTACTGTGCGAGACAGGAGGTAGGACAAAGAAAATGTCCTAGGGAATATGCAGACAACTTAAGTCCAGATCAGACTGCTTTCCCAAGAGGACCCAGCTCTCAAGACACATGGAACTGGCCTCTAAGCAATGTCCTAGGACATGTGTGCTGAAGGTGGGTGGAAACTGTTTTTTGGGAATGTTGTTAACCTGAGCTTTGTAAGAAGCAAGGTAGTCAGGATTAGGACCTCGAGAGTTACCATCTAAGATTCAAATGTGCCCTGATTCACCAAGGTGGTGCAAGTCTGCTCTAATTCACCAATGTATCCTGTGTGATGAGCTCTTTCTACTTTGGAAAAGTTAGGAAGTGTAGTAAGATGTTTCTGTTTTTTTTTCTACAGTTCAAAATATTTTCTTTTTAGCCCTGTCAAAGTCCTTCTTTCCAGATATTAGTGTAGTATCCTAAGAACATGCAAAAATGCCAGCAGAAGCAGGCCTTATGGTATATCAAGTCTGCTCGACTGTGCAGCTAGCCACTCAACTTGCAGCTGCCCCACCTTTCCCACCCTTCTTCATCACAACCCCCCCTCACTCTGTCCCAACCCCTCTTAAAGTTGCCCACCATTCTACAGGATACCACCTCCTCAGGCAGAGCATTCCACCTGTCCACTACCAGTTCAGTGAAAAAATGTCACCTGATTTCCCTCTTGAATCTTCCCCCTCCAATCTCAGCATATGCCCGCTCGTATCCCTCCCTCTTCTAAGCTGGAAAATCCCTTCTGTATTAGCCTTATTTATCCCCTTAAGGTATTTAAAGGTTTCATTCACATCCCCCCATCCCTACTCTCCTCCATGGAGTATATGTTCAGCTCACCCAATCTATCCCTGTAGGACTTTCCCTCCAATCCCTGGATACTCTTGTTTGCCCTATGTTGCACCTTCTCCAACAATTTAATATCCTTCTTCAGGAATGGGCACCAGTACTGCATGCAGTACTCCAGGTGTGGCCTGACCAGAGATCTGTACAATAGAAGGATCACCTCCCTATTACTGGAGGAGATTCCCCTCACTATACACCCCAGCATCCTGCTGGCTTTTGCTGCTTCCTTCCTGCACTGAGCTGAGTTGTTCATGCAGCCTGTTGTAAGCACTCCCAGTTCCTTTTCCTCCTCAGTGCTTTCCAGCTGCAACCCTCCCAGCTGATAGCTCCTCCCCTGATTCCTAGCTCTGAAATGCAGTACACTGCACTTTTTGGCATTGAACCCCAGCTGCCATGATTCTGACCACTCCTGTAGTTTGGTCAGGTCTTCCTATAGCCCCTTCCACCCTTTGCTGTCATCTACCACAGCTCTCATCTTCATATCATCAGTGAACAGACTGATCCTACTCTAGATCCCACGTGAGATATCAGCTATGTATATACCAAACAGCACTGGTCCAAGTACCGATCCCTGTGGCACCCTGCTCATCACTTCCCTTGGTGATGAGCGTCCCCCACCACCACCCTCTGCTGCCTTCCATTCAGCCAGTTGATGATCTATCTGATCATCTTCATTCCCACCCCTATGTATTCCTTCTTCCCCCCAGCCTTCCATGTGGCATGGAATTAAAGGCCTTGCTGAAGTCCAACTACAGGACATCTACCATATGGCCTCTGTCTTGCTCCCTGATCACCCAGTCATAATACTCAATTAGATTTGTCTGGCAGGATCTGCCCAAGACAAACCCATGTAGTTGGCCATCCTGGAGATCATTGTCCTCCAAAAAGGTCACTAACCTCTCTTTTAGAATTGTTACCATGAGCTTCCCCACAATTGATGTGAGGCTCACTGGTCTGTAGTTGCCTGGTTCATCCTTAGGATCACTTTTGTGAAGGGCACCACATGGGCCATCCTCCTGTCTTGTGGTATGCATCCAGTGTCCAGGGAGGTATTGAACAGGTCAGCCAGTGGTCCTGCCAGGATCTCTGCCAGCTCCCTGAGTACCCTAGGGTGAATGCTGTCTGGTCCCGGTGCCTTATCCACCCTCAGTGCCCTGTATTATATGTGTAAATATATTGAAGTATTAAATTATAATTTTTTATATACTTCCTGTTTCTGTAACTGATTCTTTTGATGTACTGATAACTGGGTTATAAATTACAAAAACTGTGTTTCTGCCTCTCAAGAGAAGGCTACAATCACCATATTTTGTTTCTAAAGTGAGGTGTTCTCAGCTGTGACAGAGAGGAGTGAGTAGCATGTTCTTTGGTAAGGAGTGTTGTACTGTGTGGGTTGTGGATCTGGTGGGATAAAGACCTAGAGGTACCTTGAGGGAGTGTTTAAGCTGAGATGTGGAAGTTACTTAAGTACCCTTGCAGGTGTCTGAAGGGTTTGAGAAAGCTTGTAACAGTGTACAGGCTAAGTCTGGGAGAAATCAATCTGTCACAGTAGGATTGACTTTTTCTGTTACCTGCAGGTAACTTCCTTTCTCAGGACATGCTCTAGATTACAAGAAATACAGAGGGAGCCGCACTCACTGGAAAGCCTTATAGAACGTGTTGGGACAAGCTAAATCACCAAAAAATGTAGTTCACAATTAGTTTAGTGTTACACATCCCACTTCCCCCACACTATCAGTCAGATTGGGAATTAAAGGCAGGGCTTCAGTTAGCAGAGAAAGACTGGTACACTATCTTGGAAGGAGTTTTCCAAACCTCTGCCTCAAATAATTGGAAAGAGTTTGGATGGAAATTGGTTAGTAGGTATTTTCTCAAACCATTCTGGTTTAACATTATACAGAATGGTACAATGCAGAAGGTACCCCATAGAACATATTTTGGGACTGCCTCCATATTAAGCATTTCTGGGCAGAAATTGGGCCATGATACAGAGTCATGGTAGGACCAGCTGGGGACCCAGGTTTTGAACACATGAAAAGAAATCTAGTCTGCATAAAGCATTCATCGGTATCCTGCTGTCTGCAGCTGGCAAACATATGACTAATTTGTGGCTCACATTGTCCAGCCCCAAACCGAGGACTGGATATCTATAATAAAATCCATCAACCAGATAGCACAGATCACAGCAGAGTTGCAACTTTACACAGATATATTTCTGGGGGTATAGCTGCCATTCATGAATTTAATTGAGGAGATAGAGGATAGACTAGTCCTTTCTCATCAAGAGGAGGGCTATTAGGCTGGCAGACAGAAGTGACCCTCTTCATACACCCTATAGACATTCAACTGGGGCATCTTAAAGTCCACCTTGTCACAGTTTCATGTTATCTATGCTTGTTTTTTCCAACTACAGCATTATTGATGAGTGTGGTTCACATAGCTCCATCAAGGACTATTTTGCCAGGCATTTCTGAACAAAGATACACAGCAGACAGGAAAAGTTGACATCATCAGTTTAAACAAATTCTACAGGATTCAGAGACTTTGAATATAAACACCCATACATTGGATACTGCTAGGTTTGACCTAGTCCATAGACAGGAAAAAAATATGTAGCCACTAAGACAGAAAGCTGTCAGATGTCTTGAGTATATTCATGAAAGACTTACACTGATCTGTTTTTTGTCTTGCCAACTATGAACTGAAGATGTTAGAAAAAGAAAATAGATGTAATGTTTACCATGGAATACAGGGATTTAAAATTCTAAACAATTTCCCTGTCAGAATGTTCCTCTCCCAACATACTATACATACACAGCAAAGGAATCATGTGGAGCCAAAGCTTCAGTTTTAACTCTGGCAAGTAAGCTGCAGAGAGTTCCCTGGTAAGCAGCTAAAGATAGGAGGAGGCTTTTTCATTGTCAGCAGAGGAACACTAGTAATAAAACTTATGAACATACTTCATTTTCCTGTGCCACCAATGACCTAACAAGTGAAACCCAACAGTGTCTTAATACTTGAAGTTGCAGCACTACACCATACTGTCTTGGTGTAGATAATAAGTGATAGATTTATTATCTGGGTACCAGGGATCGTGGGATGGGGAGTCTCAAGGGAACATCCAGTCATACCTGTAAAATAAGAATAGTGATGGGGTCATGAAGGATCAGTAGTGCTTTAAAAACAAACTGAACAAGTAAGATAGTATAAACAGTTCCACCTCTTCAGAGCACCAGTGGCAGTGCAACCCGTCATTATGGTGCCAAGTGGAAAAGTCACCATCCTCTCTTTTTGTGGGGGCTGTGCCCCCACCTTCCCTTTCTAAGGATACTAACTCTGGGGGGGAAGATCACAGGGAGGGGGTGGCAAGTCCTGCATTTGGCACTGTAATGACCCAGCACTATAATGCCAGTACCTTAATGGCTGGAAAGGAGTATAAACATAAAGCAATACTTATTTAATACATGTGGTCAGTGTCCTGCTAAAGCATGGTCATTGTTCCATCAGACCTGTGAACATAAAAGGAGAATTGGCTTAGTATGAGTAATTTAAAAACCAAAAAGAAAAACTGGGTCAGGTGGGAAGGGCTTGTAGAAGTTTTTATTCAAGTTTTGAAAGTGAGTTGGTCAGGAAGGAAGATACTAGTCCCTTGACAGTGACGCATTTTCAGTAATGGGTCTGGGTCACTCACGGAGACCAACATAGGGGAGGTGGACATAATTCAATGTCTTTGGGACCACTCCGTTCTCCTGTGGGGACCATGTTCCTCTGCTCATCAACTGACACCATGGCAGGATGAAGCCACCAGCTCATGGAGCAAAACAGGATGCTTTCTTGGCTGAGATGGGTGCTTGGAAAACCAGGATACAGAAACAAGCAAGACTCCATCACTCCAGTGTGTCGGTGAACTGTGGATATGTTTAATGAGTGAATATCACCAAAAATAAAACAAAGCAGAGTAAATGCAATGTAATGAGAAGAAACAGACCACAGACAGTTCACTGACATGCTGGAGTGCTGGAGTCTTGCTTGTTTCTGAAGCCACCATCTTGCTACACTCCCTGCAACACTAACAGGTTGACAGACTGCCAAACTAGCTGACACCAAGGGGGGGTGGATGGCTCTCCCACTCTGGGCCCCACCATGGGGGAATCTGTGGTTAGTACTAAAGGTACTAGGTATGTCTCTGGCATGGTGGGTGATGGGACTGGATGGATGGCAGCAGTAGGGAACCTGTTGGTGGTACTGGCCACTGCAGAGACCAGACCTTCATCCTGACAGTTGCTGTTTTCGCTCACTTCTCCTGAAGCAGTGCATGGCCCCATCAAGCCTTGACATGCACATCACCAGCTTATCACAAAGTGTCACCTGTATGGCAGAACACTGCACAATCCCTTCCCAGACTAGGAGTGGTAGTGTGTGACAGTATCAGCCCCCATCCTTGTGCTGCCCAGTTGGCTCACTGAGATCATCCTGGAACTTGAGTCACCAGTATGGGACAATAACACGCTACCCACTGGGCCAATGGCTAGTCTTGCACACATTTCTTCTTAACATTGTTTTTTAAAATTTTTTGGACATTTTGACACCAGACTTTCAACATGGTCTTTTTATGACCCCCTCTTCTGAACATGGCAGGTGTCTTTATAAAACACTGGCCAAAATATTACTTCATGCCACAGGTGTGAAAAAAATGACACCTATCATGGTGATGAGGTAGGCTGAAAAATGAGTATGTTGAAAATTTGGGGTCAAAGTATTGAAATTTACCAAAGCAATGAGTGAGTGTTGAAAAATTCAACTTTCCTTTATAACTTTGTTGTTTTTTTAATATTTTGACCCCAAGTTTTCAACATAGTCTTTCTATGACCTCACTTCATGAACCTGCTAGGTGAACATTTTCAAATCCTGCCTGAATGTTGATTTCATGGAGTGACTACCAAATAGTCTTTTGGGCCAGATTTGAAAACATTTGACTCCCTTGTTGATGAGGTGGGGTCCAAAAAAATAGCCATACAGAAAATTTGGTTAACAAAAACTTAAAAAATATTTGTGCTATGAGTAAAAGTTGTTTTTTGGTACTGAGTGCCAATTCTTATGTCATGAGCCGATATTCCCAGGTTGCACTTTCTCATAACATAAGAACTCTGTACTTGTGACATAAGAAATAACAACCCTGACTAAGCTTGTGACTTAAGATTTCAGGTTGTCCACAAAATGTATTTCTGGGTCATTTCTCATCAAACAAACTCCATAATCTAGCAAAATAGCCCATGTTTAGGTAGGTTCAGCAGTTTGTTTTTTGAAAAGCATAATTTTTATATTGTTCCAGTTTTTTGTTTTGCCCAAATCAAAAACAAAATGGCTGACCTCACATACTAAAATATTTTTTTTCATGACCTAAGAATTGGCTTATGACCTACAAATGTATAGATCACAAGAAATAGCTATCTAGAAAACCTCACTGAGCATGCTCAGAAGACAAATTTATAAAATCTTATAACTTGAGAACCAGTTAATACTTTTTCATGACATCTTTGAAAAGCGGTTCCTCTGACTGAGTTTCTTCTACCAAGAAAATGTTCGAACACAATTCCAAACTGATTTTTGCTCTAGACTTGAGCAGAAACAGCCAAAAAAAGCATGTTTTTGTCTAAATTTTACACAGCCTTGATCTCAGATTTCAGATGAGTAGCTATCACAAAACTTGCGAAATCATAAGAACTTGGCACCCTGGCTGTGAAAGCAAAATTTCATGCAATTTTGTTGAATAGCACCAAAGTCATTAAGGCTCAAAGTTAGTGGTTTAACATTAGAGCACTTACTCAACCCCAGTATACAGGTACAACTTCCTGTATAATATGTACTGTATACAGTTGCAATATGTACTGTATACTGTATGTATAATACTGGCATAGTAAGATATAGATAGGGTTCAGTAAGCACTCTATTGTTAAATCACAATGGTCAGCTGCTTCTATCTCGGCAGTGTTTTAACAGGTTTCCATGACTACCTTGAAATCATGATCTACATCTCAGAATCTCCCGATGTGGAAAGTTTGCTGAAATGTTATTAGTGTTTTTGGCTAGATAGGAGCAAGAAAAAAGTAAAAAGACCAGCTTTTTCAGAAATTAGGTAAATTCATATGCCACTAACTTGGACACACACAGAGCAGCCAAATCTGTGTGATTCTAGCTTCTGGTTGAAACTCAAAAGCCACTATTATTAAAAAAAATAAGTGGTTATCAGGAGCTTAAGCCCAGTGCCATTGATCAGACCTCACCTGTACCCATTGCAACACTGGGTTCCCAACCCTCGTGTCAGTCAGTGAAGTTAAAAGAAATGTAGTCAACAAGCACAGACACCAGTGTCAGACACTAAAGTTCCAAAAAAAGGAAAAAGCAAATATGGTCACTGAGAGGCCAGTTCTGGTGCTACTGTCCAGCTCCACCTGTTCAGTCTGATACTGGGTGCCCAACGCTTGTATCTGACAGTAAACTGACAGAAAAGAAACAAAGCAGTCACTGGGAGTCCAACCCATGTGACACCAACCATCCTCCATTCAGACATGCAGAGCCACTGATTGGTTATGAAAGTCCTATCCCTTCTCAAGTGATGAAAACTGCACATTTTGAGTTGGACTACTGCATATTCAGTTTATACAACAGAGAGAGAGTTAATGTCTAGGGCTTCATGAAGTTCTGAAAAGTAGCATTTGAAGTTCATCATGATGGCTTCAGCAGGATGTAATGTGTATAATAACAGTGATAAATGTGTCACGGTGCAGAGAGAAAACAATGGGGGAACCTAGTGAAACTGACTTTAACTTAATGATTTCTGTAAAGAGAAATCACAACCCTGATCTATGCGCAGTTATGGTGTAGCCCTACTGCAGTGATACATAAACCACTAGAGACTACTACCAATGTCACCTTGCTGTGCTGTAGTGTAAAAGACAAAGCAGAAAAAGATGCTTAAAAGGAAATACATATCTGTGAGCAAAATATGTTAATTCAAATCAATTTATCATCATCATCATCATTATCCTCCTCATCATTTTTATTAATAAACTAATACACAGTTTTATTGGCACAGATCAATGTGATAAATTAAATCTTGTTAGTCCCTTAAAGGAGAACTGCATTTATCCTGTATACCTGTATGTTCTGTAGAAGTAGTTTTTCAAATACTTGTTTACATTCTGCAATTGTACCATCTTTACTGGCCTTTTAGCAAACTCAGTTGGTGCTTATGATTAGTGCATAGGTAATATGGAGCATTTTCGAACTGCATAGTGTGCTGTAGTTTATGTCTCATGGATTGTTGGCACAATGCACCCATGTTCTGCTAGAGAACTCAGTTTGTGTAAGGGACGTACTATTCTAAAATGGTCTTTATCACCAGTATGCAAGTTAGAAACATCCAATGAATTTACTGGAAGGCTGATAAGGACTAAATAATAACAGAATGTCAACCAATATATGAAACATTAGTATGATACTAGGTGTCAGCATGGCTCAGCTGGTAGTAATCCACATCTGAGCCAGAAGGTTGTGAGTTCTAGTTCCGCATTAGGAGTGTACTCGTATCATAAACACTAGCAGCAGAGTGTGGTAGTGTACTAAGGGGATGTAGTAGTGTTGGGGTGTGCTGTCCTGCAGATGAGATTTTAAACTGAGGTTCTGTTTACCTTTTCTGGTGGTTGTTCAGGCGAACATTAAAGATCCCATGGCACTTCTTAAAAGGATTAAGGTAATTTCCTTGGTGTACTGGCCACATTTGCCCCATTCACTAAAATACAACCAACAACTTAATCAGGTTCCGTTTCAATTGGTTTGCCTCTGTATCTCCCCTCCAGGACAAGGCTGAAAATAAGCTGTATTGTCTAGCCCTCCTCTCCCAGTCATCAAAAATAAATCTAACTAAATAAATATAAAATCCAGAGGAAAAAACTACTTTAATTCTCTTTTAAGGGAACCCACTGAACCCCTTTAAATCAGCACATGTTTGAGCAGCATACTTATTTTCATCCCTGCTTACTGTATAAAGTGGAATGGGGTGGCCATGGTGGACCTGGAGTTACTCATGATCTTAAAATATTATGTTTCTATGTAACAGAGAATTATATGCAGTAATCCTATATGGCAAGTGCAGGAGAGAATACAGATTGGCATATTTATGAGTTCCAGTGGTGGTGTTTCCTGGTTCAGGTAGTGAAGACATTTGTTGCTGTTCTAAATATTTTCAGTCATCTTGCTCCATAGTCATGGAATAATCTTCAAAAAATGATTAAATCTAACAAGTTATTTACTATTAAGGATCCCTATGTGTAATAATCATTCCCCCTATTCTGTGCCTCTGGCAAACATTTTAATTTAAGGAAATGAAAACTCAGCTGTACTGCACCATAGCAAAAACCTACACTTATTTTTGATAATTAGTGTTGTTATTGCTATATACTGTAGATCCAGTACTGATTTCAGATATGCTGTTATATAGAAAGATTAGAAAATTGACCACAGAAAAGGCATCATGAATCTATCCAGGCTGCTCTGTTGTCTACACAGGCGAGGTACTTAGGTACCTAAATGCTAATTTGTATAGGTATTTTGTAACGTGTAATATCTTAGTAAATGCTGCTTTGCTACCTTCTGACCATGTTTCTCTTTTAAATGTGACAAACCACAAGGAATACACAGCTCAGAGGTAAAGCCATTGGCCCTCCATGTTCTGCAGGTTAGTGTGTTGCTAAACATGTTAGTGAGGCACTAACTGGGAGTAGCAGGACTAAACTGGGTGAGGTCCATATTCAGCAGCCACTGGTGCACAGGCACATAACATACCACTGCACCCATGCAAATGAGGGATCCCTCTTGTATAAAGGGTGCAGTAGTACTGTATATTCAATGGTTTTGAATGCCCTATACAGCCACTGTTGCAGCACTGTTTAAAAGAAATCAAAACCCTGCTATTGTCAAACCACACTGTAGTGTGCATTGCCCCTCAGCCCATTACTGGGTAGCAAACTGATAGCATGGGTTGACGGTCTCTGCCAGCATCCTCTTTACCACCCCAGTCACTGGTCCTATCATTCTACATGTTGCTATACCCCTTTCTTTGCCTATCTAGTGGACCCAGAATTGTGAAGATTTCCAGGGAGACTCAAAACTTGCAAAAAAAGACGAACCAGCTGGGCTGAGCTATTCAAATGTTATCATGAAGGAGGTGTTGCTGTTAAAGGAAAACTACACCCTCATATATTCTATATGTTATTTGTTTCCATCTCAGTAGACAACTCTTTTCATGTAGCTGTTAAGGATATATGCAAATGCTTTAGTCTTTTTACAGTTCATACTAGGCTCTGCGACTGCCCTGGGAGTCTCCATTTCGTGGTTGTTGAAATCTCATTGTCCCTGAGAGCTGTATTAACATGAGAACATGATGTGTAATCACCCTTTAAACTCCCTAGTATGCCTCCTGTTTAATTAGTCTTAAAAGAGACAAGCTGCAAAAAGGTGTGGAATACCACATTGACCTTCAGTGAGATTTGCAAACTATCGGAGTTATAATGCAGGTTTTTTTTCCTTTAAACTTCACTCAGTTTATGAGGTTCCAGAGAGTTTTTGCAGGGTATTTGTTCTTTCAGCATATAGTTACATGGTATAAATGGATGATCTGACCTCATGTCCTCATATGCTAATGCAGCTCTCAGGGACAATGAGATTTCAACAACCATGAAATGGAGACTTCCAGGGCAGTCACAGGGCCTAGTATGAACTGTAAAAACAGACTAACACATTTGCATACATTCTTAACAGCTACATGAAAAGAGTTGTCTAATAACGTGGAAACAAATAACATTTAGAAGATATGAGGGTTTAGTTTTCCTTTAAGAACCCTAAAAATTATGTGTAGAAACTATATGGTCCATCAACTCTCTCACCCTGAATGTGTTTATAACAGAACTTCTGATTATAAAATTCAAAGTATTGTATTTTTCAAATTTCATTGCCACTTTTAAACATTGACATTTCACTAAATGTAGGAGTCTCAAGGCTGGGCATCCTGGGTTAAAAGAAAGTATACTATCCAATAAATCTTATTTTAATTCCATGTATATGTAATAGTTAATGTCATTGTAATTAACAATTGTTCAAAATGTTCCTACCATCATATCTGAACAAATTCAAAATTTAAAATCTTTTAAGTATGTTCCATATTTCATCCAATTGGTTTTTCATTGTACTATTTGGAATTTCAAAACATTTAGAGTATGACCCTGATTATCCAACTGTTTATCTGATCCTCCAGATTATCCAGACTCATTTTGTTTTCCCTGACCAGTTTCATTATTTTCCTGACTGCTGCCAGTATTGCAACAATTATTGCAATAAGTGACTATCATGTATGTAGGAATTTAAACTGCCTACCATCCTGCATTCCTGTGAAAGGCTGAAACAAACATTTACCCTACTTACAGATATGGCTGACAGAGAATGAAAATGAAGTATGTCTGACATTTCACCAAAGCCTCTTTTTCCTAGACTGCCTGGAGAGAGGAGAGCAAGAAGCTAACATTGTTGAGTGGTTTCAAACCTGAACATCTGCAGTTTCCAATATCAAAAAGCTTGTGACACGCTGTGGGAGTTTGCTACTACCACAGAGCAAAAAGATGGCCCTGATAAGAGGAAACCAACGAGGCACTGCTGAGATAAGCCAATAGATTGGGCTCTATATCTGTGGTTCTTTCAGAACCTCATTAGTGGAACATGGATTTTTAAGCCAGTTGTGAAGGAGAAAGCTCTTCAAATTTTCCAAAAAAGAACTGAGAACGTACTTCTCCATAGTGTGAAAATGACCAACAGAACTACTGGTCCTCTTTATTTAAGCAATAAGGCATGACAAGGGGTATGTTATGGTGGGATAACAGCCCAGCTCAGGTGGGTTGAAGCACAAGGTGATGCTGAGTGTCTTCACCACCTGAGATGGGCCATTAACCCACCATAACACACCCCCTGGAGTGCTCGCTACCAGGCCTAGACCCAAGAAGCTGAAGAACTTAAAGCACTTCTTTGGGTTCTGTGGTTATTACAGATGCATTATGTAACTGCATCAAAGTGAAAAACCTACAGCTGAACTTTACCCTGGGCTATCCTCCTACCAACAATCAGAGACAACCACCTCAGAGAGTCTCTGAGCCCAAGAGTTACTTCAAAGTGCACGATCCCATGATCCAGTTGGACCATTATGGGATAGCTCCGGTGAAAGAGTCTTTAGGGAGATCATCTATTGGCTGATCCTTGCACAAGTACAGGTATATACTGATCCAGTGAGAGCATACATATTACACATATGTTTAGGCTTGAGTTTTATGAGAACCATTAGTTGTTTGTTAAACAAAAAAGGTCTGGTTTGCAATCTTCATTTTGTTCCTGTTGTTTATAAGAACCTGACAGTTTTAAACATATTACATTATTTTGTCCATATTTTAAAGAATCCCAAAAATGTAGTATTGGTAACATATTAAGCCAATTTACACTGTCATCTGATGACAATGTACTTTGTTTTTTTGCACCTACATCTTGAATTGTGCTTAAGAAATTGTGTGTCTTTCTGAAAGGGGTAAGGTTATGGCATTGGAATAACAGTATTCAACAAAACCTGCTGGAGTTTGGGGCAAGCTTAGAAAATATGAGCATGATGTGCTATTTGGTCTTTGCAGTGTCTCCAGCATGCTGAAGTAAACTGGGTCTGGTACTTGAATTGGATTACTGTAGTTGTAAAAAATCAGAGTTTAATTTTCCAAGAAAATTCCTGATATGTTGGGGAAGATGTAGCTTTGTGTGATTTCATCTTTGCTTGATCCCACTGTTGGTCCTGGATTTGTGTTTGGAGTTCTGTAGACCATTTTTGTTGTAGGTGTGTAGTGGAGGTTAAGTTGTGAGCTAGAACAGCATGGTACAAAAGAGAAATGAGAGAGAAAGTAGGGACCTCTTTCTTTTTTTAGGAGGTGGCATAGCTGTGAGGAGAAAGGAGAAGACCGGGTTGTATGTAGTGTCTGATTTGCAAATATGTGAAATGGTCTGCATTTTGCAATTAATATCTGTCCTTAAGTGTAGCAATATCAATTATATGGTCTGCTTCCACTAACTGCAAAAAGTAAGAAAAAAGTAAGAAAACCAGTGGTGTGAGACCAGCATCTATATCTAGGATTTAGTTTAAGAGATGTGAATTGGGGTATGTAAGCAATCGAGAAGAATAATGCAAATTGCTCTGTAGTGAAAGTTGAATTCTAGGGCATGATGTGTATATGGAAGATCAGTGAAGGGGGGGGGTACAGTTGGTCTGGGGGATGCAAAAAAGGATTGGTTCAATTGATTGCACTGAATCTTGCACAAGTTCTATCTGCTTCCAGTGGCTGGCATATTCAAGGGAAAGCCAGTAAAAGATAAACAAAAATGGTGGCAGTTGCACTCACTGACCATGAAAACAAGATGCAGGTTCAGTTTCTTGGGAATGAATGCAGTTTTATTCCATAAATCAAAGTAATACTGAACCTCTGGTCCACAGAAAAACATACAGCTACCACAGCGCTTTGACTCAGCAGAGTCTTCCTCAGGGGGTTGGGCTGCAGTAAGGTAACATTATTTAATTAGTGCATTTCAAAACATCTAAAATCAATTGTGCCACATCACATGATCAATTACTTAACAGAAATATGAAAGGTGCACTTAAAGTAAAAAGTTGCTGTCCATGACAAAACCACTAGATGGAGCAGCTATTGTAAAAGGGCTCCTATTTTAGTGAAAGTAGAAATGAAATACTCAATCAATGTTTATTTTTCTTATCAATAACATTCATATGTAAGCAGTATTCATCATATTCCATTTAAATAAAAGAAAAGGGACAGCAGTCCAATCCTTCTATGGAGTCTGTATGCCATGGCACCCAAGCATTATATGTAACAAGGCAACCAAAGTCAAGGGAAAGCTAGTAAAAGACACTGCATAGCTGTGTTGTTTGAAAATAGAATCTGAGGTTCAGAAAGACAAGTCCCCCTTTGTCTCTAGGAGGCTGTAAGAGAAGAGGTGTTCTCCTTGCCATATAAATCTGCAAATGGCTTTGTCCCTTTGGGAAAAGTCTTGCACAGAGAGAGGGATAGGGAGAGTTTGAAATAAATACAAAAGTTTTGGAAGGGTGTTTATTTGTATAATATTTACATAACACTAACCCTCTGTGGTAGACCCACTGGGAGTAGATCCCACAACTTAAAGTCCTGCAGAAGATGTTGGGAAATAGGTTCATAATTAATAGAATGTAGTTGCTGGGGTTCTGGGGATATTTTGACTCCAACGTACTTACATAAAGTCATCTAATTTCACAGCAGAAAAGAAAATGGTCCTTAAACTGGGGAAGAGGTTGAGAATGAATCACTAGCACTTCAGTCTTGGACTAATTAAGCTTGTATCCTGACATTGTGGCAAAGTTGTCTAGGGGCTTGCCAGAGAGGCACCAGGGAGGTTTCAGGCTGCTCTAGCTAGATAAGCAAGCCATCAGCACAAAGAACAAGTTTGTGTTGATGTTGATTTATAAAGAAACCAGAAATATTGGGGATAGGAGGTATCCCCTGCATGTTCTTCTGAACAGTGGGAATTTCTGTGAAAAGTATCCACTCACTCTGACACAGGCCATAGAACTGGTATAAATGTTTTCATCATGTTCAAAATACTGGGGGAAAGCTGAATTGGGAGAGGGTTCGATAGAATAAAGGCCACCCTGTCGAAAGTCTTCTCCATGTCTAGGCTAAGTATGAGAAAGGGCTGTGGATTCTGTGACATCTGACAGAGAAGGCTGTTGGAGAAGGTATTATTGCCCAAGTTTTGTCTCAAACAGACAAAGCCAGTTTGATCCTGGTGAAGAAGAGACGGTAGGATTTTGTCAAGCCCCTGGATGAGGATGGAGGTGAATAATTTGTAGTCTTTGTTTAAAATGAATATTGGCCAGTAGGAATCTCCCTTTGTCAAGTCTTTGTTGGGTTTCAGTATGTCCGAGATTGTGCCATATCTCCACAAGTCAGGTGCCTGCCCCATTGCTTGTACATGATGGAAAGTGCAGAGTGATTGTGGAAAAAGGTCATCTTTGACTTTTTTAGAAAACTCTGCTGATTATCCATCTGTGCCTGGGTATTTATTAGTTTTACTCCTGGAGAAAGTCAGGACAAGTTCTCAGTCCATGACTGGGGCGATCAACTGTTGTGCATCTGTCACTCAGAATGGTGGAAGGTACATACGTTGGAAAAAGTGATCACTTTGTTTGGGATTCAGGCTATGGTCAATAGAGGAATAAAGCTGCTTATAGCACTGTTTAAGGACAGTAAGAATGTCTCTGGATTTATAAACTGACTGATGCTGTTGCAGGTCATACAGTTTGGTAATAAGGGTCTGGGTTCATTATTGTTGGAGCTTGTGGGCCAATAGGCTGGCTGCCCTGGGACCCCCCTCATCATACCTTTGTTTAAGATGACATAAGGCTATTTCAATTTTCTGATCAAGTCTTGTAAATTCCAACACAGCAGGTGTACAGTTGGGAACACTCCTCTGTCCCCTGTCTTGTGTTCATCCTGAGCCTAGCTGTCGTGTGAGTAACGTGCACTTAGCCTCTCTAGCCATTTTTTCTTTACAGTATATGCAATAATGTGTCCTCTCAGCGCAACCTTACCAGTGTCCCACAGGAAGGGGGAGAGATTTCAGGGTCAGTGTTATCTTTGAGTATTTGAGAGATGTGATCTTGTAAGAGCTGGAGGAATTCTGGGACTTGGAGATGTACAGGGTTAAATTTTCAGTAGGTTTGTTTGTGTTTTTTTTTCACCAGTTCAGATTTCAAGGGTTAGTGCAGCATAATCCGAGAGGTGTATTTATCTGGTAGTGCATGATACAGTCTTATAAATATGTTCTTGCTGGGTGTAACAGTAGTCCAGACAAACACAGGTGTCATGGTGGGAGGGGGGGAGTGGTGTGTGAAGTTTTTTTGTGTAGGGTGTAGTGCGCATCAGATATCACACCAGATAATCTGTACTGTGTGTCATTTCCAAAATTTAGTAATGGGGGACTGCCTAGGCATGGAGTGGCTAGTGGACTCAAGAGTGGAGTTGAGAACTATGGTAAGGTCCCTACTCAAGAGAAGGATACTCTGTGTATCTGACAACATTTTGTCACATATTAGGTGAGTGTCCAAAGTGTCTGAGTACAGGGGGAGACAGATACTGGCTAAAGTTACTAGGGTATTATAAAGTTTGTCAGTGACCAGGATGAATGGCATTGCTTGTCCTTGATCTGTGTCTGAATTAGTAAGAGTGTGTTGTGTGAGAGAACGATTGCTGCCCCCATTGTTTACATGACCCACAGCAGGGGAGGCTATCTGTGAGCATCCAAATTTATGTGTTAACTGCCCAGAATTATTAAGATGGGTTTCTTGAAGAAACGCTACATCTGGCTGACATTTTTAATTCGTGAGAAAACTTTTGAGCATTTGACTGGGCCATTCAGCTCATTAACCTTATAGAAGTAGAGCTCAATAAAGCTGTGAGTTAGAAAGAAATCATCATACCACAGAGGGGGCTTGGCTGCACATGAAGGTGGTTGTACCTGATAAAGATGTTGAGTGATCCTAGGAGCAGGAGTATACCATTGTAGTAACAAAGGTCAAGCCTTTTGTCTGATCTGCAGTTGAGGAAACTCTAACACGGGGAAAAGCATTACAGAGAACAGCTTTGTGAACCAGTAATACAAATAACAGCACATAGCAATAACAAACATAAGGGCAACAGGCCCAGGTAGAAGGGTGACTGCCTTGGTAGGTGGCATGAAGTATTGTGCCCTTAGGTTCTATGGAGTAAAAACAGTAGTTTACTCCTGAACATGGAGGGTATGGTTATCCATGAGGGGAACTGTCTCTACTTTGTAAATGTCATAGCTGAGAGTTAGGGGGATGGGGATCAAAAGTTCCCCAGTCAACAGAGGGAGCTAAATCACCATTGGAGCAGTAGATAGTTATGAAGAGGCAAATGCATTAGTATGCTGTGTGTGAGGAAAAGTATAAGGCAAGCAGATAGAGTGCGCACGCCTTTGTTTAATATGGTCACAGGGAAGGTGGGCAAGTCCCCTTCTGTGGGGAAGAAGTCTAGGAACACATGGGGAGTGCTCAGAATTAAAGATAAATACCATCCATGTTTAGCAGGAGGGTGATGCATTAGGGGGATGGACCGCAGTAAGATGCATAATGGGGTTAGGATTAGCAGCATTCGCATGCTCAGGTCTCTTGAGGAAAAAGCACCGTATGAAACCTAGAATAAAGAGGTAATTTCTTGACAGTGGTAACCCAGAAGTTGGCTACAGTTTATTAGTAGGTCCAGAGAGGGTAGCAGCAAAAAAGAAAGTCAGGTTCAGTGTTCCCAAGGCAGAGTAGACTCAGTCCAGGAGAGTGTGTAGTGGAGGGGAGGTGTGGTGTTCTGGTGGTGGCTTGCTAAGCATAATCAAGCCATTGTGGAGCATAGGGAGAATGCAATAATGTTAGTAGAGGGTAGACTGTGGGTGTCCTGGAAGGGACTCCCATAACTGTGTAAGGAAGTCAGTAGCTGCAAGTTAGAGGAAAGGGGGAGTGATAGCGGAGGGGTAAGGTGCCATCCAAGTCCCCTTCATTTTTGTCTGAAAATGCCTACTGGGCAGGGATTAGGTACCTCATGCCAGTCTTCCCCCTAGCAATTTGATTAGGGTTTTGCAGTCGGCAACACCTGAGAATTGCCTGTATATAGTTAGGGACACATCTAGGGATTTACCACCAGTACTTCAATCATAATATTTTCAGACCCATGTTATGCTACCAGTACTGTGTTGTGAGCGGCATCTGGTTAAGTTCATGACACATATAGCAGCCGGGGAAATTCTGCTCGCGCTATAATGTTTACCCTCTATAATGAAGTACCATAATATGATGATGAGATAATGGTAGTTGGACAGGTGCTGCAAACATCAAATGATGTACGTGTTTGTTTCATACAGGGAGGCTGGCATGGCCGCATCACTCTGTGCAATACCTGTAATGGTGGGGGTGCTGTTCGAATGTGCGCAAACAGAAGGAGACCCGCAGGAATGCTGGCATCTGGGAGAGTCTGGTATGAGACCCAGGAAAAAACAAGGCTAGGTTTTTAAGCTCAGTTCCTTAGTACAGGAATGTTAGGTGCTAGCTTCGGTAATCGGAGAGGGGATAAACTGCACAAACAGGGGTTGGGTGAGTTGTTAAAACATAGGTTAATAAGGAAGTCGGCACCATCAGTGGGGTCCCAGAGAAGAAAGGGGAGAGAAATTGAGTCTTTTAAAGGGAGAGAAGAGGGAAAGCAATGGCTCAAAATGATCTCAGAGGGACCACAGTTAACCATCTCCTGAGGACTGAATCCCACTTATGATTTTTTTTTTAAACTTTCTTTTATTCATTTTTCAATGAGATCTGAGAAAGCTTTATAGGCAGCAGAGCAAGGTTACAATGGCTCAAAACCTGAGGTGCAGTACAAATATATTAGCTTCAGTAAATGTTAGCCAGCTGCCTTGTTGATTCATCTTGTGGGGTATCACCTAAATCTCTACAATAAAAATACAAAACAGTATTTAGGTTGGTTAGCCCCGTTAAACTTGTAGGAGAAGACGAGGTATGGTAAGATACTTAAGATAAATAAGCCATGGCCCTTCTAGCCATTTTTCCCACATAATAAAGTGTCTTGTAAAAGGAAATGCTTAATCACCCCTCCACTGTAACATCTCCTGCCTTACCAAACATCATATGCAGTGTTCACCAAAACGAAGCAAAAGGTAAAGACCTTGTATAATATTGAACTGTGGTAGCTTTCCATTCAGGGCAGCTCATCTACCAACCCCTTTTTGGACTGCCTGTTAAGATATATTTTAACTTATTTGCTAATACATCTATATTACTAACATCAACGGTATATAATGACTACAGACTTTTGGAAGCTGTCTGCGATACACGGAGCACCTCGTGGGCAGCTCCCTTCAAAGGAATCAAACTTTACTTTCAATTTCAGCCCGTTCGTATGTAGCCAGGAATGGTAAAAATGTTGGCTTGAGGCTAAATCCCAATAGTTATTTAAGAATATAGTAATTCAAGGATGCTTATAGAACTTGGCTAAGAAGTCTCAAAGCCGATCGACCTCAAAGGCAGTTTTAAAAAACAGCTCAATAGAACACAGCAAACAGGTTACCAGTCCTCTGTTAATGCCCTTCATCTTCAGAATTAGATGGCAGACCATTATTCTCTGGAGATTTCTTCTTGAACTCACTCGCTATTGCCTCGACCCTTTTCCTGGCTTCCTGTGGGTCATTAAACTGATATGTCTTTCCACCATACGTTAGACGCAGTTGAGCTGGAGCCAGCAGGGAATGGGCCACTCCCAGGCCCCGCAGCAGTTTTCTCAATGGGTCAAAAAGTTTTCTCCTCGACCTCGTAGCAAAGGACCAGTCAGAAAATTTTTTTTATTTCTTGCCCTCCTATGTGATGGGATAGGTTGCTCTTGCCTATTGCAGCACTCGATCTTTTGTGGCAACGCTATCAGTATTAAGCATGATGGTGCATGGCATTTCGTGCCGCATTTGGGCCCTATGAATGTTGATCCTGAATGCTTGTTTTAGGGAGTCCACATCGATTTGCCATTCCAGAGGCAAGCTGTATACCAGCCACTGCTTAAGGTATGTCAGTAGATCAGCCCCTTCTGTGCCCTCAGCAACCTCCACCAGCCGTAACTTCATTGCTCTGGCTGAGTTTTCTATTGACTTCATGCGGGTTTTCAGATAATTAATTTCAGTCATCGATTTCGCAAATGCTGCCTGGGTTTTTTGGGAATGATTATCAGCCTCCTGTGCGATTTTGGATGCTTTTTCTATTTTGGCGTCTTGTGCCCCCAAGTACTCTAAAACTCTTTCCAGTTTGCAGTCCATTTCTCACGCTGTATTAAGGACTGCTTCCCATGGTGGTGCTTCCTTCATTCTGCTCGAGCCCATGGCCTGTTCTGGCCCTCCATGCTGGATCTGCACAGGCTAAGGTGTCGATTTTGGACCTGATCCGGCTGCTGCTTCTTTTTGCCTACCCATGTCATTTCTGGTATTGCTGGTTTCAGCAAGTGGTTGGCTGTCAAAATACTTAAATTCTGTTTTAAACAGAGTAATGCAATTTTTTTTGATGTTTGACGGCAAGAGATGCAAAGCTTCTTGTTGATGCTTCCAGTCACTAACGTGGCTTTCTAGCGCCATCCACCACTTATGATTTTAAAAAGTGAGTGCAGAACACAGGAGCACACAGAGATCATCTTGGTTGGAAGGTACTTAGAATTTCTTTAATCTCTTGCACTGTTGAAAGAGATTGGACTTGGCGATCATCCTCCTGGAAGGTTATAACACAGTGGTGGTCTTCACAGGCAGGTCTTTGAGGGATTGGTCTCTTGCTGTATAGAGCATATGTAACCCCCCCCTTGGGGGCTAACCTTAATTTCAGCCATGTCCCGTTTCCTCCTGTTTCCACCTGCTGCTGCTCTGGTGTCCCCCAAACTCCTCCTGGTGCTTCCCTTTATCCCCTGAATAGTCCCAGTAAGGTAATTCAGCCCAGTTTGGGCTTAAAAACAAACCGTGAGCTGCTGGCATTTCTTTTGACTGGCCTGCACTCGCACATGAGCACTTGAAGTGCCTTTCTTGTCCTGACCACCAGTTTTGTAGTCAATCTGGAGGGTGTCTCCTGGTCCCGGTGCCCTATTAAGATAGATGGAGACCGGTGACCTCAAGGGGGTGCATCAAAAGCCCAAGGAGAGTTTTAAAAAGACGTTTTAAATTGGGGTACAATGGGAAGCTCATAAATATTAATCAAGCCTCATGAATATTAATGAGGATACTGCTGCCACCTAGGGGCACAGTGTATCGGTGGCAGCGACAGCCATAATATACAAGATATATTAATGAATTTGGGTTTATTTAAAAGAAAAATGTTGGGGCTACAACTGTGTGCAGAAAGTATACTAATATAATTCTTATCCTGGCTGCACCAGACTTTTAAACTCGTTGGGACTGCGTAAGTGGGGCAGTATCTTTACAGCAGCCACCATTTTGAGAGTGCATCAGCCAATCACAAACTGGGATTTCGATCAGAGACTCTTGGGAGTATAATATAGACTTATGGGAGATTTTCGGGGACAAAGTTTGGACACCTAAATTGCCACCAGTTAAAAGACTGAAAGGGATTGCAGAGAGCAGCCTACAGTTCAGGGCAGGCCTGCGTTGAGACTCCAGCTCAAACTACCAAGCAGGCTCTGCAGAGACTCAGGCCTGCAAGAGACCTAGTTGCTTCTGTGTGTGTGTTACTGGTGATTGAAACACCAGGATTAATTGCCAGGAACTGCCTGCCTGCAGTTTGGAAGTTTTGCTCAGTGAATTGACTGAAATTGCATGCCAGCCTGGAAGTTAACTGAGAGGCAGCAACATAAGTGCTGTTTCCTTTATGTGTGCTGAATGTTTATTGTGGATCAGTACTGTTGATGGGAGACCTGAATATGCCAGATGTTAACTGGAGCACCTTTGTTGCAGCCACATCCAAGAGAAGGGCCATTCTCGATACCCTACAGGTGGCATGCCTCAGACAGCTAGTTTTGAAATCCACTCGTGAGGGAGCAATCTTAGACCTCATACTCTCAAATGGGGACAGTGAGAGGTTCTCAGATCTAGATGTGGGTAGCCATCTGGGAACAAGTG
Source organism: Neoceratodus forsteri (assembly GCA_016271365.2). Classification (NCBI taxonomy): domain Eukaryota; kingdom Metazoa; phylum Chordata; order Ceratodontiformes; family Ceratodontidae; genus Neoceratodus; species Neoceratodus forsteri. Next base: position 1,597,514,100 of record CM057450.1, read on the forward strand.
ACCACCAAACAGTGTGGTTCACGAAAAACTCAGCTACAGAGTCAAGCCATACAAAAGTGAGGGTACTGGACTTCAGGAGGGCTGACTTTGGCAAGATGGGAGACTGCCTTAGAAAAGCACTAGCAAACAGGCTAGAAGGAGGGGTGGAGCAACAATGGGGAAGCATCAAAACTGCCATCACAGAGGCAACAGGCCTTTGTGTGAAGCAAATAAACAAATCAAAATGAAAGAAAAAGCCACTGGTTCTCAAAAGAGGTGGCGGGGAAGGTTAGGGAGAAAAAGACAGCATTTAGGAAGTATAAGGAAACACAGAAGGAGCAGGACAGAGAACTGTACCAGTTAAGGCAAAAGGAAGCAAGGAGGGAAGTCAGAACAGCAAAGGCCCAACCTGAGGAAAAGATTGCCAACTCGGTTAAGAAGGGGGCTAAAACCTTTTATAGGTACATCAGGGAGCATAGAAAGACAAAGGGAGGGATAGTGAGGCTGAATAGAATGGACGGGTGGGTGGGAAGAGAGGGACAGCGAAAAAGCAGGGATACTGAATGAATACTTCTGCTCAGTATTCACAAAAGAGGAGAAGGGGGAGGTGCCTAATCCAATAAACAGAAGCACTCTGGATAGGGGGGTTGTCCCCAGTCCTTTCACAGAAGAAAGAGTTCTGAAAGAACTCCTAAAACTGAAGGTGGACAAAGCAATGGGACCTGATGGAATTCACCCCAGAATTCTAAAAGAATTAAGGGGAGAACTAGTGACACCACTGATTACCCTTTTTAACAAATCATGGGAGGATGGTGTGGTACCTGAGGACTGGAGGAAGGTGGATGTAATTCCCCTTCACACAAGTGGGAGCAAGACAGAGGCAGGAAAGTACAGACCTGTCTGTTTGACCTCTGTGGTAGGGAAAGTGATGGAATCACTTCTGAAGGAAAGAATTGTTGAGTACCTAGAGGTCAGTTGGGCACAGGACCCAAGGCAGCATGTGTTCACAGTGGGAAGGTCATGTCAGATGAATCTAATTGATTTCTTTGACTGGGGGACCAAAGTAGTAGACCAGGGAGGGGCTGTGGACATGGCCTACCTAGAATTTAGCAAGGCATTTCACACAGTCTCACACAAAAGATTAATAATCAAATTAACCAGCCTGGAGGGGTCCCAGGGTGGTAGCCTGGTAAAACATTACTGAACAACAGGGACACAGAAGGTAATTGTAAATGGAGTCCACTCTGAAGAAAGAGGGGCTACTAGTAGGTACCGCAGGGTTCAGTACTGGGTCCAGTCCTTTTTAATGTCTTTGTAAGTGACATTGCAGAGGGACTGGAAGGAAAAGTATGCCTCTTTGCAAATGACACAAAGATCAGGGTTGATACACAAGGAGACATGGAAAGAATGAGAGGGGACTTGGCAAGGCTGGAGGAATGGTCAGAAGTATGGCAGGTTGGATTCAATGCAAAGAAGTGCAAAACAATGCACCTGGGAAACAAAAACCCAGAGAAGATTACACACTTGGGGAGGAGGTAGTAATAACAGCAAAAATGGAAAGGGACCTGGGGGTAATCATATCAGATGACCTTAAGGTTGGCAAGCAATGTGAGAAGGCAGTGGGGAGAGCTGGGGGGGATACTGGGATGTATAGGGAGAGGCATCACCAGCACAAAACAGGAAGTTGTTATCCCTCTGTACAGACAGTTGGTGAGACCCCATCTGGAATACTGCGTCCAGTTCTGGAGACCCCATCTCTGCAAGGACATAGACAGGATGGAGGCAGTCCAGAGGAGGGCAACTAAAATGGTGCAAGGTCTGCACCAGAAGACATATGAGGAGAGACTAAAGCAGCTTAATATGTATACCCTTAAGGAAAGGAGGGAGAGGGGGGACATGATAGAAACTTTTAAGTACCTCAGTGGAATCAACAAAGTCCAAGAGGGTAGCATCTTTCAGAAAAAGAGATGTGCAAGAACAAGGGGACACAATTTGAAGATAGAGGGGGGACAGCTCAGGAGCAATGTGAGGAAGTATTTTTTCACAGAGAGGGTGGTGGATCCATGGAACAACCTTCCTGAGGAGTTTGCAGGGTTTAAAACTGTGGGAGAATTCAAGAACGCCTGGGACAGACATAAGGCAATTCTTGTGGGAGTTAGGAAGAAATAGACTGTTGGTTAACTAGGATCTGCAGCTTATCCTGTAGGTAGGGAAATGGGCAGACTAGGTGGGGCATGCAGTCATTATCTGCCGTCAAAGTCTATGTTTCTATGTTTCTATGTAACGTCTGCTGCTCAGGGACTCCTAATTGCCAGAAAGGTACTTGTGTCAGAACTGTCGGCCAGTGGGAAAGGCCACTAGCAAATGAACTGAACTTTGCAAAAAGTGTTGATTCGGCCTTGGGCCTTTGTCTAACCCAGCCAATGCCATCTGTTTGTGTGCCAGCCTCAGTGTCATCAGTGAGAGACCAGTTTTGGGGATCCAGCCCCTGCACCAAAAGCATCTCAAGTTGTGGCCACCTTCAGGGAAAGGTTGTGAAGTGCGGGTGAGTCATGTCGGCCCCGCTTCCCCATGTGCATCAGCTTCCAGCTTCAGGTCTTCATTTCGCCAGGACATGATCTGCAGTCGACTGGTAGAGTGAGTACAATTAGGGTAACTCCCTGCAATGAGTTATTTAATTGCTTGTGGTACTATCTGATTCCTTTTCAAATTCGTGGGTTTTACGAGACTGAGTCAACCGGCCAAGCTTACAAATAATCATCTTATTATTGTGCACGTTAACTGCAATTTCTTTTCATCAAGGGCTCCAACATCAGCTGCAATGCTGGCCACCACCAGGCAACACCTCTGGCTAGCCAGCATTCCATCCTGGGTACCCAGTGTTGTATGACTGTACTTTTGGGACTGAAAAGTGCATGCCAAAACCCTGATTCAAATCAGAGTACATATCATTTTAACTAAATGCACGCCCCTTCCTTGTTCACACCCCCTGAATAAATCTGATTTTCTTGTTTCATGTTTAACCTGGCTATTGTGCATATTATTAGCTGGGTTACAGTACTGAAAGTGTGCAGTTGTCTTGCTAACCTTATTTTATAGGGGGTCTCCAGGGAACTTGCCGAAGGTCCAACCCTGGTGGTAAGTATGAAGAGTGTGTGCATATTATTACTGCTATTTACTGACTGTGTGCCAACTACTGCTGTTACAGGTACAGAAACAATAGTAGGGAGTGTGGGTGGTTATAGCTTCCCAGAGGGTTAGACCAGGCTAGGTAGATACCCTCACTATTGTTACTCTGGGTGGAGGCACCATAGTATTGGACCCAGGCTCCTCAACCTGTTAGGAAATCAGGCAGGGGTAGTAACCCTAAAATAGCACCACCTAGGGATTACACATATATTTTTTGCCATAAGGGCTTGGAGAGTGTCTCCTGGAGTTTGGTACAATTCTGGGCCCTCTGGGAAGAACACCTTTAGTTTTGGTGGAAAAGGTGTCTGAAATTTAAGTCCCTGATCACTAAGGGACTTAAACAAATTGTGGTATTCCTTTTGGCGGGCCAACACCGAAGGAGCATAGTCCTGGTCAAAGAATATTTGCTGGGCATCAAAGTTCAGTGTTCCCTTCTTCCATGTCATGGTGAGTAGGTGCTCTTTAATTTAAAAGCTTAAGAAATGGGCCATAATGGAATGTGGCCAAGCCTTTGGGTCTCAAGGCTTTGGGCCCAGGACTCAGTTGGCTTGTTCAGTATTCTAAAAGAAGCCCAATGGAAGATTCAAGACTGTTCCCAAAAGCATTTCATTGAAAGGGATAATTAATGGGCCTGCAGAGTCTTCTGGTAAGCCATAGATCTGTAGGTTCTGCTTGGTACAATGTCCTTCTAAATTCTTGGCCTTTTCCTTCAGGTGTGTGGCACTTTTTTAAACTGTAGCAGGATATTGCCTGCTTTGCTGGCGCTTGCATCAAGCTTTGTAATTGTCTAGTCATGCTCCATCACTGCCTTCTTCAGCTTTTGCTGATATTCTTGCAGAGCTGCCACAATTTTAGAATTTTTGACCTGATAGGCACGAAGTTCTGTAAGTATTAGGTCCATTTTTTTGGGACTGTGTGCTGTACCTGATGTCTTCGATGGAAGGGAGGAGGTGGCATTTTGCTCATAGAGCCGTCATCCTGGAATCCCTCTGCATCTGTAGTCGAAGTGCTTGTAGGCAAGTGATTCCCTCTCTCTCCAAAGTTTTTGCAGTCTCTGGTATTTTGACATTTATCAAGACTTTTGGTTTACTCTTGTTTAGAGGCTTGTTGTAATGCGGGTGTTTGTGAGCTAGCAGATTAGGCAGCCATTCCACAGTTGACATCACCAGAAATCCGTAAAGCATTTATCATGCAAAAATGTTTTCTAATATGTTGTTAGCTTCCAAAGTTAATGTGACTTTGGGTTATATACATCTGTTATTGAAGTAACTAAACTTAAAACATATAATAATAATAAATAAATAAAACATTTCCCAAAATAAAAACTCAACATAGAAATATTTTGTATGTATAAAATTTATGTAGGGATTCCACTACTTAAATAAATGGAGGCAGTATAGCACAGTGGTTTAAGGCTCTGCGCTGCAAACGTGGAGACCTGGGTTTGAATCCCACAGCCCCCACTTGCATACTGTATGACCCTGAGTAGTCCCTTAACTTCATTGTGCTCCTAGGTTGCACCTGTAAACAAGTTTTCAGCCTAGTGTCTCTCTCCTGGTTTAAAAAAAATGCATTATTTTCCCAAGACTCTGAACCTAGTGAAAGCTAAACAATGTTATTCACCCAATGGGTAAATAAAACTGTTTATTTTTCACTTGCCTACATCACAATCAATTTGATTGACAGCCCATTCTGCCAATCGCACAATGAAACTGCCCTCAATTGTCACGCAGAACACAGACATTGTATACATAGAACATACAATGGCCTGTGTTCAAATATGTCATTAATTTCCATTCATGAGGTTGCGGGGCTGCCATAATTCGCCACTCATGAGTTATGGTCCCGCCCCTTAAGTTGTGGAAATAAATGCCATTTTTGAACACGGACCATTGCATATCCTCTGTTTTTATAACTTATGTAAATCTAATGTCATTCAAATAAATGTGTTTTTTTCTCAGTTGGGCACCGAAGTGAAAAATAAACATTTGTTTTTCACTTGGGTACATAATTTCCATTTATTTCATGTTTGGATTTGTAAGTTGTATAAACAGAACATACAGCAGCCTACCCAAAATTATGCCATTTATTTCCATTCATGATGAAGTGGGATTTTTAGAACTCACTCATGGAAATGGTATATTTTCAGTTAGGCTGTTGTACATCTTGGGTGGGATATTCAGACATGCGTCAGGCAGGGGCTCAAGCCGGGCACAGTGCAACTGGGATGCGCCAGGGAGTGTGCTGGGTGATATTCAGTGTTGAATATGGCAATGTGGCCTCCCACATTGCTCATGGCGCAGTGGTACTGCGCCAGTGCAAGTGGCAAGAGAGGAGCAGGGGGATGCACCATCGCAAGTGTGGTTATGCTAGGCACAGGAACCACAATATTCAGTGGTGGATATGCAAATGGAGCCATAATGCATGCAAGGCACAACTGGGACCATTAGAATGCCATTATGTCACCATTTGCATGCAGGTGCGCCAATCCCCGGCTACTTGACCTGGCGCCCTACAGGCTGCAGCCATCGGGGACCGACACCCCCTGCACAGCACGGCAAAGTGCCCCAATGCCTGATTGCGGGCATATGTGGTAAACAAATCCATTCACATACTGGGACTGTGTAGTATGGCACGGTTTGCATGCCCATTGGCCCACACTGTGGACCAATGGGCGTACAGCCATACTGTATGCAGTCAGTCGGCTGGTGGCCAGGCAGCTGGCAGGTGGGGAGCTGCCACCCGCCGCTGCCTGGGGGGGAACAGGGTGGCGTGGCTCAGTGGGTGGTGGGGAGGGGGTACCGCTGGACCACCAGGGTAAATTTAAACTGTTCTAGTCTACATATGCCCGTGATTGGGCTGGAAGCGGTCCACTGGACCACCAGGGATATCGGAAGTGTTTTATTTAATACATATGCCCGGGATCGGACTGGAAGTGGTCCACTGGACCACCAGGAATTTAGGTACAGGTACAATGCCCACGATCGGGCGTGGGGGGGCGTGACACCAACGGACCCTGGCACAGGAGCTCGGGTGGCCACCCACAGCCTTGTTGCACCCTGCAATACAGCAGCTCACCTGTGGGTGGCCAGCCCTTGCTCCTATTTCTTTGTGGGCTCAACTTTGAGCACCAGTGTGCAGCGCAAGTAGGGGTTGCACCAGCATATGCGCCGCACATCCCAGGCTGAATATGAGGGATGTGCAGAGTGTCATGGGCACGCCCCCTGCACTTGCACTGCATGCATTACTGGTGTGCCCTGCAGCATCGGGATCTGCACGAGTAACATCCTTTTGAATATTGCGCCGGGGCATTGTAGGTTGCGAGGAAACACTGTTGCACCATGCAACCCTTTGAATATCCCACCCTTATATATATATTGTTTAACTGATTGGCTGTATTATATATGGCACTGCAAAATGCCTAATTATGTCAACAATTGTATGTGAACAATCCATGTGCATGAATATTGTCACTGCTTTTAGGAATCTCTTCATATTTTATATTGTAAAGGCTTTATTACTGATCAATAAAATTTGAATTGATTGATTGTAACATACTGATGCCAGTCTCAGTGGACTCGGAGCAGTGCTTTACTAGTATACCCTGAAGGTATGAGGCCCTTGGAATTTTACAAAGTTTAAAATCCTTTGAAAAGAACTACTCAGTTCACAGACTAGAGTTCTTAGCTCTCTAATGGGCCATAGTGGATCAGTTCTACAAGAATCTGTATGGCACCAAAATAACTGTCAACACTAACAACAATTGAGGAACATGGACAAGCCAGCGAACATGATGGATGCCTGATGGTATAGCTCCCAGCAGGGCAAAATCCAATTCTCTAAATATCGTAGGTACCCACGCTATTTTTCATAAAAAGCTACAACAAAGCATTGACTGAACTTGGAAAGACTAATCAAACCACCAAAAAGGCAAGCACAACTGTAATTTGGAGGTCCAGCTAAGCAAAATGCCCAGCAAGATTCCTGAGCAAGGGCATGGCAGCATAGCACCAGAGCAAGAAGGATCTGAGGGAGAGCCAACAGACCAAACAACTTTTTTAAAAGCCATTATTTCTACAATGAGGCAAGAAATGCAAGCCGAATTTACTAACTTGAATGCCCAGATGTCTGATATTCATGGGATCATGGAAGGATTGCATGGTAAGAACAACTGTGTGTTACAATATGCAGACAAGCTCACCTAACACAGCATTACAAACTAGAGATGCATTGAATATCTACCTGTGCTCATATGGGCCCCTATGCATGAATGGGACATAGGTACATGCAAAATGTGCATACCCCACCCACGAACTTGCGCCCTGGGGACAGATGCACCCATACTGGCATTCACCAATGCCAGTCACCTGTCCGTGGCTCCTCCCCACAGCATGCAGGACTCCGAAGGGCAGCTGGGAGAGGAGTCATCATTTGAGGTGGGCATCCAATGTGATGCCTCCTGGGACCCTTAGTGGATCACACACATAGGGTGGCATGGGTCCGGGGCTGTGCATGCTGATTGCATGCACCCAGACCAGCGTGGCACCCTCCAGTCCCAGTGCTGCTGCTCAAAAAATTTCCAGGCACTTGCCTGTCCAGCTACACCTGCTGCCTCCTGCTGCCCAGTGGTCAGGGGCAGCACATTGTGCCCTGTCTTGGTCACCCGGTGACTCCAGGCGTGTGCCCATGGGGGGTGCACATTGGGTAATGGCAGGGTCTCCCTGGCATGCCCTGCGCCACCCTTCACACCCATGCGGCTAGCACTATGCAGGTTACTGAATACTGCATAGTACTGGCACATCCCCAGAATGCCCCCACTGCAGAGCCATCCATGGATGTGGGGGATCAGGTGTGGTGGGTCTGTGCACCCATCCTTCATGTATGCCACGCGTGGGGTTCAGTGGATGCGGAGTGGCTACTCACCCCAGATACGTGTGCATAGCCACTCCACACCAATACTGCATAGGGCCCATGGCTAGTAAACTGAGTGTGTTATCCTGGAATGTCAACAACCTGAAGATGGTTATAAAAAGGAAAAAAGTACTGGAAACTAGGCATGGGAGGGTAGTGAAATACCCAGCCCTCAAGACTACATACAGATACTTCTAAGCTACCTGAAATTACCCTAAAAAGTACCCAGATGAAAAATGAGTAGTTGGTTAGGGTAGGGTAGTTACTACCCGATTCATTCTACTACCCTATTAACTGACCCTGACCATAACAGAAATCATGTGAAAAACTGTTTTTTACTATTATACTGTTTGTTAGGTGCCCTGAGCCATTATACCCATGGTGAGCATTGCTGAGGCAGGTATGAGAGGCGCAGCTGCTCTTGGCAAGCCTGCTGCTGTTTCCAAAAATTATACCCATGGCGGGCATTGCTGAGGTAGGTATGAGAGGCAGAGCTGCTCTAACTGAGCCTGCTGCTGTTTCCAAAAATTATACCCATGACGGGCATTGCTGAGGCAGGTACGAGAGGTGCAGCTGCTGTCAGTGAGCCTGCTTCTGTTTCCAAAAATTATACCCATAGTGGACATTGCTGAGGTAGGTATGAGAGGTGCAGCTGCTCTGATTCAGCCTGCTGCTGTTTCCAAAAATTATATACATGATGGGCATTGATGAGGCAGATGCAAGAGGTGCAGCTACTCTGAATGAGCCTGCTGCTGTTTCCAAAAATTATACCCATGGAGGGCATTGATTAGATAAGTAATATGGTCTTGGGCCTCAGGGGCACCTAACAAACAATGTGTGTAATACAGCCATAAAAGGATTTCACTATGCTGCAGAGACAGAAAGTGTGACTGACTATGTCACAATAATAATGACAGGGCTTGGGCCTCAGGAGCAACTAACAAACAGTGTAATATAGCCGTAAAAGATGCTTGGGAGGGGGGAAGGCCTGCTGGAGCAAAGCAGGAGGGACCAGAGATGAGGCACCAGGTCAGGATCACCAGCCAGAAGGCAAAAATAGTAGGTGGAGGGGGATACCAGTGTGGGGGGGGGTGTTAGCCATGAGGAGGCTAAGCAAGGCTGAAAAAGGGAGACAAAATCAGCTGAGATGGAGGGGGGGCAGAAACACACAAGCAGGACATTGAAGGACAAAGAATGCAACAATGCCCAGGCTGAAAATAGGGAACCACAACCTACATGAAAGCAGACTGCTGAACAAAGGCTGATGAGGAACTGGCAAGGACTGTACAGGAAAGCAGAGAACTAAGCCAGGCAGGGGAAGAGCATGGGGATGCCAGGCCATGAGGTGCATGATGGGAGGGGGAGCAAGGCCCACAGGCAGGCTGGTGGCATGCAGCCATGGAGGGGGGGGGTGCAGAAAAAGAAGTAGAGGACAGAAAAAAGGGAAGAAAAAATAGCAAAGATGAACTAGCAGAGCCAGAAACCGCCAGCAGTCAGAGGGACAAAAACAGAGCCATGGAAAATAAAGATGGACCAGGTAGCGGGGGAATGCGGGGAAGAGTAGAGACGCTGGGGAGGGAGAGAAAAGGTGAAAGCAGGCAGCTTGCAAGAGGGAGGGAGGGAGTGGGAATGAATAAAAGTCTTACCAGGCTTATGAAGCTGCTGCAAAACTGCTGGAGAAAAAACACACGCTGCTGAGCTGGTCCCAAAAACGACGTGCTGAGCTGAAAAAATGCTTTGTTGAGCTGCTCCAGAGAAGGTGCGTTCTCTCTGGACCTGCTCTTTTCTAGTAGTCCATGCCACTCCCTCCTGGAGTGGCCTGTGCTGGCCCCCTCAGGTACTTCCATACCTGTCTGGACTCTTTCGTCTTGGAACTGCCTTCTTTGCCTGAAGGCAAAGGCAGCCCATCTCAAAAGGTAATGGGGACCTTGTGCAAAGTCACTCCCCCCCCGAGGGGCCACGGGGGTATCATTTCTTGCTTTCTCTTCATGGGTTTCTAAGAAGCATCCTGGTGTGGATTCCCCATGGCTAGAACTCTTCAAAATAGTAAATGTGGTTCCCTATCACCTGTACTATCACTCACTTTATTTTGTAAATAAAAAAGTTTACTTGAAATGCAATTTTTGCATTTATTCCAGAGAGAGAGGTGAGGAGTTCTTTAAACCAGATCTTGTATAGTGGGCTGCTAATCGTGCCCATCCCAGCTGTAAGAAGTTTGTGATAGCAAAATTACATTTTCCCTCATGACAGTAAGGTTATACATCGGACACACAAATGTTGTCATATAGCATGCTTGAAGCAGTCACACATCCAAGGTCATATTACCAATTTACAAAACATACATATGTCCACATATGGATTAGGTCTCCCAGTTTTGGTCCCCTTATCTAAGAAAGGATGTTTCCATGGGTGAAAGGATTCTGTAAAGAGCAACTATCTTCATTTAGGAGGTTAGAGATCAAATTAAACAAAGCCAGTTTGGAAACCCTAGGTCTCCACAATCTGGAGAGAAGACTTAAAAGAGATATTCTTTTGTTATCTGTAAAGACACTAACGCGATGAAGAACCTTAATACGACATAGAATGCCAATAAATCAATAAGCAGGGGGCGCACAGTGCTCTCAAATTACAGCCCAAACGGTTTAGAACAAAGCCCCGAAGAGAATATGTTACACGGAGAGCCATTGTTATCAGGAATTCTCTGCCCAGAGAGGCTACTGAAGTAAAGATAAGAAGGAGTTCAAACATACAGTATCCTACACTCCTTCATGGCCATCAGAAGTTTGTGAAGGTACTGTATGCTCACTGAACTCTGGGGAAACAGTACCTATGGGTATTTTGTCTTCTTCTGTCTCTGTCAAATTATTATAAATGATGTTTCCTTGACGAAAAAGAGACTGCTTTGATATGAAAAGATTCACTCATGTCTGAAATGCAGATAAAATGGGAGGAGGAAGAGGATCAGCCACGTCCTGTCTGCCCTGCTGTGGTGTGCTGAAAAAGTACCTGCAGCATGCTTGTAAGAGTCTTCGTGTGCTCATGAAAAGACAGGACTTGCAATTCCTCAGTTAGTATACTCCTCCCTCATCATCATGAGAGAAATGATTGCCTCTACAGCATGGCACTATAAAAAACATAATGAGATTTATTGTAATTGGCAACAAGAGAAGGGTACAGCAGTATTATAACTGAGGGCCTTTTAATGATGGAGGGAGAGTGGCAGAAAATATGACCAAAGCAAGTAACGTCTGATTAATCTGTGCCTTAGCTGTGACAGTTTGAAGTAATGCTGGTAAATCATTTTGTGTTGTTAATGTTTGTTTTCTGATGCTTAGGCTATGGAAGAAAAACAATTAAATATAACATTTCCTGCTGGTGGCAAAACTGTGACATTTATTGCCCTTTGTGTGTTGCCTCATTATTATGCTGTTTACATGCGGAGCCTTCCTTAGGCATCACATTTCTGTTTCTGTTTGCAACACAGAAGACAGAGCTGAAAAAAAAAATCATTAAATGAGGCTCTGATGAAGCAGCAGAACATGCCCTTTTCATTCATAGTTGGTGCATTTTTATCATAATTACATTTTCAGGAGCCCTATTTTTCTTTGAGTAACTGACATACAGTACTATATTGTATTTGACTAAGGCTTACTTTAGCAGTTAAGTCCGTATCCCAAAATAATGCAGAGGCTGCTGTAGCCATACCAGCTAATGCCTATCTGCTGCTATCTCTTGGCTAACACTAACTTTCAGCTTGCCTTCCTTTGGTTAGAATGGAACCCTGGACCTTGGAGCTGAATGATGCAAAATGTAATACTTTGCTTGTAAGCTGAAGGAGCACACATCTTAAACTAGCTATTACTATGCCTGAATGCAGGCTATGTTTATGCTAAAAGCAGAACTTTTATTTTAAATGTGTATTCCTAACCTTTGTAATATCTAACTATGGAAAGCCTCAGCAGTTGGTGTTTTACCTCGCCAATGCTGTGCAGTGGCGTTGACCAGGACTGATCACTCTTACTGTATCTGTAGAACCATGTGATATCTCACAGACCTACCATAGCACAATACCGTGTGCTAACTGCTCAGTTGCAGCATTTGACATGCCCAGATATTGCCTGAAAATGTCTGTGATATCTCTAGAGAGAATTTATGCCTGCCTGCCTGCAGTACCTTTGTAGGGTCACTGGAGCGATTTTTTTCAAAATATTACAAAATAACTGGAAAGATCTGGATCAGTTTGTTTTACAACTGTAAGATATACAGGCCAGGATATTTGAAAACCTGGATTCGTGCTCACAAAACATTTGCTCCAGGTGCAAATTAAAACCTGCAGCAAACTCCCCATATATTGGAACATGCCCAAAGCACATTGAGTGCACTGCTGGCATGTTCCAATATACCAATCAACTGAGCCAGGCACTATCCTGATTGGCCCTGCAAACCACAACCCCCTACTGATCGCATGAGGTGTGTGGCCAGTAGGGAGCTAAGGGGCTTGCAGGAGCAAGTGGGCTTTTAGGGCTTGCAAACGGTGAATGAATGCTTACTATGGATCAATATTCCATGTTCATGCTTCCCCAAGCAAATAACTCCACAGCACTAACTCCATACTATGGGGGTCCTTTGCATCCCATTAGGACCTCATTACAGACTTGCAGCAAGCATTGTTTGCACCCCCATGAGCTCAGAACTGCCAGCATATCTTTCCTGGCAGCCTAGTGGTCCCTCCATTCCAATCACCTGCCAGTTATCTGATAAATCAAGAAACAGAGTGATCACCTGATATGCCATTGTCTCCCCCAAAGATGGAGACCAGTGCAGCCCCACTACTCACCACCTCAGCCTTCTGCAATCTAAATGACAGGGAGCAAGTGCACTTCTACTGTAGAAAGAGCTGAGCAGAGAGGATGGGGAAGGGGGTCTTTGATGTGATTGGGAGGGTGAGGGCCACTAGCACCAGGGAAATATATTTATTAATTCTGGGTGGACGATTGCAGGGACACTAGACTGCCATGGAACTACGTTTCCTAATACTGGGAAGGCAATTGGGGGGACAGGTGGACCATTGGATACCAGGATATGATTTACCAGATAATGGGCAGACAGTCAGGGCGGGGGGACCACTGGACACCAGGGAATGATTTATCAGACAATGAGCAAACAATCAGGGGCATGGGGAGATGACTGGACACCAGCGAATGATTTATTAGGTAATGGGTGAGTGATCGGGGGTGGGGGAACCCTGAACACCAGGGCATGATTTATCAGATATGAGCGGGTGATTGGGGTGGGGGGGGGGAAGGGACCACTGGATACCAAGGAATGGTTACTAGAAAGTCAGGTGGGCAGTGGGGACTAGGGAAGGTGCAAGGCTATAAGACCTGGATTGGGGAAGTAGTAATTGGCAAGGCACTAATGGCTATTTACCGCTTTTCAAAACTTTTAAATATGCCAGTGAGTGCGCTTCATGCAAGTGGAGTCAGCTGCTTTGCACAGGTGCACTGGCATATTTTTTTCACCACTCACATATGGGTTAGTGGAGTGCTTCACTAAGTGTTCATTCCAATATGGGACATTTAGTGAGGCCCCTGCTTTTGGGGCACTAAGCACAGTTTGCAAGGTGGTAACCTGTTTAGCAAGTGCAAACATGCTTCCAAAATCCTGAAGTTGGTGTTTTCCAATGTAAGGTTCCTTCTTGTCTTGTCATGTCAAGCTGGATTTTTAGTGAAGAACTGCCAAAATATGATCACTTGCTAACTGCATACTTGCTTTCAGTGACCTAGTGTATCCAAACATTATGACTAGTCATCAATAAGGACAACATAGATACTGTCAGCAGATAAAGCAGTTGTGGCCCATCCAATCTGCCTAAAAACCTGCCTAGTATTGGGACTTGTCCCCAGCAGAGATTCCCGTCCCACTCTCCCCTCCCCTTCCCTGCTGCCCCACTCAAACCCTTCTCAAGTGCATATCCCATCTCCTTTTAAACCCTTTGAACCCCCATGTGCCTGTTTCATCTCATTTTGATCCCTTTGAACCCCATATGCCTATCCCATCTCCTTTGAACCCGTTGAACCCCCCTGTGCCTGTCCCACCTCCTTTTGAACCCCAGAGTGACAATATGACAAGCATGAGAGTAGTGCCATTACAGATGAGCAGGCTAGTCCACTTGAAATCAGAACCCCCTCCCCCCACTCTCACAGTAACCAGTGGACCTGCCTAGATCAGGATCCTGCTGTCAGTGCACTCTGTCTGGCTTGATTTTTTTTGTTTTCACAAAATGTCATCTGTTGTGCTGCCACTGCTCCCACATGATCTGTGACTAAGACTATGGGCATGTGCTTGCAGAACTGCTACAGAGAGAGCACAGGAGTGGGTGGCCAACAGCTAGTAGCGGTGGAGGAAGTGTGGAAAGGCCAGGAGTGTGTGCCCAGGAAGAAGGTTTCCTTTCTTATTTTTTAATTAGAACACCCAACAATTCAGACCGCACAGAGAAAGGTTTTGATTCTGCCTTCTACCTCACCTTTTTCCTAATCCCTCTTGCCAGCTTCCTCGTCTGAGCAACCTTGCTGTTCATTCTCTACTGTTGCCCAGTCCTCCATGGTAGCACCCTGAAATTTATATGTTGATTGGGAATGACTGAGTACACCTCCTTGCAGTCTCCACCCTCCCTCACATCTGTCTCATGAGTTGGTCTCTCCCCGTCTGCAGCCATGCATCCTGATACATAGTGATGGCTGCCTGCATTTTGTCTACTACTACTGTGAGTGGTTTCTGCACCTCTTCATAATGGCAAGATAATGCTGTAAGGCTGGTTTAGAAAGAAAATGAAACACAAAAGCTGGGCATAAAGGTCTTAAGTTCTTGTAAAACTGAAGTACTTTTAAGTAGGGCTCCCGTCAATGCACAAAGAGGTGCTGTGTACATAACACACACACCAGGGATATGTGTATGGATCAAGAACAGAGGAAGTTTTTACTGCTGGGGATTAATAGATAGATAGATAGAGAGATAGATAGATAGATAGATAGATAGATAGATAGATAGATAGATAGATAGATAGATACTGTAGATAGACAGACAGACTGACAGATAGATACATACACACATAATTTATTTAAAAACACCTTTCTAAATACCAAGGATCTTTATGTAAGCATAACATAACAGATCAAATTTAAATCAAAAAATAACCAATCAGACAACAACATTGCAGTGTAGGGCAATATAGCAAATGCTTGACTGAACAGCCAGGTCTTAAATTTACTCCTGAAAATGATGACAGAGGGGGCAACACAAATGTCACCTGGTAAACTATTCCATAGCAAAGGGGTCACTACTGAAAATGCTCCATCGCTGGCTGATTGTAACCTGGATTTTGGAATGGTCAATAATCTAGTGCCAATGAAATGTAACCCATGGACAACAGAGTGGGTTGCAAGAAGATCACTAAGGTACTGGGGTCCCAGTTAATTTAGTGCCTGAGAAGTAAGTGAGAGAATCTTGAAGTCAATCTGCAAGTCTTACAGGGAGCCAGTGTAGAGGGCATAATGCTGGGGTGATATGTTCACTCCTCTTTACAGATGTAACTAATTTAGCTGCAGCATTCTGCACTATCTGAAGATGGTGGATCTGACCTACAGGAAGGCCCTGGTAGAGTGCAATGCAATAGTCGAGGCAGGGGACAATGAAGGCATACACTAGTGTTAGCAGATCATCCCGGTTGAGGTAGGTACACCATCCTGCTATATTCTTTAAATGACAGAAGCCACTCCTGACCACTGCCAACACCTGAGGTACAAGAATCAGCTCTTGGTCAGTAGTGACCCCCTAGACTGTGAACAACCTGCCTTGCCTGTAATTTGTCTTCCCCAAAACTAGGAAGATCCAGGCTCTCCAAAATTTCCGAGACAATATGATTCCACCAGTAGCAACTCAGTCTTTCCAGAATTGAGCTTCAACCTGCTGTAAGCATTCCAGTCACTGATTTCCATTAAAGCATTCTCAAACATAGACATTGGGGAGCTCTGTCTGGATTTAAATGAAAGCTATAACTGGGCATAATCAGCGTAACAATTAAAACCCAAGTTATACTTCCGGATCACATCTCCAAGCAGAAACATGAACACTGCAAATAAAAGAGGAAACAGGATGGAACTCTGAGGAATGCCACAGCCAGTGATAGAGGAAAACGATTGAAATTTACCCAGATTCAGACTGATGGTGATTGCTGAGCATAGATCAGAATCAATCCAAGACTGTCCCTACTACCCCAACGAATTTCCTCATATGTTCCACCAGTTTCTCATACTCGACAATGCCAAAAGCAGAAGAGATCCAAAAGGATAAGGAAAGGCAACTCGCCATCGTCCCTCACAAGGAGCAGATCATTTCAAACTTTTACCAGGGCCATCTCAGTACAATGCCAAGAACAGAGATGAGACTGAAATGGCTCATAGATGGGGAATTCCTCCAGGAGCTCCCTAAGATGAGCCGTCACCACTTTCTCAATAACTTTACACAAAAAGGGTACATTAGAAATTGATCTAAAGTTCATGAAGTCATCAGGATTTAAAGTAGACTTCTTTAGGACAGTGCAAACCACCTCTCTTTCAAGACATTAGGAAAAACACCCTCCGTCAGAGAGGCATTGACAATTTCAATGAGGGCTGAACTGATCACTGCCTCTCCATTCTTCTTTAGAGAAATGGGAACAGGATAGCAAACAGTGACCAAAGCACAGCTCAGAGGGCACCTGGCAAATCTATGACAAATCAGTTGGGTGAAACTCATGCCAGATAACCTGGGGTTCCGCCGACTCCCATTCTCAACCATTGCAATTGTGAAGGAACACTATGGAGGAAATCTTGACCCATATGTCAGCAATCTTGGCTAAGAAGAAATTTGCAAACACATCTCTCCTGAGAAATCTCCTCAAAATCTTGGAAGAGACACTCAAGGTGGAGAAGTCCATCGGATATTCTAAAGAGGGCAGTGAGTCTGTTTCTCTAAGCTGCAATGATGCCCTGGAAGGAAGCTATTCTCGTGGCAGCCATCGCCTCCTGGTATTCTTGATAATGAGCAACCAGGACAAGACTATCAGACTCCAGGCCAGATTTTCGCCACTTGTGCGCTAACCTCCAACTCCTTGCTCTAAGAGACTGTAGTACATTGTTAAACCATGGGGTACACCTCCTACTGGGCTCCTGGGTAAAAGGCAGCAATAGATTGGCACCAGGGCATCAGTAGTAGACAGGATATTTTTATAAAAAAACTTCATTGCTTCAGTGATGCTTCTAGTGGAAGCAACAAGAACATCAGAGACACTCACAGTTTCCCAAAATATTTCAGGATTTTGCTTTCCCCAGTCTCTGCTGTGGGCTATCTCAAAAAGAATGGACAAAAAATGGGGACATCAACTCAAAAGATATGGCAAAATGGTCAGACCAAACGATTAGATCAGTCATGGGATTGTTAGCCATTATCCTAATGGTGAACACACTGTCCAGTATGTGGTCACCCACATGTGTGCCAGCCTTAATGTGCTGAGTAAAACGCAGTAATTCCTTAAGTTGGAGGAGCTCAACAGTTGGGGCAGTTATTGTTGATGGACAGTTTTGAACTACCAGGGTGTGTGCTGATTGGGTGGGGGTTATATTGGGTATCTGACATTACTGATCAAGGGGGAGTAATTGTGGACAGGGACTGGAGATATTATTTTAAAGTTTGCATATCAATTTTAAAAGGTCTAGGGGCAGGCCTGCAGTTCTCAATGGTGCATTTCATAATGACAGCGGTGACAGGAACATATTGGGTATGTAAGTGTAAGCCCCTAAAATCAAGCTTACCGTTTGTGAGCTGTGGCTTCATGCTCCCTGTGGCACAAGTCAGAAGTCCTGTGCAGTATTCAGACCCACAGTTTCTTCTTGCGGCTCCAGCTGAGAGATTCCTGGTGCTCAGTCTGTGGCGGGCAGGCCGAGTACCAGGAAATTGCTTCCGCACCTATGGGTGCACTTTTGGGGAGCTTGGGGGGGGGCTGAGAAATAAATGTTAAAAAATTTAACATTGTAAATAGTTGTGGCCCATGCTCTGAGCATGCACAGTCACCAAGCTAAACAAATTAAAGGAAAAGCTGCTCTGATTTATTTGGGAGTAGTGTCAGCACCGGCTGGTCCCAGTGGGGGGGAAATGTAAATAGTTATGTGGGGGACTACATGTCCTATAGGGCAGAGGAACACAGATGGTTTTGGCACCTCTTTGGGTGGTCCGTGATAAGACCTCTGGTTTGTCGGGTGGTTTTGGTGCCCTAGGAAAAAGAACAAAAGGGTGGGATTGGTGCCTTTTGAGAGAGATTCCCAAGGAGAAAGACAGAGGCTGGAGTGGGGGCAATTGCCCACTTGGCCATAGAGGTCGCGGTTTGTTTTTTCTGCTGTGTTAGTGTGTCTCAGAGACCTATAGGGATGTGGCAGTGGACACTATTTTTGGTGCCCATGTGACAGGATGACCCCTGTCATAGTAGACACCCCTGGGATAAATTAAAAACTCTTCCCCAAGCAGTTTATATGTTTTTTATAATGTCCATCTTGCCGCTTGACTGCTTAAAACAAAACTAAGAGGGCAGTTTTAATATGAGAATAACAAAAGTTTATGTCTGCTTTTTCTAGATGTTAGGAGCTCCCTTCTAAGATATATTTTGTAGAAGACAGCATGAGGAAATATGACCCTGCAGGAGAGTTTAGGAGAGCACAGAATGTTCTGACCTCGGCTCTGACCTTTTCCACTATTGTAAACAAATTATGCAATGTTCTCCAGGTGCCAACTGGACTGTTCTCTCTGGAGCAACAGTGATCCTAGAGGCTAGTTTTATGCTATGTCTGCTGTCAATAAAAAGGCAGTGGAAATTTTTCCCAACTTCTAGTGGGCTTATAAAAAGTCCTACCTCAGTGTTGAGATAGGATAGATAGGGTGGTCAGTTGGATACTGACTGAGGAAGGTGGAAGACCTCCTGGTAGTATGTGCTTTCACACTGATTCATGCTAAGCTGAAGAAAAGCCTTAGAAACTGTTGAAGCTAAGCAGTTGTCTGACTTATTGTTTAGCTTTCTGTATATTTCACTTGACAGAAATAAAATGATAAATGCAACCGTGCATTTTTTATGCACCTGATTTGTGGTCTGCCTGAAATTGTGTTATCATAAACCCATGCCTGGTGACACCCCAGCATACCCGAGAGGAACGGGGAGGGGAGTCGGCAAGGAACTGGCCTCATGGGGGTGGGCTGTTGTTGTCAGTTCAAAGGACCACTGCTGAGTGGGACCCCCTTAGGAGGACTTGCTGCTTGGGATAGTGCAGAGGAACAAGCATTTTGCCATCAGATATCAAAGGAGGAAATAGGGGACAAGAAAATGGCACCTAAGGGGTGAAGAGATCCTGGGGTCTGGGCAAAGCCCCTTGTCCCAGAGACTGTTTGGTGGTGACACAAATTAGAGAAGGACTGTGAACAGGGTCCAGTGGGTTCTATGGGGTCTGGTCAGCCCCCGGTTCCACATGGTCCCAGTTTAGGGACCGTGCAGTTTCTGTGCTTTAGAAGGAACTGATGCTGTTTTGCTGTTAAAGGTCTGATTCTACCACATGTTTATGCTGCCTGTGTTTGGGCTGTGGCTGCCCTGCTTACAAAGTAGCTGCCTGGAATTTAGCTTCTGATGTGACCTTCACGGTCCGGAGCACCATCTGAGCTTCTGATGTGACCTCTCTGTCCAGAGTAACCTGTTGGGTATTTTACTTCTCCATGGAGTGACTGTTCCTGTTTTATTAACTGTTCATTAAATGGGATCCCTAGTTTCTGCAGTTTTGGTGTTTGCCTTGTTTTGTTTGGATGAACGGTTTGCTGCTAACAAATTGTTGCCCAGCTCATAGTTTGTGTCCAGGGTGTGCCACAGAAGAACCACAGGACCATCGAGGAAGATGGCAAGAGGTCTGCCTGGTGAAGACTGTCTACAAAGGCCTCTGAGGCAAAGATGGCAAGGCCAGGCAGGTGAAGACCAGCGTTCTCATCTCTCCAGTCAATCAGCTCTGTACCCAGAGGTCCGAGGGCACCCAAGTTTCATCAGGTCTGGTAAGCCAGGCCAACCAGGTATGTGGACTCTTTCTGCTGTATAGTGCCACACTCACTAGGACATTCACCACCATACCCCTAGACTTGGGGAAGGGGGGACTTACATAAGGATTGTAGCCCAAAGGATATGTAGTCTGTTCTGGCTGTGGCAGTGGTAGTAGGGGTGGGGTGTAGCACAATGTAGACTGTGGCAGGGTGGGTACCAGCAGATGGAAAGGCAGGGGTGCTCATGCTGAGAAGAGTGGATGCCAGAAGATTGAAGGGTGCAAGGGTGTTTGTACTGGGGCAGGGTGATTGCCAGCAGATGTGTGCAAGTAAGAGTATACATACTGGTGCAGGGAAGTTGTCAGCAGATGGGTGGGGGTAGTGGTGTTCATACGGGCACAAGATGAATGCCAGCAGATTAGTGGGGTGGGGGTAAATACTGGGTTTGGGATGTTCCTTTTGGGACAGGGTAGAGTCCTGCAAATGAGAGGGGCAGAGGTGTTTGTACTGCAGCAGGGTGGTTGCAAGCAGATCAGTTGGGGATGAACAGGGGGGTACAACCAGGGACAGGGCTGTACATACTGGGGAAGGGTGGGTGCCAGCAGGTGTGAGGGGGCATAAGCACACACACTGGGACTGGGTAAGTGTTGGAAAATTAGAGGGGCAGCAGTGTGTAATGCATACCTGGGAAGGGTGGGTGTTAGTGGAGCAGAAATGTGATTAATGCTGTGGTAGAGTGGATGTCAGTAGATGGGTTTGGGATCAAGGATCTACATAGTAGGTTTCGGAGACTGACAGCAGATAGGAGGGGGTGGGGATATGCACAGTGGAAAGGAGCATACATAGATTCTCTATAGCAGGATATACAGTGTGGAGTCGGAAATGCCAATAGACACACTCAGGTTAGAAAAAATACTTTATGTTCTAGTTTTAGTGCATTTTGTAATTGTTCAGTGGTATTAACATTGATTTCCTACAGGTTTGGAATTAATGAAGACTCTAGCCTGGATATTGATCCGGATAATAAGGGTTTTTACAAGCATCAAGGCTATGGAACAATCTCCCTCCTAAGGTCATGGAATGCCGCATCCTTGCATCTTTTAAAGGAAAACTACACCTTTATATCTTTTAAATTTTGTTTCATGTCAGCAGACAACTCTTTTCATGTAGTTGTTAGAGATGCATGCAGCTGCCTTACTCTGGTTTCACACTTCATACTAGGCCCTGTAACTGTTCTGGGAGGCTCCATTTGGTGGTTGCTGAAATCTCTTTGTCTCTGAGAGCTGCATTAGCATATGAGAACATGATGTGTAATCAACCTTTAATGTCCCCAGTACGCCTGTCTGCTTAATTTGTCTTCAAAGAAAAAAGCTGCAAGAAGTTATGAAATACCACTTCTGCCTTAAGTGAGCTTTGCAAACTACCTGAGTTGTAATGCAGGGGTTTTCCCTTTAAACTTCATTCAGTTTATGTGTTTCCAGAGACTTTTTGCAGGGTATTTGTTCTTTCAGCCTAGAGATACACGCTACAAATAGTTGATCTGACATACCATGTTCTCATATACTAATGCAGTTCTCATGAACAACAAGATTTTAACAACCATGAAATGGAGACCCCCAGGGCAGCCACAATGTCTACCATGAGCAGTGAAAACAAAATTAAAGGTAATACATATAGCCCTAACAGCTACAGGAAAGGAGATGTCTGTTGGCATGGAAACACATACAATTTTAATTATATTAGGGTGTAGTTTTCCTTTAAACTTGCTGCGAAGGAGTATCTGTTTGTTGTCAGACCCTGTGGCTGCTTCAGCTAACTATTTTTTTTTTATCTGACTCACTGAATTTGTCTCTGTATAATGCCCATTTTCTTATAGTATTGAATGCCAAAGAGTATTTGTCTGCATCTTGTAGCTAACAACTGGACCTGTTGCATGAGTTTTTTTTTTGTGTAATGTAAATCCATTGTGTTGACTGTATTTGTCATTTACTTATGCACTGTATGTAATTAATATCTATACATATACTCTCTATGTATTCTGTGTGATTAATGCCAGGTCACACCCGAAAAGGGGACAGATTGTCACAGTGTGCCTACTAGGTTACCAAAATCCAATAAATAAATAGAATAATAAATAGGGGACTGTGTATTACACCCGAGTAAGGAACAGTCCCCTGTTTGTTATTTTTTGTAATATATGGATCCTGTACAAAATACTTCATGGCACTCCCACACTGCAGCTCTGACCTGTTTTGCTGCTATCCTCTGAGAACAGCCATCCGACCACTACACTCAAAACTCACTCACTCTAACCACTGTCTCTCTCCATGTTGCTACACTTCTGCTCCTTCCACAGTTCCTCTGATCATTGGCTCCACTAGGCTTATCTGTTAGCTGCTTTCCAGAGCTGCACAGTGAAGGCAGGATCAAATAGATAATACTTTAATGGAAAAGAAATTGTAGCAGCTCCCTCAAACTCTTGCTTCTTCTTCGTGATTGCTCCAGTCCCTTGTCTACTACAGCTACTGCCATGCTTGACTCTCGGAAAAGAAGGATGCCAACAGGAAAAGCTAGGATCAACCAGATAAACATATGAAATTTATTTAAAAAAAAAATACAGAAAGCCAAAAACGATACACATGCTGGAATCTATGTAAGGGAAGAGATAAAAGCAACTGAACAAAAGAGTAAACAGGGAGGAGAGGAGGCACTGTGGGTCACCTTAGAGACTGGAAATGGCACCAAAATCCACACAGAGGTTGTATACAGACCCCCATGTCAGGGGGAGAGAATGGACAAGGATATGATAGAAGGCATACTTAGGATGGCATAGAAAGGGGAGATACTGTTGATGGGGGACGTTAATATGCCAGATGTTAACTGGAGCACCTTTGCTGCAGCCACATCCAAAAGCAGGGCCATTCTTGATGCCCTTCAGGTGGCATGCCTCAGACAGCTAGTTTTGGAACCTACTCGTGAGGGAGCAATCTTAGACCTCATACTCTCAAATGGGGACAGTGAGAGGATCTCAGATCTAGAAGTGGGTAGCCATTTGGGAACAAGTGACCACCAAACTGTGTGGTTCACGATAAACTCAACTACAGAGTCAAGCCATACAAAAGTGAGGGTTCTGGACTTCGGGAGGGCTGACTTTGGCAAGATGGGAGAGTGCCCTAGAAAAGCACTGACAAACAGGCTAGAAGGAGGGGTGGAGCAACAATGGGGAAATATCAAAACTGCCATCACAGAGGCAACAAGCCTTTGTGTGAAGCAAATAAATCAAAATGAAAGAAAAAGCCACTATGGTTCTCAAAAGAAGTGGCGGTGAAGGTTAGGGAGAAAAAGATAGTATTTAGGAAGTATAAGGAAACACAGAAGGAGCAGGACAGAGAACTGTACCAGTTAAGGCAGAAGGAAGCAGGGAGGGTAGTCAGAATAGTAAAGCCACAAACTGAGGAAAAGATAGCCAACTCGGTTAAGAAGGGGAAACAATCTTTTATAGGTATATCAGGGAACATAGAAAGACAAAGGGAGGGATAGTAAGGCTGAATAGAATGGACGGTGAGTGGGCAGAGAGTGACAGTGAAAAAGCAGGGATACTGAATGAATACTTCTGTTCAGTATTCACAAAAGAGGAAGTGGGGTAGGTGCCTAATCCAATTAACAGAAGCACTCTGGAGAGGGGGGTCGATCCCAGTCCTTTCACAGAAGAAAGGGTTCTGAAAGAACTCCTAAAACTGAAGGTGGACAAAGCAAGGGGGCCTGATGGAATTCACCCCCGAATTCTAAAAGAATTAAACAGAGAACTAGTGACACCACTGACTACCCTTTATAACAAATCATGGGAGGATGGTGTGGTACCTGAGGACTGGAAGAAGGCTGATGTGGTTCCCCTTCAGAAAAGTGGGAGCAAGACAGAGGCAGGAAACTACAGACCTGTCAGTTTGACCTCTGTGGCAGGCAAAGTGATGGAATCACTTCTGAAAGAAAGAATTGTTGAGTACCTAGAGGCCAGTGGGGCACAGGACCCAAGGCAGCATGGGTTCACAGCGGGAAGGTCATGTCAGACGAATCTAATTGATTTATTTGACTGGGTGACCAAAGTAGTAGACCAGGGAGGGGCTGTGGACATGGCCTACCTAGACTTCAGCAAGGCATTTGACACAGTGCCACACAAAAGATTAGTAGTCAAATTAACCAGCCTTGGAGTGGGTCCCAGGGTGGTAGCCTGGGTAAAACATTGGCTGAACAACAGGACACAGAAAGTAATTGTAAATGGAGTCCACTCTGAAGAAAGAGGGGTTACTAGTGGGGTACTGCAGTGTTCAGTACTGGGTCCAGTCCTTTTTAATGTCTTTATAAGTGACATTGCAGAGGGATTGGAAGGAAAAGTATGCCTCTTTGCAGATGACACAAAGATCTGCAACAGGGTTGATACACAAGGATGCGTGGAAAGGATGAGAAGGGACTTGGCAAGGTTGGAGGAATGGTCAGAAGTATGGCAGCTTGGATTCAATGCAAAGAAGTGCAAAGTAATGCACCTGGGAAACAAAAACCCAGGGGAAGATTACACAATGTGGGGGTGGGGGGGAGGTAGTAATAACAACAAAATGGAAAGGGATCTGGGGTAATCATATCAGATGACCTTAAGGTTGGCAAGCAATGTGAGAAGGTGGTAGGGAGGGCTGGGGGGATACTGAGATGTATAGGAAGAGGCATCACCGGCAGAAAACAAGAAGTTGTTATCCCCCTGTACAGACAGTTGGTGAGACCCCATCTGGAGTACTGCACCAGTTCTGGAGACCCCATCTCCGCAAGGACTTAGACAGGATGGATGCAGTTCAGAGGAGAGCAACTATAATGGTGCAGAGTCTGCAAGAGAAGTCATACGAGGAGAGGCTAAAGGAGCTTAATATGTATACCCTTGAGGAAAGGGGGGGGACATGATAGAAACGTTTAAGTACCTCAGTGGAATCAACAAAGTCCAAGAGGGTAGCATCTTTCAGAAAAAGAGATGTGCAAGAACAAGGGGACACAATTTGAAGATAGAGGGAGAATGTCTCAGGGGCAATGTGAGGAAGTATTTTTTCCCAGAGAGGGTGGTAGATGCATGGAACAGCCTTCCTGAGGAGATTGTGGGGTCTAAAACTGGGAGAATTCAAAAATGCATGGGACAGACATAAGACAATTTTTGTGGGGGGTAGGAAGAAATAGGCTGTTGGTTAAATAGGATCTGCAGCTTATCCTCTAGGTAGGAAAATGGGCAGACTAGGTGGGCCAAGCGGTCCTTATCTGCTGTCAAAGTCTATGTTTCTATGTACGACTACAAATTACTCTTGCTAAGTGAGAGACAGACACCATTTTTTCAAACTGTTCTGCCCTCCCACACAAAAAGTGGCCAACCATAAGGCATGCATTCAGCATCATCACATTGCATCCCTGTCAACTGCACTGGGCACCATCGCAACCAGCCCTACAGTGCATAGACAAATAAGACAGAGCACCAAAAATAACTCTGTTTCTGGGACAATACTGTCATTCAGAGCGCTGAACGGTAGTGTTACCAGCTCTGCACAATAGTATTATGGCACAGAAATTATAGTATTATCACTTTCCTAGTGTGTTATTATAGGGAAGTTTTTGTATGCTTTAGTAGAGCATTATTTTCATGTACCCATATATTACAAATCAATCAATCAATCAAATCAATCAAAAGATTTATTTGTTCTGCAATAGCCATTGCAAAACATACAAACATAAACATAACATTTGTGTACATTCTCTTGGTATACTCCATAAATATGTACATCATACTTCATTTGAAATAGTCTTCTCATGTTTAAATACAAAAGACGGCACACATTGTGGTAACATGCATCACAAGATAGTGTGTATAAGACATCAAAAAAATTCTTAGAGCTAAGTGTATCTGACTGTGTTGATAAACTTCCCGTAAGGATTAATACCATACAAGTGCAACAGAAATGTTCAAACAAATAGATATAACCATCTATAAATCCATTCTTAAAATTCATAGATCAACCAATTCAACTAAGCAGAATTGTGGCTCCATTATACTCAGGAGTCCGTCCATTGTAAATCAAGCATTCAAAGCACCATTTACTCGGGTCCATAAATTAGTATATGAGCTTGAGGCTCCAGCCATGTTCAGGAGCCCATCAGCATAACTTTTTTGAGAATAGTTACAAGAATGAAATAAAACAAACTAGGCCTCTGAGCTCATAAACCGTAAGTAAAATGTTCCACAACGGGCCCATTCCAGGTTAAATCAGTAACATTTAATAAGGGCTACAGCCTTCCTTAATAGGAAATCCTGCTGTTTGGGCTTTTCAAGGCAAATACTAACTCATTACAGTACATAGTTAAAACTTGCCACTATGATAGGGTTATGTACAATACAGGGGTGATTAGTATTCCCTGATCCAGTCACTATACTATTCCTAAAGGGGTAATGATCTGTAAATTTCTCCTGCAAAGAAAAGATAACCTTAAGCTGTAAAGAGCGAATTATGTTTGCTTTCCATTATTTTCCAGTATAGTAATTCAGAACCAAAATTTCCAAACAGTTCCACAGCAGAAAACTGGCTCCAACCCAGGAGTCCTATCAGTTAGTCAGTGGGTTAGTCATACTGAGAAGTTCGCTCCATACAATTCTAACACATTCTATGACTGTGGACCTCAGCTGTTGATCATTTCTTTTAGCTTTTGACTTAACCACCAGGTATCAAACATTTTCAATTGAAATCAACTCTTAATGTACTTGTCTCTAAGGGCTATCTATCCAACAACCATTTTGAAGAACAAATGAAACGTTGGGCCTGTTCTCAGAATCACTGCAACTGTGCCCTTACAGCTCCTTGCTGTTACTAACTGGTCACTACCTCATGCATCATCCTTATGGAAAGGAACCTGTTAAAAAAAGGGCCCTGCTGCCCCACAGAAGCAACTTTAAACCCCTTTTAAAACATCTAACACTGCTGCTGTTGCTTCTGTCAGGCAACAGTCACCCTAACCCCGGCCCACCACAACTTGGCTACAAGGTTAACAGCAGTGCAGGGTCACTCTCCTTGGCAAGCATTAACATCTGCAGCCTCCTCTCCAAACTTGATACCCTCTCTGCCTGGGTTTCCCAGCACAATCCAGACATCCTATCAGTGCTGGAAACATGGCTGTCTCCGAAGATACCTGACTCCGAAATAGCAATTCCCTTATATGTAGTTTTCAGACAGGACAGACTTAACAAGAAAGGAGGAGGCTGTACCCTTTACCTTAAAGAGTCCCTCATAGGCCATGTCATGCCTGTGCCCATCCCCGGAAATGACATTCAAATCTTTGCTGCCAAAGTACTTCTTGGAACTCATAACAAGATCCTGACTGTTGTCTCTGTCTATATACCACCCAAGTTGAGCAATCTGGGCTTTCACACCCTCCTTGACTGTATCAACTCCCTGGATCAGAATATAGAAGTTATCCTACTTGGTGATTTCAACATCAACTGGCTGGCCTACAGCTCGAATAGTTATAAGGATGCCCTAGCTGCTGCTAACTTCTACAAATGGTCAAATCACCTACTAGAGTAACTACAGAACAGGGACCTGTACACTTCTAGACTGGGTGCTAACTAATCGTCCAGAGCACATCTCCGAAGCAACAGTCCTCCCAGACTCCTTAAGTGATCATTCCCCTATCTTGCGTATCTGGACCAACAAATACACCAAACTCTCCCCCAAAACTATTAACTGGAGAATGCTGACCCCCGGTCATCTTGAGTCACTTAAAACACTCCTTCGTGAACATGACTGGTCACCAATTGATATAGCCCCTGATGTAGACACAGCACTTGGGATACTTTATCACCTGTTTCAACTCAGCCTGCGATGTTCATGCTCCATTCAAGAAGTGTAAGATCAAGGGTG
Organism: Neoceratodus forsteri; assembly: GCA_016271365.2. Classification (NCBI taxonomy): domain Eukaryota; kingdom Metazoa; phylum Chordata; order Ceratodontiformes; family Ceratodontidae; genus Neoceratodus; species Neoceratodus forsteri. Next base: position 1,597,542,218 of record CM057450.1, read on the forward strand.
TCAATAACCCATGGATGACACTAGGCCTCCGTACACAAATTAAATCTCGAGACCAGCTCTGGTATCGTGCTAAGGCTACTGGCACCCAGACTGATATCCAGGCCAACAAAACAGCAAAGAATGCATGTACCAGAGCAATCCACCATTAGCCAGCACCTGGAATGACGGGAGTAAATTCTGGTGGAACCTTGCTGAAGTGACTGGAAAGGATCCCAAAACAACACTCACAATGTTGAACATAGATGGTACCATCACTCTTGACCATGTAATCATTGCCAATGCATTTAACACCACTTTTGCTGACCTTAGTCATGTGCTACCCCCTATCTTTTTTGATCCCACTACAGTCAATCCAGCTCCTGTTAGTTCAGGTTTGCCACCAGGGCACCCTCCTTTCCATTTCAAAGCAATCCCGGAAAGCCTAGCTAAAAACACATTCTTAAAGTGCTTGGAAAGTCTAGGGTCAGTGGCGATTCACTGGATATGAAACTAACTTCTCACCCTCACCATTGACGAAGTCCTGCTCCCACTAACCAAAATCCTCAACCATTCCCTCATGCTCTCCCAGGTCCCCCAAATGTGGAAACTCGCAGTGGTGACTCCAGTCCATAAAAGTGGTGACAAGACTCTCACGAACAACTACAGGCCTATATCCATCTTCCCTCCTCTATCCAAAGCCTTGGAATGGATAGTGGCTGATCAGCTCATGGAGTACCTTGTAAAATACAGCCTGCAATGTTTTCAGCAGCATGGCTTCCACAAAGGGCACAGCAGTACCACGGCACTCCTCGAATTCACCACACATATCCATCATGCACTTGATCAGGGCCAGTTGGTCGGCACCTCTTTTATTGACCTGACTAAGGCATTTGACACTGTCAATCACTCCATTCTCCTCAAACAATTATCCCTCCTTGGTCTTTCAAGTGAAACTACCTCTGGTTTCAAAGCTACCTCAGTAACCGGACCTAACAGGTCAGGATTGGTGATCCTCTCGTCATCCCTACCAATCCACTCGAGTACCCCAAGTGTTCTATCCTGGTCCCTTGTTATTCAGCATATTCCTGAACAATCTCCTGCCTCCTGCCATGACAGAATGTTACTGTATGCAGATGATGAGTAATCTTCACTTGCCACACTGACCCCACCTCCCTTCAGTCTCAACTACAGAAAAGTTTCACAGAAGTGGAAGACTGATTTTGCTCACATAAACTCATCCTTAACCACAAAAAAACTAAAACAATGTTGTTCCATGGAACTCACAACAAGTACAAGGACCATGAGCTCATAATTAACAACCACAAAGGCATCACTCTTGAGCAGGTGGATATGTTTAAATATCTGTGCCTGACCCTTGACTGCTCCCTCTCGTATACCAAACACATTGACAATATTGCTAAAACTGTGAACTCCAGTATAGGGCTACTATACAAGCATAAACATTGCCTAACTGCTGAAGCCTTGAACCTCGCAATCCAGAGCTCTTTTATTTCAACTATTGACCACGGGCTTGTTATCTATGGATCCGCTACTGATACTGCACTCCAGTGCATAGCTGTAGCCCTTAATAAGGCATGTAGACTCCTTATTTCAGCTGCCCACCTTTCTCACACGTGTGACATTTACGAGCAGGCTAACTGGCTCCAGCTCCGCAGGCTAAAGTACCAGACCTGCATCCTAGCTAAGAAGACATCACTGGGCCTTATGCCCCTGGAGTCCAATCAATATTGACCCATGGCGTGTCCGCCGCCTAACTAGAAGATCGGACATTACTTTGCAATACCTCGCTTGTCAGACCTCTAAAGCTCAGCATTCTTACCTTGTCAGAGCCTCCACCTGGTTCAACTTGCTACCTACAGAAATCTCCAACCTTGCATGATTGGTGCTTTTAAGTGTAAACTACGTCAACACCTCGTGGCTAGTGCCTTCTGTGATTGCTTCTTATAATCTCCTCCAGGCATACTACCCTCAAGCATCCCTCCTCACTGCCTCAGCTCCTCCTCCTCCTCTCCCAACCCCCATTACTGGGTATAGGATGAATCTGTCTCCTTTTCATCCCCCCTTTCCTCCTCCCTTGCTGTTTACTATCTACCACATACCCAACGCAATGCCCTCCCCATTTCTCCCCTCCTTCCTCTCTCTCTCTCCCATACCACCCCCTCACCACCACTCTTCCTTCTCTTTTCCCACTAACCCTCTCCTAACAAAGCTTCACTAAGCTGCTTATGACTTGTACTGTATAATTAACTTGCAACACAACTCCTTGACAATGCCTTTGGCTGCTATTATTGTAACCCTATTTGTCTTTTTTTTTTTTGTAAGTTCCATTGTAATGATTGTGTTATGTTTTGTACCTTATTGTCCTTATTGCCTTGATGTGGATCCATTGTAAAAGAGCCCTCGGCTCAAAGGTGTCATCCGAAATACAAATAAATAAATAAATACAAGGAGCCCCAAACTCCATAGAGTGCAGAATGAAATGAGTATCTCCAATATAGTAAGAAACAGTGGTAAAATAGTGACCAGATAAACGTTTGCTCAAATAACAGTAGGTGTCTTACTTTCCGGCACCTTGTAACATAGATATCTTTATAAATCATAGCCTCATCATATGCATTGGCCACCTCAGTATAGCTCCAGTGTAAATGAACCCGACAATTGATACTCTAAGGAATGTAAATACTTGCATCTAAAGTGCAGACTCCATGGTAAGGGCTGAAACTTTAGCAACTTATTGGAGTGAAATATATTGTAACTTTTAAGGGCCTTACCCCTACAGAAACTCCACCATCACTGTTTTCAGCATCTCTATGAAGTTTAGAAAAGCTGAAGCCAATGAAAGTAAGGTGCAGAAAAACTTATAACCTACCTTAAGCATTCAGGAGTCCAAATCTCTCCAAAAAGACTTCACATTTTGCCACTTTCTCCATGATCAAGTTTGGTTACCATAGTTTTCTTCTCCTGCAGAATTACCTGTAACATATACTGTGCTACTGCTAAGCATGCCATTCGCCATACAAAATCTTTTTCCTAGGGCTGACACAAGCGTCAGCAATCCTCCAAACACTCTAAAGGCAATTCATTGGTATTTCACCAGCATTTCACCCGCACCTTAGTGGGACAGGCCACAAGGACACCAGCAAGCCAAGCCTTCACCAGATACATCCATTAAACAATGGGCAGAGAACCTGTACCTTTAAATTTGCCTCGAAAGCTCATTTTCACGCTTCTTGAGCAAAAATAACATACATTTCATTCAACAGGCTTAAATCTGAGCAAATAAAACTTTCTGAAAAGAAACGTTCAAATGCCAACATTGAAGCTTTACTGTCTGAACACCAGTTACCAACAACGGATTTCCTAATTGAAATGCTGGAAAATGAAAGACAATGCTGCATCGACCAGAAATGCCAAAATCAGCATTAGGTTCACTCACCAACATAAAAATAAGCAAAAACATTTGGAGGAAATTGAAAGAAATCAGATAACACTCAGACATGAAGATTGCTGCAGGGAGCGAGTGGCACTGCGGCCATCTTACCACTCCTCCCTCTCCCCAGGTTGCACCTAAACTCTAGCAAGACCCCATCAATCAATCAATGAATGAATCAATCAATGAATCAATCAATCAATAAGAGGTCAGGGGCAGGAGTCACAAAATTTGGCCCTAGCGCAAACCTGGTTTTGGGCATGCAAACTGGGTTTTGGGCATGCAAACTGGGTTTTGGGCATGCAAACCTGGTTTTGGGCATGCAAACCTGGTTTTGAGCATGCAAACCTGGTTTTGGGCATGCAAACCTGGTTTTGGGCATGCAAACTGGGTTTTGCACAGAGTTGGTATTAACAAAAGTCTGGTTTGTGCACTGAAACTGGTTTGCACCAGGGCAAAGTGTGGAGGGGGCTGCAATGCAAATGAGTGGGAGGGGACCTGCATATTGGCACAGTTCAATTCACATAGCATTTTCTCCTCGCAAGGGCCTTTTGTGGGGTTCCCTAGTGTGGAGAAAATACTGCAGGGAAGATCTTGCCTTAATTCTGTGCAACCCTAGTGGTTATCAAAGGTACTGTGGGAGTCCCCCCTCGCCGATCTCCCGTATGAATGTATGATGATAGGTTTCCGTGATGGCTAGTGGTCCCCCCCCCACTGATCGCGGGCCAAAGTAAAACTGCACCATTCTTCCTGGTGTCTAGTGGTCCCTCTCTTCACCTGATCCCTTGCCTGATCTATATTTAGAATTCCCTGGCGTTCAGTGGTCCCACCCCCCCACCTAATCACCTGCCTGGTGTCAGTAAACATATTCCCTGGTGACTAGTGGTTCCTGCCCCCCACCTGATCACCTGCACAGTATTGGTCAGCATATTCCCTTGTGGCTAGAGGTCCCTTCCCATATCTGATCCCGTGCCCGAGATATGAAAAAGGTTTCCCTTGTGGCCTGTCGTCCCTCACCCCAACCCAATCTCCTCTATATAAAAATGACACCAAGCCCTATTGGTATAGTGACCCCCCTCCCTGTCCCCGATCCCCAGTAAAAGAATGCACATCCATTCCCTGGTGGTCTAGTGGACTCCCCGCCTCCCATCCCAGCAGGTACTGTCACACCACCCTGCTCTCCTCATCCTGAACCCAAGCCGATGACCAGCACAGCCCTCCTCCATGGGTGGCTGCTGACAGAGCTCTCAGTGAGCACATACTGTATACAGTACGCACTCACTGACATTGATTAACAGCTCAGAGTGAGCTGTCATTCAATGAGCATGTACTGTATAATTACACACCCATTGAGAGCTCAGTTGGTGGCCAGCCATGATGGAGACAGGAGGGCTGTGCTGGTCGCTGGCTCGGGTTTGGGATGAGGGGTGCAGGGTGGTGGGACACTACCTGTTGGGGTGGGGTGGTGGGTCCACTAGACCACCAGGGAATGGATGTGCATTCTTTTACTGGGGATCTGGGATAGGGAGGGGATGTCCACTATATCACCAGGGATTGGTGTCATGTTCATATACTGGGGATTGGGTGGGGGAGAGAGACCACTGGCCACCACAGAAACCTTTTCTATATCTTGGGCATGGGATTGAGTGGGAGGAGGGACCACTAGCCACCAGGGAATATGTTGACCAATAATGGGTGGGTAATCCAGTGGGGAGAGGGACCGCTAATCACCAGGGAATATGTTTACCGATACCGGCAGGTGATCAGGTGGGGGGGTGGGACAACTAGACATTAGGGAATTCTAAATATTGATTGGGCAAGAGATCAGGTGGGGGGAGAGACCACTGGTTGCCATGAAGAATTGTTCAGTTTTACTCAGGCTGGAGATCGGCAGTGGGTGGGTACCACTACCAACGAGGAGACTGTTGTTTCTTACTTGCCCTGGTTATCGGCAGGGGGCAGGGACAACTAGCATCAGGGAGATTGTTTTTTCTTACTCAAGCCAGTGATCGTAGTGGGGGGGACCACTAGCCACCAAGGGATATTTTATCCATGTCGAGCTGGGCATCTGGTGGGGGAAGGACCACAAAACAACAGGGAAACATGTTTTTTTTTTTTTTACTCGGGCCGGTGATCGGCAATGGGTGGGACCACTGGCATCAGGGACACTACTATATTTCTTATTGGGCTGGTGATTGGCAGGGGAGAGGGCACACTAAACTCTGTTGCAGCCCATGTAAATGGTCCTATAATGAGCATGTAAACAGCCACATAGTGCCTTGCATGCCCTATGGGCTCATTTACATGGCTTCTTTTGAGTATTCCAAATAGTGCACCTGTGCTGTTAATTGCAGGGCCATTCTCTGGGATCCATTCTCTGAGATGCATGTCAGGGCAGTGCTAGTGGAGTTAGAGGTGGTGGTAAGGGGGTTAGCACTGCTTTGTCCTGGCCATATTCACAGTCAGATAGCACAGTGCGCTATCCCACTGTGAATAGCAAACTTACACACACTGCACAATCACAAAGTGCAGCTCAAACTTTTGTACTGTACTTTGTAACTTTTTTGTGACTGTAGCCCTAGGACCTTTTTGGGTCCACCCATCCATAAGCGTCATGAGCTCTTGAGACATTTGGGAAACTGGCCATGGGCACAACTGTATTTTGTACTGTAAAACTTCTATTTTTTCAGCTTCGGTTAAAGCACTCCACTACTTACCAAAAGAGTGTATTACATATCTCTTTATGTGCAAAAAAACATATGGGGGAGATATTCAGACTGCACCAGGCAATGGCGCAAGAGGGGGTGCAGTGCATCCGAGATGCGCCAGGGCCAAGACAGGGAGATATTCAAAGGTGATGTGCCATGGTGCATCTCCTTTGAATATGGCACAGAATGTGCATGGTGCATCAACAATGCGCTGGCATTTTCCCTGGACAGGGAGGACCGGGAATGCTCCAGTGCAACTGTAGTTGCGCTGGGTGCATCACCCATGATATTCAGACTTGGGCATGCAAATGGGTCCATAATGTATGCATGGCACAGATGGGGCCATTTGCATGTCATTATGACCCCATTTGCATGTGTTGCACAGGGCAGCCTGGCAAAATGCACCTGACACCCTGAATAGAATAAAGTGTGGACCGAGGGGGTCCTTGGGCACCTCCCGGCCCATAACTGCAATCTCAGTAAACATAAGAGGAAACATGCCCTGGTGATACAGTGGTACAGCCCACACTCCCGTTAGCCTGATTGCGGGCAGCAAGATGTACATATGTCCCTGGTAGGCCAGTGGACCTCCCCCACCCATAGCTACGATCACGGGTACAGTGAAGCAGATAGATCCCCTGGCAGACTAGTGGTCTCCCCACCCCTCCTGTAGCATCGATCCTGAATATGCCAATGTAACGGCTGCCCTGGTAGTCTAGTGGTACCCCCTTCCTATCCCAACCCTCCGATCGCCGTCTTCCTTGTATCCAAAATATTCCTGGTGGACCAGTGGAACCCCCTCCACCCAAAACACCAAACACCAGCAAGGCGGTACCTAAACATCCATGGTGGTCCAGTGGTACCCCCAGCCCCCACCCACACAGGACCGAGCCACCCAGCTCCCCCATCATCAGTGGGTGGCTGCCATACACCCCCGCATACCGCCGGCTGCATATCTGTGAGTTTTTTCCATACAGTATGCCCTGCAGCCCATTGGTCCACACTGTGGACTAATAGGCTTACAGCACATACTGTAAGCTGTCATTCGGTGGGTGGCTGGGCAGTATGCAGGTGACGGCAGCTGCCTGCCGATGATGGAGGGGGAGCTGGGTGGCTCAGGTCCTGTGTGGGTGGGGGTTGGGGTACCACTGGACCACCATGGAGGTTTAGGGTACTGCCTCACCGGCGTTCAGTGTTTTGGGTGGGAAGGAGGGTTCCACTGGTCCACCAGGAATATTTTGGATGCCAGGAAGACGGTGATCGGAGGGTTGGGATAGGGAGGGGGTGCCACTAGACTACCAGGGCAGCTGGGGAGGAAATGGACAAGGAAATGATAGAAGGCATCCTTAAAATGGCAGAAAAAGGGGAGATATTGTTGATGGGGGGACCTGAATATGCCATATGTTAACTGAAGTACCTTTGCTGCAGGCACATCCAAGAGCAGGGTCATTCTTGATGCCCTACAGGGGTCATGCCTCAGACAGCTAGTGTTGGAACCCACTCGGGAGGGAGCAATCTTAGACCTGGTACTCTCAAACGGGGAAGGAGAAAGGATCTCAGATTTAGAAGTGGGTAGCCATTTGGGAACAAGTGACCACCGAACAGTGTGGTTCACAATAAACACAGCCATAGAGTCAAGCCATACAAAAACAAGAGTATTGGACTTTAGGAAGGCTGACTTTGGGAAAATGAGAGAGTGCCTTAGAAAAGCACTAGCAAACGGGCAAGAAGGAAGGGTGGAGGAACAATGGGGAATAATCAAAACAGCCATCGCAGAGGCAACAAGCCTTTGTGTGAAGCAAATCAATAAAACAAAATGAAGGAAAAAAACACTATGGTTCTCAAAAGAGGTGGCAGGGACGGTTAAGTAGAAAAGGATAGCATTCGGGAAATATAAGGAAACACAGAATGAGCAGGACAGAGAACTTTATCAGTTAAAACAGAAGGAGGCAGGGAAGGCAGTCAGAATAGCAAAGGCACAAACTGAGGAAAAGATAGCCAACTCTGTTAAGAAGGGGGATAAAACCTTTCATAGGTACATTAGGGAGCGAAGAAAGACCAAGGGAGGGATACAGAGACTTAATAAAGGGGAAGGAATGTGGGCAGAGGGTGACAGTGAAAAAGCAGGGATACTGAATGAATATTTCTGCTCAGTATTCACAATAGATGAGGAGGGTGAGATGCCTAAACCAAACAAGTTAGAAACTCTAATAGGGGGAGCGATACCAGTCCATTCACAGATGAAGAAGGGTTTTGAAAGAACTCTTGAAACTGAGGGTGGACAAAGCAATGGGGCCTGATGGGATTCACCCAAGAATACTAAAAGAACTAACGGTAGAACTAGTAACACCACTGACTACTCTCTTTAACAAATCATGGGAAGATGGAGTGGTACCTGAGGACTGGAGGAGGGCAAATGTGATTCCACTTCACAAAAGCGGGAGTAGGGCAGAGGCAGGAAACTATAGACCAGTTAGTTTGACTTCAGTGGTTGGGAAAATGATGGAATCACTTCTGAAGGAAAGAATTGTTGAGTACCTAGAGGCCAGTGGGGCACAGGACCCAAGGCAGCATGGTTTCACAGCAGGAAGGTCATGTCAGACAAACCTAATAGATTTATTTGACTGGGTGACCAAAGTAGTAGACCAGGGAGGGGCTGTGGATATGGCCTACCTAGATTTTAGCAAGGCATTTGACACAGTCTCACACAAAAGATTAATATACAAGTTATCCAGCCTTGGAGTGGGTCCTCAGGTGGTAGCCTGGATAAAAAAATGGCAGGACAACAGGACGCAAAGGGTAATAGTAAACGGAGTCCACAGTGAAGAAAGGAGGGTAACTAGCGGGGTACTGCAAGGTTCGGTACTGGGACCGGTCCTCTTTAATATCTTTATAAGTGACATTGGAGAGCACCTGGAAGGAAAGGTATGCCTCTTTGCAGATGACACAAAGATCTGCAACAGGGTTAATACACAAGGTGGGGTGGAAAGAATGAAAAGAGGCGTGGCAAGGTTGGAGGAATGGTCAAATATGTGGCAACTCAGATTCAATGCAAAGAAGTGCAAGGTAATGAATCTGGGAAACAAAAACCCAGGGGAAGAGTACAGACATGGGGAGTGAGTTAACAACAACAACAAAAATCGAAAGAGACCTAGGAGTAATTATATCAGATGACCTAAAGGTGGGAAAGCAATGCGAGAAGGCAGTAAGGAGGGCTGGGGGGATACTGGGATGCATAGGGAGAGGCATCAATAGCAGAAAACAGGAAGTTGTTATCCCTCTCTACAGACAGTTAGTGAGACCCCATCTGGAGTACTGCGTGCAATTCTGGAGACTCCATCTCAGCAAGGACACAGACCGAGTGGAGGCTGTTCAGAGGAGGGCAACCCAAATGGTGCAAGGTCTGCATCAGAAGACATACGAGGAGAGACTAAAGCAGCTTAATACATATACCCTTAAGGAAAGGAGGGAGAGAGGGGACATGATGGAAACTTTCAAGTATCTCAAGGGAATTAACAAGGTACAAGAGGGTAGTATCTTTCAGAAGAAGAGATGTGCAAGAACAAGGGGGCACAATTTGAAGATAGAGGGGGGATGGCTCAGAAGTAATGTTAGAAAGTATTTTTTCACAGAGAGAGTTGTGGATGCATGGAACAGCCTTCCTGAGGAGGTTGTGGAGTCAGTAACAGTGGGAGAATTCAAGAATGCATGGGACAGGCATAAGGCAATTCTAGTGGGGGGCAGGAGGAAGTAAACTGTTGATTAACTAGAATCTGCAGCTTATCCATCAAGTAGGGAAATGGGAAGACTAGGTGGGCCAAGCGGTCCTTATCTGCCATCAAATTCTATGTTTCTATGTTGCATTGGCATTTTTGGGATCGGTGCTATGGGAGGGTTGGGTGGACCACTAGACTGCCAGGTGGTCTATCTGCTACACTGTACCCATGATCATGACTATGGCTGGGTGGGGGGCTCTACTGGACTACCAGGGACAGGATGGGTGCTTGTGGATGGTGTCCCTGCTTGGTGGGTGGCCACCCATGGCTGGTGGCTGCTGTGTTACACCCTGCAATACTGCAGCCCACCAGTGGGTGGCCGGTATTTGAGCCAAGTTTTTGTGGCTCAACTTTGTGCCCCGGTATGTGGCGCATCTGGGGTTGTGCCAACAGATGCACTGCACATCCTGGGCTGAATATTGGGATGTGTCACATATGCATGGGCACACCCCCTGCAGATGCACCACATACATACATTAACAATGTGTCCCGGTGCATCGGGACTTGCACTGTGCAAGTCACCCTTTTGAATATCGCACCAGGGTGCATTACGGGGTTGTGCAGGTGCAACCCCTTTGTATATCTGGCCCATGGTGCATAATGACTTTCATCACTCTGGATATTGCACACAATAGTGCTTCTTAGTCTCAGTGGGTGTTGCTATAATGTGCTTCATTTGCCTCAGGCATCATACCTTGGCACTTCTGAAAAGGCTACTGAATTCATCCAGATTTGGATTTTCATTTTCAGTATGCAAATTATTTTTAATGCACTCCAACAAAGGGCGTTGGAACAGGAGTGCAAAAACCGATGGCAAAAACAGCAATAATGCAATTTACAATGACGCAAGAAAAAGCTAGAGACATTTCAGCTGGCCTCCAACCAAAAACAGAACCAGTAAAAAAAAAACATACTGAACTCAAGTTAGTTGTGGAGGAGTGGACTGAATATTAAAATCCCTGAGAATGTATCTTTTTGCTGCATTTCTGAGTGAGGAAATAACTGATCTGTATCCTAGCCATATCAATAGATATTTAAATACAAATTCATTTTCCTACTTGAAAGGATTTCCATATACTTCACTGGGAGAGATTTGGATTAGCATACCAATTTGCTACTCAAAATTGGAAGTCATCTTAAATACCCAGTCAAGACATTTATTAAATAAAGTGAAGTGACAAAGCTGTCTGTGGCATATTGTTTTGCAGCAAAAAAGGGTGAGTGAGAAAAGATATTGGAAGAGCTGCTTTACCGATAACAGTCCAGAGTACTGATGGAATTAGGGGGAGGGCAGGCAGGGTCCTATCCATTCTAGCACTCAGCAAAAATGAAGCTTGTCTTATGCATTTGGTACTTCATTTGGGTTCAGTACTGAAGGCTGCTCAATCCCAACTGTACTTGCATCACTGCTTAAGTATATATATATATATATATATATATATATAGAGAGAGAGAGAGATATTAACTCTGTTAATGCACCAGTTAGGGTAACTTAACACCATGTGCTAGGGAAATGTGGTGTTAGAGCCCAACCCAACCCCCCCCCCCCACAAGCAGCAAAGGACAAGACAGCACAAGCAACCACAGACAGACATCATCAGGTAAGATAAAAACATATAACTGTTTCCATATGACGTAAATGTTACCTTTGTGGATTTGTATTTGTGGCATGTACATCACGAGACATACACACTCACTTGTGACTGAAGGTAGAAATCCACAATACTCAAATCACAACACTGCTTTTCTGTGCAGAAGCACAGGTCCCTGTAGCCACAGATACAAATTCACAATACCCAGATTACAAGTGTTCTTTTGTCTGCAGAAACACAGGTCCCCATGGGGCCAGTGCTTCTGTAGCCTCAGCTACTAATGCACACTGTAACACATAAATACACTTGATAGGCCAGTACTTCTGCACCCCCAGGTGTAAGATATACACACCGACCTCCGATTGCAGAACACAAGTGCCAGAAAATCTTTGATACCAAACTTGTATGACCACTTCTGTCTGCAGAAGCACATAACTTTGAGTGCCCTGTGCTTCTTCAGACACACATGTAAGACATGCACACTGACTTGCAGCTCCAGAAGGTCAGGCACCTGTGGGGCCTGCAGTTACACAGACAGAAGTACTGTTGCAATGTGGTTATCACAATTTCAGCATTGGGTCTAGAAATTTTGCAAGGGGGTAGCAGTTTTTCTGTTATGCAACTGCATATAGAAAACATGCAGTAGTGGATCATGCTGTCTAGAGAGGCACCGCTTAGTGTACATGAGTACCTCTGTCTGCAGAGGTACAGGCCTCATGGGGCCTTCTGTTTGCAGAAGTAAAGGCCCACATGGGGCTTGCACTTAAGCAGTCACACATATTCATGCATGATGCATTACATACACACACAGATGTGGCTATGTAAGCACAGGCCTCTGTGGGGCCTTTGCTTACACAGCCACAGATACAAATCCATGAAGGTAGCACATGAGTACTACTGCATTTGTGCCATCTGGAAACAGTTGAATGTTGTTTGTCTTACCTGATGATGGCTGTCTGTGGTTGCTTGTGTGGTCTTGTCCTTTTGCTGCTTGTTGGGGAGGGGTTAGGGTTGAAAACCCGAATGCTACATTTCCCTACTTTAGTGGAATTATGTTACCCTAACTGTTGCATTAAAAGGAAATGTCCACATAAAAACGGGCCCCACCTCAGTGTGAGGCAGGGCCCAATTAAGACTTCCAGAAAAAGTATTATTTTTTTTACGTTTGGTGATTTTAAGTATTTTCATAATTTATCTGGTTGATCCTGCCTCCCTGTCTGCCTGGCATTATGGAATTCAGCACTGCGAGCAGCACACCCATAACCACCCATGGCTGTCCTGGGGACTGACGTGTCATGTGGGGATCAGCCATGGGTCGCCTTTTAGATCTATGTATTCTGTGACTTCTAATAGCTCCAGTTTGGAGCGTACATGTCTTGGTGCTATGTCAAGACCAGAAATAGACTGACAATCCACTACCAATCTATTTCTGGTCTCAGTATAGCACTGAGATATGTACATTCCAAACTGGAGCTATTAGAAGTTATAGAAAACATAGATCTAAAGGAAAGACCCACGACTGATCCCCGCATGACACCTCATTTTCAGGACAGCCATGGGTGGTTGTGGGTGCACCCCTTGCAGCGCTGAATTCTAGAATGCTGGGTGGACAGGGAGGCAGGATCAACCAGATAAATTATGAAAATACTTAAAATCACCAAAGGTAAAAAAAATAATACTTTTTTTTAAAGTCTTAATCAGGCCCTGCCTCACGCTGAAGTGGGGCCCATTTTTATGTGGATGTTTCCCTTTAACACAGTTTTTTGCAAAGAATTTCCTTACTTTTTGAGAAAGTGGAATCGTATCCTCATTCACACATGTCCCTTTGGGACTTTCGTGAACAGAATGCAGATGCCCTACGTGATGAGAAGACTCTGTCCATCTACAGAAGTGCAGGGCCTGCAAATTGTGGGCCCTGCAGTTTGGTTTAATGACAGATGTGAGGATTTATTTATTTATTAATTCTTTGTTAACCAAGTAAGGTCCACTAAGCACAAGTGCCTGCTTTCAGGGCACCCTGGGAGCTTTGGGCTGGTTAAGTGACTTGCTCAGAGTCACACAGTATGCAAATGGTGGTTGTAGGAATCAAACCCAGGTCTGCTGGATGTACCAAGCTCGTTCACAGCGTGTTACTCTAACCTATAGACTATAGTGCCAGCTTATTCGTGGAGCTGTCTGGCGGGCTGTGGAAGATTAGGCCCCTGTGGTCCATGGACTTGTATGTGGCCACAGCAACAGATGTCTAGGACAAAGAGTGCATCTGTCAGCCAATGCACAGGGCCCTCTGCGACCCAAGGGGGAGAGGTGCAGGGACCTATGGAAAGAGGACAGTTGTCTTCACTATACGGTAGCCGGGCCTGTGCGGGCAATCCTGCACTTTTCATTCTTTGACTGGAGGGATGTCACATAACAGAGCCATCCTCCCACTCTCACTCCATCCAGCTGGGTCACTCATCTCACCACTGAATTCAGCTCACCAGCACAGGATCCCAGATCATACCCACTGGAGTAAAGGGATGGCACTATGCACAATGTTTCTTAAAATTTTTAAATATTGATCCCAAATTTCAACACAGTGGTTATATATCTCCCTCTTACAAACATGACACCATGAGGGGAGATATTGTTGATGGGGACCTGAATATGCTAGATGTTAACTGGAGTACCTTTGCTGCAGGCACATCCAAGAGCAGGGTCATTCTTGATGCCCTACAGGGGGGCATGCCTCAGACAGCAAGTGTTGGAACCCACTTGAGAGGGAGCAATCTTAGACCTGGTACTCTCAAATGGGGAAGGAGAAAGGATCTCAGAATTAGAAGTGGGTAGCTATCTAGGAACAAGAGACCACCGAACAGTGTGGTTCACAATAAACACAGCCATAGAGTCAAGCCGTATGAAAACTAGAGTATTGGACTTTAGGAAGGCTGACTTTGGAAAAATGAGAGAGTGCCTCAGAAAAACACTAGCAAATGGGCAAGAAGGAGGGGTGGAGGAACAATGGGGAATTGGTTCTCAAAAGAGGTGGCAGGGACAGTTAAGGAGAAAAGGATAGCATTCGGGGAAATATAAGGAAACACAGAAGGAGCAGGACAGAGAACTTTATCAGTTAAAGCAGAAGGAAGCAGGAAAGGCAGTAAGAATAGCAAAGGCACAAACTGAGGAAAAAGATAGCCAACTCTGTTAAAAAGGGTGATAAAACCTTTTATAGGTACATTAGGGAGTGAAGAAAGACCAAGGGAGGTATACAGAGCCTTAATAAAGGGGAAGGAATGTGGACAGAGGGTGACAGTGAAAAAGCAGGGATACTGAATGAATATTTCTGCTCAGTATTCACAATGGAGGAGGAGGGGGGAGGTACCTAAACCAAATAAGATAGAAACTCTGAATAGGGGGGTCGATACTAGCCCATTCACAGAAGAAAGGGTTTTGAAAGAACTCTTGAAACTGAGGGTGGATAAAGCAATGGGGCCTGATGGGATTCATCCAAGAATTCTAAAAGAACTAAGGGTAGAACTAGTAACACCACTGACTACTCTCTTTAACAAATCATGTGAGGATGGAGTGGCACCTGAGGAATGGAGGAGGGCAAATGTGATTCCTCTTCACAAAAGTGGGAGCAGGGCAGAAGCAGGAAACTACAGACCAGTTAGTTTGACATCAGTGGTAGGGAAAATGATGGAATCATTTCTGAAGGAAATTGTTGAGTACCTAGAGGCCAGTGAGGCACAGGACCCAAGGCAGCATGGTTTCACAGCAGGAAGGTCATGTCAGATGAATCTAAAAGATTTCTTTGACTGGCTGACCAAAGTAGTAGACCAGGGAAGGGCTGTGGATATGGCCTACCTAGATGTAGCAAGGCATTTGACACAGTCTCACACAAAAGATTAATATACAAGTTAGCCAGCCTTGGAGTGGGTCTGAAGGTGGTAGCCTGGATGAAAAAATAGCTGGACAACAGGATGCAAAGGGTAATAGTAAACGGAGTCCACAGTGAAGTAAGGAGGGTAAATAGTGGGGTACCGCAGGGTTCGGTAATGGGACTGGTTCTCTTTAATGTCTTTATAAGTGACATTGGAGAGCACCTGGAAGGAAAGGTGTGTCTTTGAAGATGACACAAAGATCTGCAACAGGGTTGATACACAAGGTGGGGTGGAAAGAATGAAAAGGGACTTGGCAAGTTTGGAGGAATGGTCAAATATGTGGCAGCTCAGATTCAATGCAAAGAAGTGCAAGGTAATGCCTCTGAGAAACCAAAACCCAGGGGAAGAGTACACAATGGGGAGTGAGTTAATAACAACAACAACAAGCATTTGTCAATGCCGAATGTTTGCTTGCTGGCATTGGCAGTGGTAGTGTAGAAGTTACAGAGCTGCGTAATAGGAATGGTAGTGAAGTATTGAACTGAAGCCAACCCCACCACCACCCTGCAGAGAGTGACAGGCATTGGGGTGTGCCTTTGGGTCGTCAGGCATAACGGCCATGCCATTTCACCACACCCCAACCTGCAGACACTGACAAGTGTCACGGTGTGCCTTGGGGTCTTTGGCCTTTTTGCGCACCCCATTCCATCAGAAAGTACAGTGCGATGGGTGCGGTATAGGAGGATGGGGTGAACTTTGGGGTTGAAGAGTCCAAGGCATACCTCAATGCCTCTCACTGGCTGCAGGGTGTGGAATGGTATGAGCATTACAGGCAAGAATCCCAAGTCACATCCCTGATGCCTGTCATTCTCTACAGGGTTGGGCGTTATGGTTGGAAACCCTAATACCTCAGGCATTCGTTGGTATTTTCACTCCAAATTTTCAACATGTTTTTTTTTGTGACCCCACCTCATGAACAGTGGCAATATCAGTTTGTTAGCCTAAAGCTGCTTATGCACAGCGACTACGGCATTTAGCACCACAGGTGCAAAAACATTCCGAACAGGATGTAAAAAATGACAGCTGTACTGTTCATGGGGAGGGGTAACAAATGGCAATGTTGCAAATCTGCAGTAAAAATATTAAAAAAACTGGTGAAGTCATGAGCGGGCTAATTAGTTTGGGGATTTTTTACAGCAGATTGTCAACACAGGCATTTTGAGACCTCTGATCATGAACAGTGTCACTGTGATTTTCTTTATCTGTCCCGAACAATGATTTCCCACAGCGACCACGTATCTCTGCGCTGAAAGTGTGGAAACACATTTCGGCCATGTTCTGAAAAATGACAGCTGTGCTGTTCATAAGGAAGTGTGGAAAAATGCCACTGGTGAAAATATGTACTGAAAATATTACAATGTCATGAACTTACAAGGGTGCGTGGAAACTGCGCAATGCTCACTCGTAACACAGTCATTTTATGGACTTTTGTCACTAAATTTTCAACACAGCCATTTTAAGACCTCTGCTCATGAACAGTGTAACTGTGATTTTCTTAATCTGTCCCAAACATTGCCTTACAATCGATCAAAATCACAGCGCTACATGTGCGAAACACATTTTGGGCGCATATGAAAAATGGCAGCTGTACTGTTCATAAGGAGGTGTAATAAAATGGCAATGTTGAAACTCTGGAGTGAAAATATTGAAAATTAGCAACTTCACGAGCGCATGAGGAACTGCACACAACGACGCTTATAGAACAGTCATTTTTATTTTTCCACCAAATTTTCAAAACAGGCTTTGAGAGCTCCACCTTATGAACACTGGCAGTGTCGTTTGTTAATCAGTCCGGAAGGTGATTTCAACAGTGACCGCAAATCACCCTTCAGGCCCGAATAACGCCAATGACAGTGACATCATTCATGAGAAGGGTCCCAAACCCCATGTTGAACATTTGGCAGAAATTCCAAAATGCCTGAGATATGCAGCAAAGCTGAAAAACCCTATCTATCCCATTATACAGCTTACAGGCATTTCTTCAGTTCACGGTCGGCTTTGAAGAGTGCAGACGTGTTCCGCTCCATCGAAGATTGTCGCTGAGGTCTGGGTAAGTATGGGGTGAGGGGTGTGGGGAGGCAGGGTGCACGTGGGTGAGTGGGGTTGTGGGAGAGGGGCGAGGGAGAAGCCCGAGGACAGTTTTTATTTCTAGTTTTTTTTAAATGATGATGCTTACGGGACGTTTGCCACGCTGGGGTGGGCTCCCAGCATGGCACAAGGATGGCTGGTTGGGGGGGCATGGAGCCAATGGGGATTGGGCACCCCTGTCGGCCATAGCATCAGTTGCCATGCTGGGATGGGCCCTCAGCGTGGCACCCTGTACTGGGAAATAGTGGAGCCAACGGGGATTGGGCACCTCTGCTATTATACGATGAGCTGCCATGCTGGGGTGGGCACCCAGCATGGCATGTGGAAGGCTTTTGGGGGCACAGCACAGCTGATGGGGGATTGGGCACCCCGGCTGTACAGTGTGTGCGTGTGGGGGCAGCATGCAGTATGCGTGTAGTGTGTGTGTAGGGGGAGCGCATGAGCAGACGATCTTTCACTGCTCTCAGCGTAGCTCCCCTTTCAACTGTACTCCACTGCATTTTGGAGCTGCTGCACAGCCCAGCAGGTGATTGAAGAACTGCGCCGCCTGCCAACACACTGACTGAATTGGAAGGGGGTGACACACCTCTGAAAACTCGTATGATGGCACTATGTTTCTTGCACATGCGTGCAAGCAAACATAAAAATTGAAAGAGACCTGGGAGCAATTATATCAGATGACCTAAAGGTGGGCAAGCAATGTGAGAAGGCTGTAAGGAGGGTTGGGAGGATACTGGGATGCACAGGGAAAGGCATCAACAGTAGAAAACAGGAAGTTGTTATCCCTCTGTACAGACAGTTAGTGAAACCCCATCTGGAGTACTGTGTTAAATACTGGAGACCCCATCTCTGCAAAGACATGTGTAACCCCCCTACTACCCAGGGTTACTAGAATTCCAGTAAGACCTAGTGGTAAGCAGGGAAGGCAGCTTGTGAAACTCCAGTTAAATGGATTTCACACTGTCTCACTCTTCTCTCAGTCTCAGCTAAGGCTGAGGGATGACATCACCATAGAACTCTTGCAGCTGCATGAGCCACACTGGAATCTGCAGTTGGAAGTTAGTATAGAATGTTGGGGAGTTTGAAGAGAGTCTTGAAGAGAGGGGCAGCACAGCAGTCTGAGGACAGGCTCTCAGAGCCTTAAGCTCTGTCATAAAGCTACTGTAAGGGGAGGTGTGTGTTTCCACCAAAAGAGGAACACAGTAAGCTGATTGTGAAGTGGTGGAGACCGCTGTTACTGGTCCATGTGCCCCATCCCTGAGGGGATGGGGGTGGAAAGGTTTGCCTGCCTTCCAGGGGCAACCCTCCTGGTTCTGGCTAAGGAAGAAGTTGCCTTATTTCAAGTTGTGCTGCAGCACCAGAAGCTTTGGATAGAAATTCCTGTGAGGAATTGCCCGTGGGGCACCTGCAACCAAAGGGTGAGTTCGTTCTGTCAGAGGGCCTATGTTTTCACCTGAACTGTTGGAACGTAGGGATTGGACTACTTAATTTGTAGGCAATCTAGTGTAATAGACATTGCCAATTAATTCAAGTAGGTTCAAGTCCAGCACAAAGAGTAAAAGTAAAGTGGGGATTGGACTGCTAAATCATTGGGAGGCCTAGAGCAATGGGCTAAGCCAAGTAAAAGTATGTTCAAGTCCAGCAAAATGGGAAAGCAAGACAAACAGAGGAAATGTGACATACATTTAGCCTTAATCTACATTGTCAAGCTTTGCAGATTGAGATGTTTATTGTCCAGAGAAATGGCCGGGTATGAATTGTGGAAGCGAGAGGTGGGAGAACCCCCCATCAGTAGTAACCAAATTCACCTCTATGGATTTGCTCTGTGGCACCTTTACTTTCTCTCAGGTACTTGGCCAGTGCCTGAGGAAAGTACCCAGATGTGGGATTAAAAGAAGAACTCTCTGATAGAGCTGAGGTGCTCTTAGGTGGTTCAGGGAGCCACCAGAAAATGTTTCCATGACATATGGAAGGTGTCTGAGAGGCCGGCAAGGGAGCCGAGCCTGGGAATTCCAAACAGTGTACAAGTTCGGGCTGTGTACCCAAAGCAGTGTGCAAGTCCGGGCTGTGTGCCTGGTGGGTTCAGAGCCTGAGGGCAAGAGTGTTGAAGAAGTGTTTCTGATTCTTTTTAATCTGCATTACCAGAAGTGTAGCCCCATGGGGGTCCGTCTATGCTGTGTTTGTTCTGCTCGTATGTGAATAAAGCCACACTTTAGAATCCCATTCCTGGTATTGGACATTACAGTTATTGCTTCCTGTGTTCGGAATTACTTGGGTGCCTCTGTGCAGAGTAGCCAAACCTAGCCCTTGTGCTGAGTAACCTATTCCTCCCCGAACCCAGTTCCCACCTGATACTGCTGTCAGATTTAAACAGCATGCCACTTGTCGTATGCAAAATGATGGGGGTGGGGGTTACAAAATGGAGCCTCTGCTTTGGATTTTAAATTTTTGGAGGGAAAGTGCTTGGGCAAGGGGCTAGTGTTTTGGTTATCTGGCAGTGGGTAGCCCAAAAAGCTGAAGCAAGGTTAACTAGTGTGTCGCTGTGTGCTGTTGTCCATGTGCTGCTGTTAAAATGCCAACTATTTACCAAGGAGCAGTAAAGCCTGAAAGAATATGCCCTTGTCCTGCATCAAAAAATTACAGCGTTTAGCAAGTTTTTAAATATCGTAGTGACAAAGAAAAGTATGGAAGACTAGAGGTAGCAACAGGAAAATTGTGCCCTGGATGTTGGAAATGCTTTCTAGCAAACTGAGAGACTTGCTGTGTTAATGGGCATGACAAATGGTTGAAATGGGCTCCTGCCGTGGAGTCAGTTAGAAAAAAAAAAAGTGGTTTTGCAGTTTAAATTTTCCTGCTCGACGATCGCCGTGAGGAGAAGAGCACTCAAGAGGAAAGATGCTAATTTGCATGGTGTCATGTGATTGGTGAGACTACAATCAGTCCCGCCCCCAAGCCAGCTCTACAGTGACTGCCCAGCATTTGAGAGGGATTGTGAGTGGAGTGCGTGTACTAGCTTATCGGAGGAGCGTCGCGGTGACTGAAAGCGCTGTGAAAGTTTCAAAAACTGACTTTTCCGTCTAAAATCGAGCTCAACCCGCATCTCGATCGACTGGATTGTGAGTGTGGTGATCGGAGGGATGTTCGGCAGGACTGCCAACCCGCTTCTGTCCAGAGGCCTCCAAGACTGGCTGCAGGCCATTTTCCATAGCAGCAAACAGCTACTGATAACAGTGAGTACCAACAGAAATAGTAATAATAATAACAAAATTTATTTAATTGAGCGCCTTTCAAAATTTCAAGGCACTGTACAGCAAGAACAAACATGAAACATATTCAATACAATTAATAAAATCAAATATGAACATATGTTCCAATACAACAGTATAAAATCAGAACAAAGAAGGAAACGCCTTTTCCCACAAAAAGGTCTTTAGTGCCTGCTTAAAACTCCCCACCGTCCTACACTCCCAGAGCTGACGGGGCAGAGAATTCCAGAGGGTAGGTGCAGCAAATCCAAACGCATGGGCACCAGATGACTTCAAATTTACCCTCAGAATCTCCAGCAACCCCTCGTCAGCTGAGTGGAGCTGTCACAGAGGGGTGTAAGGCATCAGGAGTTCTTTCAAGTAGTCGGAACCCAGACCGTGTAGGGCTTTGTAGGTCAAAAGACCCACTTTAAAGGTGATCCGCCACTGTATTGGCAGCCAGTGCAGAGCGTGCAGCACAGGGGTAATATGAAAACTTCTAGAGGCCCCAGTCAACAAACGTGCTGCCACGTTCTGCACTAGCTGCAAGCGGCAGATATCAACCCCAGGAAGTCCTAGGTAAAGGGAGTTACAGTAATCAAGGCGAGATGTCACAAAGGCATGGACCAGGACCGGCAAGTCACTGGGTGGAACAAGATGCCTAATCCTGACAATGTTCCTAAGGTGGAAAAAGGCCAGCTTGACAACTGCAGACACCTGATGATGGAGGGTCAAACCAGCGTCAAGCTCCACTCCCAGGTTACGCACCCATTCAGAGGTGAGGATCTGGTCCACCCCCAGGATTAATCCAGAGGGGAGACCAGTCCTCAGTCCCTCTACCCTGTGACCCGGGTCCACAACCATAACCTTAGTCTTTCCTGGGTTCAACTTTAAACCACTGGAATTCATCCAGTCTTGGATGTCTGCAAGGCAGTTGTTCAGTAACGAGATAGCACTAACCTGGTCAGGTGCAAAAGACAGGTAGAGCTGGTTATCATCAGCATAGCAGTGAAGCTTCAGCTCATACCGTCTTACAATGTCTCCGATGGGTAGCATATATACTGCGAATAACATGGGGGAAAGCACCGAGCCCTGAGGCACCCCACAAGGCAGAGAGAAGGCCCCGGATGAAAACAAACCCGAGACCACTCTCTGCATTCTCCCTTCGAGGAACGATGAAAACCATCTGAGGACTGTACTCGATAGCCCACAAATGGACCTCAGGCATTTGAGCAGAACCCCATGATCCACAGTATCAAAAGCTGATGATAGATCAAGGAGAACCAAGATAGAGCGGTGTCTCTGATCTCTCGCCATCAGGAGATCATTGAGCATCTGAACCAGAGCAGTCTCGGTACTATGCCTCTTGCAAAAACCAGACTGGAGAGGTTCGTATAAACTATGGATGGTCAAATGGTTATCCAATTGAGCCGCCACAACTTTCTCAATAACCTTCCCCACCACAAAAGGGAGGTTAGAGATTGGCCTGTAGTTTGCTAGGTCATCCGGGTCTAAAGAAGCTTTCTTCAGAAGGGGAGTCACCACCCCTTCCTTCAGAGAGCTAGGAAAAACTCCCATATCTAAAGAACGCCGGATAATCTGAGCTAAGACCGGACCGATGATCTCACTACAACCAAAAATCAGGGAGGTAGGGCCAGAGTCTAAACTACAGCATGTGGGACGCATCTCATGGACAATCCTCATAGTGTCTACGAGATTCAGCAGGTCAAAGGCACTCCAGGAAACTCTGGGCTCTACGACAGGACACCGATCAACTGCAACATCCTTGGAATGAGGTTGGAGGCACTCCCTCCTGATGTCTTCAACCTTATTCGCAAAGAATCGAGCAATCTCCTCACAATCAGTTTGAGTAAAAACTCGACGGATCTGCGCACAGGCTGGGTTGCACAGTCTGTCAAGAGTTCTGAAGAGCTGAGCCGGTCGATTCCGTGTGACAGAAATTTCCCTGGACAGGAATTCTGCCTTCTTATGGGAAATTGCTGTTTGGTAGAGTTTATAATGCTCTAGCAAAATAAGGTGGTCGGCATCAGTGGTGGTCTTCCTCCAATGATGCTCCAACCTACGCCCCATCCTTCGCAACCCTCTCAGAGCCCCATCAAATCATGGGGCAGCGGGATGACATGGAAGGGGCGAACACGGACTAGTGCAATCTGATCGAGTGCTACCGATATGGCCCTATTATAGGCCACTACCAGCTGCTCAGGATCACTGCAGAACTCGTCCAACAACGAGAGGTCAATAACCACCATCAGGTCTTCAGGGACAATGTCTTGCAACGGGCGGTACCTGACCAACTCCACAAGGGCTGACCTACCCAAACCCACTGCTCAAACCAGTGATTTTTGCCAAAAGCCAGCTGAATCTGTGTGCAGCAGTGTAGTAATTGCAATCAAAGACTGTGTCAAGTTTTACCAGTAAAAGCAAGCCTGTTAAGCCATCGACTGTGAGCATAGTTATTGGTTCAGCATCAGAATAAAGTTTCAAAGCCATGAGAGAGACTGTGAGTTGTAGCAAGATATGCAGCACTGGTTACAGGCAGTCCAGTGCTTGAAATACTGAGGCTTTAAGGGACTGTGAGCTAGAGAAATGTTTTCAACGAGTGAAAAGTCCATGGTAAAGCATATAAATGTGCTAGGAAAAAGAACAGTGCAAGCTTGTGCAGTTTGAGCAAAGTTATCAGTAATGTGTGTAAATCGGATGCGCAGTGACTTGACCCAATTTCAGAATGTTTATGCACAGGAGTGCTGCCGCCGCCATTACAGGGTGGGGTAGTAATGTAAACACAGCAGCACAGGAGCTATTTTAAAAGTAAAAGAAAGTGTTCAGTGATGTGGGACTTTCAATAACAGTGAGTGTTTGTTTTTTCCCTCCAGTCATGGCCTCAGGACCAGCCCGCTGCCTGGATCATGCCTGGGCTATGGTAGCAGCAGAAGTAAATAAGTTAAGGGACATTGAGAGGTGTTATTATGGAGGACAACTGCCTCCATTATGTGGTGATTCCTGGATACCCAGTGCAAGTGTGCTTAATATGCTTAAATGCTGGAAGGGGCGTCTTCATGGCACCTCACTGTTCGGGGTGCTTAGAGAAATACGGCTTGTTTAAAGCACCCAAGATTCATTTAGCTCCCACATGGACAAAAGTTCAAGAATTTGCAGTTGGCAGCACACAGCACCAGGTGGAGCCTGTTGGAGAAGGCCCCTCGGGGGAGAGTGGCACAAAGCTAGAGGGTGCAGATTTGCAGACAGAACAATATGCTGATGTTTCGGATGCTGGATTGCAGAGAGAGACAATTTAAGCAGAGCATCAGTAGACCCTTGGAGAGGGGGGCCTAGCCCAAGTCTCATAGGAGAAGATGAGATGAGGGAGGTCTTTAAATGGGAGGTATCGACCTCCACGCCCAGCGAATAATGGATAGTCTCAGGAGTGAGGACGACTGCTCACTCCTGGGCACAGATTCTCAGTGAGAAAGAAGAAGAAGAGGGGGAACCTGTGTGACCTTGTGAAAAAGGAATGGGTACACAGCCTCAAGCTCTTGCCTCAGAGGAATGCATGGACGAGAGTGGTGATGCCAATGCCCTGGCTGTGCAAGAAGAAGAAATCAGGGATCCATTTTTTGTCTCATTGAGAATGCGTAGCTTGCAGAACCAGGACTGGCCACCCCCAAGCCAGGCCAGTGGTCTCAGGTTGACCAAAGCTAGTAAAGAGGGGAGACTGGTTCGTAGGAAGGCAAATGAGATCTATGGGATGTCCTTTCTTATCTTTCCTCGGAGAGTCTGGGAGAAGATTGAGAACAGCAGGAAATTCTGGATTTGGGCCGAAGCAATGAAATGTGTGCATCCTGGTGCAAACAAGCATGTCAGGAACAGAATGTTTCATGAAAAATACAGCCAGTGGAAAAAAGGCAGGACATTGTTTATGGACACTGTTCGAATAGTGGATGGAGAGGGACGTGAAACCTTTCACAGTGTGAATTATGTGCATCCAGATGGGGTAATAATTCAAGCTCCTGACCTGTGGTACTATTGGCCTCAATGCAAAGACCTCCCTGCAAATGTGCCAATGCCTACCAACTGGAAAGCAAAGCAGTGGTAGTCAGTGCTGCCACTCCAGCCATTGCAGTGCCTTTGTTGTTCCGCCAGTATGGATGTCCAGGACTCAGGTGCCCCACATTCATCAGTTCTACAGTGTACTGACTTTCCAGAATCCATCGACTGGCCCACCAGATGACTTCAAATCCAGAGAGGACACCAGCCCAGCTGTATCCTGATTCATCGCCTGGTAATCGGATGACGTCAGACCAGCTGTTTTCCTTTTTGTTCCAGTTCCAAGGTTCCATCTCCAGAGATGACATCATTCCAGCAGTTTCCAGATGTGCCCTCCTGTAGTTCCCGGAATATGTCCGCCCAGCTGTATCAGAAGAGTGCTGCCAGGGAGAGTCTTCGGCCGAGGAGCAGGTTGGTGTGTTTTGTTCATTCTACAAGGGGCTGGTAAGTCCAGACATTTCTATTCTTATGACATTGCAGTACACACCCTACACTAGCAGACTCCAGATGTGTGAACTGTCCTCAGAGACTCTCCCCTTTGGGACTTTGACCTGCTAGAACTGTGCTTCACCGGGCTCTGGCCCAGGAGAGACTCTTTAATGGACTAGCCTTCGGGCACTGTGGTCACTAGATGGGACTTTTAGGGCACTCCATCCCCCAAATCTGTATTGTAAATAATGTCATTGTTTTTCCTACTGTTTTCTAATGTTTATACTATTTTTCTACCTTTTCTAAAAAAAAACCAACATATTTTTGGGATTCTCCAGTGTTTTGATGGTAGGGGTTTAGATAGACTGTGTATGCAGATTAGGAGTGTGTGTTGTCTTTCTTTTTCTTGCAGGTGTTCCTGAAGAAGATAGAAGAGAAGACAAGAAGAAGAGGAGGGGGCTCATCAGAGTTCCTCACTAGTACTTTAGTGTGTAGTATTTAAAGTACTGTTGTTGTTGCTGTTACTGTGTAGTAACCCTTTTCTTCCACAGGTATGGTTGTGGGGGAGTGTGGGAGTAATGTAATGGTATGGTATCAGCTCATGGTGTGTGGTTGCATGGTGCCCAAGGTTGGGGAAGTCCCCTGTTTGTTTGTTTTGGGGTTTGAGTCAAAGGCAGATGGGTTTTCCCTAGAGGGCTAGGGGGGGATAGACAGGCTGTGGCCCTGACCTGCAGTAGGGGTTGCAGTGCTGATTTATTAGGGCTATGCTCTGGGCAGTTCTACCACATCCACTAGGCATCCATAGTTAGTGGGTAGAGTAGAGGCTGATATGTCAGCCAAATGCCTCTAGGCCCTTAGTGTTGCCTGCCTGTGCTAGCACATGGTAGGAGGGGGCCTGATCACCCCCCCTCCACAGGTAGCACATAGGGTGAGATGGCCTAAGCTGGGTAAATAATGACTGCAGACAATCATTTTCCTGGCCCAGGGTGAGTGTAACCCCCTGTTACCTGGGGTTACTAGAATCCTAGTAAGACCTAGTGGTAGGCAGGGAAGGCAGCTTGTGAAACTCCAGTTAAATGGATTTCACACTGTCTCACTCTGTTCTCAGTCTCAGCTGAGACTGAGTAGTAGTAGTAGTAGTAATGATTTTATTCATTATAATGAACAAGGTAAAACAATCCCATTGAGTACACAAGTACACTCATTTTCAAGGGGACACCTTCTAAAGTGCATAACCTGGTTACAATATAAGGAGAAAATTTTACAGACATGCAAAAATACAAAAAAATACAAATATACATATACTCAATAAATACATTTCCACATGTTTAAATCACATCCCAATAGACACCAACTAACCATCTATTAAACATTTATCCATTTTCCAATGCAATACAGCATTCATGAGGTTCCTCCTCACTTTGCTTATGATACAAACATCTAATCTTGGTCCAATTTATTTTAACACCATAAGATCTTAAGTCAAAGGGCAGATTATTCCAGATTTTTGGACCCAAATAAAATAACATTGCACACCCACATTTTGTCCTATACTTTGGCACTTCAAACTCTATATACTGGGCTGATCTCAAACCCTTAATTGAGTGTTTAATTTTTAAATCTTTAGAAATATATTCAGGTAATTTATTTTCAATAAACCTGCATATCATTTTAGTTATATGTTGATTTCTCCTAATATACAGATGATCCCATCCTATACTTCTATACAACTCACAGTGATGTGTAAGTCTATGTAACCCTGTAATATACCTGGCCATTTTATTATATAGACTATCTACTTTTTTCAAATCAGCTTTATTTGCCCCCCCATAAATTATATCCGCATAATCAATCACTGGCACTAACATTGTATTAATCACATGGAGCCTTGTATTCCTTGACAAATTACTTCTTATTCTATAAAGCATCTGAGAGAAAGA
This sequence comes from Neoceratodus forsteri, assembly GCA_016271365.2. NCBI lineage: Eukaryota > Metazoa > Chordata > Ceratodontiformes > Ceratodontidae > Neoceratodus > Neoceratodus forsteri. The sequence continues at coordinate 1,597,569,411 of CM057450.1, forward strand.
CTGAGGGATGACATCACCATAGAACTCTCACAGCTGCATGAGCCACACTGGAATCTGCAGTTGGAAAGTAGGATAGGATGTTGGGGAGTTTGAAGAGAGTGTGTGTGCAGTCTTGAAGAGAGGAGCAGCACAGCAGTCTGAGGGCAGACTCTCAGAGCCTTAAGCTCTGTCATAGAGCTACTGTAAGAGGAGGTGTGTGTTTCCACCAAAAGAGGAACACAGTAAGCTGTTTGTGAAGTGGTGGAGACTGCTGTTATTGGTCCATGTGCCCCATCCCTGAGGGGATGGGGTGGAAAGGTTTGCCTGTCTTCCAGGGGCAACCCCCCCGGTTCCGGCTAAGGAAGAAGCTGCCTTATTTCAAGTTGTGCTGCAGCACCAGAAGCTTTGGGATACAAATTCCTGTGAGGAATCGCCTGTGGGGCACCTGCAACCAAAGGGTGAGTTTGCTCTGTCAGAGGGCCTATGTTTTCATCTGAACTGTTGGAACGTGGGGATTGGACTACTTCATTTGTAGGAGGTCTAGTGTAATAGACATTGCCACCTAATTCAAGTAGGTTCAAGTCCAGCACAAAGAGTAAAAGTAAAGTGGGGATTGGACTGCTAAATCATTGGGAGGCCTAGAGCAATGGGCTAAGCCAAGTAAAAGTATGTTCAAGTCCAGCAAAATGGGAAAGCAAGACAAGCAGAGGAAATGTGACATACATTTAGCCTTAATCTACATTGCTAGGCTTTACAGAATGAGATGTTTAATGTCCAGAGAAATGGCTGGGTATGAATTGTGGAAGTGAGAGGTGGGAGACCCCCCATCAGTAGTAACCAAATTCACCTCTACGGATTTGCTCTGTGGCACCTTTACTTTCTCTCAGGTACTTGGCCAGTGCCTGAGGAAAGTACCCACATGTGGGATTAAAAGCAGAACTCTCTGATAGAGCTGAGGTGCTCTTAGGTGGTTCAGGGAGCCACCAGAAAATGTTTCTATGACATACGGAAGGTGTCCAAGTAGCCGGCAAGGGAGCTGAGCCTGGGAATCCCAAATAGTGTACAAGTTCAGGCTGTGTACCCAAAGCAGCGTGCAAGTCCTGGCTGTGTGCCCGGTGGGTTCAGAGCCTGAGAGCTGGAGTGTTGAAGAAGTGTTTCTGATTCTTTTTGATCTGCATTACTAGAAGTGTAGCCCCATGGGGGTCCATCTATGCTTTGTTTGTTCTGCTTGGATGTGAATAAAGCCACACTTTAGAATCCCATTCCTGGTATTGGACATTACAGTTATTGCTTCCTGTGTTTGGAATTACTTGGGTGCCCCTGTGCAGAGTAACCAAACCTAGCCCTTGTGCTGAGTAACCTATTCCTCCCCAAACCCAGTCCCCATCTGGTACTGCTGTCAGATTTAAACAGCATACCAACTGTCATTTGCAAAATGATGGGGTTGGGGGTTACACATAGACAGAGTGGAGGCTGTTCAGAAGAGGGCAACCAAAATGGTGCAGGGTCTGCACCAGAAGACATACGAGGAGAGACTAAAGCAGCTTAATATGTATACCCTTGAGGAAAGGAGGGAGAGGGGGGACATGATAGAAACTTTCAAGTACCTCAAGGGAATTAACAAAGTACAAGAGGGTAGTATCTTTCTGAAGAAGAGATATGCAAGAACAAGGGGGCACAATTTGAAGATAGAGGGGGCTACGGTTCAGAGGTAATGTTAGAAAGTATTTTTTCACAGAAATTGTTGTGGATGCATGGAACAGCCTTCCTGAGAAGGTTGTGGAGTCGGGAACAGTGGGAGAATTCAAGAATGCATGGGACAGGCATAAGGCAATTCTAGTGGGGGGTAGGAGGAAGTAAGCTGTTGATTAACTTGAATCTTCAGCTTATCCATCAGGTAGGGAAATGGGCAGACAAGGTGGGTCAAGTGGTCCTTATCTAAAGTCAAATTCTATATTTCTATGTTTCTATATATTTGGGGAGTGGGAGACTGGGTGGGGGGATAAAATGAAGTGGTACTGCTGTGGGCACTCTATTAACTTACAAAAGATAGATGATAGATAGATAAATAAGATAGATAGATAGATAGATAGATAGATAGATAGATAGATAGATAGATAGATAGATAGATTTGATATTTACAAATGTCAAAGATTTTGACTCCAACCCTCAGATTTTGGAACCCCTTGGTGACAGCGACCATATTGCTGTCTTATGGAGCTTTACTAGCCTAAAGACAAAGATACTTGGAAGCACTAATGTCAAAAATTTCAATAAAGCAAATTATACCAATATTAAGCACTTCCTTAATAAATGGGAATGGGAACTAGAACTGAAAGCGCTTGATGTTAATACTATGTGGAAGGTTATTCAACATAAAATTGATTTTTGCATTAAGTCTTGGGTCTCGGTATGTACAAAATACAACAATAATAAACAATGGGTTCCTCTATAGTGGAATACTAAAATTAAGAGGAGTATAAAAAGAAAAAAGAAACCTTTCCGCTATTGCAAGAAGGATCCCTCTAATGAAACTTGGCAAAACTTTAAAAATATTTCACGTAAAACCAAAAAACAGATAAGGCTTGCTAAAAAAAATCTAGAAGTAAAACTTGTCAAGGATATTACAGCTAACAAAAAAAAGTTTTACAATTATACCGGATCTCTCAGAGGAAATCATGGCGCTGGTCTGCTTGTTATACAGGAGACTCTTATTACTGATGAGAAAATAATGGCTGATGAGTTTAACAAATACTTTCTCAGTATATTTAAAACTAAAGATGATATATGCCTTAGCAATTTGAATAATCCTGAAATGCAAATACATTTTACTGAGAATGAAGTTTTGACTGCAATCCAAAACACTAAATCAAGTACAATGTCGAGAACAGATGGAATCCCTTAAATCTTTATCAAAAATCTCTAATATGAACTAGTAGGAATCCTCACACTACTGTTTAACACGTCTATCAATGAGGGAATTGCATTAGATGAATGGAAATGAGCAAACATTACTCCTATATATAACAAGCATTTGTCAATGCCGAATGTTTGCTTGCTGGCATTGGCAGTGGTAGTGTAGAAGTTACAGAGCTGCATAATAGGAATGGCAGTGAAGTACTGAACTGAAGCCAACCCCACCACCACCCTGCAGAGAGTGACAGGCATAGGGGTGTGCCTTTGGGTTGTCAGGCATAACGGCCACGCCATTTCACCACACCCCACCCTACAGATATTGACAAGTGTCACGGTGTGCCTTGGGGTCTTTGGCCCTTATGCGCACCCCATTCCATCAGTAAATACGGTGAGATGTGTGCTGTATAGGAGAATGGGGTGAACTTTGGGGCCGAAGAGTCCAAGGCATACCTTGATGCCTCTCACTGGCTGCAGGGTGTGGAATGGTATGAGCATTACAGGCAAGAATCCCAAGTCACACCCCTGATGCCTGTCATTCTCTACACAGTGGGGCATTATGGTTGGAAACCCTAACACCTCAGGCATTCATTGGTATTTTCACTCCAAAATTTCAACATGGTTTTTTTGTGACCCCCACCTCATGAACAGTGGCAATATCAGTTTGTTAGCCAAAAGCTGCTTATGCACAGTGACTATGGCATTTAGCACCACAGGTGCAAAAACATTCCGAACAGGATGTGAAAAATGACAGCTGTACTGTTCATGGGGAGGTGTCAAAAATGGCAATGTTGCAAATCTGCAGTAAAAATATTAAAAAAACTGGTGAAGTCACGAGAGTGCATAGAAAATGTGCAATGCACACCCGTAATGTAATTAGTTTGGGGATTTTTTACAGCAGATTGTCAATACAGGCATTTTGGGATCTCCAATCATGAACAGTGTCACTGTGATTTTCTTTATCTGTCCCGAACAATGATTTCCCACAGTGACCACGCATCTCTGCGCTGAACATGTGAAAACATATTTCAGCCATGTAGTGAAACATGTCAGCTGTACTGTTCATAAGGAAGTGTGGAAAAATGCCACTGGTGAAAATCTGGACTGAAAATATTACAAAGTCATGAACTTATGAGGGTGCATGGAAACTGCGCAATGCTCACTCGTAAAACAGTCATTTTTAGGAATTTTTTCACCAAATTTTCAACATAGCCATTTTAAGACCTCTGCTCATAAACAGTGTCACTGTGATTTTCTTAATGTGTCCCATACATTGATTTCACACACCGACTGCGCCATTGTGCGCTACATGGGCGGAAACACGTTTTGGGCAAGGTGTGACAAATGACAGCTGTACTGCTCATAAGGAAGTGTAATAAAATGGCAATGTTGAAATTCTGGATTGAAAATATTGAAAATTCACAAACTTACGAGCGTGCGTAGGAACTGTGCCGCGCACGCTCCTAAAACAGTCATTTTTAAGAATTTTTCCACCAAATCTTCAACATGGCCATTTTAAGACCTCTGCTCATTAACAGTGTCACTGTGATTTTCTTAATGTGTCCCATACATTGATTTTGCACACCGACTGCGCCATTGTGTGCTACATGGGCGGAAACACGTTTTGGGCAAGATGTGAAAAATGGCAGCTGTACTGCTCATAAGGAGGTGTGGTAAAATGGCAATGTTGAAAATCTGGACTGAAAATATTGAAAGTTCACGAACTTATGAGCGTGCGTAGGAACTGTGCAGCGCACTCTCCTAAAACAGTCATTTTTAGGAATTTTTACACCAAATTTTCAACATAGGCTTTTTAAGAGCCCACCTTATGAACAGTGGCAGTGTCATTTCATTACTTGGTCCCGAAAGGTGATTTCACGCAGTGACTTCGAAACCACCCTTCGGGCCTGATTAATGCCATGACAGTGAGAGCATTCATGAGAAGGGGTCCCAAAAACCCCATGTTGAAAATTTGGTGCAAACATTCCAGAAAATGCCTGAGATATGCAGCAAAGTTGAAAAAACCCTATCTATACCATTATACAGCTTACCGGCATTTCCTCAGTTCGCGGTCGGCTTTGAAGAGTGCAGACGTGTTCCCGGTCCACCGAAGATCATCGCACCAGAGTCCGGAGGTAAGTATGGGGTGTGAGGGGTGGGGAGGCAGGGCACACAGTGGGTGGGCGGTGGGGCAGAGACAGCTAGGACCGCTTTTCAATTTCAGTTTTTTTTTTAAAACAAAGGACAAGGCGATGGGATATTTGCCACACTGGGGTGGGCTCCAGTGTGGCACAAGGACGTCTGTTTGGGGGGGCATGGAGCCGACAGGGGATTGGGCACCCACGTCGGTGACAGCATCTGTTGCCATGCTGGGGTGGGCTCCCAGCGTGGCACCCTGTACTCTTGGTGGGAGACAGTGGAGCCGATGGGGGATTGGGAACCCCCATCGGCTATACATGTGTAGCCATGCTGGGGTGGGCAGCCAGCATGGCATGTGGAACGCTGTTTGGGGAGCAGCACAGCCGTGGGGTCTGAAAACCCCATCGGCCAATACAGTGTGTGTGTGGGGTGCCACGCAGCATGCATGTGTGTGTGTGTAGGGGAGCCATTAGCAGGCGATATCTTATCGCTGCTCACAGAAGTGTAGCTCCCCCTTTCAACTATACTCCACTGCATTTTCGACTGCTGTCATAGACAGCTCCAGCAGGCATTGGAGAACTGTGGCCACACCTGCAAACACACTGACTGAATTGGAAGAGGGCTGCCACACCTCCAAAAACTCGGATGATGGCACTATGTTTCTTGCACATGTGTGCAAGCTAACATAAAAAGGGTTCTAAACAGAATGTTTGCAACTATAGACCTGTAAGTCTAACTTCCTGCATCGGAAAGATAATGGAGAGGTTACTGCAAAATAAAATCATTACCCATCTATACAGCATAGGGAACTATGACTAATCACAACATGGGTTTACTCAGGGCAAGTCATGTATGAGTAACCTGACTGGATTCTTTGAGCCTGTTAACAAAGCTCTGGATAAAGGATTTCCTGTTGATGTGATATTGCTCGATTATGAGAAAGCTTTTGATACCGTGTCTCATAAAATTCTATTTGAGCAACTCATAAAACTTCAACTCCATCCTTTGATTATCTAGTGGATAAATTCTTGGCTAGAGAATAGACAACAAAAGGTTATCCTAAAAGGGTATGAGTCTAAATGGGGTAGTGTAACTAGTGTTGTACCACAGGGATCTGTGCTGGGATCTACCTTGTTTAATATCATGATCTCCAGCATGCATACAGATGATGGAGTATGGATCCAGAAATATGCTGACCACAGCAAGCTGGGTTGCATTGTTAATAATGAGTTGGCTATAAAATCCCTACAGCAGAATCTAGATAATCTATACACCTGGGCATCTGACAATAAAATGGTTTTCAATATAAATAAATGCAGTATAATGCATTTTGAGAAAAATAATAAATAGGCAAATTACACCATTAACAATACCTTATTACAAGTCACAACATCGGAATGAGATCTTGGAGTTAACTATCACAAACAATCTGAAATTTGGAACACATTTAAACAAACCAGCTAAAAAATGTCATGGGATTCTCCCATGTATTTTCAAGCATATCAAAAATTGTGACCCTGAGGTCATAATTCCTCTATATACTGGTTTAGTATGGACACATCTGGAGTATTGTGCTCCTATCTGTTCCCCTTCATCAATCAGGGACAAAACAGCCCATGAGTCTGTCCAACATAAATTAGCAAAACATTTTACAAATCAGTGTTCATTGGGATATGAGGAAAGGTTGAAAAATCTAGGTTTATACAACTCAGATTGCAGAATTATAAGGGGAGAACTATGCTGAGCTTATAAAGCATTTAGGGACCCAGTTTTATTTGAGTCTAATTGTATGGTTAGACAAACTCCCCTCGACTGTACTAGATCACACAAATTGAGGTTACAGGCTGAAACAGGTAAGACTGTTCATAGGAAAAAACTTTATTACACAGAGTTCCACAGTTATGGAATACATTACCAGTTGAAGTTGTGACAAGCGATACTATTGAGCTATTTAAAAGCAGACTTGATCTATATATGGGAGACAAAAAATTTCCTCTCCGTCATTTGGCAAAATGGCAGTGAGTTCATTATGGGTTTGCCCTCGAACTCGTACAACCTATGAACTATGATAGAAGATTTTGTTGCTGCAGTTACCCCTTTTCTGCTATAAGTTCTACGTTAGTTTTATATTTTGTACATTTGCCTTGGATCCCATGTAGAAACTAACTGTGGCTTAGTATTCCTTTCCATGACAAGTCCAAATAACCCCAAATAATTCCAAACCTCCAGCACACATTTTTTCTTAGGAACCCTTACTGGCAACTCAGCAAAAGTTGCAGTGTTAAAACAGTTACATGCAACTTTTTGGTGGTTCTAGTAAACATATTTTGGCAGTGATATAGAAGTACAGAAGTAGATGGAAGATAAGAGTCCCACCCAGTCTGCGCTATTTCCCTATCTATGGTGACACTGCAGGCCCTAATCAGCCTAAGTTCCTCCTCCTGTTGAACATTGAGGTGGCAAAGATCAACCAGAACCTCAAGCAGTGTAGATCCCAAGTTTTAAGATTACCTTATCCACTACATTAAGATCATTTAGATAGCTAGATAATGGGGAACAAAAGGGAATCAACAAATGTATAGGGTATCTTTTAACTGGAAGGAGTTTTGCCAGTTGTGTAGCTTTCTTTTATGCAGCAAATTCTATCCTTTTATCTTAAAATCAATTCAGTTGTAATACTTTAAGTAATGATACCCAAACAACTAAGCATTTTCAGGGTAGCAATGCACAGCTTAGAAGTGTTTGTAATCTAAGACGAAGCTGTAATGTTAGTCACTGTCACCCACCAACATGTGAAAGGAAGGACAGCCACAATGGACCGTCTAACCTCTTGCCATTTCTGAATTATTGTATTGCTTTGGTAGTGCATAGCGTTTATAGTGTAAAGAATAAAAATCTGATGGTGTCTTTACTGAAAAGCTTAATCAGGAAACTCAAAACATTTGTATAAGTTAAAAATAGGGATCTGCTACTATACAGATGTATAAAAAAGTTCATTTGGGTGTTTATTTCTTTTTTTTTTGGGGGGGGGGGTAAATTTTGTGTACTTTGTCCGGTGGGCTGGCTCCCATCTGCCCTACCCTGTGCCCATGCCCATCACTACTTGGGTGTTTCTACTAGGGCATCGTTTGTTTTTCAGTGAGACAGTTATTTAAACCTATAGCAACAAGGTCAGCATTTGCTTGGCATTGCAGACATAAATGGAAGTTTGCATCAGCAGCAGTGAGTTACACAGCACTTCAGAATAACTGTTACACAATGCATTGCTTATTACAAAGAGCATGTGCAGAAACCATAATCACTGTCACGTATTCATTTGCTGTCAATGTTTTATCCATGTTTAGGTCATAATCACTGGTGCTGACACAAAAGTGCACAACTGGGGAAATTACTAGGATGTCACACTTTGAGTATTATTGACATGTATCTCTAGACTCTAAACAAAATGAACTTTTTCTGCAGCAAAAATGTTTGTTCATATTTTAAAATATGTAATTGCTGCACTTTCAGTATACAGAAACAAGCTGTTACATCTGACACAGGGCTTTGATGTATAATGCTTTTCTACTACTTTCATTAGAAATGTGTGTGTGTGTGTGTATTTGTGATTGGAGGGATTTACTGCTGTCAATCATTTTTTTTAGTGCTTTGCTTTTTGCAACAGTCTCTCCTTAAAGATGAAGTGCTACCATGAAAATTATTTTCTCTGTGTTTTGGATCTCCAGTACGGGGAATCAGTCTGTCATACTGCTATTGGGATGTATCCATGTTGGAATGGGGTACCATTGAATGACATTGAGAGTGCATGGAATTGGGTATGAGTGGACAATTGCCTATCGGTAATGTCATAGGGCCAATTGTCATTAATTTTGATCAATGCAAAAACTCATTCATAATGAAAGATTTGACACTACCAGTCAAGAACACACATTACCATACAATGAACATATGGAAAAGCACAAAATAGCTGACAAGAGGCTGTAGGTTCAAACTCCCCCTCCACCCTCACCGCTTCCACAATGCACACATCCCAAAACTCTGTATAGTTAATCAAGTTTGCTTTTGTAATGTCATAAACAATTTTATTACATTTTGAACTTTATTTGCATGACGATTCCTCTTACAATTCTGCGGGATACCATCATGTTGTGGTCATAATTAAAACTTGCAAGCATGTAAGTGTATGAAATTGTAGAAATATAACTAATAAAAGTCCTGAATATAAGTAAGCAAAGTTGTGCAGAAAAAAACCCAAGATACCTCTGCCATCACACTTGTTCTATCCTTTGAACACCCCCAATCCCGACTCGACCTGGCATCATTCACGTGCACCTCCCCACCCACACACTGAGTTACTATGTCTGTGGTTTATATGTAGAGATAAATCAAAACAATTTTAATATTAGGCAGTATAGCATTTCTGTATTGTCATGGTCTATGGGGAGTTTTCTTTGTTTTGAGTAGCATAAATGTTTTACCTGACTTGTGAAAACATAGTGAATTTACTGAAGGAAAATGTAGAAAGAATTGTTTAATCAGAGGGCATCTTAATTCTTGTAAGGTGAGTACTGCTTAGAAAGTGCATAGATGTTAGAGAAGTATTGTAAGAGTATGTATCTTATGTGTTGAATAGTGATGAATGTGATAGTGATAGCAAGGTAATGCACTTAGGGAAAAGGAACCCCAAGATGGTGTACTGAATGGGTAGGGTGAGACTTAACACTACAGAAGAGGAACAGGATCTAGGAGTTATCATTAGTATCTCCCTTAAATAAACAAGCCAGTGCAACAAGGCCTATAGCAAGGCTAACAGGATGTTGGGATGTATCGGGAAGGGTACTGATAGCAGAAGAAAAGAGATAATACTTCCCCTATGCATATCTCTGGTGAGGCCTCACCTGGAGTACTGCATCCAGTTCTGGAGCCCTCACTTCATAAAGGACAGGGACAGGTTGGAAACAGTGCAGCACAGAGTAGCAAAAATGATTCAGGGCCAGCACGGCAGATCCTATGAGGAGCACCTCAAGGCACTAAATATGTATTCACTGGAAACCAGAAGGGAGAGGGAAGGTATGATAGAGACCTTCAAGTTCCTTAAAGGAATTAACAAGGCAAACTGTGGGGAATTAATTACCCTGAATGCCAACTTGAGTTCACATTGTCGTGAGTAGAAATTAACTGGAGGGAGGTTCGGGATGGACAGGAAGTACTTCTTTATGGAAAGGGTGGTGGAACCTTGGAACAGTCTGCCAGCTGAGGTGGTGGGTGCAAACACAGTCAGGGGAGTCAAGGAGGCATGGGATGGAATGAAGGGAACAGTGGTCACCTAAGGTGACAAGACCAGGGAGGAGAATGGGGAAAGGATGGGGAGGGTTAGTACCCTGGAGGAACAATAGGTTCCAGGGATTATAAGGAATATGGGCAGACTAGATGGACCTCTGGTCTTTTTCTGCCATAATGGTCTAGGTTTTTATGTTTCTATGATAATTCATCATGAGTGTAATAAATTTGACTAGAACTCTGCCCAGCAGTGGAGACTGAAGTCGGGGATTGCCAGAGCCTGTAAGAGGTAAAGTGTCCTGCATTACAGCTTGACTGTTGTGAGGCACTTCCCACCCCAACCACCCCCCACCCAGGGTCAGCGCTTCATTTATTGCTGCTGGCAGGTCACGTGTCACATCACGTGACCTACCCTCCTTTTTACTAAGTGTCCACTTTCCCATTTGCAGCTTATAGACACCAACCACTAGGGGTCGCTGCACTCTCCACTCTAGCTCCTCTTTCAACTCTCTACCCCACCAACTACTGCTTGAAAGCTGACCCACTAGAGGTCACTGCAGTTCCCTTTGACTCATTCTACCACCTACTTTCCTCACTCCTCCCATCAGCCTACCACTAAGCACCTGCCAGCATCAATCCTGGTGCTCTTTTGTCCAAAGTCTACTGACTAACCACTAAGCCAATGAACCAGGCCAACATCTTCCTCTACTTTCAAACTCTTAACCCTTCCTCCCTCCTTTCCTGAATTAAAAAAAAAACTTTCTAGACTCTGTCCCTGAGCTGTGCTCAAACCCAGTACTCTTGTAGTCAGAGTCAGCAGCTCTACCTCTGGACCACATTGCCTATCTATTTTAGTCCTACTTTCTAAGCCTTTTAGTCTCTTACCCCCCCCACCTGCCAAAATATAAGTTTACCACTTCTCTCTTGCTGCCTTTGAATCCTGCACCCTCACTTTCAAAGTCAGCAGTCCCACCACTCAGCTAGCACACCTGTCTATTATTACTACAGGATTTCAAAACTCTAAAAACACTCTAACCCTCAGACACTGCTAAAGTGTTATCTGAGTTCTTCTGCAGACCTTGAACCCAACTCCCTGCTGCTACAGCCACTGGCTGGGCTCCTTCCTGCTACACTGGTCAAGGCTTGAATCTAGTACCCTGTGCACTTCAGGCACCAGCCCTGCCACTACACCATAGCAGCAACTAGGCTTAGAGGTGACCTTTCACTACTATCTCCCCTCTATCATCCTAGTACCCCCATTCTTTCTCTTCACTGCCCCCACCCTTACCAACTATGCATGTGCACCCCTGCTCGCCAGCCTCTCTCTCCCTCTTCCTTCTTTTGCCCTTCACCAACCCTATTGTCCCTATTAACCCTCAGCCTCACTATTCCAGTGTTCCTACCTACCCTCCTGTCTTCCCTCCTCCTTTACCACTGCTCCTCCCCTCCCTCCTCCTCCCACACCCCATATGCTCCTTTCCACCTCAACCCCATCCAGACATTACCTTTCCTCCCCCCCAGCTCCCTTGCGCTTCTGATCACGCAAGCCTTCTCTGCCTGTGCTGCCCTACCCACCCCCTGTGCTACGAAACCCCCTTCCTCATCCTATCGCTCCCGGCGTAAACTCTCCATCTGGCACCCTCTGACCAGAGCACTTCTCCTCCTTCTACTCCTAACAGGGAACATACATCCCAACCCAGGCCCTGCCCCTCCACCCACCCACCCAGCCCATTGGTCTTCAAGTAGCCTCCATGAACATATGCAGCCTGCAGAAGAAATTTGACACCCTACAGTGCTGGGCTTGGCTCATCAACCAGACATCATAGCCCTGGCTGAAACCTGGCTGTCCAAATCCACCCTGACTCATTTTTTTCCTCCTAGGCTATACTCTATTCGAGGACCGAGAGGCAAACGAGGGGAGGCTGTGCACCCACACTAGGGATACAATACTTGGACACGCACTCCCCCCTGCTCTTGTAAATGGGGCCCAGGCTCTTACCTCAAACTCACCCTGGACCCCTCTAGGAGCCCTTTTCTATCTCACCACAGCCCACGCTCCCCAAAGAACCAGCACCCAGCCCTGGTATCTTTTAACGACTACCTGGCAACCCCTCCACCATAAGGCGAGCAAATCCTAGTTGGGGACCTTAATGAAATTGGCTCAGCACCTCCTCATCTGCGATCAGAGACTCATTTGCCGACCAAGACCTGACACAACTCGTCACCCAGCCCACAAGAATAAACCCAAAGAGAGGTACCAGCACCCTTCTGGATGTTATTATAACTAACCGACCCCATAAAATCCAAAACATCCAGGTCCTCCCAGACTCCCTAAGTGGCCACTCCCCTATCCTATTTCATTGGGCAGTCTCCAATCCCAAACCCAAAGCCCAGACCACCCTCCTCAGGCGCCTCCACCCTGGTGGGCTGAAAAAACTTAAAGTTTTCCTCACCCAGATAAACTGGTCCTCCATTCATCATGCTACCGACATTGACACTGCCCTCGCCTTCTTCACTCACACCTTCAACATGGCCTGTGATCTCTTTGCACCCCTCACCAAAATCTGGTCCAAAAAACAGAATGCACCCTGGGTTAGCCCGGCCCTTCTACAATTACTAAGAAATCGGGATAACCTCTGGCACCTTGACATTGAAACGGGTCATCTGTCTGATAGGCAGGCTTACAATGCAGCCCGGAATAAGTGCTCATGGGCCATCAGGAAAGCCAGCGACCATTACCAGGCTCCCTTACCTCCTCCTGGGCCTCCGGCCCGGACTTTCTTGGGATAATATTAAGCAACTTAATGGAAAAGCTCGCTCCCCTGCCCCATCCCAGCTCACTAGAAATGGCACTACCACCACCGAGCCTGCCACCATAGCTAACTGGTTCAACACCGCTTTCACTGACCTTGGCTCAGTCCTCCCTAGTAATTTCTTTGACCCTCCCCCCAACCAACTTCCCCCTGTCTTCCAATGCCCCAGCTTCCACCTGCGCAAGATTTCCACCCGGGAAGCCAGACCCATCCTAGTCAAAGCTTTGAATGGCAACAGTCCCGGCAGTGACTCACTGGACCCCAGTATCCTCAGGCTGGTGCTAGATGAAGTCCTTGCCCCACTCACCAGCCTAATTAACCAGTCACTCTGCCTGGGAAAATTTCCAACAGCGTGGAAAACAGCCATTATCACACCAATTCATAAACGGGGCGACAGGTCATTGGCCAACAACTACCGCCAATTCTCCATCCCCCATCTCTAAAGCCCTGGAAAAGCGTGTGGCCATTCAAATCACTGATTATCTGGCTAAGCATAACATTCTATGCCCAGAGCAACATGGCTTCCGTGCTGGTCACAGTACCAGCACTGCCTAATTAAGTTCTCAACTTCCTACACTCCTCCTTGGATACCAGCTCCTAGCTGGTACAGTGTTCATTGACCTCTCAAAGGCCTTTGACACCATCTCCCATCCACTTCTGCTGAATGCACTCTGCCACACTGGTCTCTTGGCTGGCCCCTTAGCATGTTGTACAAGCTATCTTGATGCTTTCGATCGCGGTGTGTAAAAATCAATAGCGCAGTCTCCGATACCCATCCCATTCACTCTGGGGTCCCCAAGACTCCATCCTGGGCCCCCTTCTCTTCTCGCTCTATCTGAACACCCTGCCCAGTGCATGCCCTGGCAAATTCTACTGTATGCAGATGATGCTGTCCTTTTGCCACCCACACAACCCTGCCTCCCTCCAGGACACCTATGGCAATCTTTCAACAGTGCCAAGCTTGGTTTAAGGAGCGGACTCGCATCAATCTTAAAAGACCAAAGCTATGCTCTTTTCCACCCCAAAACAAAGCTAGCAACCACCCACTCTATATCCCTCCAAGTACCAATCAGCCACTGGAACAAGTCTGCTCCTACAAATACCTTGGGGTTACCTTCGACTCAGCCCTCACATTTCACAACCACATCGATGCCCTAACAGCCGCCTCTAACATACGGCTTGGCATTCTCTTCCGCCATAGAACCTGCCTTCCCCCAAATGCTCTCCAGCTCACTGTTACATCATCCGTTCTGTCCCTTGTAGACTATGGCCTACCAGTCTATGGTGCTGCTGACACCACTGCACTCAAAAAAATTCACTTAACCCTGAACAAAGCCTGCAGACTGATTACTGGTGCCCCCAGGCTCACACACACCTGTCAGCTGTATGTTGAGGCTAAATTGCTTACCCTGGATGAACGGCTCCAATACCAAACCTGTCTCCTCACAAAAAAAACCCTACTCAGGCTCTCCCCCCCTGGGGTAACGGCATCCATCCACCAGAGCCCTCCCACTATTGCAACACGGTCTTCCAACAAGACCACTCTAATGGTCCCCAGATCAAGAACCAGCCGTGGCCAGAGGTCCTTCTGCTATAGAGTCCCAACCTGGTTTAACTCTCTCCCTGCCCCCATCACCAATGCCACCACCATCTCCAAGTTCAAAACCACCCTTCGAAACCACATCATCAACACTCGTAACTGCTCCTGTCTCTGAAAGTAGCCTCCACTTCTACCTCGCATGACAATGCCCTCTGGGTGGCTCTCCACCTAGCCTTCCCCACCACCACTTCCCTGTACACCGTGCCTATGTTTAACCTGGCCAGTGCCAGCTGTTTCAGTGTTTACCTATTAGATTGCTCACTATTGATACCAACTTGTGTAACACCTGTCTCAATTTACATGTACCCTGTAACCCAAATGTATTTGTCTGACCACAGTGACGTTGGCACCTCTGTTGAACGCCTATTGTTTTGCAAACCTACGCTATGTAACCAAAAAACACAATGTATGTCTTTATGTGACAAAGTACCTTTGGAAACGAGCCTCTGGCTCAAAGGTTGTAAACTGATTTTTACAAATAAATAAATAAATAGAATATTCCAAACCCCCCACCTTTTTTTTTTCAAACAATTGCATTAAAAGCCCTCTTCACTGTCCATCACCCTCACCACTGATTTCTGCCTGGCCCACCACTGGTTCTCCTCCAGCAGGTAACTGGAAAATGTACCCAAAACAAAGGCTATGCTATTCAGCTCAAAATCTAGGCTCTCCTCCCTTGGCTACTCTGATAGCCTTCTCAGAGTCCAATGCCCAGACGGATCACTCCTCGACATTATTAATTCCTTCAAGTATCTGGGCATTATCCTTGACCCGTCACTATTCTATTCTGACCCCATTGCCTCCCTGGTGCATCGCATTAACCTGAATCTGGGTCTCTGCTATCACCTTATTGATCATCTCTTTCCAGAAGTTCACCTCGCTATAGACCCTGGTAACCTCTTCCCCCTCCTTGACTATGGGTGCCATGTGTACTCACTTACCTCCACTGTCTACCAGACCTGGCTGGACACCACCTACAACAGGATTTGTCACTTTGTTCTCTGCACCCCTCTAGCCATGCACAACTGCTTCCTCTACCAGTTCTTTCTGTGGCTCC
The DNA here is from genome assembly GCA_016271365.2 of Neoceratodus forsteri. Classification (NCBI taxonomy): domain Eukaryota; kingdom Metazoa; phylum Chordata; order Ceratodontiformes; family Ceratodontidae; genus Neoceratodus; species Neoceratodus forsteri. Next base: position 1,597,585,192 of record CM057450.1, read on the forward strand.
TGCCGCAAGCCTGACACTCCTACTTGTTGGCCTGGGCCATTGGGAATGCCATCCCCAGCCCCCTTGCACTTCCCTCTATCCCCTCTATTCTGCCCTAAGACTCACAGCTGCAACCTCCTCCACTTGTCCAACCTCCAACTCGTCCGTCCACACATAACTGCCAAGATGAGTCAAAGGGCATTCTCCATCATGGGGCCCTCCCTCTGGAACAACCCACTCCCCACTGTGCTCCATTGACCCACCACAAAACCTCAATACCCTACTAAAATCTCGCTTCCTGTCCTCTATGACCTGTTCCTGTCCCCAGGCTACTGGCACCACTGTGCTTTCTATCTAACCCCCCCTGGCCCCTGCTTTCACCTCTTCTTTGAATCCAAAGGGACTGGCTTGTAGCACCCTACCCAGGTATCAGCTGTCTGCACCTTGTATATTGTAAATTGTAAATAGTATATATACTTTTGTTCAGTACCACTTTTACTTGTATATGTTAATACCTCTGAGTAGCAGCAATTTACTGCCTATATACTGTATATTTTACCTGACTACCCTGGCTGCTAAGTTACTGTTCACTCTGTGTATTTTGCTGTCCTCATTGCTTACCTTTCTGTATGTTGCCAGTCTATGGCGCGGGTCATGCCTGAAAAAGGTCCTTGGATCAGCGCACCAATACAGTTAACACATGAATAAATAAATAGATAAATAATTAAATAAATAAGCAGTTTAACATACTCTGGGGAAAACATATTTTTCTGGCATGTGTTCATGATAGCCAAGATGCCTTAGATGTCACCCCATTTAGTAAAGTGCACAATTAGACAGCAGCTTTCCTAGGTGAGATCTTATACAATTACAAGAATCATGTATGGGTTAATTTTATAGTACTTAAGCTAACTGACAATAATTAATCATTTTGTTTGGAATGTACTGATGAAGTTGTAGGATCTAATACAATTAGAGTGAATCAAAAATGTAATGAAAGCAAATATCTGTCCTTCTAACATACCCCATCTCAGTATCACATACACACACACACACACACACGCACACACACGTAATGTTAGGTCAATATAGTATTTTTGTTTTTTATTGTCATTGTCTATGGGGACTTTTTCATTATTTGAGTAGCATAAATATAATGTTGCATCCTCATTGTAAACATATACAGAATTTATTTAAGTAAAATGTAGAAATAATTATTTATTTAATCAGATGGTATCTAGTTCTTGTAAGATGAGTGCTGCTTATAGGATGCATAGATGTTAGAGAATTATTGTAATGAACTGTATGCCTTTAGTGCGGAATAGTGATACTTCGACATGATTGTAACAGTTTTGATTAGAATACCCTATACACACTTTTTTCCCCAAACAATAGGATTTTGTTACATTTGATGGTCTAATTTAACCATACTGAGCAGAAGGTATACATTTTTCTGGCATCCTGGTATTGGAGCCACAGGCACGAGTAAACAAAAAGAGGGTTTTTGCCATGCAAAAGCATCACCGTGCTCTGGACTGGGACACTGCCATTACAAAGAGTTGCTATCCACAACTAAGCTGCTGAGCTACTGACAGAGGCTGGTAACCAGGCTGTGTGATGCACTTGTCAGCCACAAAATTACACAAAGTCAGCACTAACGCTACTGTCAGAAGACCAATGCTGCAGTACAAGTGCAATGAAAAGTGGTAAAACTGCTGACATGGGTCAGTCCTCTTTAGCGTCGCTGCCTGCCAGTGTCACAGACTCTGTGTCCTGGTCAGAGACACAACCAACACACAAGAGGAAACCTCCTCTGGTTTTCAGTTGAAGACCCACCCATGCCGCAGCAAACTCTATCCTCTAATTGCTAAGGAATAAAATAAACAATCTGATCTGCATGCAAAGCAGTGTAAGGAAACTCACATGGTAGTCACACACAAACATGTGTGTGTATATGTGTGTGTGTGTGTGTGTGTGTGTAACTACAATTCTATGGGTGAGTAAAGCCATGAAATCCTGTTATGCATACTGTACCTCTCAACCCTGTGTCAGTGAAATGGAGTCCTGCTATTGAAAACTGTGAGATTAATTGGCCCTCATAATACTGGACTCATCAACCATGAAGATACAAAGCTCAGGTCACAATGGAAGTGATGCATTTTATGTGTGAGTGCTTTATTTTTATCTTAACACCTTGAAATTGCACTGATAGAGAGAGGAGGATTGAACGGGTATGGCTGCCAATTGTATAGTTCTGTATAGTACTGCAGTGCCCTCAAGAGTGAGGTGAAGGGTGGAGGGTATACCTGTGATATCTCTGGGACTGTATGTATAGGATATGAGATACTGAGGCTGGGAAGGCAGATGTGCTGTGTTATCCATGTTCCAGCACTCCTGAATGTACCCCCACCTCACGGACAGCAACACATATGTAGATATATATACTAATCTTAGGGCAGAGACACTTATTGTACAAGCATAAATGTCAGAATCTATGTTCTATTGTATTCTACTAATGCATATTATGCTTCAGTATGTTTCACCAATGTATTTTGGTCCTGGGGAGATGCTTTCCATTATATTTTTATTGTATAATCATAAGTTAGGCAACAGTGCCACCTTTACTGCTTGTGCATCACTGTAACTGCAAATAACCTTGGGCACTTATAAGAGACCTCATTGTTCACTTTATCTTCTGCTAGTTAAGCAGCTTCTTATGTTATTTAGGACAGTTACTCAGGCTACCTGTTTTTTGGTGAATTACACACATTTTATGTATCTTCTTTAGCTGTTTCTATAGTAATTATCAGGGTATAAGACCTTTTGCAACACGTAGCTTCTCTGAGACTAGATTAGAGACTGAAGCCTACATAGGTAAGGAAACTGGAGCTCTCCCAGTGCATGTTCACTGTTGGTAGTAAGCCTGTATCATTATTATGTACCAGTAACAAATTACATTTATTACTTGTGCACCACTTGTCTGTTGGCTCTTCCTTTGTGCTGTTCCACCAACAATCTGAGAAAGGTAATTTTATTACCAGGTTACATTTTGGTGACTGTGTGCAGGTTGTAAGGTACAAAAGAAGATTCTAATCAATTTATTTTGAATGTCAAGTAGTGTAGTGCAACTTTTGCCTATTCGGACCTACTTGTGCTTACAGTGGTAGTGATGTTGGTCTTGGGCATGGCAGACCCACACCAGACCTCTTTACACTCCCCTTTCAAGTGACAGCATACCACCTTGGCATCACCGTTTGCCTGCCGGGGACCTGAAAGTGGTTGGGTGACGGCGCCAAGGATTTTATCCAGTTTTCCAAACTGCTTCTTTGTTTGTATCCCCTTATTTGTTATGTCTGACTTGTGCACAGAACTGAGACTGGATGTCTCAAACTACCTCACATCCCATGGTGGGTGGACAGATTTCACACTGGATGCAAAATCTGCAGACAAACCATTGCTACTTATATCTGACCAATATGTAGATTCCAAACAAACAACCAAAAAGTACAACCTTAAAGGTCTTTTGGTTGTGGCTCTACATACTGCTGTTGAGAGTCTCACAGTGAAGTGTGCCTTCCTTGAACTGCAAAATACATCTCTAAAAAAAGAGATGGGCTTGCAGGCATTGGAGTTACAGAACAAGGAACAGAAACTAGTGGAGGAGACACAGTCACTCCATGATGCCAACAACAGACTGTTACCCTGTACCGCTCAAGACTCTGAGTGAGAAATTTGTATGTTGAGAGATGATTGTGAAAGATTGAAATGTGATAAGAAACAGCGTAGTTGAATGATATTTGAAGTGATAAGAATGAGAGTCTGAGAGAGGAGAATGCTGAGTTGAGAGAGAAGTATCAGAGAATGAATTGTGAGCTAAAGAAAGAACTTAAGGAAAATGTCGAATTGGGTGCCTCATACAGAGTGTTGCAGCGTGAGGTTGAGAGAGATATTGAGCAGGGCACTGCAAGAGTTTGTCACAAGAAGTGTAGAGAAAAGATGGCAAAATTGCGCCATCAACAGGAGGCTCTTGCTGGCCATGTAATGGCCATGAATGGGTTTCAGTATACACCCATTGAGATTGCGTCATCCGGTGATGATGACTCTGACTTTAATAATGAGGCATGCCATGTCACATGCAAGTTCAATCTCTGTGATGGTGGTGTAACTCCCACTGGCTATCCACAAGATGGTGCCCATGTTGGCATGCACTCTGTATTGCCATGTCTGCACAAACATGGCAGAAGCCATGTACAATGCCAAGATGGTGGCCCCCATGACACAGGCAGATGGCCTGTATTCTGTGGCATGCCCCTGCTTGCTCCCCTAACCAGGGAGGAGACAGCGGAGGTGCGCAGCCTAATTCAAGATGCTATTAGTAATATCATTGTACCAGAGGACCAACGGAGTGCCATCCGGGATCAAATTGATAGAATGTTTGCAGACACCGTCAATCAGGATCATGCATATAAGGCAGTTACTGATGCAGCAGCAGAAGCTGCTCTTCACGGCGCCATGGAACGTATTGTGTTGAACGTGAATCCTCATACTTCTAACCCACTCTGTCCAGCAAATTGTCCAAAGGATAGGACAGATGGGCCCAACTGACAATCTCAGTTGTCACTTGGAGAAGGTGTGCTCCCTCTGTGAGAAGCTTTCTCTCCAACCTGAGTATCAGGTTCAAGTCCTGCGATAGACAATCAAACCTATCCTCTGGGCCAAACTCCCAGAGACTGTACGAAACTGCGATACTCTTGTCTATAACAACATCGCTGCGGCCCTTATCACCCCTAACTCCCCAGGTGTTATAGGAGCTCGCTTGGCCTACAAGGTTAAGCAGAATGTGAAGGAAATCCCTGTGGCCTACCACCAACAGTTATGGCTCACATACTACACTGGCAAAGGCCTTGCAGGGGAACTTGCAGACCGAGACCAGATTGAGTACAAGGATTTGTACGTCTGGAACATGATTCCGGCCTTACAGGAAAAGGCTTAACTTAATGTTTACCCAAATACAGATTCCTTTGTGAACATCCTTACAAAGACAGAGCGTGCCTACCAGGTCTACCTCCGCAACCTTGCTTCCATTAAAACCATCAAGGCTGCCCCAATACACGTCATGGCCCACTGCACCTTGGAGGGCAACAACCAGAAAACTGACATCCATTCTGACAACAAACAGTCACACAAGGGGGGGAACTGAAACTATAAAAACTACAGGAACAGAGACAGAAGCAACTGGAAAAATTCAAATGCCCAATTCAGTGTCCAGAACCACAATGGCCCTAGCTATTGAACCCTAAAAGATGAGAATGAGACCCTCTGCAAATTACTGGAGGAGGTCCATGCTGAGAGAATGGCTAAACCTACATGAATAGTAGCAGCCCTCGCTCTGGCCGCTGCACAAACATACAGTCAGGGGAATCCTTTCCTTCCTTCGGCTACCGAACAACCGAGCATCCAAGGGAAGAATCATTTTGTGGCATCGACTACTGGCCAGGCTGATGCGACGATCAAGGAGGAACCATCCGTGTAGGCTGCTGTCTGGCCTGTAACATCATCAGTACATCTGTATCCTGTGTAAGACTTACAGGAGGCCTCGAGAGATCCTGGAGGCCTCAGATTTCAGGAACAGGATGATGATGATTCTGAAAACGCAGATTGACAATTACAGGCCCCGGTCCAGATTATTTATTTAGTTTTTGTTGACTGGGTAAGTGCATTAGACAAATTCTTTCTATTTTCAGGCATGAACCGGGGGAGGGGGATACAGATGAATGCCAACTGACCTTGAACCATATTAAGCTGTTGGTGTTTTTTTTAGTGAAAATATTATGATTGTGAGTGACTTGCTTGTTGACACAAATGGATGGCCTTGTGTAAAGGCCACAGTCAGTGGCCACCAACTTACCATGCTCTTAGATACCGGAGCAGCCATGTCTGTCCTCCATGATGAGGACTCAGTCTCATCTGACTGGTCTACCAGCTGGAAGACTAGTGCCCGGGGTGTAGATGGTACCCAGCTACACACCTACCACTCTCTTCCTCTACCTGTGGTGGTAGGCCACCTCAGGACTGATTTTGTCTTTGATCTCATGGTATTACATCATCATCCCAGCATATTGGGAATTGCCTTTCTAGCACTACACGGCTGTGTAGTAGACCTAGCCAGTGGGCTACTTCTCCAGATCATAGGACAATGTCATGCTGTCAGCATTCCAGACTCACATGTGGTGGCAGCCATCTCCCATAACAACAAGGAGTATGATGTCATGGCTTTGTTCAAAAGTCATGACCTGTTTTCTGAACTTGCAACTCTGCTGCAAAAACACCCTGATGTGTTTGCCACAAACAAGCTTGACTATGGTAGGTTGCACACTACCATTGAAATCACAGGATTCAACCCTGTGAGGCAGAAGTAGTATTCATTTCCTGCTGAAGCCTTGCTGTCACTGAGGTGAAACCATCCAGTCACTGCTTTAGCAAGGCATGATTTGGACCTGTGTCTCCACCATCAATTCACCTATATGGCCTGTGAAAAAGCCAAATGAAGCTTGGAGACTCACAATTGATTACAGTAAACTTAATCAAGTTACCCCCCGGCTGCACCCCAACAACAGCATCAGCACCTGATATGCTCAAGCTGTTGACAGCTGACAAAAAGTGGTTCATAGCTCTTGACATCTCTAATGAATTTTAGTCACTCCGATTAACAGAGGAAAGCCAATACAAATTTGCTTTCACCTTTGATGGACACCAGTACACCTAGATCTGGCTTCCCCAGGGCTTCCACAACAGCCCTTCCCTCTTCCATCTCCACATGATGGATGCCCTGCAGGGGTTCTCCACTCCCCAAGTGTCTCCTGCAGTATGTTAATGACTTGCTTCTAGCAAACACCATGAAAGAAGATCATTTGGCCCTTCTAGATGAACTTCTGTCTCTCCTCAAGAGAGCAGGCCTCAAGTGCAACCCCTCTAAGGCACAATTATGTGAAAAAGAGGTAATCTTCCTTGGCCTATGTATTACAGACCAAGGCAGATGCCCAGCTATCAAGAAGATCCAGGGCTTGCAAGATCTGCCACTTCCTACTAGCATGGCAACACTCAGACGCTTCTTAGAAATGGTAAACTACTCCAGGGATTTTATCCCTGACTTTGCCTTGAAAGATGCCCCCTTGTATGAACTTCTGAAAAAGGACATCCCATGGACATGGGGCCCCACTCACACTGAAGCTGTTACCCAGCTTAAGCAGGTCTTGGCCTTAGCCCCAGCATTGATCAACCCTAACCCAAACCTCCCCTTCCATTTGGAAACTGCCACCTCTGATGTGGCCATGTCTGCAGTGCTGGCACAAAAGTACAATGTGTACTTCAGGCCCATTGCCTCTGCATCTCAGATGATGTCCCCAGTAGAGAGAAAATACAATCTCTGTGAAAGAACACTGTTGGCAACCTACTGGGCTGTCAAACATTTTTTGTACATCATTGGGTATGCGCCTATTGTCTTGCATACCTGTCACACCCCAACCAACTTTTTGCTTTCAGACAAAGTGAAAGATGGTTCAGTTTCCAACACCAGACTTACCCACTGGTCTACTTTTGCAGGACAGGGACATCAAAGTACTGCCTGATAAAATGCCATCCATCCTGGCCCATGGCCTACTCTACACAGGTAAGCCCCATGACTGTGCACTCCAACCTCCTGACTTACCTGAGCTGGACCCATTGCTACTGGCTACACCAGATGTTTTAGAGGATGACATCATGTATCGTGTCTTTACAGATGGTTCCACCTGCTATGTGGATGAAGAGCAGGTAGCAGGATTTGGGTGCTCAGAATAGACAAAGATGGTGATTTCAGGTGTATTTCTAGAAAGTGCACTGCTATCTCAGCACAGTATGCCAAATTTTCAGCTGTGGCCTGTGCTTTAGAGGTCATGCCCCATGGTGACAAGGATGCCATCATCTTTGAAGATTCTATTGGGTCTGCTCATTTCTTACTAGGTTTTTACCATTCTGGGAGAAAAATAACTTTACATCCTCTGATGGCACACGTGTCAAATACAGGGATCTGTTTGTGTATATACACACACCCTGACACAGCAGTTTACTCACAAACTGTACATCCACAAGGTAAAGGCTCACTGCAATTCTGACCCTTACCATGAATTCTATGATTGAGCGGACTCGCTTGCCAAAGCAGGCACTTGGGGGGGCATGGACAATGACTCACCCAGTAGCTGTGGCAGCTATTTTCTTAGCTGTTAACACTAGGCAGAAACCAGTACCCAAACCTCCACTGGACCTTTCTGCTGTACAGAAATATGACCCAGAACTAAAAAATGTGTTCAAAGTCCTGAACAAGGGAATTGAACAATCACTACCTGTTGGTAGTCCATACAAGAGACACTCTGACAACATTCACTTATTTAATGATCAGAAGCTCATCTGGTATCGGGAAGAGAACACAGGTGACAAACTGTGGGTTGCACTACAATTTTTGCAAACTGAATTCATCCATATGGTTCATGATACCCCCAGTGGTGAACACCAGGGGGCAGACAACACCCTCCAGAGACTCAAAACTGTTGTCTGGTGGCCTGGCATGGCCAAAGATGTAGAGCATTATGTGCACAACTGCCTAGTGTGTGCCCAGAACAATCCAGTTTTGGTTAAAAAAATGTCAAATTGTTGCAACAAAGGCAAACTGGACCATGGAATGTGATACAAATCGATTTCATTGGCCCCCTTACCAACTCCAGCAAGAACAACAAGTATGCACTTATTGTCACAGATTTGTTTTCTAAGTGGGTAGAAGTATTTCCCACTGAGAGTAACATGGCAAAGACAACTGCCAAGATCATGGTGGCTCAATTGTTCTCCAGGTGGCGCCTACCTCTAAAGATAGACTCAGACTAGTGAGCCAGTTTTACAGCTGCGCTGATGAAGCAGACACTCCAACTACTTGGAGTAGATCAGAAATTCCACATCCCTTACCATCCTCAATCCTCAGGCCAGGTAAAAAGAGCAAACAGAAGTATCAAACAGATGTTATGCAAATTCATCAATGACAATCCCACGGATTAGGAGTTCCTCTTGCCACTACTACTGATGGCAATCAGGGACACTCCTGTAGCCACTACCCAGTGCACACCCTATTAGGTTATGTCTGGTAGAGCCATGAGATTACCTGAGCACCTGTTTATTGATCTCCACACCCCTACTGCAGATAGAGTATCTGTAGACAAGTATGTTGAAAAGCTTCATGATGACATCATGAAGACACACCTGTTCACTGCCAATCATATGGGTAAAGTTCAACAAGCTAAAGCTCATTTTGATAAGTATGTCAAAGAGGTTGACTGGCAAGTTGGAGACCAAGTTCTGCTTCTCCATTACAGACAACCCACTCATTCATTTGCCTGCAAATGGGAAGGCCCATACCCCATTGTCAACAAACTCAGTCCTGTTGTTTACCAGGTCCGTGTTAAACAGCAAAAAACGACCACCGGCAAGTAGTTCCATGTTAATCAGCTCAAGTTGTACAAAGGTGACTAAACTTACTTTTCCTAACCCATTTAGGATGGAATAGTACCCCTCACTTAACAATCCTTTTCTGTTTTCTTTCAGGTACTTTGCACCTCCTTATCCTGGTGGGACTACTTTCCTTGACTGCTTCCCAGAACAAAACCCCTATCGGCTGCACATAAACAACGTATAGAACATTTTCTTAGTAAACTTGAACACTCAGCCCCAATGGGAGTTCATATTAATGTTCCTAACAACATGATTACTGTTAAGGAAGGCTCAGACACCTATCTTAATGCCATGGTAGTAGCTACAGACAAGTCCTTACTCTCTATCCAATGGGAAACTGATCGTAATGGTTACATACTCCCTGTAGCCCACCTATCTAAAAGTACATTTCATGGATGGCCCAACACAGACATCTCACAAAATGGTACTCTCTCCATTCGACAGACTTCCCCCAGACATACTAGTCATTACAACCTACTGCTCTCATAGATCCTGCTTGGTGTGACCGCCTCACCTCTGAGGAGTCACGTGCTTTCTGTCTTCATAACTACATAGCTACTAAAGCTCTTTTTCTTTCTGTAGTCCCACCCACTGAAGAAGAAATGACTGACTGCCCTCCCCGGGAGGAAGGCCCTCCTAGTGGCTTGACCGCCACTTCCTTTCCAGGTGCCCTGATTAATAACGTACAATTTATGCTTGTCCCACTTATTTTCAATCTTACACATTGGAATATGGCTGAGATTGATCTCTGTCACATGACCAATACTTCTAAATTTTTTACTATAATGCTTACAGATATTGTAGTCAGTGGACCTCATACTACTGATCATGTAGGGGTCTTTCGACCTGCACCTAATGCTAAATCTAGACCATGCACTAGGCGTGACACTGCAGATGTTACCAATGTAGCATGCACCATTTCTGGCCTTTTTGGCTCAGGCATGTCTATCTGGAACAGAGCAGGTATAGCCACTATTAAAGCACAAACTGTTAATTTTCAGCAAGCTGTTAAGAATGATATCCTACCCCCACTGTTACATGGTGTAGATGGTTTAAGTAAGGAAGAACGTTTTACAGTATATAACATGCAGGAAATTGCCAAAGGATTCAATGATACTAAAAATAAGATTAATGAACTGATTTTTCAAAACAATAAGGAGACAGACAAGCAATATATTGCCCGTGAACTTCTATGCTCTGCTTATGGTTCTTATGTAATTGCCACTGTTAACAATCTCAGCAGGATCTTGGAAACAGGATGCATTCCAGATCTCATCCATGATAAACGAATGGGCAAATGTTATTGTCCTCATTGCAAATCTCTTGGTTGCATTACTATTTGTTTAGCAAATTCTGTTAACATTTCTATGTCCACAGCTCAAAAAATTGGGTATGTCTCAAGATATCCAAATCAAGCATCTTGTTACTTCACTAAGACTTGTTCAATTAATGAAAATGTGTTTATTACCTTCACTGTGTCACTACCAAGCTTTGATCCTGAAACATCTGTCTTTGATAAACCTGCTGCCATAAATTCCATCAGACACCTTGACGATGGCATCTACTGAGAAAGAACTGACTTACCCTACTTATTGGTTTATCATTCTGTGCTCCAAGCCTGGGTGGTGCCCCACACAAACTGTTGTGCCAAAAAGGGATACTACTACTTGTGTTGCTGTGACGTTTTCGATATTGTGAAACCTGTTTGCAGATATTCTCCTGAACATCTTGACTGGTCCTTCTCCTTGGGTGATAATCTGTTGTCTAACCTGACTGATGGTGATGAGGATGATGAATCCAAACCTCCATGAGCTGCATCTTCTGCTCCTGATACCAAAATAGCTAAATCCCGAAGCTACCTGGAAGAGGTACATCACATCGCTTCACAGCTCACCAACCGGTCCTTTTCTTGTCTCATACATCTACAACGATGGAGGATTCCAACTGTAAGAGTAACTTACAATTCCGATGGGCAGTATTGTGTAGTGACAAATTATAAATCATTTGCTTATGGTCAAAAATCTTGTGCTATTTCAGACCCTAACTTCTGTTTTACTCTACAGCAGAAAACAGTGATCACTCCTGTTTGTCTCCCTGAACCAGATGTTATTGATACCGATCTGCAATACTTGCTTGCCATGTCTCAATATTTGCCCATGTTTAACCTGCACATTGACCCTTTGACTCTTTCCTTTAAATCTCTTTTAGCTAGGAAGGATTCGCATTTAATTTATATTAGCAACAATATAGCTAAGGCTGGTGATGCTCTTAATGATCTTATTCATGATAGTGATTTAAGTACTGCTCTGCCCAACACTTGGTTAGAACTGACTTTTAAAGCTTTTGTTATTATTCAAGCATTTTTGATTGTTTTTCTGATACTAACCCTCTGCTGTCTGCGACATACTGTAAGACAACACTGAGAACAACTCAAATTCCTTTACAAGGCTCATGCATCGGGCTTGTAAATGATGTTTTAGCTCCATTCCACTACTTTCCAGGGATTGTTGCCCCTTCTGAGGCAACAATGGGGGAATGTTATCCATGGTCCAGAACCCCTGATTATACCCCCACCTTGTGGACAGCAACACATATGTAGGTATAGATACTAATCTTAGGGCAGAGACACTTATCATATAAGCATAAGTGTCAGGATCTGTGTTCTATTGTATTCTGCTAATGCATATTATGCTTCATTATGTTTCACCAATATATTTTGGTCCTGGGAGATGCTTTTCATTATATTTTTATTGTATAATCATAAGTTAGGCAACAGTGCCACTGTTACTGCTTGTGCATCACTGTTCACTTTATCTTCTGCTAGCTAAGCAGCTTCTTATGTTATTTAGGACAGTTACTCAGGTCACCTGATTTTGGCCAGTTAAACACATTTTATGTATCTTCTTTAGCTGTTTCTATAGTAATTATCAGGGTATAAGACCTTTTGCAGCACATAGCTTCTCTGAGACTAGACTAGAGACTGCAGCCTACGTAGGTAAGGAAACTGGAGCTCCTCTGGTGCATGTTCACTGTTGGTAGTAAGCCTGTATCATTATTATTTACCAGTAATAAATTACACTTATTACTTGCACACCATTTGTCTGTTGTCTCTTCCTTTGTGCCGTTCCACCAAGAATCTGAGAATGGTAATTTTATTACCAATTTACAACTGATTGGTCCACCAGTATATCAGACAGCTCCCTTAAGGCAGTTTCCAAATGTGCCTCAGCTGTTGTAGTCCACTTGCAGACATCACTTGTCCATTATCTGCCCCTAAGGCACAGAGTACTCACACTATCCACATATACCAACCACGAACTGACAGCAGTGTTGGCACAACAGAAATAGGGACCATCTTAGACCTGAAGGAATGCCATCTGTGCATCTTACCTATGCAGGGAATAGTGTGGCACAGACTCAGCACTGTTTTGGAGCACCTCACATGGACATTGTCGACAGCCATAAGTATGTATGGCTACAGGAGAATGTTGTTTATCTCTGTGCTGTGCATGCATTGTACAGAGTGGCTTTAACCATGCCCCTCTGGTGCAATCCCCCTTAGCTCCACTGCTACCAACTTGTTGGGGAACTGCATTACAGGCAAATGTCCTAGCTAACAGTATCACATAGATGCAGATGTTATCTAACTGCTGGTGACATGCAGTGGTGTATTCAAGGCTGTGCTGCTATCTCCGACCATGATGCATGTCTTATGTTCTCCTATAGAGTACAGTTCCTGTTCATGGTTGTTTGTGCTGCCTCCATCTATGTCCCCATAATCCAAACCCCAGGATACATTTGGACCATTGTGCACAACTCAGTCTGTCTGTCATGGGTACGCATGGTACCTACATAATCAATACACACTCATGCTCTCACGACCTACGGGTCATCCTACATAATGTACAATACACAAGTATGATAAAGTGTGGCATTTTGTGTCTTGTAGCACTGCCATTATGACCTGCATTGGTTATGACATATGCCATATCTGGTTTGCCAACTTCAGCTTGGATATCACTTGCATGCTTGTATATACCCTCTGTAGGGGAGGGAATGAACAAGGATATGATAGAAGGTATTCTTAGGATGGCAGAGAAAGGGGAGATACTGTTGATGGGGGACCGTAATATGCCAGATGTTAACTGGAGCACCTTTGCTGCAGCCACATCCAAAAGCAGGGTAATTTTCTATGCCCTTCAGGTGGCATGCCTCAGACAGCTAGTTTTGGAACCCACTCATGAAGGAGCAATTTTAGACCTCATACTCTCAAACGGGGTCAGAGAGAGGATCTCAGGTCTTGAAGTGGGCAGCCATCTGGGAACAAATGACCACCAAACAGTGTGGTTCATGATAAACTCAGCTACAGAGTCAAGCCATATGAAAGTGAGGGTTTTGGACTTCAGGAGGGCTGACTTTCGCAAGATGGGAGAGTGCCTTAGAAAAGCACTAGCAAACAGGCTAGAAGGAGGGGTGGAGCAACAATGGGGAAACATTAAAATTGCCATCACAGAGACAACAAGCCTTTGTGTGAAGCAAATAAACAAATCAAAACAAAAAAAAGCCACTATGGTTCTTAAAAGAGGTGGCAGTAAAGGTTAGGGAGAAAAAGATAGCATTTAGGAAGTGTATGGAAACACAGAAGGAGCAGGACAGATAACTGTACCAGTTAAGGCAGAAAGAAGCAGGGAGGGTAGTCAGAATAGCAAAGGCCAAAACTGAGGAAAAGATAGCCAACTCAGTTAAGAAGGGGGATAAAACCTTTTATAGGTATATCGGGGAGTGTAGAAAGACAAAGGGAGGGATAGTGAGGCTGAATAGAATGGATGGTGGGTGGGCAGAGAGGGACAGTGAAAAAGTAGGGATATTGAACAAATACTTCTGCTCAGTATTCACAAAAGAAGAGGAGGGGAGATGCCTAATCCAATTAACAGAAGCACTCTGGATAGAGGGGTCGATCCCAGTCCTTTCACAGAAGAAAGGGTTCTGAAAGAACTCCTAAAACTGAAGGTGAACAAAGCAATAGGGCCTGATGGAATTCACCACAGAATTCTAAAAGAATTAAGGAGAGAACTAGTGACACCACTGACTACCCTTTTAAACAAATCATGGGAGGATGGTGTGGTACCTGAGGACTGGCAAAAGGTGGATGTGATTCCCCTTCACAAAAGTGGGAGCAAGACTGAGGCAGGAAACTACAGACCTGTCAATTTGACCTCTGTGGTAGGGAAAGTGATGGAATCACTTCTGAAGGAAAGTACCTAGAGGCCAGTGGGGCACAGGACCCAACGCAGCATGGGTTCACAGCGGGACGGTCATGTCAGATGAATCTAATTGATTTCTTTGACTGGGTGACCAAAGTAGTAGACCAGGGAGGGGCTGTGGACATGGCCTACCTAGACCTTAGCAAGGCATTTGACACAGTTCCATAAAAAAGATTTATAGTCAAATTAACCAGCCTGGGAGTGGGTCCCAGCATGGTAGCTTGGGTAAAACATTGGCTGGACAACAGGACACAGTAGGTAATTGTAAATGGAGTCCACTCTGAAGAAAGAAGGGTTACTAGCGGGTTACCACAGGGTTCAGTACTGGGTCCAGTCCTTTTTAATGTCTTTATAAGTGACATTGCAGAGGGACTAGAAGGAAAAGTATGCCTCTTTGCAGATGACACAAAGACCTGCAACAGGGTTGATACACAAGGAGGTATGGAAAGGATGAGAAGGAACTTGGCAAGGTTGGAGGAATGGTCAGAAGTATGGCAGCTTGGATTCAATGCAAAGAAGTGCAAAATAATGCACCTGGGAAACAAAAACCCAGGGGAAGATTACACAATGGGGAGGAGAGGTAATAACAACAGCAGAAATGGAAAGGGACCTGGGGGTAATCATATCAGATGACATTAAGGTTTACAAGCAATGTGAGAAGGCAGTAGAGAAGGCTGGGGGGATACTGGGATGTATAGGGAGAGGCATCACCGGTAGAAAACAAGAAGTTGTTATCCCTCTGTACAGACAGTTGGTGAGACCCCATCTGGAGTACTGCGTCCAGTTCTGAAGACCCCATCTCTGCAAGGACATAGACAGGATGGAGGCAGTCCAGAGGAGGGCAACTAAAATGGTGCAGGGTCTGCAAGAGAAGCCATACGAGGAGAGACAAAAGGAGCTTAATATGTATACCCTTGAGGAAAGGAGGGAGAGGGGGGACATGATAGAAACTTTTATGTACCTCAGTGGAATCAACAAAGTCCAAGAGGGTAGCATCTTTCAGAAAAAGAGATGTGCAAGAAAAAGGGGACACAATTTGAAGATAGAAGGAGGACAACTCAGAGGCAATGTGAGGAAGTATTTTTTCACAGAGAGGGTGGTGGACGCATGGAACAGCCTTCCTGAGGAGGTTGTGGGGTCTAAAACTGTGGGAGAATTCAAGAATGCATGGGACAGACATAAGGCAATTTTTGTGGGGGGTAGGAAGAAATAGGTTGTTGGTTAAATAGGATCTGCAGCTTATCCTGTAGGTAGGGAAATGAGCAGACTAGGTGGGCCAAGCGGTCCTTATCTGCCATCAAAGTCTATGTCTATGTTTCTATAACACAACATAACTCATTCAACGGCCCCACCCACCGATAACACTGCAGGCTGGGAACATTGCTCAGAAATCCTGAAGACTCGAGAGTGACAGGAATACCATTGTTTGGTAAACAAAAATAGCCACTGATAGTTGTATGGCTTTGACAACATGACATTCTGTCAAACAAATGCTAATGGGGTCATCTGTGAAGCCCCCATATTTCTCATCAGTGGTACTAAAATGTAAAAGTAAATACTTGGGGCTTGATTTTCAAAGCCCCTGTTGGAGCAGTGCAATTACAAAACAATAACATCTCTCCACAAAATATGTTATTGCCGTGCTGAAAACTGCAGCATTGTTGAGTGGAACAAAACTGACAGGTCATCACTGCCTCAAGAATTACAGACAGCAAGAATAGGTTTGTAGGTTAGGTAGGTAGGCAGAGAGAGAGAGAGATAGATAGCTAGACAGATAATTTAGAAAATAATCCATATTTTTACCAAGAAAATGCTTGCGTTTCAAATGAATCATACTATTTTTACAGATTTCATTAGATAAGACTGACTCAAAATTAAGCCTATGTTAGTTGCGCATACAGATTTCAAATGTTTAGTCACAAAGCGATCTAAGTTCATCTGTCCAGACTTGGGGTTCTGACTGGTTTGGTACTGTACAATTAGGTTGCCCTTGTGTGTGATATTCTTGTTTTGTCTTTGTTTTGTTTTTGTGTCATTTAATGATTTTGGGGACAAGTCGCCAGTGTGTGTATGGGGGGAGGGAGGAGGGGCACTAGTGTGTCTGCTGCCTTGAGAAACTACCAGAACAGATGGTTGTAACAGATTTTGGTGGCACTACTTTGTGGGGGTAGTTCTCCGGTGCATACATAATTTATTAAAAACAGTTAAAAACAATCTACACTGTGCCAAACATTCCTGAGCTGTTCTCGCTCTTTCTCAAGGCAAACTAGTGACTTGCATCAAGTGATATGTTTATATTAATGAGATCCAGTCCACTTGGGATACTGAAAAGCTGGATTGCAGACTTGGAACAAGTCACACCTATCATCCACACACTAGCACCTTTACCAGTTGATTATACTTTGACAAACAGTTTCAGTGTTGTGGGGCTTCAGTCCCTACTGATCTGGTTGCATAGGTAAAGACACTATAGCAATTAAAACAATTAAAAACAGTACAACAATTAAAACAGAGCAACAATTGAACTACATCACTCAGGTGATGGGCGGTTCAAATCCCGTCATGCCACTGTAGCACGCAGAAACTTGATAGCTTGTCTATCCGAGCTTATGAATGTATTGTGTTTTATGCAGTGCACTTACAATGGAGCAGTAATTGATACTACATCACTCAAGTTAGTGCAAATTCTGTCATGCTGCTATCACAGTTAGTTGAGGACTCATCTGTCCGAGCTTGTGAACCGCATTGTATGTTACATGCAGTGCAACTGTGTTACTCCATTAATCTACAGCTGATTTATCCAGGATGTCATACACCCTGTGATATGGTGTACAGATGTTCGTAGCCTCAGCCTTGTTCCCATACCTTTAATCAGGAGTACAGTGAGGGTTGGGATATTGCCCACTCACTGCTCCCATGGTAGCCGGCAGCATGACTCCAGGTGCAGCTACACAATTCAAGAAAGTCCCACTGTTCTCATACAGAGAATGCTGGTGAAAGGCTCCTCTAGCTAAGGAGGGCACCTGGAATTTTGGGTTCCCAGAAATGGTATTTTTGGATGTTATTGTAAAAATAAACACTAGAATCTAGCTAAACAGGGTCCATTTAACTAGGTTCCGATGTCTGTTTTTTTTCCTTAATCCCAGCATTTTTATGTATTTTCCATGTTTGTTGGTTTCTGGAAAAAATCAACAAGATGGTGGTTGGCATGGTAAACAAGTGTTTGGTGCCGTGCCAAGCAAGTGGCGCAAAATCAAAAATGCACATTTGTGGCATCAAATTTTTACTTTTGACATGGAGCATTATTTGAAAAACCCTACTGTGGATGTGCAGGTCAGAAATCTCTACATGTTAAAACCTTAAAACTCAGGAACCCTTTAAAAAATGTTCACCAGACCTGTCAAATGCACTACCGCTTAGGACATGACACATGTGCTCTGCAAGTTTGGGATAAAAATTCCATTCCATGTAGGCTGTAGGGCACAGCATAAAAATACCATAAGTATGGGAAAAAGTTAGACATTTGCAAAAAATTACACATGCGGAGCTCAGAAATCGCACAAGCTACTGTCTCAAACATTTCCACAGATCAAGACCTTGCCTCTTAGACAACACAAATAACGTTTCAGCTCATTTTGTCAAATGGAGCCAAAGATATTAATGTGCAGTTAGGGGTTTATCACTGAACAGGCTACTCAACCCTAACTATAATAGTGGTGCACTAGCAGCCCTACAGTTAGGGTTGAGTAGACTATTCAATGTTAAACTCCTAACTTTGCACATTAATATCTTTGGCACCTTTTGATAAAATGAGCTGCAGTTTTGCATGTGTTGTCTAGGAGGCAAGGTCTGGATCTGTGGAAATTTTTATGATGGCAGCTTCTGTGGTTTCTGAGATCCACAAGTGTCATTTTTTGTAAATGTCTAACTTTTTTCATATACTTTTGTTTGCTCTCACCTACAACCTACGTGGTATGGAATTTTTATCCCAAACTTGCAGGGAACATGTGTCATCCTAAGGTAGTGCCTTTGATAGGTCTGGTGAAAAAATATTAAAGGGTTTCAGAGAAACAAGGCTTCAATAATTAGTGTTTTCCCACCTGCACATGTGCAGTAGGGTTTTTGAGATAACATTCTGTGGCAAAATCAAAAAATTGATGTCGCAGATGCCCTTTTTTGATGTCTCACCACTGATTGGCACAGCACCAAATATTTCTTTCTGCCATGCCAACTATCTTATTGATTTTCCATGAACTAACAAGCGGAAAATATATAAAATGTTAGATTAAAATAAATACCAGAACCTAGCTAAACGGATGATGTTTAGCTAGATTCTGATTGTTTGTTTTTTTAAATGAGGGGCAGAAATACCTTTTCTGGGTACTCAAAATCCTGGGTTCCCAGCTTAGCGAGCGGAGCTCTTGTCCCACATTCTCTGTATAAGAAAAGCAGGATTTTCTTGACTTCTGCAGTCACAGCTGGAACTCATGCTGTAGACTGCAGGGAGAGCAGTGAGCGGCAGCTTCACTGGTGTCTCGTGGCCCCCTTCCAATTGCCATCTCCCTAATATGAATTTATTTTCCTGGTGTCTAGTGCCCTTGCCCCCCCCATAGTGGTCCCTGTAATATTGTTTTTTTCCTGTTGTCCAGTGGCACCCCCCACCCCGATCACAGTCCCCTTAATTTTTATTTCTTTTCCTGGTGTCTAGTGGCACTCCTTCCCCCTCCGATTGCCACTTGTAATAAAGAAAACGGTCCCTCAATGTCTTTTTTTTACACCTGTAAGAAAGAAATGGTCCCTCACCAATCCGAACCCCTCCCCCCCGACCTCCCACTGAGCACCTACCATCCCGCACTCCCCAAACTTCCCCCACACCCTCACTCACCTGAACAGGTCCCAGAGTGAAGATCACTCTCCGATCAAAGACACATCTTGCTGCTGGAATCGTCGACTGTAATAGGAGAAACTAAGGTAAGTGCGGTTCAGTTGAATGACACCTGTCACTATATCTCAGATATCAATACTGTATATAGATATTATTGTGCTTGGCTGGTCATGTCTCCTATAGGGAAACCCTGACATCATAGGCATGTTGTGCCACTGATGTGACATCAGGTGGCTGTTGTACAATCGTTCTGATGTCAGACCCATGGCATAACCAGCACTCGGAAGGCAAATCTTGGTCACACAAATGTTCAAAGGAAACATTCACTTTAAGTGCTAATGAGTGGCCCAATCTTTGGCCAAGTGACCAGCCCTACACTACAAAACAATAACAAATGGTCAAACTAGGCACAAGAAGGCACTGCGGAGATCCCTTTTTGAGAAACCTTGTAAGTCCAAAGTTCCAAGTAATGAGGCAAGAAATTAAGGCACATCAAGTTTACTGTCACTGTACAATCTGTTTTGTCCCTAATCCCAGCTGATTATGGGATATGGGTGGAGTCCATACCAGGATTAAAGGCAGACATGGCAGGACAGGCAATCCTAAGATGCGTAAAGAGGGGTAGGAGGAAACCACACATTGTTATACATGTGGGGGAAAATGACCTAGCGGGCAAAATGGTGGCGGTAACAAGGGAGAGGACTGAGGATATGGGAAGGTTGTGCGAGGAGTCTGTGGCCTTCTCCGAAGTGCTCCCAGTATCCTGCACAAGCACAGTGAGAAAGGAGAGGATTAGATAGTTGAACACATGGTTGGTAGAATGGTGTAGAACAAAGGGGTATGGGGTTGTGAGTGGCTGGGGCAGTACCTGGGATAATAATAACCTGTTTGCAAGGGATAGACTCCACCTGATTGGGGGGGGAGGAGATATTAAAGCAAGGACTGGGGAGGCATATTGTGACAAGGGTGGATTTAAACTAGGTGGGGGGTAAGTGCAAGTGGACAGCAGGTAGGCAGGTATCTGATAGAGTGGAGTTACAGCCTACTCCACAGACTAGCAGGGAAGGACTCAGGGTGGCCAAAAAAGGAGGTAGTAGAAGGGAAGAGATGGAGGCAAGTGAAGGAAAGGGGGCATTATGGAGGGTGGTCTCATTGAATGCAAGAAGCCTAGAAAACAAATCCACTGAGCTACAGGCACTCTTAGCAGTGTGGAGGGTGGAAATTGCAGCTGTCACAGAAATGTGGGCAACTGAGCACCAGGACTGGGATCTGGCAATCCCAGGATACAGATTATACAGGAAGGACCATAAGGAGAGGAGGGGGAGTGGAGTGGCAATCTATGTGAGGAATGGGATCAAATGCACAAGGGACGAGGGAGAAGAAAAGAGAAAAGAGGCAATCTGGCTGCAGCTTCAAGACTCAAGGGGTAGGAAATTGAGATTTGGGGTGGTATACAGGCCACCGTCCCAGTCTGAGGAGCTTGACAGGAAGTTAGTGGGTCAAATCAAAAAGGTATGTAGAAAAGGGAAGGTGGTCATTGTGGGGGATTTCAACTTGCCAGGGGTTGACTGGAGCATTCCGGTCACCTCCAGTGCTAGGGAGCAAGTGCTCCTGGATGCGATCCAGGAGGGTCTCCTGACACAGTTGGTTACTGTACGTACTAGGCTGAAGAACACTTTAAATATGGTATTGTTGAATGGGGAGGCAGTGAGGGAAATAAAGGTAGAGGATCCACTAGCCGACCGCGATCACGAAATGGTGTGGTTTAATATCACAATGTGTGGGGAGCCAGAGAAATCAGTTACTCGGGTGGTAAACTTCAGGGGGGCGGACTTCGGGAGGATGCAAGAAGTACTGAAAGGGAAACTAAAGGGCATAAGGCAGGAGATGAACGTGGAGCAGAAATGGGATATTATTAAATGGGGGATCACAGAGGCAACAGAAGCCTGCATCAAGGCACAGAGTAAGAGAAGCAGAGCAAGAAAAACATGCTGGTTGAACAGCGAGGTTGTGGAGCCCAGACAATAGTTACCCAGTTCATCCATTGGCCCACTCTTGTGTAATGGTACTACATGTGCGATCCTCCAGTCCAGTGGCACACATCCCGACTCCAGTGAGTTGCTGTACAGATCTGCCAGTGGCTCGGCCAACACCTCCACCACCTCTCTCAACACCCTGGGGTGGATACCATCCATCTCTGGTGCCTTGTCTACCTTCAGTAGAGGGGGGAAGTTTTAGGAAGGAAATGAGGAGACACTATTTCACAGAGAGGGTAGTAGCAAAATGGAATGCCCTACCAGAATGGGTGGTATCATGTAAATCTGTGAACAGCTTCAAAAGGGCATGGGACAGGGAACAGGGAAGAGTGAGGGTGGGGAGGTGGGGGTGGCAGTGGGATGGCAAGGGAGGGGGTGGGGCAGCTGCAAACTAGAGGCGTTGGCTGCACACTTGAGCAGACTTAGATAGACTGGGTGGTCTGTTTCTGCTGGCACATTTGTATGTTCGTATGTTTGTATTATGCTGTAATAGAAATGGGTCCTCACTTGCATTGCTGTCTGATTGTGCTTCTATAGGCATGGCTGCATGCCTACTGCACAGACCTTGGTGGGATCTGTCAAAATAGAACCATCATTTATTCACAGCACAGACCCTGCTGAGTTGCCTGCATCCAGCATATGTCCAGTGAGAGAGTCAAACATATAAAAAAATGGAGACTTGCAACTATCCCACCTGCATCCAGTTTTCTAAGCAATTTGGACGCAGGTGGGATGCTGCACATTTTGCAGAGGGGTGAAGCCAGAATTTATTTAAGGGATGACAGTTTTGTCAAGGCTATAGAACTTCCTCAGAACAGTATTAAATTCTTCCTTTTAAACCCATTAATAGGCTAAGAAAGCTGATGTTTGAGTGGCCTAAAAGAGGTAGTGGGTGGGTGCCACTTTACTGTATCGATGGATGTGCCACTAGATCGCCCTCCTTATGGTCTAACACTTGTAACCAACCTAAACATTGTAGTTTGGATAAAAATGCAAGTGCATACTGCCATTAATAAGTGAGTAGGACGTTCTCAACCCAATGCTAAAGATGGGAATAGCTGCATGGGCAGCCTGAAGACAGACACATCGAGAACACATTGCTGACATGGACCTTTGAATGTCGTTATCAACATTTGGTCCCTAACACACCCACTACTGTCAGGGGCTTAATGAAGGTGTTTGACAGATAAACCTGCATGGCCCCAAAAGCACTGGTCTATTATTAACATCTATATTGGTCCAATAAGAGGTACTGCGCTATGCAACAAGGTGTAACAATTGTATCTCTTATTTCATCAATTTCTTTTTTCAATATCTTGTAGTGTTGGGCCATCCAAAGGATCTAGCTTTTAAAACACTGAGTCATTTTATGGCTGTAAAAAGTACTCCCCCCCCCCACTGCCACACTATTTTCTTGATGACATCATTACGAGTTTGCACATCCAACAAAAAGTATTCACTGGGACTAAGCTCATATTTACTGAGTTGGAACCCACATTGGGATCCTGAACACTGCCTAAAGGGAAGTGCACACCTGGCGTTATGAACTTCAGTTCTTACTCATTGTTCCTTATGTCTCCCATGGTATAGGTCCAAATTCTATTCTATTTTAAATATTGGACAGCTTCCAATCAAAGACATTTATCCCACATATGGTTGTGTTTCCCTTACCTGTATTGCATAGGCAGTGCACAGAAATGTACTTGTTGGCAGCTTTTTTGGTAACTGCATCATATTGTTGGGCACCAAGTATTTTCAGGTACTTTCTTTATTCATAGATTGATCATTCTGATACTGATCTCCTGATGTTTAATATCATCCTGACAAACGTTGATTTAATTTGCATTATGCAAATATTGCCTGTCTTCCCGTTTAACTGCATTTCAGTCAATGTTACTTAAGGTAATGAGGAAAAAATGGTACTAATAAACTAATAATTTAAAATATACTGGCCCAGATATTCAAAAGAGTTGTGCCATGTACAATAGGGTTGCGCCTGTGCAAGTCTGAAATTGTGCCATTCTGCGATATTCAGCAGGAGGCAGTTGCGCCCCCCAAATTACGCTGAGCAACAGCGCAATGATAATGAAGGCATGCGCAACTGAAGGGGGAGGAACCATGCATAAATGGCGCAGTGCGATATTCAACAACAGGCCATGTGCAATGGGGAGCAAGCGAAGTTCGCCATAACGGAAATGAGCCAAAATAAAAGGGAAAGGGAAAGCGCAAAAGAGCGCTACAGGAAGGCATGAGGCAGAACTCCAGCCACACAGACAGGGCAGGAGGGACACACAGGACAGGCCAGGGAAAGGGCACCCTGAACACAGAGGCACAGGGAAGGTGTGGGGAGCCACAGTCAGTGCAGAAGGGGGAAGTGCCACACAGCACAGAGGCCACCACAGGCAGGTGTTCCCGGTGTAGGGGAAGTAGCAGTGAGGACAGCGGGGGGAATACAGTAACAGCTGCTGGGGGGGTGAAATCAAGCCAGGGACATGGCCAGTGCCACTTTCCAGATGGAGGCCGTTATGAGGGGGGTGAGAAGGTGGGCAGCAGGGGGGCGTGGCCATTGAAGGGCCAGTCAGCAGTATGCCCCCAACAGGCAGTACTGAGCCTGCACCAGCTTCGAGCTGTACAATGATACTGAGATTGTGGGCTGGTACCGCCTGAATAGGGCAATTCTGAAGTGGCTCCATGAGCTGTGCAGTGATGCGATGCAGGTACCCACATGATGGAGCCATGCCCTGTCAGTGGAGACTAAAGTGACAAATTCATGTGCTTGCTCGCAACGGGTACCTTCCAGAGACCAACTGGGGACACCACAGGCATAACCCAGTCGGCCATGTCATCCCATCTCACCCAATTCCTCAGCGCACTGCTGCCACATGCTGTGGAGTACATCCATTTCCCCAGCACACCGGCGGAGCGCACAGCAAACATACAGGAGTTCCACAGAGTAGCACATATGCCTGGCATGCTAGGGGCAATAGACTGCACCCATGTGGCCATACGCACATCACCTGGCCCTGAGGGGGCCGCATACATAAATCGCAAGGGCTATGCCAGCATCAACTGCCAGGTGGTGTGCGATGCCAGGGGGCACATAATCAATGTCTGTGCCACGCACCCTGGGGGAGCACACGATGCCTTCATCTGGCACCAGTCGGCACTGTGCCACAGATTCGAGAGTGGGGACATCCCCACTGGACAGCTACTGGGTGAGTATGCAAACCACATGGACAATCATAGGGCCTGGGGGGGCATGGCCAGAGGTGACATGGGTAGTGGCCTACATGGCCCGGGGCAGGGCGATGCTGATCACCAAACTGACCTCCACCCTCTACACACAGGTGACAGTGGATACCCACTCCGTCCCTGGCTGCTCACACCCTACCGGTGGCCCACAACCCCATCGCAGCAACGCTACAATGAGGCACACGCCACCACATGTAATGTCATTGAGCAGGTGTTCGGGATGCTGAAGGCACATTTCTGTTGCCTGGACACCTCCGGCGGTGCCCTACAGTACAGCCCCTCAAAGGCCTGTGTGCTATTCCTGGCCTGTTGCATCCTGCACAACATGGCCGACGAATGTGGGATAGCCATACAGGTCAAAGAGGGGGACAGAGATGGGAACGATGAGGATGCTGGTGACAATGGTGATGGGCAGCCCCCCTTCGGCGACGGGACCCCCGACTGATCCGGCTGGCACAGCTGCACCGGGACACCATCACGGAGGAGCACTTCAGCCAACCCAGGTAAGTCATGGGGCTATGTGAAGCCAACAGTGGCTAAGGCACAACCCACAAATACACATGGACACACACCAGGGGTGCATGCCATCAAGGGAAGTGGCAGGGCATGGAACCACACACACAACCAGGGATGGGTGAGGACTAACATGCCACGCAGGACGGACACACACACACACGCACACACACAATGCGCAAACTTGCACAAGGGCAGGAGGCACACCGACCCAGAATGCCAACCCTAGCCACACACATGTCCACAGACCACCACGCCCACTGCCTGTCCACGTGCATGTGTCAGATGCTGAGCACCATTGCACATTAGTGTACAGCGCAATGCAGGCATCATCATGCACACACAACTGCAGACAGCAGCCGGGAGGGTATGCAGGTGGACTGTGTGTCTGCATGCAGGCCCGGGTACCCACCCGTGCACTGTTCACTGAAAGACACAATGCACACAGGGCAGCACCAGACAGTAGCTGCATTGGGAGACAGGTCAGTCACGCGACACAGTGCCCCGGCCAACATGGATGCGTGGGCGGCCCCGGCGAGACCCACCAGCACTAACAGGCTGACCACTGGCCTCATGGGGTGGCACTGATGGTACCCCAGGGGTTCCACTACGTGACCGCGACCGTGCTCGCGCAAGGGTCTGCAGCACACCGAACATGCCTGCGCCAGGCATGCTCGGGATGCCCACAGCTGAACCCGGTGTCAGCAGAGAGGGTGTCGTACAGCTCCGGGAATGGGGGGTTGACAATGCACTGCGTGGTGTCTGTGACATATGGGCACATGACTGTGTGCCCATTGTGGTCATGATGGCACTGAATGACTGTGCATGCCTGTCAATGGCTGCAGTCACATCCTCTCACAACTGGTCCATCCCTGCCAGGATCAGAGCGGTGTCCCTGCTGCGACGCTCCTCTGCCCATTCCAGAGCCACATGCAGTGCATCCACTGACGTTGCAAGCCACATCTGCTGCTGGACTGATGCTTGCAGTAGGTGGGTGTGCTCATCCAAGAGGTCATCTGCCTCCTCAGCATCATGTCCCTCAGGGTGTGCGCGCACTGATGCTCAGCACCCCTTGAGGGTGGGCGCTATGCACCAGAACCAGGTCTGGGCATGTCCACAGGTGGTGCACAGATGCCATCACTGAACCCTGTACTCCCAAGCCCATTGGCCAACTGCTGATGCTGCCCCTCTGGCTGCTGCTCCCCAGGGCTCAGTGGTGCTGCCGCAGTGGTTGTAACGGTCCCACTGTCCTGAACAAACACCAGTGCTGCCCCACTGGTGCTGACAGGCACAGGCTGGGACTGTGCTGACACACAGGCCTCCATGGCAGCACCACCCACAGCCATG
This sequence comes from Neoceratodus forsteri, assembly GCA_016271365.2. Classification (NCBI taxonomy): domain Eukaryota; kingdom Metazoa; phylum Chordata; order Ceratodontiformes; family Ceratodontidae; genus Neoceratodus; species Neoceratodus forsteri. The sequence goes on from CM057450.1 coordinate 1,597,612,002, forward strand.
ACTGCGATGTGTCCTGCTGTGTGGCCATCCTGTGGCACACATGTGTCACTGCCCATGACGTTGGTGACATCATCATCGGTGATGGACTCGGCACCGGCCCCAGGCACAGCATGCTGGCATCCGTGGACATCGATATGCTGGGACACAGGCAGGGCTTCCTCCGCACCTGTTACAACAACATCAGTGTGGACAGCCAGGCAGCCCCACTGTCGCACTGAGCTACGTATACCTGTGGAGGTGAATGGGCCCTCCTCCATCTCCAGCTGACTGTCCTCAGTGGACAGGCCCACCATCGCTGACCCATGCAGATGCTCAAGATCTGTAAGGGAAAGCAAAGTTGAGTTACTGCATGTGACCTACCCTGACCCCCCATAGACAGACCATGACTTACCATGCAGTGACGGGCCACCACCCGTCTGGAAGCCACCACCCGGAACACGCTCAATGGCACTACACTGCATGCTTCCAGCAATTCTCTCCTCCTGTGGGGTCAGGTGTACCACATCCGGCTGTCCCCCACCTGTTGCAGCTCGTGCTGCCCTGATGGCAGCCACCTTCTCCTTTATCCTCCTCCTGTCCGTGCCCAACTTTTTCTTGCACTCCTGCTCGGAGTGCTGGTGGCTGCCATGCAGGTTCACAGCACGTGCCACCTCGTCCCATGCAGCAGCACGGGCTTGAGGTGTTCCCTGCCTTCCACTGAGAAGCAGCTTCTGATCCAGGTAGGCGTCAAACAGGGCTTCGGTCTCGGCCTTGGTAAAATTAGGCCTCCTCCTCCTCCCACCACTGTGTTCCTCCTCTCCCACAACTTGCTCGGTCATTATTTAGCCTGTAAGAATGGCAGTTGTTACCTGTGACTGTGCAGTCCCATGCATGTCCCTAAATCCACATTCCACACTCCCAAACATCATGCAACTCACCAGTAGACTGCAGTAACTGACTAAGGCCACTGCAGCCCAATGTCGCACTTTTATAGCGCAACCCATGCAAATGAGGTGAGGCGCAACTTTAAGTGGATGCAAATTGCAGTGCTGCGCCATTGAATGGCTGATTAGATGATTTGTATATGACGGCTGAATATCGCGCTTTTGCGCTTTGCGCAATTGTGTTGAATGTGCTGAGCCAATGGCGCAGTTCTATGACATGCATAGTACACACCTCACTCCGCATGCCCGGGTTGCTGACGCAGGCGCCTGCCACGCTGCTGACGTGCTGTGCATGGTAAGCAATGCAGGGCATGGCCACCATTGTGCCGGTGGCACTATAGTGATGTTCACCTACATGGTGCTGTGGCACTGGGCCATCATAGGTGCACTGGGGCAACTGTGTGGTAGGCCGCTACTGGCGGTAGCACACAGGTAGCCAATCGCTACATGCATTGGGTTCCAATAGCGCTGTGCCTGTCCGTGCGCCAGAGACCCTTTACCCTGTGCCCAACCTTTTCCCCCTAGGCACCATGTGTCAGGCATGGGTGCACCTCTATTGTGCTGTTCAGTGACAGCACGATAGGGAATGGCAGTGCTGTACCATGCAGCATCTGCACGTGGGGAGCCATGCTGCAGAGCGCCATATTTGCAGATCGAGCAGACAGCATGGCGCACAGGAGGGCTGCTCAGTGGTCACACATAGAGCTGGCCAACCTAGTGGCCATTGTGGAGCCACACTATGGGCCACTGTTCAGGGAGGCACCCCTGGACAGGTCCAGGACCCAGGTGTGGGAGGAGGTGGCCACTGCACTTGAGGAGGCCACAGGATGGGGGAGAAGCACAGAGCAATGCCGCCACAGGTATGGGGACCTGCAGCGGAGGGAGCTGGAGCTGCTAGAATGCCTGCAGGCACGTGCCAGGAGGGGCACGGTGCCACAGCCAGGTAGGTGTTATGTCAACACACTTTTATCTTCCATATGGATATCACAGTTGTATGTGTCCAGCACGTGGGGGAGGGACCGTCCGGGGTTGGCTGTGGTGGTGTTATCAGGGTGTGGGGTGCATGGGTCTGGCTGGGTGGGAGGGCACACAACTGCGGAAAGGGGGGCTTTGCTACGGGATTGTACTGATGTTCCTCTCTCCATGTTTGCACCACAGGCCCGGAGGAACGTCACCTTGCCCGCGATCTTCAGTGGCAGGAGGAACAGAGGGAAGCCAGGCGGGGCGAGGGCCCACACCGCCCAATGGACCGGCCCGATGATGGTGAGTGCCATAACTCCATGATTACTATTGCATGCTGTGTAACAGAGTGGGCAGCGGGGCATGGCCACCATCCATCGACAACACTGCCATGAACGCAACTTGTTACATTCAACACTGTCCAGTGGCAATGCATGTCTGGGAGTGCATCGATGTTGGTCCATGCGTGCACCGGGTACATGGCTGTGCCACTGCCTTTGCACCACATAGCCATGTCATTAAATGGCCACAGTGGTGCTGTGCTTGACTTAGCCGGTGGGTGTGTGCAGCTTTCCGCATAGCTGTATGCGCCTGGATGGGCAGGTCATGTGGACATGATCACTGTGGGTGGTTACACACCATCACAGAGGTATGTCCCATGGCCGTATGCCATGCACAGTGGGTGGGCTGTATGGGGCTGTGCATTCACACCTATTGACTGTGCTCCCTTGTCCTAGGTACATGCCATCTCCGAGAAATCAGGGAGGTGCTTCGGGAGATCCTGCAGGTGGCAAGGGCATCACTGGACATCCTCCGCAGGATTGATGACACCGGGGTCCTGCGGAGGCACCGACAGAGATGGAGCCAGAGTAGGGAGCGGCACTCCTGCTAGGAGTCCCTCAGCCCCTGAAATCCCCTAACCCCCTGGACCCACCCTAACACCCCTCCTTTCCTGCCCAATTTGTCCACCCCTGCCCCTTACCCACCCCCATCTTGTTTGTGTCCCTCACCCCTACCTTGTATATATTTTGTAAATAGTTTTGTAAATAGTTAACTTTTATATGTTTTTTCAATACAGTTATTTTGATATGAATACTGTGGTGGTCTCTGATTTGCAGCAGGCTATAGGTGCTCAGCTACAGTGGTGTGCATGGTGTCAGGGGTGGTGCGGTCATGGGTATGTGTGTGTGTCCATGTGAAGGTGACTATGGTGTGTGGGTAGCTATCAGTCAGTGTCTGTGTTGTGTGTTGTTCCCTGTGCACTGGATGACTGTGTGCAGTGGTCCACGGTGCGTGCTCTGTGTCCATGGTGCCCCATCAGCCCGTCCATGGCCTGTGCAGCTGACACACATGCATGTTTGTGACCTGCACGGTCCGCTGGCATGTCAGTGGTGGCAGTCCCTGTAGGGCAGCCACTGTACCTGTCACACTGCTGGGTTGCCTCCTGTCACTGATGTGGTGCATGTTTGCCTTGGGTGACACTGTGGCCTCCACAGTTGTTGTCCCACCTCCATGCTGTGCCTTGTGTGTGTTGCAGGGGATGTGCACCACTGTCTGTGACTTGTGCTCTGGGAAATGCTGGTGGCGTATGGGTCCACAGTGAATGCATAGGGTGGCTGGCACTCCAGTGCCATGGAGGACTGTGGGTTGTGTGTACACAGTTTACATGGGCCCACGCTGTGGGCTTGGTTGCCCCGCCACTGCGTCCCTGTGTTGTTGTGCCCTTGGGTATTGGTGGGTGTCTGTCCATGCACTGTGTGGCACCCGGTGTGGTGCATGCTTCCATGCACCACTGTGGGTGTCTATGCTGGCTGTTGTGGCCAGTGCTGGGTCGGGGTGTATCATTGGGATACTGTGCAGGGTGCTGTACCACTGGTGGTGGTGTCTGGGGCATGCCCTGTCCCGTGTGGGATACTCATATGCCAACGCATGGTTGGTCTCTCAGCAGTACCTTGGGGGGACTGTGCATGGTGGTACTGTGTATGCCATTGTTGCATCGCTGTGTGCTGCCACCCGCTGATGGGTGCTCATGGTGGGGCTGCCTTGCATGATTCTGTGGTGCACAGGGTTGCATTGTCACAGTGGGGGTGGTGGCATGCATGGGGTTTCCTGCAGTGGTGGTCGCTGCTCCTGGGCAGGATGTCTAGGGGTCACGGTGCAGGGTGTGCTCTGCATTGGGGGGATGGTGCGGCATGGGGTGGTCAGCCCTTCTTGTGTGCCAGTCACAGCTTGCTGGGGGGTGTGATGGGGCACCATGGGCCATCTGTGGGTTGTTTGCTTGTCTCCATGGACCGGTGGTTATTCCAGCCCTTCCCCAGTTGTGCAGTGCATGAGGTGTGCGGGGACGATGTCTGTTCTGCTGTGTGCTCCTCTGCCCATCTGTGGCATGGGTGGTGAGCCCCTACTTCCCTGGTTGTGCTGTTGCATTGCTCTGCTGCTGGGGGGCATCCCTGGTTGTGCTATGGCGCCTCTAGACTGCTCAGCTGCACATCCCTTGTTGCACTGTGGTGCATCAGATCTGCTCAGCTTCCCCTCCCTAGTTGCGCTATGGCGCAGGTGGTGCGATATTCAGTCGTCGGCTGTAGGCGCAGTTTGGCCTGCTCCGTGTTTGAATATCATGCCTCTTGTGCATGGGCGCAATGGACTTGAGCTTGCTCCTGCTATTGCACACTTTTTGGGCGCAGTTTGAATATCTGGGCCACTGTCTCTTGCTCTGCAGCCATGCCACTGCAGAGCTCGACTGCTCTGGCTGAAATGGGGCACTCAACAAACACTGAAATGTTACAAAAAGTAAAGAGGCAATGAGAATGTTTGGCCTTTTCAATGGATTTGTAAATGAAGGAACTGCTGCTTGCAGATGGATATAAAGTCCACACGTAGGCAGGGATTCTGCATTCACAGACACTGTTATTGCATTCAAAAACAAAATATTTAATTTCTCGAGACTAAAAAACCTAAATAGGATGGAGGAAAAAAACATGTTTTTCTGATTGTGGGAAACTTTCAGTGGTTCTTAAATGGGGAGGCCAGCCATTGGGGGAGGCTTTGACCTGTTACAGTGGAGACTCAGCCACTCAGTCAAAGACTCAGGCAAACCTTAAAAATACGGTGGTATAGCAATTACATTTAGAGTTCATTTACTGTTTTGTGAGAAGAGATGGGGCAAAATGAACAGACATTTTGCTTGGTGAATGATTCCAGCCATTTATTTGAAGGGGGGGCAGATATGTTCCATAGCTTAGTGGAGGCTCATTTAGACACAGTTTGAGAAAACATAGTCCTTGCTGAAGGGAAGGCCTTGTAGCTTAGCTATTAAGAGCAACTAGGGGATTTAGCTTCAAAGCCAACCATAGCTACATCATTGCTTTCACAAAAAAAAAACATGTTTGAGATTGGGTGGGTTCTTGAGAAACCCAGACTCAGACTGAATGACACTTGTCACTAATTTTTTGTTACTTTGCCCCCCCTGTAAAAATAACAAACTACGCCCCTGGCCATAGTGTTTGTAAAGAGTACAGCGATGATAAAATCTGAGGCTAGAGGCAGCAAATCTGCATTTTAACTCTTTGTTGATCAGTAGCACTAGCAGTGGCATAAACTGCAAGCCCATGGTCCACTAATGATAGGAGTATGGACTGAACTAACACTATCTTAGAGTGAGTGAACAAACAGTTGTTTAGCCTAAAAACTAGCTGATGGGAACGTGCACTGGCTAAACTAATGTGGAGATATGGGGCCAGATTTTCAAAGGCTTTAGAGTGCTTTAGAAAATGGATTTGAAAAATACTGGGCTCTGATTGGCTGCTAGACCTAGCAAGGTGGGCGTCTATCAGACAACAAAGCCCGGCTATTAAAAGTGCCAGTCCCAACCTGACCTGCTTGCTAATAGCATTGTGCCAGCGGAATGTGCAATTTTAAACAGCCACCATGTTTTTTTTCTCTCTCTTAGTGACAGCCAGCACTCAACCCACATCCTCCAACTGTCTGCCTGCCCATTTAACCTACTGCTGCAAGCCATTGCCACTTTTTTCTTATTATTCTTATTAGTTGGTCTGATTGGCTCCAAAACCGCAAACTGACTTGCGAGACAGCGCTATCTCTGGTAGCACTACTATGTATGAGACCAATGGTATTTTCTTCTTTTTCCCTACCACAGATGGACATCCATCTTTAGTATGGAAAACAAAGGAAGCACCACTCCTGCCACACACACTAGTGCTGCCAGGGATAGCGCTGTCTCGCTCATGTCATTTGGTGGTATTTTTAAATTATTTAAATTAAAATATTATTTTTACTATTAATAACAGCGTTATTTCAGCACTGCTGTAAACAGCTTTCTCATATCGGCCACCCTGTTCTCCAAGTTCGACCAAACATCTTTCTCGTCTCAGCCATCTGCACTTCCAATCTGATGCCCCCCCAGTTGCTCAAAAAAAAAAGAAAGAAAAGAAATAGAGGCATACCAGAAAAGTTGGCGCTCATCGTTGGCATTACTTCACCTCTCCCATTCTGTTCTGCTCCTGACGCAGGTCCTGACATCTTTCACAACATGATTCCTCTATTTTCTGGGGCTTTCACTTTCTACCCCTCCATGGCCCTGGTCAGCATTCCTTCATCTGGCTGCTGTCCCTGGCCTCCGCTCCCATCAGGCCCTCACCCTTGCAGCCCCCACGGCTTACCCCCTTGGCGGGGCAATGGGAAGCCTCCTATTTACCCATCCCAAGCAGGATGTAACTCAGGGTGTTACCTCAGGGAGCAGAGCACCAGGGGACAGCCATCAAGCTGCCACAACCAGCACAACCAGCGTCCTTCACATTTTTCTTCCCCAGTGACAGCTCTAGTTTGCAAGTATGCCAGTGACAGGCACATGCACGTATCTGCATGTGCCCCTACCAGGCATCTGCCAGACTTCTGTCCACTTGTGTCGACAGTATTGCACCAACCCCCAGCCTCTGCCTGGGACCAGACATGCACCGACTGAAGGTGCCCCCCCCCCCCGGAGATGGAGAGCAGTCCCTCAGACGCTCAATCCACCTCCTTCCCTGCCGACCCCCGACAACCCACGCTCTTCCTCAAATGCAGGTCATGGGCATTTGACAAGGTGCAGTGACCAGCACCTCAGCCCTCAGTGCCACCAGGCCACATAATCCCTCTATTGATTGTCCACGTTTACAGAAGGACAGGACTTAAAAAATACTGATAGTCCACAGGGTGGGGGACAGAAAAATGGATTTGGTCTAGATAGAACTTCAATGGGCAGGTGCTCAATTTTGACACTAGCTGAGAGGGCATCACATGCAACCCACTAGCCCTTCACAAAATAAAACAGCGCCATCTAGTGATAGCTAGTGTTAAAGCATTAAACAAAGCATCAAAGGGACTGCTTTACCCATAGTTTAATTTATTAATAAAAATTAAGTATTTCCACTATTTTTAAAGATGTTATAAGCTTATTGACATTGCTTTCCCTCTGGTGACCATAGCCCAATGGCTTAATCTTGCTATGACTGTCTCTTTTCTCTCCTTCTTCCCCCGTATTCTGTGCACAGAGATAGGGAGGGGAGGAGGGGGGAACTTGTTTTATGTTATTGTTAGTGTTTTGTGATATTGTAATATCTGGGCATTTGTGGTTTTTTGGTTGTGGTATTTTTCTCTTTTTCTTGAGCAGCAACATAGCCACTGCACTGTGTTATTTTTCATCCTGTATGCACGCTGCTTTTAAAAATCAATAAAGCATATTGAATAAAAAAAATATATGTTATAAGCTATTTTATTTAAAACAAAACTAAAAGGCCCATTTTCTAAGCACAGTAATACCCTCCAGGGTGGGTGGTATGGACAATACTGGACCTTCCAGGGGCTATAAGGCCCTCAGCCTGAGGCGTCCAGCCAGTACCACCCACCCTGTTGGGTATTATTGCTTGCGCAAGCCCCAGGTGTGCTGATATATGGTGCACCAGGGTTGTGGCACTCTAATGGAATTTTCCATCCCTTCAGCAATTGACACAAGTTAGACCATCTCATTGTGGTCTACCCTGCAATAATCTTGGGGACTGCTTTTACGGAGCTCATGTCACAGAATATGTGCAAGTGCCATAAATCAGGAAAACTGACACAACTGCACCTGACCTTCTAAAACTGGGCACTGTTTCAGCAACAGGGATTAGTGCACCAGCAGTTTCAAAGTGTTGTGGCACAAGACTTGACGTAAGCCCTGCACCACTCTTTGAAAATCCGGCCAATGGCTTTAATCCTTGCTGTGCCAGATAGTCTGTTCTACAGTAAAACTGAAAGATTTGAAACAGTCCACTCTCTGAATAATGGCACTGCTCAAATCTTTGATTACATCATTGGGGGTAAAACTTCTAATTTTTGTTTTGTTCCAAAGTTCATATATTTGCCTTTACCAACATTTAGTAGAAGGTCATTTTGTAACAACCATTTTTGCACCAGTTCAAAATCAGACTGTAAATATACGTGAAACAGTCCCTGATTTTCTAGGTGATGAGGCTTTTTTTGCCTTGGTAATAAGATCTGGCACCTGACCGTTCATTGCTTGGAATTTAATGCATGGTCAGGTGGTATCTCACAGCCAATGAGGTTTGATATCTATATAGATATATAGATTTATACATTATCCGTTAGCATTTTCTCACTGAAATAAAAATATTTATACAGTACACTATACATTAGTATTTTTTTCACTGAACTAGAAATGTTATCACTCATACTGAATCTTAAGTAGTCAAATACATTTTTGACCTTCACAGTAGGGTACATCATTAAATTTATCTACTACTAGGTAGCTAGATACTTTTTTTTATCTCCACAGTAAGGTATGTCATTACTAGGGTATGTCATCCACAGATCTTAATTCAATCATTTGTGACTCACACTCCTTATAGCCATGTGCTCCTGCCCTCCTGCCAGCATGAGGAATAAGTACTTTTACTCTCACCACAAAATGCTAACCATTACTGTATAAATAGCACATGTGATGTGCATTTATATGATATGGAATGCATCTTTATTTGTGGTCAGTTACCTCTTTTGACTTTGCCACTCATGAAGGTCACGGACCATTCACAAAGAGAAACTCCATATCACATACCACATATTCCCTATAGATAGATCTTTATTTAGTTGTTTTTTTTCAACCAGGTATAGCACACTAAGCTGAAAACTTTTTACAGGAGTGATCTGGGAGCACAAGGAGGTCAAGTCACTTGCGCAGGGTCACACAATATGCAAGTGGAAGCTGTGGGATTCAAACCCAGGTCTGGTTTGCTAGATGTCATCAGATTTGCAGCTTAGAGCCTTAGACCACTGGGCTATACTGCCTCCTAGACATAGACCAATAGATAGACAGAGAGACAGATAGCTGTTTTATATCTATATCTATATCTATATCTATATCTATATCTATATCTATAGGATATGCAGGGGGATCTGTGTGATACATGATTTGTGTACACTAGTGCTGTTTGACCTTGGGTAACTTCACAAGTGCCATAAGCCACAAGTGAGGTGTCTAAGGGCAAACAGCAAGTGTGTGTATATATCATGTATCACAGAAGGCCCCCCTGCAGATTCCATTTTATGCAATAGGAGAGGACCTTGTGTGATAGTTATATTATTTTTAGTGTTTCTAGTTTTTCTAAATGTTTGCAATGTTTAGATTTTTTTGTATGAAATAGTTCCTTTCTGCATTTTTCTTGGCCTGGTCACTATGGCCATTGTTAAGGACTGTGTTTGGTCACAACTTTGACATCACAGCATATCTGCTGATTGGTGAAGTGAGTGGATTTTGAAAATGTAAAGGAAACATGGCAGCCCCATTTAGTGAGTGTGGCCATTTGAGTAGATTGAGAGTGGGGCGATGTCAGGAGATTAGTAGAGCTGGCAATGAACAGTTTTATTTTAAAGATCAGAGTTTGTTCTCATGAGTTCACTCTGATGTGTTCACTTTGGTATCAAGAAAGGTGCGGAGAAAGTTGAAGAAAGCATTTGTAGTTTGAATTAGCAACAGCAGTGTGGCAATGAGAGACGGGAGTGGCAAGTTAAATAAAGAAATAAAATCCATTTGGAGGTATTTTTAACTTTGTTTTTGTAAATGTTGGAAGGGCAGAGCAGCACTACAGAGAGACAATGGAAGCTAGGGGGCAGGCAGTCAGGCAGGTGGGTAGGAGGTAGCGAAAGTGACAGTGGTACAGTTTAGATTATGGTTGGAAACATATGGCCAAAAAAAGTTTTACTAAAAGAACATTAATACTTTTTGGTGTGTGTGTGTGTGTGTGTGTGTGTGTGTGTATGTGCTACTCTTGAAAAGTGCTCTGTGGACATAGTTTTCATTCTTTTGGATTGCAGTTTGGATGTTTTTGATGGGAGTAGTGTGAAGGGGGAGTGTCACAGTGATAGTGCTTACAGACATACAAAAGGAATAAGTAGTGCCGGCTGGCTGGGGGGGTTGCTGAGTGATAGTGCTTGTAGATATGAGAAAGGAATAAGTAGTTCCAGCCAGCTGGCCAGCAGGGCCTGGAGGAGGATGACATAGTAACTGTGTACATAAATGGATGGTGACACAGTAACTATGTACATAAATGGATGGTGACATAGTAACTGTGTATATAAATGGATGGTGACATAGTAACTATGCACATAAATGGATGGTGACATAGTAACTGTGTACATAAATGGATGGTGACATAGTAACTGTACATAAATGGATGGTGACACAGTAACTATGTACATGAATGGATGGTGACATAGTAACTATGTACATAAATGGATGGTGACATAGTAACTGTGTACATAAATGGATGGTGACATAGTAACTGTGTACATAAATGGATTGTGACATAGTAACTGTGTAGAAAAATGCAGTATTCTACATTTATGTATACAGTGACTCAGATGAATGGATTTATCACACTCCATTTATGTCCACACCTATTGCATAAAAATATTCCTATCTATCTCTATCTCTATCTCTGTAACTGGCTGTCTGCCTGTTTGTCTGTCTATCTTATCTAAGTCTGTCTGTCTGTCTGTCTGTCTGTCTGTCTGTCTGTCTGTCTGTCTGTCTATCTATCTATCTATCTATCTATCTATCTATCTATCTATCTATCTATCTATCTATCTACCGGTATCTATCTTCATTGCAAAAAACCTAATTAATACACCAGTTAGAATTAAACTGCCAAAAGTAGGTAAATGTGGTGTTAGGGATTCCAACCCTAACACTCCACCCCCACCCTCCAAGCAGCAAAAAGAAAAAAAAAACATTATGGTTTTGGCTGTCCTGAGTCTTGATAAATTAGGCTTGTGGTCTTCCTTGGGGTTAGCAACCCTAACACTCCCCCATCCCATCAACAAATAAGCTCAGATGTGCAGACTATCAGAGTGGGTGTGCGTTAGGGTTGATAACCCCAAGAAGACCCCATGCCTGATTTGTCAAGACTCAGAACAGCTTAAATCATAATGTTTTTCCTTTTCTGCTTTGCAGGGTAGGTGGGGGTGTCAGGGTTGGAAACCCCAAACACCACATTTCCCTATTTTTGTCAGTTTTACCTTAACTGGTGCATGAATGAAATTTTTTTCAATGAATTTCCTTACTTTTTGAGATAGTAGATTCATATCATCATTCATGCAGGTCACTTTGCAGTGGTCCAAATAGAGGGACTGGTTGCTGGTCTTGTTGTGGGTGCTTTCAGCTTCATGCTATGTCAGCAATGTTACAGTCTTCTGCTCCAGCAAATTAGGTTCACTGTTGCTGTGCCTCCTAAGCTATCTCTGCAGCTGCTGATCCGCAGTTGCAGATTTTTAGCACTTGCTCAATTTCCGCAGCTGCTGAATTTCCGCAACTGAGGTGATTTTACGGAATTCTGCACCTGCTCAAAATTTCTTTATGAATATCATGAAATTGTGTTTCTGCAGTGCTGCAGGCCTTTCTCCCACAGCTGTGGGAATTTTGTCTTTCTGTGTGAATCCTGCCCCTTACCCCTGAGACTATGCATGCAAAACTTTGTGCAAATCCATTGAACAGTGGTAAAGCTATTAAAGTGAAAAATTAGGAGTTTAGCATTAAACAACCTGCTCAACCCTAACTATAGTCATGCTGTGGCATCACTATAATATATATATATATATATATATATATATATATATATATGCATATAATAAGGGAATGGTAGCACCCCTATAGTTAGGGTTGAGTAGGGTGTTGAATGTTAAACCACAATTTTTGTACCTTAAAACTTTGGCGATGTTTGATGAAATAGCCCCAAATTTGGCATGTGTGTTCTGGCTGGCAGAGTCTTAAGATGTGAAAAATTTCATGATGGAATCTTTGGTGGTTTCAGAAAAAAGAAATGCCACAAAAAAAAAAAAGGTTTTATTTTCCTATATGTAACACTTTTTTTTGTTTGCTCTCACTCACAGCCAAGACAGTAAAGAAGGTTTTCATGAAACTTTCAGGGTAGATGTGGCCTGTGCCAAAGTAGTGCCATTTGCAGGTGTCATAAAAAAAATATGGTTCCAGAATTATAAGGATTTAAAGTTTGTTGTTTTTGATAACCCTCTGATATGAAATTAAAATACACTGATTGTGAGGGCTTACTTGTTCATCATCTACTTGTGAGAAATAATAATAATAATCTTTATTTATAAAGCGCTATTCACAGAGTATCAAAGTGCTATACAATCCATACAAAAACAATTAAAACAATTACATTCTAAAAACAAACATCCAATCAATATATTTAAAAATACAACCACAGTAATCCAATATAGATTAACATAGAATTAAGAAATATCTCCAAAGGTGATCCCAAATAAATGAGTTTTTAAAGCAGATTTGAAGCTCTCCACTGTCAGGCACTCTCACATCCGATGAGGCAGAGAATTTCACAGGGTTGGGGCTGCGAATGAAAATGCCCATGATCTAGAAGTTTTTAACTGTACCCTGGTAATCTCTAGCAATCCCTCATCGGCCGAGCAGAGCAGTCAGGGGGGCAGTAAAGATGCAGGAGATCTTGCAGGTCGCTCGATCCCAGTCCATGTAGGGCTTTATAGGTCAGCAAGCCAACCCTGAAGGTGAGCCACCACTGAACTGGCAGCCAGTACAGTTCGCACAGCACAGGTGTAATATGACTGAATCAGGATAATCCAGACAACAACCTGGCCATGGCATTCTGCACCAGCTGCAAGCAGTGGATATCACTCCCCAGAAGCCCTAGGTAAAGGGAGTTACAGTAGTCCACGCATGAGGTCACAAAGGCATGGATCAAAGCTGGAAGGTCACCAGGGGGAACTAGGTGCTTAATCCAGGCGATATTCCTCAGATGATAAAAAGAGGATTTAACCACGGCCGACACCTGTAAACGAAGTGTAAGCTCATCATCAAGTGTTACCCTCAGATTTTGCACCCATTCAGAGGTTAACAGCTGGGCACCCCCAGCCAAAGCCCTGAGGGACATCTCACCGCTGACCCCTCTATTTGATGACCAGGATCATCTACCAACACCTCAGTCTTGTGAGAATTCAATTTCAGCCAGCTGGTATTCATCCAATCCTGGATTTCTGCAAGGCAGCTGTTAAACACTGAGGCCCAGATATTCAAACTGCGCCCAAAATGTGCGCAACAGCAGGAGCAAGCACAAGTCAATTGCGCATATGCGCAACAGAAGTGATATTCAAACATGGAGCAAAACAATTGCGCAAGCAGCCAATGTCTGAATATCGCACAAACTGTGCTATAGCACAACCAGGAAGGGGAAGCTGAGCAGAAGGGTTGCGCCATAGCGCAACAAGGCTAGCCCAGCTGAGCAGTCCAGAGGTGCCATAGCACAAGCAGAGCCCCCCCACCCCCAGCAGAACAAGGAACTGCACAACCAGGGAGGCAGGCTGGGGCCCACCGCCAGCCATGCCACACATGGGCACAGGAACACACTGCAGAACCAACAAGACACCTGCACACCCCAAGCACAGTATCACTGGGGGTGGGACGGATGATCTACTGGCCCATGGGGACAAGCCAACAAAGCACAGCAGGGCCATGATGCCCCAGCACAACCACTGGCAGGCTGAGACTGCCACACACAGGGGGTTGACAACCACAGTGCACATCAGCCCCCTGTATGCACAGCACACCCTGCACCGTGACCCCAAGACACCACCCATGTGCAGTGACTGGCACTGCAGGAAACACCATGCATCCCCGGCACACGCCAACCTCATGTAGCAGAGAACCATACAAGCCAGACCCACCCTGTGCACCCAGCAGTGGGTGGCAGCAGATGGCAAGACCAACAGAAAGTCACTGCCACACTGGAGACACCTCCCCATGCACACACATGCACACACACACACACACACACACATATACCCAGGACCATACCACCCCAGATGGCATGCACACCACTGCAACTGAGCAACCATAGCCAGCTGCAAATCAGAGACCAACACAGTATTCATATCAAAATATATATATATTAGAAAAATGTAAAGTACAAAATGAACAACAACAAAACTATTTACAGGGGTAGGGTACAAGGTAGGGGTGGGCAAGGGGAGTAAGGATGAACAACTTGGAGAGGGAAGGCAGGATTGGGAGGATGGGTGAAATGGGAAGGGAAGCCGGCCTAAGGCCAAGCAGAGCTGGTCCTCCGCTGCCTGGTGCCATCTTGCTTGGCTGTGCTTCCTCCGTAGTCCATGGCGCTGTATATCCTGGAGGATGGTCCGGTTATCCAGGGACACCCAGGTCAGCTGTTTGCAGTGCCGCTCAATTCTGCGGAGCAGAATGAGAGCCCTGGAAAAGGGAGCTGATCGATGGCTGTGACTGACCAACCCTGAACACCACCAACCTGCAAGCCATATAGCCCAATGTCCCGCGACCTGTGATGGTATGCACCCACCCACAGTGACCATGCTTATGACAAGCCCAACCAGGCGGCACCAGCTATGTGCACCACTGCACACACACTGCCCATGTCCATCACAGCACAAACAAGGCTGTCAAGTGATGTAGCAATGTGGTGCGATGCCAGTTCCACAGCCATGTGCCCAATGCATGCATGGACCACCAGTGGCACTTTACACAGACATGCTGTGACACTGGACAGTGATGAATGTTGCCTGTGTCGCGGTATGGTTGTGTTGTGCATGTATTGGTGGTCATGCCCACCCCTCCAGCATGCACAGCATCCATGATGTAATGATACTCACACTCCGCAAGCAGCTGTGGCTGCTGCTGCTGCTGCTGCTGCTGCTGCTGTGGCCCACCCCTCGCAGCACCACCGACCGCCACCGGGGCCCTGCCATGGCCCTCCTCATCCCGTGCCTGCATCCTCTCTGTCTGGCCTGTGGGAGACAAATGTTGAGAAAAACATCAGTGTGACTCCAAAGCAGACTGCCCCCTGCCCCAGTGAGAGTGCCTGCCCACACAGCCAGACCCATGCATTTCACACCTGCACACACTGACACAGCCAACCATGTCAGAGCCATCACCCATGCACAGCCACCAAAACACACTCACACCCCTACAGAGAATACAGGTGCATAGATGGTACACCCACCTGGCCTAGGCACAATGCCCCTCCTGGCACGTGACTGTAGCCTGTCATGCAACTCCGGCTCCCTCCCGCGGAGGTCACTGTACCTGTGCCGGCACTGCTCGGCAGACCAGCGCCGCCCTGTGACCCCCACCAGGTCATTGGCCACTTGCAGTCAGACCTGGGTTCGAGCCATGGTGAGGGGCTCCTCCCCATACAGTGCCCCATAGTGGGGCTCTACCAGGGCCACCAGGTTGGCCACCTTCACCGGGCTCCATTGGAGTGCCCTCCTGCGTGCCATTGTTCTAACTTTACAGCAGGCAATATGGCGCCCCACAGCGCAGCAACCCCATGTGGAAATGTTGCGCAATAGACCACCATAGGTTTCAATGCACTGTTCATACTGGCGTCGGTTCACATAGCACTGTCGCAGACAGGCGCAATAGAACCATACACGCTTGTAGCAGCGAACAGCACCAAGGGGCAAGGTCGGACACCAGGTAAGGGGTCTGCGCGGGCAATGCACAGCGCCATCTGACATCTCACGCATCCTGTGCGACCCACCACCCGCGCGTACAGTGCCACAGTGGACTATTGTGCAGTAGTGCCACAGCGCCATATAGTGCCCAGTGCTGTAGCGCCACTGGCACAATGGTAGGCCATGGCCTGAATTGCCGATCGCGCGACAGCACGTCATCAGCGTGGCAGATGCCCGCGTAAGCTACCTGGGCATCGCGCGCATGCAGTATACTGCACAGTCACAGATCTGCGCTATTGGCTCAGCCGCTCAATCAGACAGAAAAGCACAATGGCGCAATATTCAGCCGACTCATGCAAATCATCCGATCAGCCATTCAAAGGTGCAGTGGCGCGATTTGCATCTCATTACAGTTGCTCCACTCCTAATTTGCATGCATTGCGCTATAAAAGTGCGACATTGGGCTGCGCTGGCCAGATTCAGTTACTGCAGGTGAGAGGTGGGTTGCATGCTGTGGGATGTTCTGGACAATGGGCATGGGATAACGCTGTAGACTGCACAGTGACAGGTGTCCACTTCCACCCATACAGATCGCCATGACCGAGCAGAGCCAAGGTGAGGGTGAGGATGGTGGATGAAGGAGGAGGAGGCCCAACTTCACCATGGCAGAGACTGAGGCCCTCTTCCAGGCCTACCTGGAGGAGGAGTCACTACTGAGTGGATGGCGGGGCACCCCTCAGGCCCATGCAGCTGCATGGGAGGGGGTAGCCCGGGCAGTGAACCTGCACGAAGCCACCAGCCTCCGGCAGGAATGCAAAAGAAGATTGGGACAGACCGCAGGAGGGTGAAGGAGAAGGTGGCAGCCCTCAGGGCGGCACGTGCTGGCACTGGTGGGGGTCATCCAGCGGTGGTGGAGCTGACCCCGGCTGAGGACTGACTGGCTGCATCAATGCAGTGCAGTGCTATTGAGGGCATACCAGGAGGTGGATTCCAGACAGGTGGAAGCCCATCACTGCACGGTATGACATGGTGGTGGTGTTAGGGGGGGAAGGTTGTTCACATGCACTCACATGTCCTCTCTTTCTGTTACAGATCCTGTTCATCTTCAGGGGATGATGGTGGTGGTGGGTTCAGGCAGTGAGGATGCCCTGCTGGACATGGAGGAGAGTCCATCCACCTCTGTCACCAGCCAGCATGCCTGCACCAGCATGCACGCTGGGCTGCCAACTCTGGTGTCGGTGAGTCGGGTGTGGGGTGCATGAGCTTCATGTCTCCAGCAGTCTGGCATGCAAGCATGCCAGCAACGCTGTGACTGTGGCTGTAGCATACCGCACCATTGATGATGCAAGGACTGCAATGGGCAGTGACATGTGTGTGTCCCAGGATGGACACACAGCAGGCTGTGCCACATGCCCCTGGGCCTTGCTGGTTCCAACTATGTGTGCCAGCATGTCGGCACAGTCCCAGGCTGTGCCTGTCAGCATCGGTGGGGCAGCACCGGTGGCTGTGCAGGTGTCTGGCACTGTTGCGGCCACAGCAGTGGAACGAGTGGTCCCTGGGGCACAGCGGTTGGAGGGGCAGCAGCATCAGTCACCCACCAGGTCTGGGGGTACAGTGTCCAGCGGTGGCACATGCCCGCCGCCCTTTGATACACCCATTCCTGGTCCTGGTGAACAGTGCCCACCCTCAAGGGGTGTTGTGCATCAGGACCTTCCACACCCTGGGGGACAGGATGCTGTTGTGGCAGAGTACCCATTGGATGAGCACACCCGCCTGCTGCGGGAATCAGTACAGCAGCAAAGGTGGGTTGCAACGTCTGTGGAGGCAATGTGTGCGGCTGTGGAGCGGCACAGCAGGGAGTGTGCTCTGGACCGTGCAGAGATGGTCCATATGCAGATGGATGTGACCGCCGCCATTGACAGGCAGACCCAGGCATTGGTCGCTGTCATGGCTGCATTGGGCACACATGCAGGTGCTCCTGTACCATGTACCCCACACAGTACGCTCTCCACTCCCCGTTCCTGGTGTCGTGTGACACCAGGCCTGTGTTACACCGGGTTCTGCTGTGGGCATCCCAAGCACCCTGGTGCAGGTATGTCCTACATCCACAGACCCCACTGCAGACAAGGTCGCGATCGTGCAGTGGGACCCCTGGTGGTCCATCAGTGCCACCCCATGTGGCCCCTGCTCAGCCTGCCAGTGCTGTTGGGTCATGGCGGGGCCACCCACACATCCACGGTGGCCGTGGAATGGTGCTACATGACTGACCTGTCTCCCAGTGCGGGCCCTGTCTGCTGCTGCCCTGTGTGCACTGTGTGTCATGGTGGTCAGTGCACTGGTGGGTGCCCCGCCCATCTCGCCGACTATACGGACCACCTCACACACCATCCGACTGCTGTCCACAGGTGCGTGTGCATGATGATGCCTGCATTGTACTGTACACACAGGTGCAAGGGTGCCCAGCATCTGACACATGCTTGGACAGTACAGGTGGTGGGTGAGGTCTGTGGATCTGTGTGTTTGTCATGTCTGTTCCTGCTCTGCTGTGCACCTGCCCTATGCACGCCGGTGCCTGGGTGTGTTTGTGTGTGTGTGTGTGTGTGTGTGTGTCCATATGACTGTTCGCCCTCCCTGATGGTGTGTTTGTGTGCTGGTCCCTTCCACCCCATTGCCGTCCCATGCACCCTGGTGTGTTACTCTGTGTGCCTGTGGGTTGCGCCAGGACAGTGTTGTTTGCACATGGCCCTGACTTACCTGTGCTGTGCATAATGCTCCTCCGTGATGGTGTCCCGCTGCAGCTGGGCCTGCCAGATCGGTCGGGGTCCCGGCTCAGGGGTGCTGCTCATCACCATCACAACACCGCGCCACTGGCGCCCCATCGCTGTCCCCTCTTCAACCTGTATGGCTATCCCACAGTCATTGGCTATGTTGTGCAGGATAATAGGCCAGAATATCCCACAAGTCTTTGAGGGGCTTGTACTGTAGGGCACCGCCAGAGGTGTCTAGGCATCAGAAGCGTGCCTTGAGCATCCCAAACACCCGCCTCAATGATGTTGCGTGTGGTGGCATGTGCCTCATTATAGCGTTGCTGCGATGGGGTCATGGGGCGCCGGTACGGTGTGAGCAGCCAGGGACGGAGTGGGTATCCGCTGTCACCTGTGTGGAGATAGTGGAGATCAGTCTCATGTTCAGGTCCATATTGCCCATATCCTGTGTGTGCCACTACTACGGCACCTGTGCATTCCCACCCTTGCCCCGAGTTTGCATTTCCTACATGCGTACTCACCCACTAGATGGCCTGTGGGGATGTCCCCACTCTCGAATTGATGGCACAGTGCGGACTGATGCCATATAAAGGCATCATGTGCTCTGCCAGGGTGTGTGGCACAGACATTGATTATACGACCAGTGGCATCACACACCACCTGGCAGTTGACACTGGGGAAGCCCTTTCTATTCCTATATGCGGCCCCATCAGGGCCAGGTGGCATGCGAATGGCCACATGGGTGCAGTCTATGGCCCCTAGCATGCCAGGCATACGTCCTACCCTGTGGAACGCCTGCATGTTTGCTGTACGCTCTGCCGTGGTGCTGGGGAAATGGATGTGCTCCGCAGCATGTGGCAGCAGTGCGCTGAGGAATTGAGTGAGGATGCGTGACGTGGCCGACTGTGTGATGCCTGTGGTGTCCTCTGTTGGCCTCTTGAAGGTGCCCGTGGAGAGCAGGCACATGCAGAGTGTCACCTTGGTCTCCACTGACAGAGCATGACTCTGTCGTGAGGGTGCCTGCATCACATCACTGCACAGCTCACAGAGCCACCTCAGTATTGCCGTGTTCAGGTGGTACCGGCCCACAATCTCTACATCTGTGTACAACTCAAACTGATGCGGGCACGGTACTGCCTGTTGGGGGCATACCGCCGATGGGCCCATCCATGGACACATCTCCCTGCACCTTGTATTCTCACCCCCTTATACAGCTTCCATGTGGAAGCTGCCACTGTCTATCTTCGTGGCTTGTGCCCCCCCCGGCTGATGTTGCTCTGTTACCCCCGCTGTCCTGACTGCTACTTCCACTGCACTGGGCACCCCCCCGCTGGCCTCTGCAGCCTATGGCCCACACTGCTTCCCTTGCCTGCCCTGGCCTATCACTGTCTGTCTTTCTCTCTCTCTTCCCACTTGGCATCCCTGTGGCGTTCTTGCGCCTCTTCCTTGAGCCTTTTTATTTTGGCTCATTTCCGGCGCATTTTCCCGGCTGGTCCGCTGCTTCCTTCGCCAACTCTTTGGATATCGCATTGTGCTCTTTATGCATGGATCCACCCCCTTCGGTTGCGCATGCTGTCATTTGCATTGCGCTGTTGCTCAGCATGTTTTCGGTGGCTCAACTGCCTCCTGCTGAATATCGCAGAATGGCGCACTTTTGGACTTGCCCAGGCACAACCCTATTGCACAAGGCGCAACCCTTTTGAATATCCCACCCTGAGAGTTCACTATCCTGGTCAGGCATGAAGGACAAGTAGAGCTGTGTATCATCTGTGTAGCAGTGAAATCCCAGCACATACCACCTCACAATGTCTCCTAATGGCAGCATGTACACCGCGAACAACATGGGGGACAGCATGGAACCCTGCGGCACCCCACGTGGCAGAGAGAGAATGGCTCCGAGGGATAAATCCCCGAGACCACACTCTGTAATCTATCAGTGAGGAAAGAATGGAACCATCTGAGAACCATACCAAACATTCCATAGATGACTCGCAGACATTGCAGCAGCACCCCATGGTCTACGGTGTCAAAATCTGAGGAGAGATCTAAGAAAACCAAGATGGAATAGCATTTTTGATCTCTTACAATCAGGAGATCTATGAGTACCCAAACCAGAGAGGTCTCCATGCTATGCCTTTTATGAAAACCAGACTGGAGAGGGTTGTAGGTGTCATGGATGGAAAGATCGTTCTCCAGCTGCAGCACCACAACTTTCCCACTAACCTTTCCCACAAAAGGAAGGTTAGAGACTGGTCTGTAGTTAGTGGGGCAGTTTGGGTCAAGTGAAGATTTCTTGAGAAGGGGAGTTACCACCGCTTCCTTCAGGGAACACAGAAAGTCACCCAACTCCAAGAAACACCAGACTGTCTCCACAAGGACTGGGCTGATGATATCCATACAGCCTAATAAAAGGTGAGAAGGGCCTGGTTCCAAACTACAGCAAGTCGGGTGTGTACCTTGGGGAATCCACATGACATATGCAATCTCCGGCCGATCAAACTCCATCCAACAGAACCGGGGAGTAGCAACACCACACTGATCACCATCCCCCCCCAATAGAGCGTGCTAAACAGATCTCAGACCTGATGTCAGCAACCTTATCAGCAAAGAAGCCAACAAACTCCTCACATTTATCCTGAGAAAACACTCTTCGAACTTGCAGATAGGCTGGATTGCACAGTCTGTCTACAGTTCTGAAGAGCTGAGCTGGTCGATTCTGAGCTGCAGTAATCTCCCCCCGACAGAAATTCTGCCTTCTTACAGGAGATTGCTGACTGATAGTCTCTATAATGTTCCATCAGTCTAAGTCTGTTGACATTGCAGCCAGATCGCCACCGGCAATGTTCTAATCTTCGCCCTATTCACTTCAGCTCCCTCAAGGCCCCATCAAATCAGGGGGACCGAGGGTGAAGGGTAAGAGGGTGAATGTGGACTGGAGCCAAGGTGTCCAGAGCCCCCAGCATTGCCCAATTATAGGCCTGTAGCAGGTTCTTGGGACCCTCGCTTGCACCTGGTAATCCCGATAGGTCCAACTCCACCAAGATACCTTCTGGGGTCACTCCCCACACAGGGGGTGGTATCGGACCATCTCCACAGGGGCAGGCCTATAGGGGGAGCAAGGAGACTGAACCTTATAGGATGGTGATTGGACCATTTGACCAGTTTCATCACCAAGTTGGAGGTCTCCATTCCCAGGAGGAAGGTCAGGACCAACGAGTGACCATAATTGTGAGTCACAGAGACAACTACCTGTGTGAAGCCCAACAAAGTCATAAGTCAGAGGAAGTCCTGACCAAATTATGAGAGTTCGTCATTGATCAAGGCATTGAAGTCACCCAGTACCACCAATCTGGCAGACTCTGACACCATGTCGACAACAAACTCCGTGACTTCCTGCAGGAACAGCTTCTTGGCTCCAGGTGGACAGTAGATGATAATGATCCTGCACCCTACACTTGTGACCATGGTACACTCAAAGGATCTGAATCCCTCAACTGGCACATCTATAAGGTCTGATTTAAAACAAATTGCTACACCCCCACCCCTCCAGTCCAATCTTGTACGGTGTATCACCAAAAACCCATCTGGAATCACTGCCATCAAAATGGGGCCAGCATTCTCATTCAGCCAGGTCTCGGTGATGCATGCCAGATCTGCTGATCCAACAAGATTGGATATGACAGCTGTCTTGTTTTTAATAGATCTGGCTTTGCGCAACACCGTGTGAGTCGGATGAGACACCGTGGCCAGCCGGGTGACCGGCCCAATTAACATGGAGCCTTTGGGTATGGGCACCAGATAAGGCAATTTACTTGTTGTGAGAAAAAGATATTGATCATGACAGCGACTGTCTCATTTTTGAAAATTATGTTTTTTCCAAAAACAAACACCTGAGCCTAGGTAAATGGTACCGTTTAGTTAGATTCTGGTGTTTGTTTTTTAAAAATTTCCCTTGAAATAACGTTTCTGGGTATCTATAAATTCTTGGTGGCCAGCTTAGTTAGAGGAACCATTCAGCCACATTAACAATATAAGAACAGTAGGACTTTCTTGAATTATGAAGCTACAGCTTGAGTTGGGTTTCTGGTTTCAACTACAGCAGTGAGCTAGTGATCCCCTGCTCTTTCTGTATCTATCTGTCTAGCTATCTGTCTGTCTGTCTGTCTATCTATCTATCTATCTATCTATCTATCTATCTATCTATCTATCTCTATGCAGTTTGTTAATATAGTCACTTATCCCTCCTTCTCCCAGTTCAGCCAGCCTTCCCTTGTATTTCGCTGTAGTGTTTATTTCCAAAAGCAGACTGGGGTGCACTCCCATGGTTCTGCTTGCCAACCCCCTCCCCTTCAGGTCATTCCCACATAAATAGATGGTGACATCGAGGTACCCAGCACATTGCGGATCTTAGCTGACCCTGGGGTACCCAGTCCCCAGTGTCAGATGCAATAGTGATTTCTTTCATAAAATCTGAAAAGAAGAATACTTTTCTTCAATGTCTTTATTTATTTATGGATTACAAAACCTGAAAAAAAAGTCCCTTGATGTCTTTATTTCTTTTTCACCCCCCAAAAAAGAAAACAGACTTTGCCAGCTGGCCTCTCAAACCCCACCCACCCTCCCTGACCCACTTCTCATGATTCCCGCCACACAAACTCATCTGAACATGTCTCACAATGTAGATCCATTCCTCAATTGAACACATAACTTCCTGCTGGAACTGGTGATTGTGATATGAGAAAATAAGGTAAATCTGGTTTAATGCATTTCAATGGGGTTTGAACTTTTATTCATAACTTTGTCATTGTTTAAAAATTTTTACACCAAATTTTCAATATGACCTTTTTGGGACCCCACTTTATGAATAATGGTGGTGGAATTTTCCAAATCTGGTCCAAAAGTTGATTTTGTGGTCACTGAGCGAAAACACCTTTTGGGTGTGATTTGAAAATGTTCACTTACTGGGTTCATAAGGTGAGGTCATAAGAAGGCTACGTCAAAACTAAGGGGTCAAAATATTGAAAAACAACAGAGTTATGAGTGTACATTGACAATTTTCTATGCTCGCTCATAGCTTTGGTAAATTTTAATATTTTGACCCCAAATTTTCAACATGACCATTTTTTCACACCACCTCACAAACGTGACAGCTTTCATTTCTCAAATCCAGGCCAAAATGTGTTTTCCCTAAGAGAAACATAAAAAGAAAGTGCTCACAGCCACCTCCTGTGGATGCACTGCTAAAGGTAGAAAAAATCACATATGTAACAGAGAGAAAGTAACAATCCTGACAGGAGACTCCAGGGCAGTAAAATTATTTATTAAACAACCGACACACTGTTCCCCTGTGCTTTGAGGGCATAGATTCTCTTCATCGGGGGAAGGGGTAAAGTTACAAACTCTAAGTGCCTTAAATAGTTAACACACCATGACATGATTTAAACTTACAAAAATCCACCAATGAGAAGTCACTATTTGTTTCATTCATAAAAAGCATTAATGCTACAAGTGTAAACTAATGGGCTAAGAAAATCAAAATGGTTGGAATACCATTGTAAACAGCTGGATGTATATCTTATTTTCTTAAAATTCTGCTATAAAGCCAGCCAGATGGAGCTGAGGGCTGAGGTGCTGGATGCCTTACCTCGAGCCATGCTGGCGACCTGTGTTCAGGTACCAGCATGGGCTGCCGAAGGCAGGTGGGGGGGATGCAGAGCTGGTAGGAGCAGCCAAAAGGCAGGTCTCCTCTCCGAGGTGGTATGGTTACATCCCTTAGCCATGGCCTGCCTCCTGGTGGAGGCCAAGCTGCCGTGCAAGCCAGAGGTGTGCAACAGAACTAGGCCAATGGGTGGGCAGAAGGGGCTGTTGCCAGGGATGTAGAGCACATGCGTGCCTCCACCAGATGTGTCTCTACTCCTGGGACCCTGGGTAACAGGGAGAAAATGGAAGAGAAAACACCCGGCAGGCAGGATGACACCCGACCCTCCACAGGCACTGCTCCGGGGCCAGGCATAAGGTAAGCCCATGTGAGTGATAATGCATAGGATCAGCTGACGTTTCGGCAACACCTTCCTCAGAGCTGACTGGACCATGGGTCAGTCCACATAAGTATCTAAAACATACATAATTCATTAGGTAGGCATGGGCTGCCCAGGATTACAGCTGCCTCAGTGAGATTTAGCCCATTCATACTCATTTGTGCAATGAAGAGCACATATAAAAACAGGCAGAAAAACATGAAATAAATACACATACATGCTATAAATACTAACCACAATAGATATAGATTTAGAATACTAAATTGATAGCAGAGCATAAAGCACTTATAACATATCTTAAATAACACTGCAAGGGGAGATCATCATTGAAGCCCTTCGGTTTAGGGTCTCTAGTTTAAAAATCCAAAAACATTCTCTCTGCTCCAATTGATTTGCCAGACTCCACTCCTTGGTCCAACCCAAACCATCTCATTCCCTATAAATTTTAGGTTTGCTGATGAGCCATGCTCTGCTTCTGCAAAGGACGTGCCATAGAGTTTGTCTGGACATTATTGTGAATTGCAGACTTATGCTCACTTAGTCTTTCCGTAAGCTGTCTCTTAGTTTGGCCCACATAGTTCATACTGGAAGGGCAAGTGAGCATGTAAATGACTCCTGTGGTACAGCAGTTGATAAAGTCATTAATTTCAAATTCCTTTCATGTCCGTGGGTACCTGAAGCTTTTTGAATCAGTTGTGTTGTTACACTGTGCACAGTTCCCACAGTGATAGTTGCCTTTAGGTGGGGGAAGAAGCCACATTCCCACTTGTTTTTCAGGGGGTTGAAAGCTGTGGACCAATAGATCTCTAAGGTTTCGTCCCCTTCGATATGCTATACATGGTCTATTATGCTGTTCCTGTCTAAAGACTGGCTTCCCCTTCAACACATGCCAATGTTTTGTATAATGTTGGACAATGCATTTACTTGGTTACAGGCGTCAGTTACAAAGGTCATAGGATTTTCCTTATTCATTTCTTTCCTCTCTTTCAGTTTCAGCAAATCTACTCTGTTGGTGTTCATGGCTCTCTCTGCACCTTTCATTATACAGCTTTGTGGGTAACCTCTGTCAGAAAATCAAGTAGCCGTATTTGCAGCATGTTTCTGGAATTGTTCTGTTGTGCTGCAAACCCTTCTAGCTCTGACCATTTGTCCCACTGGGATATTCTTGACCAGTTTTCTCGGATGACTACTTGTATAATGGAGCAAAGTGTTCTGACATATCTGTTTTCTGTGCAAAGTTGTCTTAAGGTTATCCTTATCTCTGTGTATCAAGTCCAGAACATGCACTGATCCTGAGTCACTATGCATCACAAAACGTAAATTACAGTCAAAGCTATTAATCTGTTTCAGAAATTCTAATAGCTCTTCATAAGTTCCAGACCATACCAAAAAGCAACCATCAATAAATCTCTTCCAAAAATGGCACAGTGTTTGAACAAGTCATTTTCATATAAAAACATTTCTTCCCAAAGTCCCACATACAGACAGGCCAGACTTGGAGCAAAAGTTGTCCCCATGGTGGTCCCTTTGTATTGAATAAAAAACTTTTCTTAATATATAAAGCATTTTGATCTCAGGACTATGTCTGCCATTGAAATAATAAATTCTGTACTGGAGGTTACATTTTCCCTACCCACCAGATAGTGGTGCAATGCTTTTAGACCCCCCCATGGGGGATATTGGAATACAGGCTTTTAATATTCAATGTCACTAACAGGGATCCTTGTCGAACAGTGACCTGTGAGATTTGCCTTATCATATCTCCACTATCTGCTAAATATGATGGCAAATTACTTACTAATTTCTTCAAAAAACAATCTACCATTTGTTAGGCCAATTCAGGCAGCCAAGTGTAGGGACTATACCGAAAGGGTCTCACTGTGGAGTGGTGGTATAGCTTGCTCACTTTGGAATTCCAATCTGAAAACTAAGAGGACCCCCTTTTTTACATGGAGTGTAAAGTAAGTAAAATTAAATTGTTTAAATACTAACATGTGCCGTGTCTTTGGGGGGGGCTTGTGCACTGGTAGTTTGCGTTTAACTGAGAATGGATTCATACTGGAGCCAATACTGGCCACAATGGGACACCCTGAGTGATTCTCTAGGTCCTTATGCAGCTTGGGTAACAGATAAATTACTGGTTATGCTGCAGTATTTCTTGGGCAATTTGCCTATGTGCGAAACAAAAATCCTGACCTTGAGGCAATCATTGCGGAGGCAGATCTGGATCTGGTGGCCATAACAGAATCATTATGCACAGACAAACACAGCTAGGAAGTGGCCATCTCTGGCTACCCCATGTTCCAGAAGAGCAGATCAGGAAGGAAAAGTGGAGGGGTTGTTTTATAAGTGAAGGAGGGTATAAGGGCCACTGAGATACAGGAGGAGAATTTGGGCCTGATTTACAAAGCTGAATCTTTGAAGCAAGGAGCCTGTGTCAATTGGATTTGAGGCAAAGGGAACCTTGCGTCAAAAATTTCAGACTCCTGATTCAGGAATGGTGGCTACAGTGATAGCAGGGTCCTGTTCACTGAACAGGTCATGCACCAGGGTTGAGGCTGAAGGGTGGGTGTGCCATGTCTTAAGGAGGCTTGTGCCAGCATCCAGCTACAACATCCCCTAAGGTGGGATTCAGGAAGCCCCTCAGCTGATGACTCTGGTGCCAATGTTTAGACCAGCAAAAGGCTGGTCTAATGACCCATGCCCCACACTAGCCACCCATGGTCACCATGCGCCCTGTGCACTGGAATGGTGGTACCACACAAGGTACGGTGCCACACACAGGCATGGTCACCTTTGGACCCCATGCCATGCCCTGTGTGGGAGCAGCCCCAGACATGTGGTGCCACACAGCAGTGGCACCTCCCTGCCTTTTCCCTACACCCAACTGTCAGGTACTGTAGCCCATACTGGGTTCTCTAGACAACAGGGCACTTGTGACATGCACCTTGCAGTGTCCTGCAGCCCCAGCACATGATGGGATCCTACAGAGTAATACCCAACCCTTCCATGCCCCTCAGCTGCCCTCCCACACTATCTGACCCCACTGGCATGCTGCTGCTTGGTCACTGATGTCTGTGGGGTGGGAAGACTGCACATACCATGGGCACTGTATGCTGCCAGGCTTGCAACCACAGGCCAATGGCTTCCGCAAGCCTCCTTCATTCCCCTCCCATGAGACTTCTGTTTGTTGCAATGGAGTGGATGCAGCTGCACCTCTGACAGTGGCATCAGGACCTCTCTCGATAATGAATCAGGAACAGGTTCTCTGGAGCACCGGAGAGCAGTGCAAGATGATGTTTGATGCAGCTTGCGCTGATCTTTGTGAATCTAGCTCCTTGGCTGTTTTATAATATTTTAGTCACTCATTTAGAATAGACTTTTTACATGTCCCTACCTCACGAACAAATGTTGTGGGAGTTTGTAAGTACAGGTCGAAAAGGGATTTTGCAGTTAGTCTGTGAAACCACCTTTTGGGCAGGATTTCATACATTCTAGTGATCATTTTCATTGATGTAGGGTGAAAATAACTTTAGTGTCATGCTAACATTTACAGCACAAAAATTTTAGCATTTAAATTTTTAATTTTGCATTTAAATATGTGACACTAAAATGTGAGACACTAAAATTCCATTTTTTGTGTCTTGCATACTTTTACTTCTAATGTGGCCATTTTACAATATTTAATTCCAAATTTTGAATATACTGTTTATGTGACTCTACCTCATGAACAAATATGGTGGGAATTTCCAAGTACAGGCAAAATGTGATTTCTTAGTCACTCAGTGAAACCATCTTTCAAGCAGGATTTAACACATTCTAGCAACCATGTTCATGACATAGAATCAAAATTATTTTATGTTTGCACATTTATGTGCAACACTAAAGGGTGACTGTAAAATTGTCAACATTATAATTTTTTGTGCACACCAAAAATGGAATACTTGGTTCAGACTTAATTGCAGATGGACTCTTCCCTTGATGCAGGCCCAGGGGGCCCTGCGCATCTAAGGATATGATTTCATTATCTCAAAAAAAAAAAAAAGAAATTATTTGCAAAAACCGTGTTAATTCACCAGTAAGGGTTCAGCTTAACACCACAAAAGGAGGAAAATATGATGTTAGAGTTTCCAGCTCTAACTCCCTACCCCACCAAGCAGCAAAAGGACAAGACCACATAAGCAACCAATGACAGCACTCATCAGGTAAAACAAACAACATACAACTGTTTCCAGATGGTGCAATTGCAGTAATACTGATGGGCTACCTTTGTGGATTTGTGTCTGTGACTGAATAAATGCAGGTCCCACAGTGGCTTGTGCTTCTGCAGCCAGAAGTGTATATATGTCTTATAGTGTGCAGGAGTACCTGTGGCTGCAGAAGAGCTGGCTCTACAGGATCCTGCAGATCTGCAGACAGAAGTCATGTTGCAGTTCGAGCAGCATGAATTTCTATATGCAATAACAGAAGTGCAGGCTCACAGGGATGTGCATTTTTGTATACAGAACTCAGCGCCTATGCCTTACACTTGTAGCTGTAGAAGTGCTGACCTCACAGGACCTGCACTTACGCAGACAGAACTCGATGTGTATGTCTTAAATCTGCAGCTGCAAAAGCACAGGCCCCTGATGTGCCTGCACTTCTGCAGAGAGAAGGAGTGTCGCAGTTTGGGTATCCTGGATTGGCCAGATATCGGTGTGTATGGCTTAACACTTTCTGAAGTGTGTGTATGTCTTACAGTGTGCATGAGTATTGGTGGATACAGAATCAATCAATCAATCAAATTTTATTTAACCAGGCAGTTACATTATTGAGCAAGCTCAATTTCAAGATGGTCCTGGATGAAACAACTCTTGTAATTTGGGTATCATGGATTTGTATCTGTGGCTGCAGGGGCCTGTGCTTCTGCAGACAGAAGTAGTGTTATGATTTGAGCATCGTGGATTTCTATCTGTAGCCAGAAATGAGTGTGTACAGTATGTCTTGCAGTGTGTATGCCACATATACAAATCCACAAAGACAGCACATCAATGCTACTGCATCTGTGTCATCTGGAAACAATTTTATGTTTGTGTTACCTGATGATGGCTGTCAGTAGTTGCTTGTGTGGTCTTGTCCTCTTGCAGCTTGGGGGGGGGGTAGTGTGTTAAGGTTGGAAACCCTAATGTCACAGACATTTCCTACTTCTGTGATGTTAACCTGAACTCTAACTGGTGCAGTATTTTTTTTATTTTATATATATATATATATATATATATATATATATATATATATATATATAATGCAAGCAATAACCCATGATAGGGTGTGCGGTTACTGGGGATTAATCAACACCCCAGGTGCGTCGTGAGGCACAAGACCACAGGTTGAATGCCCTCACAGCATCCCGGGTGTTGATTAATCCCCAATAACTGCACACCTTTTAGTGGGTTATTGCACTTATAACATGGGGTGTCACCAGAGGTTAACAAAAAATAGGAAAGCATAATTATTTGATGGAAAACACAGAACCTTTTTTATGTGTTCTACCACCACCAGCAGATCTATGTTGCTGACAGTGCTGAAAAGAGCTCAATATGCAGTGCTGTCAGTGCTGAACTTGGCTCAATAGGCACTTCTAAGCACTGAGCACAGAACACAAGTCAGTGACTATGCACCTTTGGACAGTACACAGGCATTGCAGCACGATCAATTTAAAAAAAATGGCAACAAGGCATGGGGAAGTTCTAAATATTAATCAATGACAAGCCACTTCTCCTGGCTAAACAGAACATGTGAGTTACAACTGCTGCACAACATGTGCTGTGTGCCTGTAGCATGGAGAGGGAAGATGTCACTGGACAGAGACACAGAGAGGGAGAAGTTCACTAAGTCAATTGACACAGACAGACAGGATAGTGTAGCAACTTTCATTTCATGTTCTCTCTGGCTGTCAGTGTGTCTCCAACCATGCTGCGCTTCTCTTTCTCTTTCTGTCTCTCTGCCAGAATACAGTCAAGTTGCTCTTTTGGCTTCACCCCTATAGTCTGCATATTGATTTCTGAGGCATCACTTAAGCCCGACGACACGACCACACTAAGCAGACAAACACAGTACACACACACACACACACACACACATATGCACACACTCCGACCAGGCTATTGGCACTTCTTGTGTTCAGTTCCTCTCCTACTTTTCTCTGTCTCAGTCTCTCTCTCTCTCTGGACCTAGTCACTACACAGATGTTGACAGTGAGTCACACTGCCTAAATGGGTCCTGTTTTGCTTACCGCTTACCGGAGGACAGGACTGCACTACTACTTTTCTGTGTGCCCCCACTCCCTATTACATCAGTGTATCACTGTCTCTCCCCTCACTGTCCAGCTGCAGTCTTCTGCAGAGGTGTGGCCTGTTACAGGAGGGACAGACTGCACAGGACAGCACTTCTCACTCTGTAATGAACTCCCCATATGCAGCCCTGCTGCTTTCTGACCCACAATGTGGCAATGGCTGACTCACAGAGTGGAGAGAGACAAACAAACCTCCAGACCACGCTAAGGCACTCGGGACCATGACAAAAAAAACACAAAAAACAGTAATTTCCTATGTCCAGCTTGCTGTGTCTCTTTCATCATGTTACACTTTGACAGTCTCGGGGCAGTGCAGCACATTGTCAGATCTCTCTCTGTCTCTCTTTCTCTCCTGTGCCCTGTGCTGTGACTGTCTCAGAGGGCTGTAAATGACAGCTCCTTTCTTCTGTTACTCATTGT